>OX123193.2:72662560-73406967 GCA_944739405.2 Euclidia mi | reverse complement strand
CAAAATATTGCAAACAGTGAGACGAAAGATTATTTTTTGCCTCGATTTTGTGATTTTTTTACTGTGATTCTATTTTACATACATGAAAAATTCTTTCAAAAGTCTTTTGTTCAGACTTTTGACTTTAAGCTCTATTTTTTGCTAGTTTGTAATATGTACCGTTATAGCTAGATGCGCGAAGAAAAATTTGGTGTTTCACGGCTTCTGAGGTATAACAGCGCCTTAAATTACCGCCCACTAAATTTTAATTTGATGGGAGCATTCCAGATCGAATTGTGAAGAGAATATTTAGCATACTGCAACGAAAAATTACAAAGCTGTCAACAAAGAAATATAACCTAAGGCATAGAAGTAACACTAAATAACAACAGCGGTTGCTATGATTGATATCTTCTTTCTAATGGCACATGCAGTATGATAGAAAGAGCTGTCGATAGGTTTAGCAGCACGCTCTTATAGCAGAATCGTGGTAGGCAAACAGTAGACAAAACATAGAGTTAGGAAACCGAGTGTTGTTCGTAACAGTGATGATTTATCGATAAATATTTTTGGTCAAATGTCTAACTTTAGTATGTGTCGATATATTTAAGCCGTATAAATAAACAACTAAAATATTGAAATTGTAGTTTTTGCTGTTGACGCCGGACAGTGCTTTGCAAAGATTTGCCAGACAGACAGTACTAAAAAAATCACGTGTTTAAAGGCCCGCACAAACTATCTGTCGTGACTTACTGTCGCGACAGAAGGGTAAGGCCTTGCCACACGATACAATTTTACCACTGACCAAATTTTCAATCGAATTGGCTTTGCCCGTCTACACGACACAATCAAATCACTGATTTGCATTCCGTCCACCCGATTGGTTAAAATCTGGTGGTACCGCCCACCCGATGAACTTGAGTTGGACGACTGGCGTCTACACGTCACGATTTCATCAAGTGATTTAGTCAAGTTGGACGTAAAATTGTGCCGTGTGGCAAGGCCTGTATCTGGACAAGGAAAATCCATTCAAGTGTGCACAATATCGGACGTCTGTCGCGGACGTGACCTTGAGCGTTCAGACGTCCGGTAGCAATCTGGAAAAATGACAGTAAGCGTCTGCGGACGTTTACTGTCATCCGTATATTGTCCATGGTACGGCCTTAATATTGATTTTATACCGAATATAGTCAAAAATGATAAATTCACTTTCAATTCAACAGTTCTGCTTTACTTCAAGGTATACCAATAATATAATTTAATAGTGCTAACTGCTAGTGCCCTGAATTAAGAAAAATATGCTCCTACCTAGCCTTAGTGTATTGCATAGACAGCATGGCGTGTCTATGGTTGTATCGGACGCGGACGCGACAGAAAGCCGCGTCCGAAAGGGTGTGCACACTATGTGTCGCGACTTACTGTCGCGACAGTAAGTCGCGTCCGAACAGTTTGCGTGCGCCTTCATTGTTCGTTTTAGCCATAAAATCTATTGACAAAAAGTATTAATAAACTAATGAGCGATGCGTTGCGATGCGATGCTAAGAAACTGTCACTTAGATTATGTATTGTACGAATTATACCAGATTGGCTAATGCGGAACGGCAGGCTTTGGCAATTTGTTTGCGTCGCATCATATCACGTTGATTTTTTTAGAGTTGTAGGTAATCCGACTGCCACGCCAAAGCTTGCGGGTTTGATTCCCGCAGCGGGAATCAAACCCGCAAGCTTTGGCGTGGCACAAATGTTTGACTTGAGCGGGAATCCCGCTCAAGTCAAACATTTGTGTGCATGAATATGGATGTTTGTCTTGGTCTGGATGGTACTATGTGTAATATGTAATATATTTACAGAAAAGTATATATGCATGTTTATCGATTGTCTAGTACCCTTAGTACAAGATATGCTTAGTTTGGGACCAGATAATGTTGTGTGAATGTGAAAGAATATTATATTTTATGGTAGAATATTATGTAGCGGACTACAAGGCAAGACGTCTTTGATCAGTCAGGATAGCACTAATATGATAAATAATATAGAAGTAGATAGATTAATTAAAATCGTTGTAATTATTATATTTTATTAATATGTTCAAACTAAAATTACACACTTTTTGTTTAGCTTTGGATAAATAATTCTACCACGTGTGCAATGTCCGGGCATAAATGTAATGTAAGCACAGCTTTCGGTTTTAAACGACGCCAGGTGCTTTCTGTCTTTAAAAAACAGTCTTTCTCAAAATGACGTGAACAAATATGATGGTCATCATTGTCTTGCCCTGGTCCCAATTTATTTGGGGTCGGCGCAGTATGTCCTTCGCTTCCATACTTCTCTGTCACCAGTCATCCAATCGCTTACCCCTTTCTCTTTCATATCCATCCTCACACAGTCCATCCTGTAGTCACTACCCTATATCCGTCCAGTGATTACAGTACCCCAACCTACAACCCCCTTCTTCCTTGTCAATCCATCCTATCCATTTACCCCGTATCTCCTATCACCTTCCTCTATAACGACAACATTCCCAAGGAGGGTTGGCGTCAGGCAGGCGGCCGGCTGGTAAAATTCATGCCAAAACCTTTTGCAGTATGGCCAAGTGAACAAATATGATGGTACTTCTGCTAAATCAAACTAGGCCGTCCAACGGCATTTATCCAAAGTTTTCTGGTGACGTCATTAATAGGCAACCTGTAATAAAAAACACCTTCTTAATAATGAAAAAATGCTACTCGCATCCCTAATCCATCTACTATTTTATAGATGCAGCGCTTACACTGGAACACTTGGCTTTAGGTTAATAGACGCTACTTTTAAGGTAGGTATCTAAGTAAATTATGTACATTAAACTGCGCTTACTATCAAACGCGCGATAGAAAATTAGACCGCTGGATGTCTTTGTTTATTGTCAACTTAGCAACCGCGGCTACCCGCTGTCGCTTCCAGCTACAGTTTTACATTCATGTCCGATAGTTAGTTTCCGTATTTATCCCTCATTCAAAAAACATCGATATCTCCTTTCACTGTCAAATCCCATCACTAAGGCTATTCAATCAATAAATGTACAAAATAACAATTTGTGAGTAAAATTCATAACACATACGTATGCAAGCTGTTCCTTTGATTTGCAATACAATGATATTGTGTAAACTTAACACTCATTATAGCATTAATACGAGAAAAGTAAATACATTTGTAGGAAAATTCCGACTTACTGCTAGAAGATAAAGTTTCTCCTGTTATTTCCGTTCCGAGAATAGCGGAATCCACATCCCGATATCACATACACGATGTGTATTAATTAATGAGTACACTATTTAATTATTATAAGCTTACTTACTATTTAAATGCAAAAAAGTTATTAAAAATGTAAACACAATCATCCAACAAATTTTACACTGTTGACAGATCACAGCACGGCTATTTAGAGAATGTAGTCAAAGATATGAGTATGTAAAGAGTATATGCCTCTTTAAATGAGACGCGTAATTTGACGTTATGATTAACCAACTAAGACCAACTGACATTACATGTTGCACGTTCGGTATAAGGAAATTTATAGGGCATGTTCTCTCTAGTCTAAACGTCCAACCTCTTTGGCTGTCAAACTCAATTGACAAATTGTCACGTGGAATGTTGGAACCAGTGTTGCCACAAACATTTTAGATTTTGGTAGAACTTGGCTTAAAAAGGCGAAATAATTTATACCAATTTATTTGTTTTATTGAATTGAATAGAATAACGCTACGAGAAGATGGATGCCGAGCAAAACATTACCTACCGCATGCAAAAACTTTGCAGAACCAGTTCATATCAGAATTTTAGAGGGGATGTTTCGTTTATTGATGCGACTATGGCAAGCCTAACATCATTAAATGACGACCAGTCTATTGTAGATCTTAATAATAAAATACAAGCCCTTACTAGCCAATTGGAAAGTGCACACCAAGAAATTGATCACCTCAACATCGAAAATCTTCGACTAAAATCGGATTTGGAGAAAAGCTTGAGGATTAATGATTTATATAAAAGAGTAACATTGGACAGTATTTCTATAATGCCAGGATGTGTTAAGAGGCGTAAGAGCATCGAATACAAATCTTCAATGAGTATTGATCCAGTGCCGAATAAGCCTATTTCTACAAGTGTGCAAAATGAGAAAGAATCAGACGCAAACATTTCTATCCAGGAATCAAACATACCTAAGGATGGTAATTTCACTACCATAAACGACACATGTGCATCCAAGGAAAACGAAAAGTGTAAGAATAAAATTATCATCATTGCTGACGACCAGGGACATCATCTGCAGCATACGCTACAAAATCTGATTGGCGAACGGTATCAAGTTACCTGTTTCTGGAAGCGTGGCGCTACCTTGCAGGATGTTTTGTTATCGGAAGTTGCTAAAATAGGATCATTGACGAATAAAGACTATGTTATCCTTCTAGGTGGGATGCATGATAGATGCCCGACTATATTTAAAATATGTGTAAGTAATTTTCTGTGTATGACTAGGAATACAAACGTAATGTTCTCTGAAATTCCATTTAACATATGCTTAAGAGAAGCTAAATTAAATCACGAACTGAGATTGATTTGTTCTAAATTCACAAATGCTAAATATCTTGACATGGATTTTAGTGTACGACGACCTCGTCGTAATATGTTTCCCCGCCACCTATGTCAATTAGTATTAAGAGAAATTTTGCGTACTAATTATCGAATTCAACAAAACAATTTCCAGATGAAATCAACAGTGTATGAGCCTGTATTGTTGGATAAGTCGATTCAAACAGACATAGCAGCATTAAATGATAGCATTGCGTTAGAATGTGAAAACGTTAAAATCATAAATACACCAGATGATGGAATTGATAGTCAATCTTGCATAATAAAAGATAACTTTATTCGTTAGTAAGTCATTGTACATAATGCATCAGAACATTGCCGGGTTAATTAATAAAGCTGATAATCTGTCTGTTTCGTTGGAAGTTCTTGCAGGAAAGAAGAAAGCATAGACATAGTGTGTATATCAGAACATTTTATGATGGCCGGTCAAGAAACTAATCTCTATGTTCCTAATTATTGTTTGGCTGCGTACTACTGTAGAGCGGATAGTAAAAGAGGAGGCACTTGCATTCTTGTTAAGGAGGGACATATTTGGAGGGACTTGCCAGAAGTTGCACAGCTATCCATTTCGGGTATGTTGTGCAGTTGAACTAGTGAACTTTAGAATAATAATAATCTGCATATATCGAGTACCCAAACGGTCTCTCTTGAATATATTTTTTCAGAAGTTAGAACACTTGCTAAAAAAAATAAGTAAACTAAAATATGAGAAATTAATAGTTGTTGGTGATTATAACATTGATGTCCTGAAAAATAACAACGTTACACTGGAGCTTAAATGTTTACTGCTCAATTTTAATTTAAGTTTAGCCCTAGAACGACCGACTGGATTGAGCAGCCAGATGTGTATCGATAATTTTGCTCATAATATTAAAAAGCCATGTACTGCTAATGTTGTAGAGTTAGTCTTGTCGGATCACACAGCACAAATCTGAAATGTGTAATAAAATATTGGCGAAAAAAACAAAGGGACCATGCACCTGAAAATATAATTAAGTTTGGTGACTGTATTCAACGATCAACATTTAATGAAATATATAATACGAATGACCCTAATGAGGCATTTTCTTACTTCTTAGACCAATTCGTTCTATTTTACAACCTTTGCTTTCCGATAAAACTTGTAACTAAGAAAACAATCAAATCACCCATGTGGATTTCAAAAGGTATAAAAAGATGCAGTAAAATCAAAAGACGATTATTGTAGGCGTATAGAGCTAGACCGTTAGACATAAATAAAAAAGATACATAGATTACGCAAAATTATTTAAGAAAATAATTAGGCTAATCAAACGTTCTCAAAATAATTTCAAAATAAATAATTCTACCAATAAATCCAAAACGGCATGGCAAATAATTAATGAATCAAAGAAGAGTACTCCCAAAAATGCTATACAACAACTTATAATAAACAATAAAACAGTCACAAACCCAATTACCATCGCAAATAGCTTTAACAATTACTTTGTAAACAAAATAGTACCATTTTCTTAGACTACTAAAATAAATACTGCAGCTATTAATAATAAAAGAAATTCAATGTACATGTTACCAAGTACACCACAAGACATATTGACTATAATAAAAAATCTAAAGAATACTAATAGTGTCGGCCACGATGGCGTCACTACCAAAATAATGAAATCCGTAGGCAATCTAATATATGGTCATATAAGTCATTTACTTAATATGTGTATTTCCTCAGGTGTATTTCCAGATTGTTTAAAAACTACCATCATAAAACCAGTATTCAAAAAGGGTTGTAAATACTCAATGTCAAACTACAGACCCATTGTATTAATCTCCATTTTGCTAAAATACTTGAGAAATACATATACAAAGAAATTTATAAATACTTTGAAATAAATAAAATTATTTGTGAGGAACAAAAGGGATTTAGGCAGAGTATGGCAGTGAATAGGGCTTTGTATGATTTTTTGCATAGAGTCTTATTAAACGTAGATAAGAGAAATCCAATATGTGCACTGTACTGTGACATGACACAGGCTTTCGATTACGTTGCTCATGGTATTTTGAAAGATAAGCTAGAGTGTTATGGGATTAAAGGAAGTATTCTGGATTTAATCTCCTCATACTTATCAGGCAGAAAACAAATCACTACAATACCTCGTGTCAACCTAAAAACAAAAAAAGAAATAATTTACTCGTCAAATAGGCGTACAATTACCTACGGAGTCCCTCAAGGGAGTGTTCTTGGTCCGTTGTTATCTATAATTTATATAAATGATTTACCAATATGTATAGAACACCCTATTACACTTTTTGCTGATGATAGCACTATCACAGTACCATGCAAAATAGCAGCATCCTATGAAGATGACATTAATAGATCACTTTCATTACTTATAAGGTGGTTAAATGAAAATAACATACATACATACATACATACATAGACTCACGCCTGTTTCCCCGAAGGGGTAGGCAGTGGCATATTAAACGCCCACTTTTCGCCAGTATTTTGATCCCATGTAATAGTTGGCGAGCCTATTGCTGCTTATCGGGATATTTTGTTTGCCAGAGCCTCGTCCGTTGATCGGCAGGTGCACCACTTGCAGTTGAGTTTGGCTTGGGACCCTAAGTTTTTGGTGGGAACCCTATGCTAAATAATGCTAAAAAAAATGCTAAAATAATCTTAAAATTAATCTGGCTAAAACTCATGTTATGCATTTTAGTCAACGACTTCCTTCAGCTAAAGAATTAAATATTAGATATAATGACTCTTAAATCGATGGAGTAGATGAGACTAAATTTCTGGGAGTAATTATTGATACAAAACTTAATTGGAAAGCTCATATAGAACAACTTTGTAAAAGAATTAGTAAAGGCTCATATGCTCTTTATAAACTCGCACCAGTGGCGAATACTAGTACATTACTTATGGCTTACCATGGACTAGTTGCCTCTATATTAAGGAACGGCGTCATATTTTGGGGGAAATCAGTTGACAAAGAAATTGCATTCAAATACCAGAAACGCTGCATTCGATCTATGTTCGATCTACAAGTTACAAATAGCTGCAGGCCCTATTTTGTAAAATATAATATTCTTACACTTCCCTCACTGTATATATTTGAAACATCACTTTTTGTAAAGGCCAATCCTCAGCTCTTTCCCCGCTTATCAGACGTAGTTGTACGAAACCGAAGAGATAACAAAAGGTTATGCATACACAGTGCAAATACAGCCTTAATGGGAAATAGCATCTGCTGTGTGGCTCCTAAAATATATAACAAATTACCTGGTCATCTGAAAGATATGAGCCTAAAGGTATTTAAGCAAAAACTACAAAAGTTATTATTAAGCAAATGTTATTATAGTGTAAAGGATTTTCTTGACGACCATGACGTGTAACCATGTTCTGTGTATTTTTTGTATTTTTTTAGTAGATAATATTATGCTTATCAATGTATGTAATAATATAGTTTTATTTCTTTAAATTGCACGTTGTTGCTACAGCTTATTGGTATGTCTGTAATTAATAGACAAGGCATGTTGAGACTGTATTTACTATTGTAACAGCTTTTCTGTACACATGTTTAAGACAAATAAAAATATCTTTATCTTATCTTTATCTTATTCCTACTCTTACGCATATCTATGTATGTTTGGCCACAACTTGGCTAACCTGCCTCCACCCATACCAAAAATCTCCTCCTGGCCTCCCTGTGATAGTGCGAAACATATCTATTCTACCCAGCTAGATAACCACCTCTCCTCTGTGCTCTCACTGCCTCATATGTGACTAGTGCGGCATCCGTCAGAATGGCAACCAGCCTCCTGTACAAACTATCTATTATAGCCCGGTGTTCCATGTGATATGATAATCACACATGCCATCACAACACTGTGACATCTCAGCTAGAAAGTGAATGTCCCTAAGCGCACTGTCACATACCTGATGATAGCGCCGAATTTGCTCAGTAGAACGTTCCCCCCATACAACTTGGTTTTGTATAGGCGTAACAGTTGTCATCTCCTTACACAGTACCTGGCCTAAGTTACACTCTACAACGAGTGGGAAATGGTCCGACCAGTGCGCATCATATTCAACCCAAACATTCGTGACCGCAGGCAGTGCTGCATTTGTTACTACGCAATGGTCTAGCCAACTCACACATCCGTGGGCTTCGCTTATAAAAGTAAATGTGTCTCGCTTACCAAGAAGATCCACACAAGTCCACTGCTGATCGTCACAGAAATCTGTGAGATGGTTACAGAATAAACTATTTGGGTTTGCGTTGTAATCTCCCATCATAAAAGCCACAACACAGTCTGGATTTTCAGCCAATATGGAACTAATTGTACCCAGGCACTGTGTAAACTCAGGCAGGTTGTCGATGCAATCAGTGGGCATGTAAATACTGAAAACAATCATATAATGAGCATTAATTTCTAATTTCAAAGCTGTTATTCTAACATTGTCACAGTCAATTACAGTCACTGAATTAAAAGCAGTCTTTCTATATAAAATTGCAGTCCCACCGAATGGTCTTCCCCTTAGCAGTTCAGCACCAGTGTCAACCGCTGAGCTTCCAACACCCACAAAATCGCTGTGTACCTCATTCAGAAGCGCCAGGTCATGCGGCAATAACCAAGACTCCTGTAGAGCAATCACATCGCACTCGCACAGAGATACCTAATCCCTTCGATAGATCGCTTTAGCGACTTGCAATTGTATGAGATGAATCTGGTATTGCGGGCTTTATCCATTATTGTTCTCTGTAGACTGCCTCCTGTAGTCGATAGATAGTCCTTTATTTACGAAACGCCTAAAAGATATACCATTCGGCCAAAAACTCTCATCAAGATACGTGTCTACATAACACTTACTGACAAAAACCTTAAAAGCACTGCAGCTACGCTCCTTTGCCATTTTTATTCGGATTGGGGCTACTTCTTCTTGCGTTTTTGTAAATATATATTCTGCAATATCCGATTCCGAGACCTCCTTATGCACATGTGTAATGAATAAAGGTATTTTCATATCCGCTGCTTTAAACTTTGTGTTGACATCAGAACAAGCTTTACCCTTACACGTCACAAATTTGTTTCTCAATCTTTTCTTCTGCACCGTAATCCACTCTTCGGTATTTTGATTTGCTCGTTGAGGAACATTGCTACTTATCGCAAAACTCGCGAAAGACCTTTTTTCAGTCAAAGCAACACTTTTTGCAATATTTTGTTTATCACATGTACTGTTATTACTATCACTTAGTTCTGAGTGTAGTTCTTCACATCCAGCAACATCGCTTATACATGTCGTTTCCCTCATACTAGCAGCTTCGTCGCATCTCGCCTTCTCCTTCACGCTCGCGCTCATGCGTTCCATTGGGCCATGATGGAGTGGAACGCACTGGAGCGCATCTCGCCTGCTGTCAGTTGATGACGTTAATGACGTATCTGTCCAATCTGTCACCGGCGCCTCGCCGCTGAATGAACGGTCGCGAGAACACGACCGCACATTCCTTCCTTGTCGCTCGCTCACAGCTGATTCGGAGACAGCTGATTTCAACGACTCGCTCTCAACACTTAGGTTACATATACCGCCCTTGGTAGAAAATGACATATTTTTTTATGACACAGCTTTTTTCGAAATCACATAACTGTTCATTAGTGACATAATTGTTCTTCACTTCATTTATCTGTTTTTTCAATAACAATATGTCTTTCAATACTTAATGTTCCTCTGGAAATTGTCAGATAATATGCTATCAAACTCATCTTTCTTTTCCTCTTTTTTCCTTTTAACCATTTCTTTCACTATTCTTTTTGACCTAACAAACTTCTTTCTTGCTTCATCTATGTCTACACTCGTTGCTTTTCCCATTTTTCATTTGCTCTGGCAGCCAACCAATCTGACCAAGCTTTCTTCTTTTTTTCTTCATATGATTTAATGAGTTGACTAACTATAATTTTAATAGTTGAGTCCTTCATTGTCTAGTAGAAGAGTAATGGTTATCTAGAGCTGTTGCAGTACCTTAAAAGATAAGTGGTCTGTCAAACATTCAATCTCTACTTTACCCTATAGTATACACCACTATTTTTTAATTAGTACAAAAAATTTAATGGGGCACTAAGTACGTTTAACTGATCATATTTATGTAGTTAAAAAATAAAAACACTAAGTCCCAAAACTGTCTCAAAACTGTCCACAAAAATACGCAATAATTGGTAAATACGTAATTACGGCCCGCCTACTATGACTTGTAAAAGTAGTAAATGCTCCATTGATAAATTCCCCCCTGTCCCTCTGCGCCCGCGCCGCGCTGCAATCGATGCGACAAACAGTGCTAAATTGCTAGCGGAACCGAGCGCATCAATTTAATTGTTTGTCTACATTTGCCCGACGCGATGGCTTATCAGTTCACATCACTTGAGTATGTAGCTATGCTTCGTGCGTACTTTTTGAGTGGATGAATCGCGAGTGCAGCTGTGTACCCATGAACATCTTTTTGTGAGTGTACAAAAGTGAGCCGGTTAGTGTCAAACAGTTAAAACAGCGCATATTGGACGCTTTTGACGAAGTGAAAAGACAGAAGCGTATACTTGACAATGGTGGTGGACGTCTCGAAGGACAATGGAAATACTTGTAAGTAAGTTTAGTAAATAATACCTACTTAAGTCAATAATAATTTGATGCTGGCGACTCAAAATAGGTCTGTGTGGAGTACCTCGAGGGAGGCTTATGTCCAGTAGTGGACGTCTCTAGGCTGATATGATGATGATAAAATAATATTTGTAAATAGCAGATGATTCTAACTTCATAAATACGCCAAAATTACTCTTATCTTTTATTACAGAATACCTTATTTTACTTTGATATGTGTTTGCTTTCTAATTACATACCTTCGTATTTAATTACTTGTAAAACGGTAAATTTTGCCGGTACTAAGCCCGAATGAAGTATGAAAGAGAGGGTAGAATTTATAAATAGCTAATATGTCCTTAAAGTTTTTGTACTAATTAAAAAATAGTGGTGTATATTTTAAAAGTAGTCAAGATATCCTACCATGAATACCTACGCCTTAAAAGGACTCGCCATTTCCCATCCCATCATGTTTCAGAGTTCAGCAGTTTTGAGCTTTGCGATGATTTATCAGTGATGACAAGTGATTTTTACAATATTATAATGATGAATATGAAAGGGTTTTTTTAATTTTCGGCACAATATTTTTAAGACCAATAATTAAAAGAAATTACATTTATTTTCTAAGTTCTTTGCTAAAGAAGCCTTAATGTAAAGTAGTTATAGTTGTAGAGTTTTGTTAAATTATTAGAAAATAACGTTAACTGCAGCAACGATTTTTATTTGAATGGGATACAACCTTTCAAGAAATCCTTATTGAGTTGCCAGAGAGCAGAGCCCTGTATACGATAGATAAGAGAAATAAACTTAGCTAACGGAACATATTGTCTGCTTATGTCCTTTTACACATTAGTGAAGACATTGAACTTGTGATCGCAAGGGCGTAGTATCGAACCTTGGCTCTAACTAAACTGGAGTTTTGCTGGATGAATAAACAAGTACACAAAAAATTGCGACGCAATTCACTTGTAAGTTAAGATAAAAATACGATGAGTTTCATACTGCCTCCGTGGTCGGGTCGGGCAAAAGTATTACTGAGTATTTTCGGATTCTCAGTAGCAGCACGGAGTCTAGCAATGTGCCCGGTAACGGCAATGGGCTCGCCCCCTATTGCGTGGCACCTACTATTTGCTCAAGCCTGCCCTTAGGACGGGCCGGAGTAAACTTAGTTCCAAGTTGCCGCCGTGGAAACGAAACTAGTGCTAAGGTACTTCTACGTACTTTCATTAAGCCTTTATTTATACCGTAGTGAGTTTACCGCATTCAAATATCAGTTTGTAGTTGGGAAGGTGAAGTAGCTGTTTAATATTGCTTTGTGAGACCCATAAGTGAACAGAGAGAACATCTCATTTTGGTTCGCATTATTTTCTCAAATTTGACAGGACGTATTCCGAAATATATTATATTAAACAATTGGTAACGGAATGATATTATTTTCATTATTTGGCTACTAGATATTTGTTACTGCCTAGTAGCCAAATTCAGACAAAGAAATTGAATACTCAATCGGCCTTTAAATAAGCGAAATACAATACGATCGCATGCTTTAGCAGCCAAATGCAGGCAATGCGTATACATTTTTGCTAAACGATGCAGCTCTATACAAGTTTATTGAATTTAATTCAGATTTTATTGTTCTCTAATCTGCCAAAGACATCGTTCATGAAATCAAAGGAAAACTATTTCCAAATCAACATCATCTGACATCTTTTGTAATAATTTAACACAGACTTGTAGGAAGCGCTTCAAAGTGAATAGTAATAGTGAATAGTAAAAGTCGTATTTGACCCGATCGCATTATACTACAAGCTTAATATCTTCGTACTTCTGAAGTATATAGGTTTCACAAAACCTTTTGTTGCCGGCTGTACTTATGGTGGATCTGCTAACGTCAGATACATAACAATACGGGTATCAAGTATTGGCTTGTCAAAAAATATGTGTACACGATGAAGGTTGGTGTATTAAATATTTTAGTGCGTTTTATTTACGATTTCAGTTTAAGAGCAGTAAATTTTTTCTTCTGCTAGAAAAAGGTAATAGAGAATTGTGTTTTGTTCTTAAGCGCAGAATCAAACTACAGCACAGCATTTTTATAGTTTTTTATTGAGCGAATTTTCAACCCTTACCTATTTAACTACTTCCTTAAGGGGGTTATTAAAAAGCTTTCCACTTATTTTATTGGGACTAGTCGCAGTAAAATCCTTTGCCATTCCTACTACATGTGTACTTCACATGTGAAGGTACGTTTAGCTTTACCGATCATAGAAGACACCCGACCGAGTTTTAACACTCGTGAAGTCCCAAGGAAAGTTAAACATTCTTAGCCCCGCATCGAATTATTCAGAGGAATATTAGAGGAGGCCGTTTTTGGCTACCGAAACAAAAAAAGCTCTAGAACAAAAAAATATAATATGACATAAAAGGTATTTTCGATCAATGATAAAACGGAATGTGCTTTGTACTTACTTCTTGGAAATGACAACACCTGTCGCATTTGCTAGTTGTACTTGTTGCGTACCAAGCAAGAGGCACAAAGTACTGTTCTCGTTTATTTCCCCGGAGCGTTCAGGTTGGAGTAGGACTAACACTATAGCTAATCTACTTGTTTGTATTATGTTAACCAAATATCGTATTGTTTAGAAGCTTAGGGTAAATATTCATCAAAAACATGCTAGTCAAAGTCAAAGTCAAAATCATTTATTCATCTAGGCCACAAAGTGACACTTATGTATGTCAAAATTTAAGGTAATTTCTTAATGATTCCACATTTACATTTACTGCCACGCTCGCAATGCAATAGGTAGAACCACGAGAAAGAACGGACACTAAAATTCATGACCACTCTTCTCAATCAAATATAATGGTTGTACATTTTATTTTTGTAAGGAGCTGTAACTGTTTCACATTGTAGACATATACTAGTCAATTTTTTTGTAACTTGATATCATACTCAAGCACTCAAGCAGTAAATGATGTTCATTTACTGCTTCTCCTCTTCCTTCTTCCTTCCTTGCTCTTCCTCCCAAAGTAAATATGGTGAAACAGAAGCATCCACTTACGTCTTTGTAGGCAACTCGCGAACATTTATCAGGCAGTAGAGCCTTCCTGATTTCAGCACGAATGGGCTGGCTCGACCGGGGAAGTACTACCCTCTCACAGAAAATCGACGTAAAGTAACAGTACCTAAACTGTTGCGTTTCGTTCGGTGAGTGAGAGTGCCGGAGGCCCTATCCCCTATTCCTTCTCCCTGATCCCACTCCTCATCCTATCCCTTTTCCCAACCCCATGGGGCGGCAACGCACTTGTGACTCCTGTGGTGTTGCTTGTGTCCATGGGCGGCGGTAATTGCTTACGTTCAGGCAATCCGTCTGCTTGTTTGCCGCCTATTACCATAAAAAAAGAAAAAAAAAAACATGGTCAGAACTATGCTGGAAGTGAATGTAGCAGAAAGTAACGGTATATGAAACCAAAGCAATTGACAATCAATTAGTTACCCCATGACCACGAGTTACCCACATTTCACAAATCCAAAAAGTAATAATCAAAGTATATCTTGCATTCATGTTCCACACATGAATGCAAGATATAGTATGAAATGAGAATATGGTAATTAACTACACTATAAAATAAAACTACTTAATTATTGACCTAGTCAAAGCAAACCACTTCTTCCCAGCGCACTGTCATCAAAATAATCCTTCAAACTATAATATGCCTTATTTATAAGATGCTTTTTAACTTCTGCCTGAAACGAACTTAACGGCAAGTCTAAAATATTAGTAGGTATTTTATTGTATATGCGTATACTGAGCCCAATAAAAGAGCTATGCGTTTTGTGCAAACGAAAATATGGAACACATAATTTATGTCTATTTCTAGTATCAATATTGTGTATATCAATATACATTTTTACATGCATAACGCTGGCATCAATATATTGTTACGCTACAGTAAGAATACCAATGGATTTAATTTTTTTTTTTGAGTGAGACACTTGTCTGTAACTGGTAAATGACCCTAACTGCCCGTTTTTGCAATATAAAAATATTTTCTACTAATATAAGTAATGACGTTACAAAACTTATCGCCACTTTATTACTGACTTGACTATAATTACGTATTAAAAATATCATAATTACGTGTAGTGGTAAATAATCGTGGTGTAAAGCACCTTGAAGTAAAAAACAATTCTGAATCATACTCAATTCAGTTTCACATCAGATTACCCAATATGTAGTTATGCTATTAACGAAAATATTTTTCATTTAAAATAATATAAATATGCACGCATTATTGTTCCCTGCTTGATATTGCAGAAGCTTGCGATACTGTGTCCATTCCAATATTAATAAGAAAATTGAATATAATGGATTTCTACGTAGTGTCTACTTGAATGTAGGAAAAAAGGGTCAGTTTAAATCCTGTAGTTCTGTATGTCCTGCCTTTAGAGGACCTTAGAGGTAAGCCAGGTGATTCGGAGTATCTCAAGGAGGCGTGCTTGGTCATAGTTATTTCTGATATATAAAAACAAATATTTTTCAACAGCGCTAAAATAGTGCCTTGTGCTTAACTAAATTATTCACTTAATCTGTATATATAAAATCCTTGCGTTACTGATTGACTGACAGACAAGCTACAGCCGAAACTACTGGGCGCAAGAAGCTGAAATTTAGCATGTATGTTTCTTGGGGACCGTAGAGATGCACTAAGACGGGATTTCCCGAAATTCCCACGGGATCGGGCAAAACGAGAAATTCGAAAATATGTACGTGCGAAGCCGCTGGCGTCCACTAGTAATATTATAATTGTAAACACAAAACAGAGACATGTGACCTTAAATGATATGAATCTAAAGCTAAATAATGTAATGTTTCTATGTAGAGGTAAAAATATCAATCCATAAAGTACCTCGGAGTATTCATTGCCGAGAAGTTAATATTTAAAAAATATAGCTGGGGTCTAAAATTACGTCGCTCTCTATAAATAGCAGCTTTGACCATTATACAGCCAACTAACGTACTAAATGCGGTAATCCACATGCTTAAACTGGCTTTTAACTCACCCGACAATAATAGTATGCTAAATTCGGTACCTGTCTATACCAGAATGCAAAACTTCCTATTTCGCAAGTAAAGCTTACAAACTAAAGCCCGACTACAAATAGAATTAGGTTTTTTTATTGCAGTGCTTATAGAGAGTGTGCTGATCAAGCCCTTGTGCTTAAAACTAATATGGGATATTAAAATATGTTTGCTTTTAGAAGACATGAAAGAAAATGGTTTCATTCCTGCTTGTAAGGTTTTTTTATATACATCTGTCTGTATGTATTAAATTATTTCATTACTGACTGACAGACATCCCTGAGCCGAAACTATTGGGCGCCAAAAGCTAAAATTTGACGTGACTAAATGTTCATTGGGGAGTGTAGGAGTACTAAGAGAACCTTTTTGTTAAAGCCCACTCCAGACGGTTTAAATAGACGCGGGTGGCGCCGTGTACGAAGTCTAGTACGAAATAAAAGGCAATTTTGGTAAATAGCTAAAATAATAAGTATCATCACCATTCTCTGTAATGTAAAACATGCTTGTTAAATCTGCGAGTTTGTATTGTTCAAAATAAACATTGGATTTACTACATCTGCAGATTATAAACCGAATATTAAAAACGGTACGTTGCGTCGTCAGTGATGTTACGATTGAATCAACTTGTTTATGTATGATACAGAATGCGGCATCGATAAGTTCTGTTGTTAAATGTTTTATTCCTGCTTGAATTTTCAATAATAGTTTGTTACTTATTGCTTGTCTGAGTTTTCTATTTAACAGTGAGACGTAGCAGCCGCAATAATAAAATATGTAAAAAGCATTTAGTTCTCTGTTAACATGGCAGGGACTTTTGTTTTACCACTTTGTATTTTGCAGTTACGTTCCTAGTTTACTAACTTTGTGTAGATAGTAGATATTTATTGCATCCAGCGAGTGTATGTTTGCCGTAATAATGTGTGGTTTTGATTCAAAAATATAAAATACAATGTCGTAATTATAACTACTATTTATAGCTTTTTTTTATTTAGAATCGACCACAAATGGCTCAACGTCATTTATAAAGTCACCTATTTGTAACAAATGTATATGTTAGCTTTAATGAGAAAAGATAGGGACTTGTGGAAGAAGAATGGGGAGGCCTTTGCCCTGCAGTAGGACGTTATAGGCTCATAAAAAAATGTTTGCTGTTGTTATATAAATGCGGTTACTTTTTGAAACATTTTGTGTATCAATTTATTTCTGAGCAATTTTTTTTGCTCAATTGATAAGTTGGTGCATTTGACAGCACCAAATATCCACAAACGTACTATACAGGGTGTTGATATGCATTTGCAAAATATTTTTAGGGGTGAATGTACTTCTAAAACTGAATTCAAATACATAAAAAAAAAATTTTCGTAAACATCGCTCAGCTGATCGCCCCCGCGAGCTCACATTGCAGTTACTTAACACATACAAGCACCTACCGTGCAGTCTTATTCTGCACCTTTCAACAGTTTATTCTGATTTACTATCAAAATAACATTGAATGAAAATAGGGTCATACTACTGTTTGTAATAATTTTAGGTGAATGAGTATAATCTGTATTACTAAAATATTTCGTAAATGCAGATCAAAATATTGTTTATTTGACTGCTGTATGTAATGGAACCCCTGAATGCTACGCCAGTGGTCGGATTTGGTTCCGCGTTCAGGGCAGTTAAGCTTCTTATGATGAGCACGATTATTTACAGTCTTAGTTACAACACAAAACATTCCAAAATTTTAAGCAAATTACATTTGATGTTAAATTTGTTTACCCTCTCTCAAGAAGCGTAGCAATTTTCATTTTATTTATATCAGACTCACAAATTGTAGTGTGGATGTTATTATTATATTTTTCTAAAAATGATTCTATTTTTCTTACACTTTTTTCTTCGTCTCGGGAGATATTACGTTTTGAATGTGTCCCACTAGTGCGATAGATCAGAGAGACAATTTCGATGTCACTTCGTATAAATTACAACTAAATTAACTTGTTTAGTTTCCATGATGTGCTTATCCGTCTTGTTGCTACACTGCAGGGAATAAAAATAGTGACTTAATAAAGTTTATAATTTTTGTTTTATATATAGCTAATAAGAATATTTAGAATACCTATCGATGGAAATATAGCTAGGGGACAACTGTGGCCTCCGAAAAACACAAAAGAACAGATTTGTTGATCAAGTATTTTCTCTAGGCAGGAAATGGACAGTGGGTACCATATAGTTAATATTGACAATATGAAAACAACCTTAATCATTGCACCTTTTAAGCAATTCCGGTGTAATTAATTATTCACTCCCAACAATTTAAAGACTAACCAAAAGAATTTGAAATTTATCAACTTACAATGCTCTAAAACTAAACAACTCATGTCAAATATATTATCATTTGCCTGTCAGGGGCATAACAGCAAACAAAAAAAGAAGTTCCCAATTCTACGAAAAAGTATGCTAGATGTTTAATTTTGTAGAAATTTACGTGTTTTATATTTTTAAATTTTTATTGCTTCTAATAATAATGCCCAATTTCTCGCGTTGATTTTTTTTGCAGCTGTAATTTATTTATCTTTTTCTGTGATATTTTTAAAATATGATACTACTTATATATGACACTTCTAATATACATAATGGTCCTCGAGGAGGCTAGGGCCCCAGAGGTAGATAATGAAGGGATTTCTCAAAATTCCCACGGGATAGGGCAGAAAAGCTTAAATTTAAAAATAAATTGCAAGCTGGCATCCTCTAGCTGGACAATATTATTTAAAAAGTTATAACTCGCTTCACTCTTGTGTAGACACATGTTTCAGCGCTGAGTCTAATTGCTAGAGGCGAACGGACGACACTGATCCCTCCCAAATCCGAGCGTTGACTTTCGGACTAGGTCAAATTTGAGCTCGTTTCAAATATCTACGTAAAATTGAGAGTTTATTTTTACGGTTGACATACTTGGCTGATTTGTGTATGTATGTAGAATATGTGTGTAGTTAAGCAAGTGATAAATTCATATTCATCAGGTAAAGGGATGAAAAGGAATAGGGAGGCTAAGGAAAAGATGGATGGACTATGTGTGGTTGTATATCAAAGGGAAAGGCGTAAATAATCGGATGATGGGCGATAGAGAAGTACATAATTATGGCATTTAAGGACTTGATTTTAATAAAGGGTTGTTTCTGTAGATTGCATCCTCTTAAAAAAAGTGAGCATAGAGTGAACGAGATTGTATGGTACCAATACGTACAATTTAGTGCCTTCTTTAATCAAAACAGAAAAAATGGCAAGCGGTGCAGCGAATAAAATAAGTCGTCATCGCGATGTTCTTCACCTATTGTAGAAGCTGCCTCGCTTGTCCAAGCTACACAGGAACATGAACACGCTCGTCGTAGACGCTCCGCTTATCGGTCTCGCCATGTAGCGACACATCTGCTGAATGTTTGGCGCCGATACTTCATCATATTCATTCATCTGGTATAGGGACGAAAAGGAAGAGGGAGGCTAAGGAAAAGATGGATGGACTATGTGTGGTTGTATATCAAAGGGAAAGGCGTAAATAATCGGATGATGGTCTGCAGAGAAGTACATAATTTAGATAGTTATTTAAGGACTTGGTTTTAATAAAGGGTTGTTTCTGTAGATTGTGTCCTCTTAAAAAGTTAGCATGAAGTGAACGAGATTGTATTGCACCAATACGTATAATTTAGTCACTTCGACTATTATAGATGCTGCCTCGCTTGTCAAAGGTGAACATGAACACGTTCGTCCTGGACGCTCCGCTTATCGGTCTCGCTACGTAGCGACACATCTGCTGAAAGTTTGACGCCGATACTTCAGCGACTGAATTATCGGACGTAGTATTCGTTTGGCATGACACATTAACAAGCCGAACAGTCAGCATTATGCAATGTCGGCGGCTAACTATATGTCGCGTAACGCTCCCGCCATATCTAAGTAAAAAAAAAGGTTTTTCTGAACTGAATTTTTTAACAAATTCATCAAACAATTATAATTTGGACATTATCTAGTAGACAAACCAATTATAAGAACTTTCAAAGTTTATGTAGACTTGTATATAATTTACTTGTTCCCAATATGAGAGTGAGAGTATGAGTCTATGGCGTTTTGTCTAATTTGAATATTATAAGTAAACCATATGTGAGCAACTCCGAATAAGTTATAAGTTCATAGTATCTAAGTTTTGCGACTAAGTGGGTACGTAGTTTAGATGTAGCTCTTCGTAGTAGTTCGCGGATTAAATGACAAACGAAACTTGATAATAGCTTAGTTTGAAATTTCAGATCGCATGGCATTGAAAGTACACCAATTATTGTAAAAAAAAGCTTATAATATTATTACTACATATATAATAGGATTTTAAATTACCACCACAGGCGTTATTATATTTAGAGTTTTATCTTTTTTGTTAATAATAAATAAACAAAAACTACGTTTTAAAACAACGACTTCAAAAACTCAGTTTAATCAATTTAATGAAATCTCACAGCGCAATACAAAATGACATTGGAGGAAGTACTACGTAATACTTAGTTACTCTTCTAAGGACCCCAATAAATATTATCGACTTTTATGATATCAATTTATTAACCGCCTTCATAAAGGGGGTTCTCAATATTCAAAGACTATATTTTTATACTATGGTAAATATGGTTCCCTCTTTCAAACAAAGAATTATTTTTTGTGATAATTACTAATATAATACGCACTTAACTTGAAACAGTCATTGGTGCGAGCCGTGGATTCGCACCCGATAGCCTCTGCATGGCAATCTGTTGGTATCTCCACTAGGCTATCGCTGCCTCACGTGTATGCCTTGCGCGTCTCACATGAAAACACTATTAGATTACCAATCCAGATGTTTGTAATCGCACGGCAAGTACCTCTGTCTTTTAAAGTTATAAGCGTATTAATAAATTAATTTTCACTCGCTGAGAAACTTTGTTCAGCAACTAAACATGTTTGATATATTGTTCAAAGATAACATGTGAAATCTACCGAACCCAACCTTTAGGGTTCTATAGTATACTGAGGAATCCTTATTGTTTCGCCATGTCAGTAACCATTTGACTGCGATCTATCTTGAAGCTTTAGGTACTTAGAGCTAAAATGGTGTAAGGTTTTGTTAAGTCAATAGTTTATGGGTGAAAGAGTAAGGTACCAACCATACAGCTATCGTCAAAAACTTTCGCAATTAAATAGTAGTATTTAACTAAGACTTTTAGGTTTATAATTTTTGCCAGGCTTTTATATTACTGCTGTACAATTAGCCCAGCGAATTCTTGAAACTAGTATAGTCTTTTCACATAGTAACTACATACATGCCTACTTATCTAATATACATACGTAACTCAGTAACTCATATAAACAAGTAGGTACATCTTTAGGTGAGTACACACTTGAACATTTAATTGTTATAGAACAACGAGCCGCTCTAGTGTATTTTTATTTTGCGAACTAAGCTTCAAGCGCCATATTTGTGATTTTTTATCAAATAATCATACAAATTCAAAAGCGTACCAATTGTTCTAATATGTCTTCGCAAAATATAGCAGATCGGCGCTGACATTCCAGTAAATG
Source organism: Euclidia mi (assembly GCA_944739405.2). Classification (NCBI taxonomy): domain Eukaryota; kingdom Metazoa; phylum Arthropoda; class Insecta; order Lepidoptera; family Erebidae; genus Euclidia; species Euclidia mi. The sequence goes on along the minus strand of OX123193.2, from coordinate 73,385,091 downwards.
CAGGAAAAAACTTTCAAATAATAATTAATGCTCACTCGTATTAAGAATCATAACGAGCTTTCATCATCATCAGCCCTATATAGGTATATAAACTATCCCTAGCTGAAACCAAACCTCTTCTCACTATGAGAAGGTTACGTTAAGATATTTTATCACGCTGGCCAACTGAGGATTTGCAGACTTCGTATACCCTTTGAGAATATGGAGAACCCTCAAATACGCAGGCTTTCTCACGACGTTTTCTTTCACAGTTTAGCAAGCAATAATAAACCATTTAAATGCACTTCGTTTCGAAAAGTTGTGTGCGGCGTAAGTTTATCCTCGAGACGCACTAAGTAGCAGTTTGTTAGTCACTCCACTAGCCTCCCACTGCATTCGAGACGCACTAAGTAGCAGTCTGTTAGTCACTCCACTAGCCTCCCACTGCATTCGAGACGCACTAAGTAGCTGTCTGTTAGTCACTCCACTAGCCTCGCACTGCGTTCGAAACACACTAAGTAGCAGCCCTAGTCACTCCACTAGCCTCCAACTACATTTGAGACGCACTAAGTAGCAGTCTGTTAGTCACTCCACTAGCCTCCCACTGCATTCGAGACGCACTAAGTAGCAGTCTGTTAGTCACTCCACTACACTCCTACTGCCTTCGAGACGCACTAAGTAGCAGCCCTAGTCACTCCACTAGCCTCCAACTACATTTGAGACGCATTAAGTAGCAGTCTGTTAGTCACTCCACTAGCCTCCCACTGCATTCGAGACGCACTAAGTAGCAGTCTGTTAGTCACTCCACGAGCCTCCCACTGCATTCGAGACGCACTAAGTAGCAGTCTGTTAGTCACTCCACTAGCCTCCCACTGCATTCGAGACGCACTAAATAGCAGTCTGTTAGTCTCTCCACTAGCCTCCCACTGCATTCGAGACGCACTAAGTAGCAGTCTGTTAGTCACTCCACGAGCCTCCCACTGCATTCGAGACGCACTAAGTAGCAGTCTGTTAGTCACTCCACTAGCCTCCCACTGCATTCGAGACGCACTAAGTAGCAGTCTGTTAGTCTCTCCACTAGCCTCCCACTGCATTTGAAACACACTAAGTATCAGTCTGTTAGTCACTCCACTACACTCCCACTGCATTCACGAGAAAGTAACATTACATATATTTTTTTTTCACTGAGCTTTTCTTTGTATTATACCACTATATGAGCCCACGGTTACACCCACATTATTCAAGGCTACGTGATCTTATGCAGCCTATAGCCTTCCTCGATAAATGGACTATCTAACACTGACATCCTTTTTAAATTGGACTAGTAGTTCCTCAGATTAGCGCGTGCAAGCAAACAAACATACTTTTCAGCTTTATATATTAGTATTAGAGAGATATAAGTATTAGAACCGTAAGAATGTTACGTCCCAACTTGTGTACTCGGTTTGTTTTCGTCATATTTATCCCATTACCATGGCAACGTTTGTGACCTTTTCTGACCGTCGTTCAGGGGCGAGATAATTAAGCCTTCTTAAGCTGACTGGTATCTTTAGTTTTTTTGGTATATTTGATTTGTAAGCTGATTAACATGTAACATAGTTTTTATAAAATTATGATGTGGTTACAGTGACATTATTAGTTTGAGCAAAGTGCTCTCAGGATCTCTCTAACATCAATCTAGCACAACCACCTCAAAATTGGGACCAGTGACAACGAGGCAATAAATTAAGCCTCTGTATTTTTTACGGTAGAGTTGGGTTATTTTTTAACATGTTCACGTCTCTGTAAGCAGCACAGAACCTTGGCACATAAACATGTTCCGATTCATCTATGTTCCATCAACGTCAGTTTATAAAAAGACATATTAGGCAGATTATATACAACTATTTGAACAAACAAAATAAAAGAGTAAATACAAAAAAATCTAAATATAACTCAGTATAAATAAGCCCTTAGTAACAAGTCCTGGAGCGAGTTAACCGTACGATGTTCGGATACAAAATGTCTTAATCCTAATCTTGAATACACATAAATGTTATAGTTCATATTATTAGGTTTGAAGCGATTTGTACATGAGTATATATATATTTATATTGTTTATATAATTGTAAAAATGTACAGCAATGGAAAACTTTACATCAAAACCTATACCAACCCATCTGATCATTGTGGTATGGTAAACAAATCCTCCTATGGACTGAATGACAAAAAGATATTGTAAACAATCAAAAATGTTACATATCAATTACTTATGTAGTTTTGAATTATTGTTCAGAAAATACGCATAGTATCCATAATAACTTTAATAATTCATCTAAATTTTCGCATGCTTAACAGGTGCCAGATATGCTAAGTGATTGATATAAGTATTAACCATGTCTCTTGCGAAATAAGTATTTAATATCATAATGTATATAATAATGTTTGGAGTAGATTTATCCAATTTTACAAGAGTATAGGAATACATAAATTTAGTATATGTAACTATTTTTATAAGTTTGTACACAGATCATTCAGAAACTAAAAGTCACATTGAAAGATGAGCAAGAAAATACATTTATTTGGCACAGGGCACACAGAGTACAGACAATACACAAAGATAGAATACAATAAGAAAACGTTATACGTAGTGCATAACTGAGTGACTTATAGTCTATGCACACTTGCACAGTCGAAACTACTAAGTTCAAGATGCTCAAATTTTGCATGTATTTTCTTTGGACATCAAGGGAGATATGATAAGAGAGAATTTAAAAAAATGGCGTATGTAATTAGGAAGTAAAAGGGGTTTCCAAGCAACGTGAAAGAACTTTAATTCCTCAATCTGAGAAAGGACAAACGGAATGATTTTCGAAATAGATAAATGCATACCTAATAGAAATCAGAGGTAACAAACACAGAAATATACAACCTAATTAAGAACCTTATTTTTTTAAGTCGATTTACCTAAAAGAATCTGAAAGGGTGTGGGTGTGGTAATATGAAAAAAAATCGGTGAATATAGGTTTCCAAACAACAGAGAAAAATCAGATTCGTAACATGACAACTAACAACTATATGTGCCAGATCGTTCAAATTATCACATAGGCAAGAATTGTACTCACATTACTAAGGCCATTGGCAGCGCGGTCGACACTTAAGCCACCACGCCATCTGTTCACAAAATGATAATGGCAACCTTTTTCCTACTCCAAATAAAGACACTGTGCAATGGGGTGACTGTTTATTTGTTTTCTATACTATAATGGGTGGCTTTCGCGACAAAAAGCTCGTGCGAAACTGGCAAGCATACGAAACTATCGATTTCCTTTATCAGTTTCCCTTTTTTTTCATTTTCTACTGGTCATGAAGATCTATCACAGTTGTTACGAAGAGCAAATATCGTGATACTGATAAATCAAAGAATAATAATGTGGCCTTTTAAGGCTTAAAGTTCAAGCGACTCTTTGTCAAATGCATCAAAGTTAGGTAGACTAGAAATTATTTTATAGGCTGCAAGGCAAACAAGTCTTGGATCAACTCCCCAAAGTGCATGGTTTTGTGGATGGACGCGTACCACTCCTTTGAGGTTACATTGTGAGTCGAATACTTTTAAAGGACTGGTGCGCGTCGGTTGACAAAAATGTAATCAGTATAATTGTAATGACTATAATTTTACGCTCTCGATGATTCCAAATATGTAACATACGCAAGTTCCGTTCTTATATTATAAATTTATTGTCGCTGACATTAAAAGGCATGATTTTATATTTGTATGCATCTAAATAAAGATCAGTTTCAGTGCACTATTGGTCCGTTTAATACGTACTTTAGCGCGACTTAAATATGGCCAATAAACCTGTCGTGGCCCGGTGCACAAAAATTACAAAAATCCCGTAAAAACTTTGGCTCATACGAAATAGTTCAAAAGATATAGCGCCCGGGGGCCGGTAAAGATATAAAGTTGGCAATGCGTACTAGCTTACGTGAATTAATGTTAATATTACGCTTTCCTATTATACCTTTAAGTCATAGCTACTAAAATCAAATGGTTGTACATATTTAACTAGATTTATTTAGAATTATTAATTAAATTAAATATTTTAATAGTTTTACTCAAAACTAACCGAGACCTAAATGAAGGTCCTTCAATTCGGAAGAAAAGACATGTGCCAACAAAACCAAAATAACGTTGTTCATCATTATTCTCAACAGAAAATCAACCTTGCCTACAAGTAATCTTAACAACAATGCAGTCAGTCTATCTGTACATCTTACACGGCTCCGTAGACCAAGCTGGGATAACTTAAGATCTCTAGGGATTATCCTGACTTGTGTTGTTACACTCCGTAGATCGGCAAGCATATTTACATATACTAGAATACCTATGTACTGGAGAATAATAATTTAGATCGAGGTACATGGCATACAATATTAAAGTGGGAGCGATGTGTTAGCTTTTAGGAATACAACGAAAATGGTACACGTTTCGCTGCAGATTATTGTAGACGTGAATTGTATTAAAGTTACCTTGTTTTTAATCGTTATTTTTGCAGTATACAGGATGTAAAAAGACCCTTAATGAAAACTGAAATCCTATATTGTACCACTCACTACGAACATTTTTTACTTCGGCATCATAGTTATCTGGGAAATTGCTGGTTCAGGAGATATTGAGGCTCAAAGTTAGTATAGAATTTTTCTAATTAGGTATAAATTTGATGCATTTACCCCGTCAATATATGTTTTATAGATGCCATATGACCCTATGGATAAGTAGGTATTTCGAGCATTGCACGCGCGCGCTTTTAATTGCGGATTAAAAAATGTGAAAACTTAAAAAAAAATCGTTTCCCATGTATTATTTTTGGTTAATATGACTTGGCATGATGTCCACGGCAGACTGAGGTGATATTTGTCTTTTTCTTGAATGTATAAGTTATCTCAAAGTACCCGAACATTTTTCAACTACTGATGTTACTATTTACGCAGAATGAGCTCACAGTGTCCTTAGGACTTCTGGTGACTTTGTCCTTCTTGGGTTTCATTAGCCTTATGACTGGGTCCCAAGCTGGAGGAACATTCCAACCATCTTCCCTATTGAAATTTGGCTGTTTTTTAATTTCAATAGCCTCTCGTACCATCCTTGGAAGAAAACGGTGTTCTTTTGCGAGTATCTGTGGTTCATCAAATCGCAGGTAGTGGTTGGGTCCTTGTTGAATTCGAAATGTCGGCTAGTAATAAATTAAAAATATAGTTTCTAGATCATTCGTTTCAAATGTAATAACTTAGAGAAACCAATACATCGCGATAAAATCCGTAAACTGTAGTTTAATTTCAATGTGTAACATTCGCGTAAACCCAAGAAGATACTATATTGGCATGATTTCCACAACGAGTAGACTTCGGCTTGGTGATGGGTCTTGTGACACCCTGTATATTTTTGGAAACCCATGAACTTTTAATTTCATTATACAGCCTTTCACAACCCACTATAGGATACCTATTTGAATTTCAATTTGTGTCACAACGTGTATTAATGTGTGCAGTTTAATTCAGCAGCAGGGTTTGGCCTTCCATATCGCGCTGGTCAGACGGGATGGCACAGGGTTTGATGTAGAGTTCCATCTCTTCCTAAAGATACTACTTGTTTGTTTTTTTTTCCTAAGTCACCTTTAATCAGTCATGGTTTCTATAATAGATAACTTCAATTGAAACATGCAAAAAGCTGAGTTCTGCATTTAATTTTATGACAACCTTAAATAATGTGCCACTCATTCCGTAAGGTGTATCGAAAAGTAGCTGTTAGTAAAATATCCATCTATGTATAAAGTGACTATATACATACTTATAACATGTCAGATAGAAAAAACATTTATCTAATTCAACTCCAACTAATGTTATCCGAAGCACCTAGCTACTCAGAAACTTCGACAAAACAAATCCAGAGATCAGGAAATTCGGTTAAGAATCGGTGCTTTCTTGCACTCCACTAACTAAAATTACATCTGTAGTAGTTAGACATATTTTCCAGTTCTTTAAGATTAAAAACAAACTACTTCTTTCACTTTTAAAACTCACTTCGCAAGTCACAGCCGGCGTCGTGTAATTCGTTTATATAGCGAGATGAGAAAGTCAAAGTTTAAAACCTTGTTAGCTACTAATTATGTCATCTATCTAACGTAGAAACAATATTATACACACCTTCGGATAGGCCTTATCTTCCAGATAAATTCAGAATTAGAATGGTATTTTTGTGGTATCTTACAATTTAATCAGGAACTTATCAGACGGCGGTTAAACTTGTCATGACACTTATGGTTTTCTGGCGCCAAGCCATAAGCAAAAAAACATAAAACAATTTATATTTAGTACATTTCGTCGATATTAAAATAACCCTGTTCTTATTTCTTCTACTGGTACTGCCAAATCATATTTTTATTGCACCGTAAAAATCTGAAGAATGTGTATTTATTGACTAATTACGCACTGTGATTTTGCTCTATAAAATATAGATATATTTCAATTGGGGAGAAATATTATTTTAGTGTAGATATACATTAGCTGTTATTGAAACCAGACATTGACTAGTAGTAGAAATATAAATAGTGTTTTATAAGAGAGAAATATGAAAACATTTCCATGAAAACATTTTCTTTTACAAGCTGTCATCGTGGTTCAGTGAGCAGAGACACTTTTCTATTTATCATACTTAATGGTTGATTAATTTTTTTGTAATGTCACCAAAATTCTTTATACTTACATCTCTGAGACGCTTGTACAGCCAATTATACTTGACTTTGATACTTTATATAATAGCGAAGGTTCTTTTCTGATACAATTGTTACCTAGAGAGCTTATCCGATACAAATGATATCTTGCCTGACAGTTTGGATCAGGATTCTCGCGAATCCAAAAGTAGACTCTTATAATAAGACCCTGTTACAGCAAAAAATGCCTAATTGTGTTTTCTCTCTTCTATGATGAGATAGCGTATTTTAAGTAGAGCCTGATACATTAATTTATATTCGGACATGGTAGTCATAAATCAGCGATTATTACAATTATTTTGCGATGGTTCGAATTTAGAATTTATGTGCCCCAAAAATACACTAAAATATTAAAAGTCGGCTGAAATTTTTGTGCTGAATGTTATTGATTCTATCACTATACATTTTACGCCTAACGGAATTCCAAGAAACTTGTTACTACTCTCTCATTTATTTGATAAAAATACGGAATATATTTAGATAGCAAATAAACGGAAATAACAATAGAAAATACATACATGATAAATCTATCCAAGCAATATGCTTGAAAATGTTTGTAACATTAAATTTGTATTTCTGATTCGTGTAAGTTTATTACCAAGTAAATTAAAGCATTGATTAAAATTTTATTGGAAGCATCTCTGTACTAAACCGAGCCTCTACCTTGAACACAAATTAATTGGTCAGCTGCCAAGAAACACCTTTGATCACGTTGAAATACAAGTTTTAAGTAGCTCATTATTTATTAATCACATGACAGAAGGATATATCAACTCAATTAGAAGCGTTTGCCCTTTAATTAAGCAGTAAACAAATACGCAAGCGATATTATTTGTGATTCGTTATCTCGTAGTGTTGACAAAATATCTCATAACTACGGTTTCGAGGGGGCCTCCATTGAACTTTGTTGATTAACTTTCTAAAACGAAATTAAATGAAGTCTTACGTGTATTTTCGCTCACTTCAAATATCCTTAGAATTTGACTCGAGATGAATTTCACACGGTGTTTATCTCGCTTTGACCTTGCTATTTTAAAATCACATTAGTGAAGTCCATAAATACTGAAGCGTATATCGGCATTTCCAAGAAATAGAAATGGCTACGACAAATTGTTGTTCCAAAATATTGTAATATGTATTAAATAAATAAATACACAATAATAAAATATATTTTAAGGTATTCTTGAAAACCCCGCTCTCGTTACTGTGAAATTCCTAGCAACTGTAAAATTGTTAACTATTGTAATGATTGCTAGTACCTACCTATTGCAAAGTTTTCGACCGATTATCTCACACTATTTATTTCAAAGCACGCAAAACATATGAATCCTAAATTTCTGGCTTTTTGACACTAATTACTTGCGGAACAAATTGGTTTACAGGTAGAATCTCTTTAATCCTAAATAGATACTAAATGACAATTAATGCTCTATTCCGATGAAACATTCTGACTCCCAAATTATGGCTTAATATTTGGAATTGACTACTGGAGATTTGATGAGATGAGCTGGATTAATGAAACTTGTTATGGATGCAGTTTTTGATACATATAATTATATAAATATTTGTTCTAAAACTAGGTTTTTTTGCTGCTAGTTTTGGTATTGGTAAGATGTTTCCAGTTTTTTCATTATTATTATTATTGAAGCCCTTACATTGCGAACGTGGTGATAAATGTAAATATAGATTCTTTAAGTTATTCAATTTCATATTCTTAAGTCATCGTCACCTTGTGTCAACCCAAGTGGACGAATGACTTTGACTCTGACGACAAAGAAAACCTTAACTAAGTCATCTACAAATTCCATCCAAGTTATTCCCAAATCTAATTTTATAATTTATTTTTTATTTATAGACTCACGCCTGTATCTCCGAAGGGGTAGGTAGAGGTTTAATATTACACCCACATTTCGCCATGAATTTTTAGGACCCACGTAATAGGGGGCGAGCCTATTGCCGTACCGGGCACATTACCAGACTCCGTGCTGCTACTGAGAATTTCCTAACGGAAAAACCCAATAACACTTTGCTTGACCCGGGAATCGAACCCGAGATCTCCCGATACCGCGCACACATTAATGCCGCGAGACCAACGAGGGAACCAAATCTTACAAACATATAATAAACCTTCCAGAACGAAGCGAATCTCCAACCAATCCCAAAATTCTTCTGCTTTCTTTCAAGAAAAAAGTACGAGAGCTACTTTTATGTAAATTGGCAGAATCTTCAGCACAATAAGATAATTTATACAGATAGTTATATTTATATTATTTATATATATGTATATAAATATATATATGTAGTACTTATATATTTTTCGTATATATACCTTTTTATATTAGTTTATGTGTGTATTATTGGTATTTATATGTTTATTGAAATATTAGTAAGTATTTAAATATCATCAAAATATTTAATTAATCTTATAATTGTTACTACAAAAGTTCGGAACGCACCTACAACTATCATCTCTGCATCACCTTAGGTTGACTGTAAGAGAATGCCTTTGGCATTAAGTCCACCTATGTACATATTTTATTTGTGCAAAAAGTAAATAAATAAATAAATAAAATAAAATAAAAATTCGGATGAAATGTTTGTAGGTTTCGATGGGATAATTCCCATCGAAACCTACAAACATTTCATCCGAATTTTCATTACGCCGAATCAAGTCGATGCATTTAATATGTTACACATCTGCCAACAAAGGGTTTAAAAACATTTAATTAAAAGTTGTTCACGTGAAACTGGGTACAGGGTGTCACCGGCTATCGGTTTCGGTTCTCGTGGAGACAACGACACCGTTCGAGGTAGACAGTCATGCGCCAATGAGCGTCAAGCCTCGATGATTACGCTCACCCAATCAGTTTCCAGATAGAATTATGTCCATACTAGCTTTGTAGAATTTTATAGTCGTGGGATATATTAGCCACAAATATGTATTGGTGTTGGGAGTTTGATTCGTAGAAATCAAACTGTGTGAATAGTACAATATTATAGCTTAGTAGTCGTTTTGTAGTTGTAGGTTCCGACCCTACACGGTATATATATGTATTGTAAGGCGTTAAATAGCTTTGTCACAAGTGACCCTTGCCAATATGTATCCTTACCGGGGAAGTACTACCCTCCCACATGTAGAAAATAGAGCCCAGCTCATTTCAAAATAAATGGGCCGGCTCGATCGGGAAGTATTGGTCTCTCACAATATATCGATGTTAAGTAACAGTATCTATACTGTTGAATTTCGTTCGCTGAGTGAGAATGCCGGTGGCCCTATGCTCTTTTCTTCTCTCCTGTTCCGCTCCTCGTCCTGTTCCTTTCTCCATCCATATCGGTAACGCATGTGTGACTCCTCTTGTGTTTCGGGCTTCCATGGGCGGCAGTAATTGCCTACCATCAGGCGTATGGTCTGCTCGATTTCAACATAAAACTTCACGCCTTTCTCCCCTCACGCCTTTCTCCCCGAAAGTGTATGCAGAGGTGTATGCACACCCACACTTCGCTAGTTATGTTTTCGGTACCAATGTAATAGGGGGTGAGCCTATTGCCATCTACCGGGCACATTATTACGCGAGCAATAATTAACATTTCATTCTAAAAAAAAAAAGATTTACAAATTTCTTTATCTGAGTTACAATATTTTTTCTAAAACATGGTAAATGTGTTTAAAATATGTTTAATATGTAAATCCCACCTATTTATAACCCATTATAGGCTAGTCCTTGTTCGGAATCAGATGACCTACTGAATAGTCCTAGGATTTTATTAATATCAATAGTTATTCCAACATCAGTTGAGATTATTCAAATCAGGCCTAGTACGAGAATAGGCTCTTTGACCTCTTTATTGCCCGATTATAAACTCAAACCTTTGCCATAATAAACTGAACGCCAAAAAGAAGATGTAGGGAAGTTGCCACACGCAAATGGTTTAATTTTACAAATGGCAACTATATAATCACCATTTGAATATCAAAATATCATCATGTCTGTGTTCTGTTTGCGTTTTTAAGTGGTATGACTACAAGCTTTTTGGGATAAAATAAAATCTGCACGAACGTTGTGCAAAATTGAAACGCTCAAGTAACGAGTGGGCTTAATTTGTTGTTTATGCGTTGTGCGGGATTCACTGGACTTCGAGAAATAAAACGATCTTGGAAACTTTGGATGACGTGTAATCTTTGCAGCTTACAAAAGCAGAGTGAAGGATTATCCAAATCGTATACAGCAGGTACATTTTATAAAAAGGAGTCTATACAAATCTATAACTATGTTAGGCCGAACTTAATCTAATGCTACCGCGTAGCGAACTATAACGTACGATTGACGCTGCTGTGAAATAATGCGTAGGCGCTTTAACATGCCCCCGGGCTTTGGAAGCTCCAAGCTTTCAAACCAAATCCGTGGTTACTGGCAGCGTACATATTCTATTGAAGGCCCTCCGTATGATGCCAGTTGAAGTGCGAATGTCGGCAACTCTAACGATTCCATCCGACCCTGGGTGCACAGCTACAATTCTCCCCAATTTCCATTTGAGGGGTGGCAGGTGGTCCTCCTTGATGACCACTAAGGAATTCAGCTTCAACCCATCTTGGGATGTGTGCCACTTAGTTCGTTGTTGCAACTCAGCAACAAACTCCTTACTCCAACGTGCCCAAAAATGTTGACGGAGTTGCTCAATCCGTTGAAAACGTGATACATGAGTTGTGGAGCAGTCCTGGTAACTTGGTTGTGGAAGGGCAGTAAGAGGTCGTCCAACCAAAAAGTGTCCCGGCGTTAGCGGAGTATAATCGTCGGGGTCCGAAGACAGCGGCGTTAACGGACGTGAATTCAAAACCGCCTCAATTTGGATCAGTACGGTATTCAATTCCTCAAATGTAAGGTTACAATGTCCCAACACTCGTTGAAGATGGAATTTTGTCGACTTCACACCCGCTTCCCATAGTCCGCCGAAATGAGGAGTATACGCGGGAATAAAATGAAAATTAACTCCATGATTAGCAATATCCTCGTTTATTGAATTGCTCTGTGATTTTAAAAACTTTGACAGGTCGTTGTACGCACCAACAAATGAGGTACCGTTGTCCGAATATATGTTGACAGGTTTACCTCTGCGTGAAATAAATCTATAGAGTGCCAGTAAATATTTGTTGCTAGTCAAGTCACCTACCAGCTCTAGATGGACAGCTTTGGTGGTGAAGCATATAAAAATCGCGATATAAACTTTTACGAGCCTACATCCACGTCCTTGACGACTAGCACAAAGTATAGGGCCGGCATAATCCACGCCTGTGCTGTCGAAAGGGTAGCCACCTGGAACAAGTCGCTAGTGGGGTAGATTCCCCATCAACGGCGTAATAGTTTTGCCCTTCATACGATGACAACGTACACACTGATGGTAGCACGCTTTAGCTAAGCGACGACCACCGATAGGCCAATATGATTCTCTAATCGTAGCCAACAATAATTGTGGACCTGCATGCATTAACCTTTTATGTTCATAATGAAACAATAACTTCGTAAAATCATGAGTGGACTGTAAAATAATGGGATGTTTCTTACTGAACGAAAAGTCCGAATTATCGAGGCGTCCCCCAACACGCATTATTAACATGATCTAAATAAACATTGAACTTAACGAGGGAGCTCTTCTTCGGTAATTTCTGTTTATTGACGAGTAACTTATACTCTGGAAACGAGTCCCGTTGACTATTAATAATTATTAAAGTTAATGCGCATTGTAACTCATCCTTTGTAAGAAATTTACTATTACAAGGTTTCTTTCGACAAGCTTTAATAAAACGCAAAACATATGCTACTGAGCGCACGAGCCTAAGATAATTTGAAAACCTTTTAAAATCTATTAATTTATCTTTGCTATTATCATTTGTAACGGCGCTCAATGAAATGTGTGGTCGTGTTTCGGGCAAAGATTCTAATGCTAAACCTTTCAGTTTCAATTGAGACGGCCAACTGGACTACTCATTGTGTAAGAACTTGGGTCCAGACCACCACAAATCCAACCCTTGCAGGGTTCTGATATCCACGCCACGAGATATCAGATCTGCTGGGTTCAGATCGGTTGGTACGTGTTGCCATGTGCAGTTACTCGTCTTATCTAATATCTTAGCTACACGATTACGCACAAACGGTTGTAGTTTTGAGGGCAACATTTGAAACCAACCCAATACGATGGTTGAGTCAGTCCAACAATAAACATGATTTATGTTTATTCGAAAGGCTTGTGAAACTTTTTCATAAATACGCGCACCTACCAAGGCACCACATAACTCTAACCGAGGTATTGTAGTAGGCTTAATTGGGGCCACGCGACTTTTAGCCATCAGTAACCTGACCATACATTTATTAGTATCGCTGGTGCTACGAACATATACACACGCACCATAGGCGCGCTCAGACGCATCTGTAAACACATGTAATTCAAGTGACCTATACGCATTACAAACTACAATGCGTGGAATACTTAAATCATTTACGAGAGGTAAAGATTTTACAATATTATGCCAAGTATTTTTAAGTTCTGGGTTTAGCGGCTCATCCCATGAAAGCTTGTCTAACCACATGCTTTGTAACAACATTTTCATGGTGATGATGAAAGGAGAAAGAAGCCCTAAAGGATCAAAAATGCGTGCAATCGTTGAAAGTAGATCCCGTTTCGTATTATTAAGAGAAGGTACCGAGTTTACTATAAAACCTAACTCATCAGTATTTGCGAACCAGTTTAAACCAAATAACTTATTTGACACGCTAGTGCCCATACTTAGGTCTAATAATGGCTGATTGGACTCAGTTAATAGTAGCGGTTCATTAGATCTCCATTTTCTTAACGTCATACCAGCAGATGCCAGGGCATTTGTGACTTGAGTGCGTATAAACTCAACCTCACTCAAAACATCCCCACCAGTCAACAAATCATCGACGTAAAAATCATGTTGGATGATTTCAGCTACCCTTTCATGCTTACAATCAAGACCTATTTGTTTGAGACACCGAGTAGCAAGAAATGGCGCGCTTGCCGTGCCATAGGTTACCGTGTTTAATGTATAGGTCTTAATAGGGTCGTCTATATTGCTACGCCAAACTATTTGTTGCAAGTGCCTGTCAGATGGATGGATGGCTATCATTCTATACATCTTCTCAACGTCGGCCGACAGGACATATTTGTGATGTCGAAATCGAAGAAGTATTGACAACAAGTCATCCTGAACGGTAGGACCCACCATCTGTATGTCATTCAAGGAAACACCTGATGACGAAGGGCTGCTTGCATTAAATACGACACGTAGTTTAGTAGTCGTACTACTCTCGCGTAATATGCCGTGGTGAGGTATAAAATAGTCATTACGATTATCCTTTAAACTTGCTACTTTATTTTCACTCATGTGGTCTAACTTTTCGTATTCTGACATAAAATCAAGATATAATTCGCTAAATTCTTGTTTGTACTTCAGCCTACGTTCTAATGAATGTAAACAATGCTTAGCCCTATTGTACGAATTTCCTAAAACATCAGGACTTTGTTTAAGCGGTATACGAACACAGAACCTACCATCGCGTAGGCGAGTGGTATTTTTAATAAAATGTTCCTCACACAACTTTTCCTCTGGCATATAATTAGACGCTTCAGAGTTTATTTCCTCTAAATCCCAAAAAGTCTTTAAGTCGGCTCGTAGTTTCTCAATATCGCCACTAACCTGAGTAAAATTGCATCTAATGTCCTTTGACATTTTGGTACAATGAGAGGTAATGGGCCCGGAAACTATCCACCCTAACTTAGTCTCACATAAAACTGGCATATCAACGCCTAACTTTATTTGTTGTGATCCTAACAGATCCCAAAACAGGTCAGCACCGATTAAAATATTAATATCTGCGGGCTCATAAAACGTAGGATCAGCTAAACAGATGTGAGAAGGCATCTTAAGAGCAGAAATATCTATTTTTCGACATGGCACATCACTGGTTATAAATGGCAAAACAAAACAACAAAGCTTAACTTCATAGCTATTATTGAGTGACGTCACTTTTACCTGACAAGTTTTGCCTACGCGAGAAATCACGTTATTTATGCCTAATATCGAACCGTCAACATTACTTGTTAATAAATTTAACTGCGTACACAAACGCTCGGTTATAAACGAAGATGTGCTGCCGCTATCCAAAATAGCGCGAACAACATGCTCACGACCCGAATAATCGTATAACTTAACTAATGCAGTTGATAATAATACGTCGCTAAAAGTTTTACAAGAACGAGCGACGCTTGCGGCCAGAGCAACATTACCTGTCTCACTAGAAGCGGACGGTAAACATATCGGTGGAGAGGGGCTATCAGATGATGCGTTGTTATACGTATGTTTATTACGCGCATTGACATTAACACTCCTAGGCTCCGATGAATGAATTAATGCGTGATGTTTACGCTTACATGTTTTGCAACCTGATTTTCTACAATGATTGGCAAAATGACCCGTATGGAAACAGTTGTAGCAAACTTTATAATTAGGCAATATTTTAAGACGCTCATCAATACTCATAGCGAGAAATTGAGGACAATTATTCAGTGTATGATCCTCTTTACACTTAGGACAAACCTTTAAAGTCAATGCTGTGTTTAAATTGTTAGAACCTTGCATCGTGACCATAGATTTTATCTTTGGACGCAAATTAGATAACGTGTGAGACGGATTATTATTGCGTGACAATTCTAAAGTTTCGACAAAGTCGGCACGGTTACGCATAAATTGAATGAAGGCATCAAAAGTAATCGCGTTATCTTTATCTACCCGGCTTTTATATTCCTCCCATTCACGATATGTTTTGTTATCTAATTTACGAGTGACCATGTAAATTAATAGTGTATCCCAATGCTTAATTGGTTCGCCTAAAGTTTCTAAAGCTCGCAAATTCTTATTTAATGAATCTATCAAACCTTTGAGGGATACTGAAGATTCCTTTGTCAGTACGTCTAAATTAAATAAAGCTGATACGTGATTCTGAATGAGCAATCTTTTGTTATCAAATCGTTCGCATAATATCTTTCAAGCTACTGCGTAGTTGTCAGCAGAAAACTCAGTTGACTGGAGTACCACAGCCGCGGACCCCTTCAGTGACAAACGCAAATAGTGGAACTTATTAATGTTGTCTAGCTCATCATTAGAATGAACGAGGCTCGCAAAAGAATCGCGAAACTCTAACCAATCACTGTAAGAACCGTTAAATTTAGGTAACTGTATAGTAGGTAACTTAACTGGCTTGTATTTACTGGCACGCTTACTATTATCGCTATTAATTGATGGACTTACTTGATTATATTTACCTAATAGATGTTGTGCCCTAGATAAGGATTTGTAATATAACGATTCAAAATCTGAACGCTCAGTATACTGCAATTTAATATCTTCAACAATACATTCGAGACGCAGTTGAACCTCATCATATTGGTCGTACAAACACTCAATCTTGCCTATGCGCAGCTGCAATTCAGTGACATCACAGTTCGTCAAGGAGCTTTCATCAAGCGAGTCCAAATAATTAATAAATGCAGTTAATCTGCCTTTATAACTGCCTCGCCTCTTCACTAACTCCTTTTCCTCGGACATTATGGGTAACGAGTGCTGTCGACCTGGAATTTATACAAAATAAAGCTAATTTTAGGTAACAAAAGCTCAAATTGCGCCGGTACAGGGTGTGGTTTGAATTTAGTTTCTTACTAGGTACCTACCCACGCATACAAGAAAATAACTACGAAATATAATTTCTAGATGTATAAATCTACAAATAATTACACAAATATTAGAAAAGCTGGTAAATCCTTTTTTAATTATGTAAATAAAATTAATAATAGCCAAATAACTTTGCACAGAAAAGTGTTCTAATAAGTGACACCTACCTACTTAACAAATTAATGGTTGCAAAAACACAATAATACAATATTTTAACAAACTTACACAATAAGTACGCTAATCTGGTTATAATTAACGATAATGAGCAATAAATAATATATCGTAAAAACCTAACACTCAAATTTGTGATACATAACATAAGCTAACTAGGTAGTTAATACCTACCACTGCATGAAAATTAATGTGAATAGTTGCCGTTAAAATGACGAAATAGTTAAAATGTAGCACTAATACTACTTATCAAATGATATTAACTAATTTACAGTCTAATATAAAGTATTTACTTTATTACGGACAACTAGCACTATGCAACGTTTGCCTAAATGAACACAATAAATTAACAATAATCCACTAACCTTATAATTATTCCCTTGATTATGGATAAATATTACCTTATCGAGTGTTGGGTACCGATTTAAACCAATTAACGGCGTACTTGATCCAAATATACGAATATCCAAGCCGGTTCAAAGTCCAATAATTTGGTGACGAATCCTCTCAAAACTCGTAGATAATTTTAATACGATCAGCTGATTCCTCATCCGCTCGTAATGGACCATATGTGCGGGATTCACTGGACTTCGAGAAATAAAACGATCTTGGAAACTTTGGATGACGTGTAATCTTTGCAGCTTACAAAAGCAGAGTGAAGGATTATCCAAATCGTATACAGCAGGTACATTTTATAAAAAGGAGTCTATACAAATCTATAACTATGTTAGGCCGAACTTAATCTAATGCTACCGCGTAGCGAACTATAACGTACGATTGACGCTGCTGTGAAATAATGCGTAGGCGCTTTAACATGCGTTTATTTTTAGAATCTATACAAGCATGTTATTAAAGCTGTCTGAGAGATTGGCCTTCATCTTTTTAAAATAGTAAATGCGAGGGTCTGCGGGCGCCATTCTATTAAATGTAACAAATAAAATGTTGCTGGGTTATTATTTGTAGGGCACGTGGTTACAAATTTTCATAATAAAAATTGACGTTTCATAGTATACTTTCTGAAATCTGATTCCGACGACCGATTTTCGATTCCTGCTCAAGTCAAATTTGTGTGCATGAACTTGGTGTTTGTCTTGGTCTGGGTGTTTCTATGTATAATATGTATGTATTTACAAAAATAAGTATGTAATATGTATGTTAAGAGTACCCATAGTACAAGCTCTGCTTAGTTTGGGACTAGATGGTGTTGTGTGAATGTGTTAGAATATTATTATTATATTTTCTGATATACGTGTGTTTCACCTCGTTCGGATCGCCAGATGCTAAGCGATTACCGTCCCCCAGTAAGACAAACAACACCAGAGGCGTCACAAGTACGTTGCTAGCCTCTGCTACTCTTACTCACCAAATGAAACGCAGCAGTATAGAGACTGTGACTATGAGTTGATGTTCTGTGAGAGCCCTCTCACAGAACAACAGGCCGGGCCCATTCTTGCTGAAATCGGCAAGGCTCTACTACCTATAAAATTGGTTTCTAAAAATAATGTTCATAATCTTGTTCCGTTATTATATGAGCCAAAATAAACTTACAGAGATAATACTACATACAAAACTCCAAAATATATTTTCGAGATAGGTACCTACATTATATTACTTTCAATATAATCTCTGTAAAATGGGATAAAAGTACTAAAAGTTACCTTATATACCTTAACTATTACATCCAGTTTCTCTCTCGGACTATTTTCATCTGATAGTGACATTAGTTCGTCGTCTCAAATTGTCATGACAACTTAGAAATATGAAAATAATATTACGATATTTCGCTGTAATTTTTCACAAAAGAGAAAAAGAAAATCTGGTTTTGAAAGTAGTTGACGCGTATTTTCTGACTTGTTTTGAAAGTCCCAAAGTGTTTCCTGAGTTGTCTGGTTATTTTTGGTCACAGCTCCACTTTTGAGTGTCGGTTATCATAACAAAAGGTAGCAGATAATTATGTATTCCTATTCCAAAATACCCATCACTTATTAGTCGAATTTCCTGGAAATTTCAAAACGTTCAATAACGGAAATTATATTGTTTAGCTTGCAGAAATAACAGCTCGTGTCCGATACGTAGTGCTACCAGCATATTTTATGCAAATTCAACGCATATCAACGGAGAAAGTCTTCTTTTGCCTGCCAGTTTCCTCCACTAGCGCATACTTTTGTATGGCAAATTGTTTTGTTCGCCAGAGTCCTCTGCTGATTATATATCTGTCTTATGTCCAACGGACTATTTTCTGCTTCGTCTGCAGTATCACACAGATTCCAAACGTTGAATACTGCTAACGTAGTGACCAGTTCTGATCAGTCTTTTGTTTATACTTCAGCGCTTAAACAAATTAACTTCACTATTTAGTCTTCTAATTAAAATATGAAGTGTATAAATTATTGTGATTAGCCGTATGTTGTGTGAAGATACCTGAAAAATTACACCCGAGGTAGACTATACAAGTTAGTAATAGACTAATAAGTTAAGCTTATTTTAAATGTAAAGCCAACTACTGAACCCTACATAATACAAAACTCGGATAAAAACAGATTTTTCACAACTGCGAGAGTTGAAAAAATAATTTCAGTTTTTATGTTTTAAGAATGAGTCCTACTTAAATTGTTTTTTTTTTCTCGCAGTACACACCCAGTTTCGAGGTTTACCCCACCATAATAATTGTGATATTTTAGTTTTGGGTTTGTTGGAGAGAGCTTGCGGAACTTATTGCGGCCTATAAGCCACAATTTAACACCTTCAAATTCAAACAATGCCATTAATTCTTTCATTTACATAATTGAACGCCAACACAAAACCCAAATTTATTGATAAACAATCAATTCAAAGCATAAATAACTCTATCAATGTACAATATTTTATTTCGCCACTAGGACAGAATTTTATAATTTAATACTAAAATATTGGGAACATGAACCATTTTTCCTGTGTTGTCAGCTAACTGTGCGATGTAAGAGGTTAATGAACCCCGAGGGACATCACATTTATCCAGCTTCGCGTAAATTGATGGTTGCGTTTTTCAATGGAAAGATAATTTGTGTAGTAAAACATGAACTAAGACCCAGTTATGTAGACTTGGTATGATGGAATTTTCCGTTAATTAAGAGATTTCCATAAATTGTTTTATATTTTTACAAGCGGACTTGAAAGACTTAAAAAATATAAATAGTTGTATGAAATATTTTTTTATGGGTGCCCTTGCCCGGGGTGTGAGTTATGTTCCCCTCTAGTAGAGTTCATAATATGAATACGTTATTTACTGAAATTTAACAACAGGTTACGGATTTTTATCGCGATATACTAATTTTACTGAGATTAAGTGTAATGTAGTTTCTAGATCGCGCTTCTATCCATAAACTATTGTTTAATTGCAATGTGTAACATTCCCAAAACCCAAGAAAATAGAAACACATCAATTTTCTTCTGACATCACACTATCTTTTAGTGAAAGCCGAACAAAAATCGGTTCAGCAATTTTTGGAGTTTATTACGTACATACAGATAGGTATATAACCTAGTGGAGAGACCGACAGACTGCTACGCAGAAGGTCTCGGGTTGGAATCCACGGCGCGCACCAATGACTTTTCGAAGTTGTCTTGCGTATTAAATTGTTAAGTATCCCTTGCTGAACGGTGAAGGAAAACATCGTGAGGAAGCCTCACCAACAACCTGTCTGAAAGTTCATCATAATGTTCTCGAAAGACATGTAAGTCTGCCTACTCGCACTTGGCTAGCGTAGTGGAGCCGCGACAGCTAGCATTCGCTCAGCTGTCACCGGGGCGACTGCTTTCGTGTAGCAAACGCGGGTACCAATCCACCGCTTGCTTCCAACGCGCGGTGACCGAGGCGTCGACTACCGAGGCGACTGACGGCGGACAGCGAGCTGTCTGCTAATTTATGTGCCAATGTAAAGAATACCTAACGAGCAATAATTAAAGCCCATATTTGAATGATATTCCTTTGGTTGGGTGTGAGGCGAGTCGTTTATGTGGGCTAAGACCTTTATCCTTCTCATATTGAGAAGAGGCCCGTGCCCAGCAGTATATATACAGGGCTGATGATGATGATAGACAGACAAGATGCAGCAGGGATTCCATTTTATAAAATGTAAGATAAACATAAGGGCTATTTTATCGATAGTCAGCAATTACTTTGCTAACATCGATATGTTAGCAAAGTAATTGCTGACTATCGATGTGTATTTTCTTCTTATATTTTTGAACCTTTGTACCGATGTACACAATAACATCACATCAACGTAAAACGTTTGTCCCGTACAACTTACTGAAATACGCCTGGTAATCATAAGAGTTGACGAAACATCCCTTTCTGCATTCTCCGGTATCATCCTTCATGCATATCTGAGTAGATATAATATACATAGATATAGTTCTAGTGAGACGATCGGTGACACTGTGTGAGGAATATCTACGTGCTTGGATAACCTACATACATAATATTATACGTCTAGCTTATTACTTCCAACCCTGTAAGTGGAATAATAATTTCTAAACACTGGAATAATATCTATAATATAGCATGAATCGATAGACAAGAGCCATTTTCAAAATTTCGTAGTTTGTACACATATTAAGATTAATGTAACCGGTCTTTAATCGTGCAATGTTGCTATTGGTCTGCACGATTGGTCTGCCTGATATTGCACCGAGTGCAATTGTGAGCTCGATCCCCATATGAGACCACGCTTTGTATGATCTATAAATCGCTGTTTCGAGTCTGGACGATTAATTGTTCAATGTGTTCATTGATTGTATGTTTGACAAGTCAACCGAGGTAAAATATTTGAAAATAAAGAGCCTATGAATCTAGACATTTTAACATGACAGAATCCATGCCCTAAAATTATTAGTATGAGTATTTATAAGTATACGTTGGTTTGTACATGTTTTGCTTAGTGTCTAAGTCCCAGAATTACATTATTATTACTATATTATTATAGCCGGTCCAAGATACTTGGCATCTTCCCTATAAATACATAAGAAACTACGCATATTTTTTTTATGAAATTGTTGTGATGCTTTCGAAGATTAATTAATGTGGACGGACACAGCAATACGACTAGATATTTACCTTGTCTTGGCAGACCAAAAACAACCAGAGGTGTTTCTATGTACAATATGAATATATTTACAAAAATGGCCATAAGTTTTATTGCCCGTTCTTTATCTCGGTTTTAGCTCTTGCAATTCGAACGGAGCAGTAAATATGCAATCATTAAGTAATTAACTTGAATTTCGATGTTGATAAGGGTCACCTAGTGGCTTACTTTAGATACTCTTTATTGCACACCAATATATTATTGAATACTTACTTACTCCAATGGCTCATCGACCCAAACTGTGCCTTGGCCTCCAATACGAGAGAACGCCACTTCACCCGATCTTTGGCCACTTCTCGCCAATCGCCAGCTTGAAGCGCCCCAAGATCTTCCTCCACAACGTCTTTCCATCGGTATCTGGGGCGACCGACAGGACGACGTCCTGTTCAAAGTGTTAGTGTCCAGGTTTCTTAGCCGAAATACCAAAATACGAATTTACAAAACTGTAATAAGACCTATTCTAACGTATATTATTGAATAGTACATTAATTATTAGTGATTTAAACTATGGTATAGGTATGTACAATCGACGACCTTATCGCTAAGTGCGATCTCTTCCAGGCTACCTTTGGATGGACAGGAATGATGTTAGCAATTGTTTGTAGCGATTGTGTAGTACTACGTGAATACATGATGGTGACTTTGACACAAAACAAGTGTACATTTATGTTTGTCCATTGTCCAGTATCCATCCATAGTACAAGCTCTGCTTAGTGTGAGACTAGACAGTGATGTGCGTGGAGATGTAAAGAAAGAAATTATAATTTGTCTTTTTTAAATTTATTTTTTAATAATTTGACTAGTACGGAGTACGTTAGCCTAAATATTGTTTTCTTTTGTCACAGTTCCCACGGCTCACGCCCAAGGGGTGCTGGGCAAGAAAGCGGCGCTACCCTGCGATATACAACCTCTTGCAGCGGAAGACCATGTCTCTATGGTGCTGTGGTTCAAAGAAACGGATGGAGAGCCTCTATACAGGTAAAATCTGAATTTAAGTACAAAATGCTTATACTATACAGACAAGACTAAAATTTAATAAGTAAAGCTCGGCTAAAATAAAATGAATTCACGGAAATATATCCTATATAATTGTTTTTATTACATTTGTAAGATACAAATGAGTGGATAATATCTTTTTCTCCTCACAGTTATGACGTCCGGGGCCGTCTCGCCACTCAGCCCAAGCTGTGGTCATCAGCATCAGGCTTTGGCACCCGAGCATACTTCCGCGCAGCAGCGAACCCTGCAGTACTGTTTGTGGACAGTGTGGTGTCCACGGACGCTGGCGTGTACCGCTGCAGGGTAGACTTCAAGAACAGTCCTACAAGGAACTTAAGAGTCAACTTTACTGTTATAAGTAAGTGTTATATTTTATTTCTATGACTGTTAGAAGATGCTGAAAAGCTGCTAGAATGCGATGTAATTGAATAGATATTTAAAAGTATTCATTACTCTTTTAACAATATACTAATTAATTTTATTTTTGTTACTACAACTTTCTTGCATCCCACAAAATTATTTAAGAGGTCTTCACGTTAAAGTAACTGATTTAAGGTTTACCTTTATTAATTTGTATTTCCAACGTTTCTTTTCTTGCAACTTACTTGCATAAAGTGACCTTATTACTTCAGACAATTCTTCAGATCAATCTTTGGGCGATCCAGATACGGTCGTGGTAAGTGAGTTCTAGAGCAAGAGGATTCGAACAACACTTACCTATAGGTGTCCAACCGTACATATATATATATAAAACCTTGGGACTTATTTTAATGCAGAATATCTAATGTCCTATGCTGCAGCCGAAACTATTGGGCGCAGGAAGCTGAAATTTGGCATTTATGTTCCTTGGGCACGGTCGGGAAATCCCTTCTTAGTGCACCCTGCACTAAGAAGGGATTTCCCGAAATTCCCACGGGATCGGCCTAAACGGGTAAATTTATAATAATTGCAGGCGTAGCTGCTGGCGTCCTCTAGTAAAGTATATAAACATTTAAAAACCAGCATCAATGATCAATTCAGCCAAAGCTTTTGCTATTGTATAAATCAACATGCTTTAGCTGAAAGCACCACCCTTCTTGCATTTAAATTACCGTTTGATTAACATAATTAACCATTCTGCTTAAGATATACATGAAACGAGTAACATATGAAGCTCTGTAATCATCCATTAAGAGATTCTATTAGCAGATTATAATGAGCCATGTAAAATTTTAATGACACAAAGATTTTATAGCTGCTAATTATGTCATCCTTGTAAAACTCAATTAACGGGAATAATAATCCTTAATGGGCAATACCGACAATAATGGGCTTATTATAATATAGGAGAAAGTAATAGAATAAACCCTCTAAAAGATTGTTATAATATTATGATAGGTACTTATAGCCAATCGTAGTCAGTGATCAGGAAGTGATTGGTGAAGCTAAGTATACTTACAGCTATATATATGGTGACGGTTCAGGTGGAATATCGATCTAAGTGTTTTGATACTTTGTCTATTTCAAAGTGGCTTTATCTCCAATAGATATTTTGAGCCTGATGTTTAGTCAAAATATGACGTGAGTTTCAATATACAAAGCAAATGGTATCTTGTAAAAGAAACGGTAAATTCGACATAAACTCTACGCCGACGCGTTTGGCCATATTACGTCACAATGCTATTGTAACGCAAATTAGTAGAGGCCTATGTCTAGCAGTGGACCAAAAGGTTGCTTGATGACATGACTGATATCAGTACACCAATGTGGCTGTCATACTGATGTCGAAGGGACTAGTAGAAAGGAATTATACCAACCTATTAAATAAATGCCAATGACTCGTCGTAATGAAAAATAGTCCACAGCCTACATCAGTTTGAATCGTAGAAAACAACCCTTTGTTCTAAATTGTTACCTTAAAGTTTATGCTAAAATGTAGGTCGGCACTATTGAAAGTCACAAAGAAAATACCAATACATAAATTCTTCTATGTCTAACGCCAGTCAATAGATTGACGCTTGTTTTATTTACGATGTGTTATACTTCTTGTCAATGTGGACAAAGTAATTTATGGCATAAAGGGTCCACTAGAGCAAATGGAAAATCATTTATTACAATGGCTATGAAAAACTACGTTTACTATAAAATTATATTTAAATAAAAAAGAACCGACTTCAAAAACACTAAAGAACTAAAAAGCAAAAAATTATTGGTTATGGAGCAAAACTTTTTGGAGTCGGGGCCAAGCCAAGTATTTCTGATCTGACTATAAAACCTCTATACTTTTTTATATAACTTTCGTTGTTGATAGTATAGGTAGTTTGTAATTTAGTAACTTTTTGCGTAAGGGCTTGGCACCGACTCCAAAAAGTTTTGCTCCATAACCAATTATTTTTTGCTTTTTAGTTCTTTTGTGTTTTTGACGTCGGTTCTTTTTTATTTAAAAATAATTTTATTTTTTGCTTTTTAGTGGTATACTAATAAAAAAATAGTTATAGGTGGTAAGTAGGTACATAGGATAGTGTAGGTGGTACATGATGGGGAGGCCTTCCTTACTTGCCTCAATTCTGAAATGAAGACCTGTAACTTTCTGTCAATTTCAAGTATTTTTTTTATTTTCAACTAGCCTAAACACGTTCGTTTCAGTTCCATCATCAGATCCCGAAAATCATCCAGTACCAAAGTGTTTGCCAAGATAAAACAAACGAGCCTAAACTCGATGAGATTGCGTTATTGTACCTATTACAAAGATCCCATGGCCACCTTCCTACTCTATCATCAGACTTTGGAAAACATTCAGCACTAAAGTCCGTGTAAAGACAAATCAAACGAGTCCTAACTCAATGGGATTGCGTAGTTGTATTACAAATATCCCATGGCTACCTGGGTTCAAAACCGGGAAATCCCGGTCTCGAAATTACCGGGAATTCCCGGTTCCTTTGCCAGTAAAATGGAACCGGGAAATCAAATTTGATTCCCGGTTCTTTCGGTACTTTCAGGCATTTTATTTTTATTACGCGATTCACACTAGTTTATACTACTATTTACTTATTGACTCTTACTTTAATTTCCACACTTTCTACTATTCAAACATTCAAAACTAACGTGAATATTTCAGCGTTAAAACAAATAACGCGCAAAATGAACATGGAATCTTTAGATGAGGATTCAGAGTCGGACGCGAAGCCGATGGCGCCGAGTTCTTGTCTCAACATACGTCTCTAGTTTTAGAACGACTATTTGAATACAGAGATTTACTCCTAAAAGTCAAAAAAGTAGTGAAACTTTTCCGCAAATCTCTAACTAAAAACGATGACGTCCTGCAAAAGTACGTCAGTCGCAGATTTTCATACAGAATATTCACTAACCTGTGAATCAGTAACACGTAGGAGTAGCCTCGCTTTTACGCTTGAACGATTCTTGAGGCTGCGAACTTGCATTGTGAAACCATTAATTGATTTAAAATCCACAGTAAAATTCTCAGAAGCAGATTGGGAACTAATTAGGAAATTACACGAAGTTCTTGACATAATTAAAACCGTATTAGAGGCTTTATGTCGTCGCGATTCTTCATTATTGACAGCAGATGTTGCTATCAAATTTGCATTAAAAAAATTGCGAATATTGAAAATAACTATGTGGCCGAAAAAAAGGCTCATGATGTTAAAAAACGATACACAGAACGGCGTCTCAACGTTGCAACTGCGACTCTGAATTACTTGCAAAGTCCAGAAGTTAGGTATTTCCTCCAACAAAATGATGAAGATAGATTATTAGTTTTTTCGCAGCCAAGCAACGATGAAATGTGCAACGCAATAGTGTCATTGCTAGTCGCACCAAATCCTCAACAACTCCTGTATCTCAAGCTGAACCCCTACAAATACAAACTTCACAAGGTGAACAGGCGTGAGAACGTGAATTTGACTCTGGTGTGCTTGAAGTTCAAAACTTGCTTTGACAAAAGGCGATGAGTTAAAGGCTGAACTTGCAAAATCTGTTAGTGAAAATCGCGTTAGGTCTTCTGCTCATGAAGATCTCTTTACGAATGTTAGGATTGAAATGGCTCTCTTTGAGAATGGAGGAGATCGTGGGCGTTACTTGTCTCAGACATATGACCATCTGTTAACGATTCCGCCAACCTGTGATGAGCCAGAAAGAGTTTTCTCTTCGGCTGGTTTGCTATGCAACAAAATAAGATCTCGTTTGAGTGACAAAAGTCTAGATGCACGTGTTAATGTCCTATTATAGAGAAGAGTGAGCTAAAAGCTCTTAAAAAGCTAAACTTTGGTTACGCCATATTTTATAAATACTCGGAAAGAGATATTATGTTTACTTATTTTTTGTTAAAAAAAGTTTAATTTTGTTTTCTTTGAAAAATGTTTAAGATATTTCTATAATTATGTTTAAGGAATCTAAGGTGACTGCCTAATTTTTACCATGTTATTGACAGTAAATACTTAATTAAGAACCTAACAATAACACTGTGATTAACTATAGTCTGATTTATTTAAGTATAATTACTTACTACTAGGTGTGAGAATAGAAAATAGTTTAATTTTGTTTTCTTTAAAAATGTTTAAGATAATTTTAATGTTAAGGAATCTAAGATGACTGCGTTATTTTTACTCTTTATTGACAGTAAATACTTACATAAGTAGGTACCTAACAATAACACTGCGATTGATTATAGTCTGATTTATATATAATTACCTACTACTAAGTATGAGAGAGTAGAAGTATAGAAATAGAGAATAGAAGAAAAAAAATCGAATTAAAATTACTTGAATACTAAATTTTAGTTTACTTTTGAAGCATATCACTTGTTTTCTATAACAAAAACTAGCAAGAACCAAAAATACCGAAAGAACCGGGAAATCCCGGTTCCGTTATATAAAAGTACCGAAATTCCCGGTTCTCATAAAGAATACCGGTTCCGAAAACACTTCCTGCTCCATCATCAGAGTTTGGTAAACATTCAGCACTAAAGTCCATGTAAAGACGAATCAAACGAGCCCAAGCTCAATGGAATTGCATCTTTGTATTACAAAGATTCCATGTGCCCGGTAGATGGCAATAGGCTCGCCACCTATTACATTGGGACCTAAACATAACTGGCGAAATGTGGGTGTGTATACACCTCTGCCTACCCCTTCGGAGATGAAAGGCGTGAAGTTATGTTATGTCATGTTAAGGATCCCATGGCCACCTTCCTGCTCCATCATCAGACCCTGGAAAACATCCAGTACCAAAGTCCATGTAAAGACGAATCAAACGACCCTAAACTCGATAAGATTGGGTTGTTGTATCACAAAGATCTCATGTTACCTTTCAGCTCCATCATCAGACCATGGAAATCATCCAGCATCAAAGTCTATGTAAAGACGACTCAAAGGAGCCCAAACTCGACGGCATTGAGTGGTTATCTTCAAATCGCTTCAAGTGTGCTTATAAAATTTAAAGAGTTCCTTCGATTTTTTCAGGATTCCATGATCAGATCCTGACCTAATGATCATGGGACCAACTGGAAGGTATACTCTTTCAATACAAACAAGAATTTTTGAAATCGGTCGAGGCGTCTAAGAGAAATCGGGGAACATACATAAAAAAAAAGATTCCGACGAATTGAGAACCTCCACCTTTTTTTTTTGAAGTCGGTTAAAAAGTATCTTGTTGAACTGATGGTTTACTACGCACCGGCACATTGATTTTGTGGTGAAGTTTATTGTGCATGATGACTGATCTAGTGGAGTTGTAAAAGCTTCAGATTGCTATTGATTTTATTTTTATGGTAGTTTTATGGTTAAGGTGATGGGGCTCAATGTTTAAAAGCCTTCGTCGTCTTTTCATACATACTCGTACAGATGGCAGAATGACTTAAATAAGCGGCCGCCTAGCCGCGTAACACTGCCCGTGGGTTATGGACTCATATACGAGACAACACTTTGTGTGTGTGAGATTATTGTTTCAATTCGGGGTGTTCATCCTGTCTGTTGGTTGAATGTTTTTAAAGCCCGCACTAGAAATAAACTTACTGTCGCGGACCGTTCTCCTTTAAAAATAAATGATGAAAAATTTGAAATATTTTTTGTAATAGTGCTTGTTCCCCTTCGCTGTTGTAATTCATGATTGTGTTTAAATTCTTTAAGCCAGTAAGGAGAATATTTATCTAATGGCTCAAAGAGTGTATCCAGCGTTAGATTTCGATATCTTAATATCAATCAAAATTTAAATAGGCATTCGTGAGAGGCAAATTTTGGTACATGGCACTGTACTATTTATATACAAACACGATGAAGGCAGACGAAGGGAAAAACGCCAGAAAATTACATAATATTTTTCTCCAACCTCGGGACTGGTGAGAGGCCGGGAATCGGCTGCGTCAAAAAAGTGCCTGACTGGCGAGAGGCCGGGAATCGGTCGATCGTTATAATCGCATTTTGGCAGCATGCAAGTAGCGCCACGTGACTGGTTCAGTCACGTGGCGCTACTCGCATGCTGCCACCTCCCGCGTCTGGTAGGCCCTGCGTGCGGGGTAACCCGCGACGGGGGGCCGCTCCATTCTGTTGTTGATTACTCGGTGATTTTTATGAATTTCTGCTAACATATATATATATATATATATATATATATATATATATATATATATATATATATATATATATATATATATATATATATTCTTCATAAAGTTTCCTACAGATTGGTATATAAATATCCTTACGTAATTATACATTTTAATCATAAAACTGCTGAAAATAAAGAAGGAAATAAAAAATGCGATTATAACGATCGACCGATTCCCGGCCTCTCGCCAGTCAGGCACTTTTTTGACGCGGCCGATTCCCGGCCTCTCACCAGTCCCGAGGATAAGAAAAATGTTTGGTCTAATATTTCAATCCACTTGCAGGGTCTTAATACCAAATATTTACTATACAGTAAAAGGAAGAACCTAATAATATTATGTCAAATCACCGTTTTATTTCACACAAGATTTACACGTAAAATATTTCTTGTGGCGCCCATCCCTCGCGCCCGGTTCTATATGACGGTTACTCTGTCGGTCCTCCGTAAAGGCTTTCTTGATAGAGCGCCGGCTTAGCCGTAACTGATTAAAATTAAACTATGAGATGTATTTGAGAGCGATTTTTCAAGCTGAAGAAAGGTATATGAGCTCTTCAGATTTTTCACTTTAATTTTGATATTGATATTTTGGAACAAGTTATAAATTCTTAAAAAAGAATAACACCATAAACTACTCTTCCATAACGGTTTTCAATGTCAAATCATTTGCAAATACTTAAACATTGTTTAAATTTTGGTGATGTTATTTGCGTAGCATGAGTACAAAGTTACAAAAAATTTGTAGTTAACTAAGAATAAACTAGCTACTATAAATTTAGGACCACATTATTCGCTAGACCACTCTAACAATCAACTTGACTTATCTCGTAAATTCTTACTCGTAGTGCCAAGACTCACACTGACAGCTGGGTCTGGGAGCATGACGTACTCATAGGCATGTGGCTACCGATAAGAAACAAATTGATACGTACATAAACTTGAAATGGCAGTGGTGCGCGACGTGGATTTGAAAACGATACCCTGAGCCCGGGAATCTGTTGGTATCTCACTTTACTGTCACTACTTAAAGTTTTAAAGATTTGTATTCCAAACTCATTGACTTCAGGACCCTATTGCGATACATTTTGTGTTTACATATATCTAATTATACCCATACAATGCTACATTTACTTTAGATTGAAATCTTACTGAAGGACGCCCACGCGTTTCACATCTGTTCTACTTAAGCTTCTCACGTATTGTAACCTTAAACCTTGAAAAACAAAGAAAGGTACAGCTAAAATTGGTCTGCGACCCTCATTTTTATGTTCAAAACTTTTAGACCGTAAACTAACTAACGTAACTAGGCTCGTCAGAAATAGTGTTTAATTAATTATTTATTACAACATCTGTTATATCCAGCCACCGTTGAATTACAGATATATAGTCATAATTTGTAACTGCCAAAATATGATGTTGTTTCAGAACTTAGTATATTTCTTTTAATTTTGCCTTAAATCGTACCTATTAGTTACTTAAAATTTAATTTAATAAAGCATTTCACAGAAGTGGCAAGGAAAATTTCTATGTATATAAATGAGAGCGGTTCACAAGAAATTGAATAATTATGCGATGAGGGCCGGAAACCAGGAGCGAACACAACTTTTTATAAAACCATTCAAATTCACGACTATTCATAAAGAGTACCAAATAAATTATGCTGAGCCTCTGACACTTAGTTCGACACTTAAGAATTTATCGGCGTACTTACTAGGTGAAACCAACAGATAGCTACGTAGAGGGTCACGGGATCAAAACCTCGGCACGCATTACTGTCTTTTCGGAGTCATGTGTATATCAAACCGCTAATTATCGCAAAAATAGCTTACTGAATGGTGGATGAAAACATCGTGTGGTAACTTACATGTCTAATAGTTTTAAATTTGCCAACGCGCATTCTACCAGCGTGGTAGACTGTAGCCTAAACTTTCATAGTGAAAAGAGTCCCGTGTCCAGCAATGATACATTTTATACACAGAAATGATATTATAACCGAATTACACACCACGTCAAATTAAATTAAAACTGTTTTATGCCGTAACCTATGATTAGCTTTCTGTTTAATAAGCCGAATGTTGAAAGCGGTAAACCGCAGTACTGTATAATTATGAAAATTATACAATAGCATATCTAAAAGGGTTATATTAATATAAATGAAACATTTGCCTGCACGTGTAGCCTTTATAAGACATTGTGTAAGGATACCGATTCCGGGTACGCAGTTCATAAATCTTTAGTATCAATTTTTTGCTTCAATATTTTATTTTTGATCCGAATAATCGTGTGAGGTAATTATTGAAGTTTAAGCATGGTAACATTTTATTGGTATTAGAATATGCTTTTCTTTATTGTAAAGACAAATCAAGGAGTATATCCGATGTCATGCTAAAGTTACAATCATACATGTTATATTTTCGATCTTTTTCCCGTCAGGTTCATTGATGTACAAAACATCAATGGTCGGGGGAGGCAGAGACAACGGCACTTGCTTCTATCCTAACAAACCTCACGCGCTTCGTCTACTTTCATTACTCGCACTAAAATTAGTTACATATTATATTACTTGTTATAAACAGAAAACGTTAGGTTTGTAAACGTTAAGTTCGCAACAATAGTTTTTGTATTTTGTACTTGCTGAAAGTTTTTTCCTTGCCCATGATATGCTGTTACACACAGAGAGGGAAAAAGAAAAAACTAAAGCCCAATTAATCAAACTAACTATAAATAAAATAAATAAAAATGTTTCAAGTACATTGAGGACAATAAATATAATTTATTTGCGAGCTGTTTGTATGTTTGTCACCGTCATGACGTGCGTGACGACTAATCATGATCTATTCGCATCAAACAATGTTGGGTGAAGAAGCGCTTTCAATACGATTAATAAATTATAATGTCGCTTCGAGTAAACAATTTTGATGTATTTATTGCTTTGAGGGTTTATTTAAAACTGTTATATCGCTCGTGTGTTGGTTGGATTGAAAGTGCTGCTTTATTGGCAGTTAGGCATTTTTTGTTTCAATTTCCGTATTGGTAACATAGTATCGCAATACAGCAGATTGATATCATCATAGTTTTATTTGAATGGTTTAAGCTTTTGGGTTTTCGATTTTAACTGCGCTGTAATAATATCTTACTTTTGTTATAAACGTAAAAGTTTTTGAGAATGGATGTATGGATTTTTGTTACTCTTTCACGCAAAACTACTGAACGGATATTGAGGAAACTTTGCAGCAAAACAGCTTACTCCGACTTCCTACGGTGCATATTGTGTTTTGTTGACGAACGCTCATCTATGTAGCACCGCAAGTTGGCCAACTCCAAAGGTTTGCCGCGTTCGCTCGTAAAATCACGCATCATGGGAAGCCAGGTTTACACATCAGAATAGTTGCACTGCAATGACACCCTTGCGAGTAAAGTCGCAGACAAAGCTAGTGGCATACAAAAATAATTTCAGTTAAATTCTCGGGTATAGTTTGATCCAGTTGAGGTCCATTGAAAGTGAGAAAGTGACTACAAATTATATCACTTGTCCGCACTTTCTGTGTAAAAAGCATATAACCCTATAATTAGACATCTTAAGTAACAAACCTTGCACGGATTTAGTAAATAACCTAATTCTCGTACGTAATATTCCAAGTCTAGTCAGTAACTGAAGACTATATATCTTTACGTCTAACAAGGTAAACAAACAAAGTATCTATATAGGCTAGGCTATATTGACCACGTTTTACCTGGGATAATAGCCTGTATCGATAACGAGCTCAGAGTGCAATTATAGGCCAATTACGTGCTTACCAACTATATATAAACTTCTTACATCCATTTTGAGAACGAAATTATCTAAACATATATTTGATAATTCAATTTTATCTGTTTCTCAAAATGGATGTAAGAGTGGGGCTCGTGGTACTAAAGAGCTCCTTTTGATAGACAT
This sequence comes from Euclidia mi, assembly GCA_944739405.2. Taxonomy (NCBI): domain Eukaryota; kingdom Metazoa; phylum Arthropoda; class Insecta; order Lepidoptera; family Erebidae; genus Euclidia; species Euclidia mi. The sequence goes on along the minus strand of OX123193.2, from coordinate 73,351,785 downwards.
GGCCATTAGCCAACAGGTGCGCCGTAACCACAAGAATCTATCGACATGCTGGATAGATTACAAAAAGGCATACGACTCCGTGCCTCATGCGTGGCTTTTGAGGGTGCTAGAGTTGTACAAAGTAGATACAACTCTATGCACCTTCTTAAGGTCGTGTATGAGGCAATGGAGGACCGTATTGCGCTATCCAGGGTGTCGATCGACCTTGGGTTGCGACGCTGCCATAATGATCGAGCGAGGTATATTCCAGGGCGACAGCCTGAGTCCTCTGTGGTTTTGCCTGGCCCTGAACCCCCTAAGTACCTTATTAGAGGCTTCTGGGCTAGGCTATCAGTTGAGGAGAGGAGGTCATGTTACATCTCACCTCCTTTTCATGGATGACCTGAAATTATTTGCCCCCAACAAATTCCAACTGACTGCATTACTTAAGGTAACCGAAACCTTTAGTAATTCAATCAGGATGGAATTTGGTGTGGATAAATGTGCGGTCATGCATGTGAAGAGAGGCAGGATTATGGAATCTGCAGGGATACAACTCTCAGATTCCATACAACTTAGATCCCTTTCCCCAACTGAGACTTACAAATACCTGGGTATGTCGCAGTCATTGAATATTTCTGAGACTGACATGAAACAGACGTTGCAGGCTCGGTTCTTTGGCCGCCTGAGAAAAGTACTTAACAGTCTTTTATCAGGCGGCAACAAGGTGCGGGCCTGCAACGGGTGGGCCATGCCAGTCCTAATGTATTCCTTCGGCATACTCAGGTGGACCCAGACTGAACTAGATGCCCTGGATAGAAAAGTCCGTTCAATGCTAACTGCATCTCGTATGCATCATCCACGCTCATCGGTAATGAGGCTGTACATCCCGCGGAAATGTGGGGGTCGAGGCTTTTTATGTGCTAAGACCCTACACAACCGCGAGGTGTGCAACCTCAGAGATTATTTTCTGCAGATGAGTGTGGATGTGCATCGCGATGTAGTCGGAATTGATACCGGGCTTACCCCGCTCGCTCTGGCTAAAGAGAACTGGCACAAACCTGCAGTACTTAGTACTGAGGACCGACGAGAAGTATGGAGGGGCAAGGAGCTGCATGGACGATTCTACCGGGCCTTACATGGGCCCGATGTAAATTTTAAAGCTTCCATCTCCTGGCTGCGATTCGGTGATCTCTTTGGAGAAACCGAAGGTTTTGTCTTTGCAATTATGGACGAAGTTGTCATGACAAACAACTACCGGAAGTATATTCTGAGGGATGGGACGGTTGACATATGTCGGGCGTGTCACCAACCCGGAGAATCGCTCAGGCATATAGTGTCCGGTTGTTCGAGTCTTGCCAACGGTCAGTATTTGCACAGACACAACCAAGTAGCCAGGATAATCCATCAGCAACTAGCCCTTAAATATAATCTCGTTGGTTCAGAGGTACCGTACTACAGATATGTGCCCGACCCAGTTCTCGAGAATGGTCGTGCATTGTTGTACTGGGATCGGTCTATCATTACAGACAGGACTATTGTAGCCAATAAGCCTGATATTGTAGTGATAGACCGAGCAGAGCGACTCGCAATGATAATCGATATCACCATACTGCATGACGGCAATCTCGTGAAGGCAGAAAAAGAGAAGGAGATTAAATATTTGGACCTAGCTCACGAGATTGTTGACATGTGGGATGTGGATTCGGCGATCATTGTGCCGATAGTCGTGTCGGTGAATGGGCTAATCGCCAAGAGCCTCGATCAACATCTAAAGAGGCTCGCACTAGGCAGCTGGATCAAGTCCTTGATGCAGAAGGCAGTTCTTCTCGACACGGCACGCATCGTGAGGAAGTTCCTGTCTCTGAGGCCCTAACCACCGGTGGCTTGGTCCCTGTACCCGACACCGGTGGGTCTCCGTGGTCCCTTTTATATTTCTAAACTTTTTTTTCTTAATATAGTTTATTAATATAAAATTAACTATGAGAAATGTAAATAAATAAAGTGAATAATAATAATAACTCATTTGGGGTAATTAAATGGACAAAGACAGATATACAACAAATAGAGAGAGTTACACGCACTACACTCACTAAACACAATAATCTACACCCTAAATCAGCAATAGAGAGGCTAACCATCAAACGCCAAGATGGAGGGCGAGGCCTAATAGACATTTACCACCTTTGGCAAAAACAAATTAACAACTTAAAAACGTTTTTCCACGCAAAATCTCATACCAGTAAAATCCACAAGGCCATAGTAACAAATGATTACAACTACACACCACTCAACTTGAATAATCAAACAGATACACAAAACACTAACATTCATGATCCACATAAGCAAAAATTAGAAGAATGGAAAAAGAAAGTACTACATGGCCGACACCCTCACGATCTAGAGCAACCTCATATCGATACAACAGCATCCAATAAATGGCTCAAGATAGGCAATTTATTCCCGGAAACCGAAGGATTTATTATTGCAATCCAAGACCAAATTATAAACACGCGAAATTATAGAAAGTATATCATCAAAGATACCACTGTCACTGATGACAAATGCCGTAAATGCCGTAACCAATCAGAGACCATTCAGCATATAACCGGAGCATGCACCGCACTCACACAGACAGACTACACTCACAGACATAACCAGGTGGCAAACATCATTCATCAACAATTAGCACTCAAACATAAACTCATACAAGACACAAATACTCCTTATTACAAATACACACCACAAACCGTTTTAGAAAATTCCACACACAAACTTTACTACGATCGCGCCATACTCACTGATAGGACCATTCACTATAATAGACCAGACATAACTCTACAGGATAAACTAAACAAAGTCACATACCTTATAGATATCGCAATCCCTAACACACATAATTTGCAAAAAACTATAGCTGAGAAAATAAGTAAATATGCCGAATTAAAAGAAGAAGTTACGAGAATTTGGAGACAAGATAAAGTTTATGTTGTACCCATAGTTGTTTCCACTACAGGCGTAATACCGAACCATCTACACCATAGCCTCAAACTGATTAACTTGAGGGACTCAATATTTATCACACTTCAAAAAGCCGCAATCCTGAATACCTGTAGGATAGTCAGAAAATTCATGCAATGCGAAGAACATGAAAACATATCACAAAACTCAATTCCCCCTATATAAAATTCACCACACACTACATTAACTTGGCTTTGGCCCGTTTATGTAGTTTAAACTAGCTCAAGAGCTAAGAAACAGTCAATGTTCACCAAATAATAATAATAATAATAATATCATTTATTTGCATGAAATATGGTGCTTACAGATCTCATAATATAATACATAGTACTTCATATTCCGCCTACTAAATTCGGCATGCAAATTTATATTGTGCCATAATTTTAATGAATTAAATAAAAACGTAATAATTCAAATTATGTCACGATGGGAAAATGTTAAGAAATTAAAATACAAAGGTCAAACTAAGAAAATTACAAATGTCAAACTATGAAAATTACAAATGTCAAACTTTAAAAATACTAATGTTAGATTATTAAAAAATACAATATTCAAAATAAGCATACAGGAATGTCAAATAATTCAATTACATTATTGATGTCTGTAATAAATTGCTCTTCGTATTATAATTCATAAATTCATTAACAGAATAAAAACAGTTTTCTATAAGCCATGTTCGGAGTCTTTTTTGAAAAAGATTCGTGGGCAGTTCTCTAATTATCTTAGGCATCTTATTATATATCTTTATTGCCATTCGACTGGTGTTTTTATGGCAATATGCTGTTCTACACCTAGGCATAGCCAATCTGGTTGGATCCCTTGAGTGTTTACCTATTTTATATATTACACTATCGGCTTTACTAAATAGGTTGGGGTGTTTTTTTACACACACTCCCATTTCCAATATGTGTAAACATGCCAGTGACAATAATTTGTGCTCTTTTAATATGGGTCTGCATGATTCCAATGGACCTGCACCAAATACAGCTCGTAAGCACTTTTTTGAACAATAAAGGCCCTATCGCAGTCCGTAGAATTGCCCCATATTATTAAACCGTATCTAAGCACAGAGGAGACGTAACCATGGTAAGCCAGTAGAGCGGCATTTACTCCAACAGTTTTCCTAAGGTTTCTGAGTGCAAATGCAAAGCTGTTTAGCTTGTTGGATATGTTATCTATATGTTTTTTCCAATTGCAATTTCTATCAATTACTATTCCTAAAAATTTTGTGTCCTTTACTTCTTCAATGTCATTATCACGTCCGGTAATTTTCATTGTTTTATTTGTCATCTGGTAATTACAAAAATTAATATATTTTGTTTTGGAAATATTAACACATAAATTATTTTGTTCAAACCAATCTAGTATGCTTTTTACTGCAGTATTTAGTTTGTCCTCATGTTGTTCATTTTTATTTTCACTATTTATTACTAGTGAAATGTCATCAGCAAATAACACGCATTTATCATGTGTTGCTTTAGGCAAATCGTTCACATACAAAAGAAAGAGCAATGGCCCCAAAATGCTACCTTGAGGCAAGCCATATTTATGGGTCCTAAACGTAGATTTATAATTTATGACTTCTCTTTCTTTGTTCATACCTAAAATTTCAACACGTTGTTGTCTGTTACTTAGGTAGTCTTTAAGCCAATTTAACGCTTTACCTCTTATTCCGCAACTCTCACATTTTCTTAACAGTATGTCATGTTTTACAGAGTCAAATGCTTTGCTCATGTCAAAAAATATAGCAGTGACCGGTATTTTCTTGTCTATGTTCTCGGTAATTAATTTAATTAGTTGATAGCAAGCTAATGTAGTTGACTTCCTTCTTTGAAAACCATTTTGTTCCGGACTTATTATACTATGTTTGTCTATAAATGAGACAAACGTATTACACATAGCTTTCTCAAAAAAATTTGAAATTACCGGAATTAAGGTTACTGGTCGGTAATTATTTAAATCATATTTGTTATTTTTTTTGTACAAAGGCTTTACTACTGAAAACTTCAATTTGTCAGGATACTTTTCTTCAAAGAAACTTAAATTAATCAGATGAGCTAAAATAGGTGACAGTTTGCGGCAAGAGCCTCGTACACTAATTACCAATTGGAAAGATTCCAACAATACAAAGGAGACCGGCCAAAGTTGGCTTGAACGTGAACAATCGGCTTAAAAAAGTAGTAAAAGTAAATTACTCAAAGTTTTTGTTTTAATATATATTATATATCTTAATATATAAAATCCTTGCGTTACTGACTGACTGACAGACACGCTACAGCCGAAACTATTGGGTGCAGGAAGCTGAAATTTGGCATGTATGTTCCTTGGGGGCCGTAGGGGTGCACTAAGAAGGGATTTCCCGAAATTTCCAAAACGGGTAAATTTAAAAAAAATGCAGGCGTAGCTGCTGGCGTCCTCTAGTATATTATAAATATTGATCGCTATCCAGTAGTAGGAAATAAAAACATAATAATGATGGATTTTAAAATATTTTCATTTGATTATAAACGTGTAGGTGACGTTTGTGTTGCCTTGTAAATAATCGGTGGAAAATATCGTTAAAAAGTGTTTAACAAAATCACATTTTAAAGCGATTGCCGAAACCTGAAAGTACGTAGATATTATTTTATAAGTTTTTTATTTTATATTTCTTTCAGACAACAATCATAATTAACGTAAGGCAGCGATAGCCGAGTGGATATACCAACAGACTGCCATGCAGAGGGTAAGGTTCGAATCCACGGCGCGCACCAATGACTTTTCGGAGTTATGTGCGTATTGAATTGTTAATTATCGCTTGTCCCGTGCCTCGGAGAGCACGTTAAGCCGTCGGTCCCGGTTGTCATGAAGATCTTTGACAATCGTTACAGGGCGTCAGTACCTTCTAAATAAACTGACACTAGTCTAAACCATAGAATATCGCTATCCCTTCGGGTTGCGGAGGTCAGACAGGCAGTCGCTCTGTAGAAAAGCTAATATTCAGCCAAATCCGGTTAGACTAGTAAGCGGACCCCAGATTGAAACTGGGATAAGGCTAAGAGAAAGAAGAATCATAATTAACGTAAAATAATGATATTATTTTTAATAATATCAAAATGGTAAAGTATGTTGGGTATTTATGTCCATACTACAGCAACACTTGACTAACTTGTCAATTCTGTTAAGTGTTAGATACCGTCATTAGCTAGCTTTGCGTCCCAGTACCCGCTTCGAACGATGACTTGTGCTCGACAATCTCGTGGAAGTACGACAAGTAGTGACGTGTACGACAAGTGAATACTTCAATGGATTGCACCGCAAGTGGTATGTATTCGGCATTTCAACAACTTACTCACATCTATCATTGTTTACAATGTGTTTTATTTCATTATTCAACTGACTTGCTACAAAACTTCAAAGAATAATGTTTCCTACTTAGTTTACGCTATTGAAAATTAATATTGTAATTCCAATTGTAAATTGTTCACGCCCAGGCCAAAGTCCCATACATTGTGGTCGGTCTCCTTTAGACCTATATCCGTTACATGTCCTAATTTGTAAGCTAGTTCGATTTTTGATTTGGTTTCTTTTCCTAAGGCTTACAATTTACTGTTTTTCGATGTCCATTGCTTTAGTTAAACCTCCCCCAATTTGCTGCACAGTAGCACTGTGAGTAAGCAGGTTTTTTTAAGAAACAACTCCCGACTACAACTACTGGCAATAAAGTTTGTGTCGCAGGGGATTTCACAAACATGCAATTGATGCATACAAAATGCTATCTTGCGCTCTTTTCCGGCTATTGACATTTTGTATTCTTAATCTATCACCACACGGAAAAGTACTTCTTAAAGAAATTGTAATGTTTTTAGAAGTACTACGTATATTGCATACTATAAAGACATAAGGCTTAGCGGCTATAGGCAATAGTTTTAGCGGCTGCCATAAGCACTGCATGGAGGATGGTGGGTTTGATCCCCATACCTAGTGTAATCCATAAATAATTATTTCGACTTTTAAGTTACGTATCAATCAGTGCATTATTATTATTGAAGGGACATACTCCATGTTTTTATTATAAAGTATTGTTATAATATCCACTGCGTTTTTTCAGTTATTGCATTATTTCAGTAGTGCGAACGAATATCAGATTTATTTATCATAATAGCTATAACCAAAAAGGTTTATGAAACAGTAACGTAGATGGAACATGCGGGTCGCGACCAACGAAGATGCTACAGCCGAAATCAACACACCTACAACAGACACTATACACAATACAGTAAGAAGTGTTTTGATTATTATAAAATATTAACGACAAAGGATATTACATTCTGGCGATAAAAATTGTCAATTTTTCTAATTATGCAATGTGACACTATGCATGCTGCCTACTATAATATATATGTGAAATTTCGACTTGTGTTTGCCGTTTTAGGTATTGTTTCGATTTTTATCATTACCAATATTATAGTTACTCTTAATTATTATTTATTGACCTGATTTTAGTTTATGTTACTATGTTTCGTATACTTATTTTGTACCATATAAAACTACACTTAAGTATATTTTACTGTCAGTAGTGTCAAATCTTTACGTAGATTGTGCTCTAACTTTCAAACTTTCTGACTTGCTCTGAAAATTCACTAGTCCCATACTCAGACAAATGATGAAACATAGGTATTGTAATGTTGGCACAGTGGACGTAAGTCGCCAAGAAAAACGCAATAAAACTTTACGACTTTATATTCAATTACGTCACAAAGAGAAATTTTTGAATGTAAAAAGTTACATCAAAGTTACATTCGTTAGGGGTTGAACCTTCCGAAGAAAAAATTTCGTAATTAACTTACGGCTACTTTTTTAAATCACCACAGAGTTGTCCTTTATCATCTTTATTTTTATTGTTGCTTTAGGTAAAGATTTTAACAAGATTTTTTTTTCTATGTATGTCGCGGGTATTGACTGGATGGAACTCCTAGACCAGACAAATGTGGATGTGGCTGTGGATATACTCTATGATAAATTGAGTATGGTTATCAATCAGCATGTCCCTCTAAAGAAAATTGGATACAACAGCAAATATACATATCCAACATGGTTCACAGGTGAAGTAATACATAACATAAAGCTTAAATATTATAATCTTAAAATGTTTAAAAAACATGGACTACAATTTAACAGAGAACTTTTTAAGTATTACCGATCTAAAGTTAAGGAACTTATTAATATAGCTTACAAAGAATATTTGAATAAAATCGAACATAATATCTCAACCGACCCATTATCTTTTTGGAAATTTGTAAAGAACAAACGTAAAAGTAGACAACAAAACACAAATTATGTTTACAACAATAAGACGGTCGAAGGACAGGAAGCCGTGGAGGCCTTCGCAAACCATTTTAGTTCGGTTTTTCATGCAAATGCTCCTTTTTTAGATCCCGAAAGAGCCCAGCGTGATGCAAATGATTTAGGTTATGTGTCGGCAATTACAATAATAATACCTCCTCGACCGATTTCGGCCACGGCGACCTCTTCAACTCCGTTATAACTGTCGTTGGTGTGCTCGCGTATGGCTAACATAGCCGATCTTATTGGTACAGGTTCGCGCACAATGCGGGTAGGTGAGCACACCATTGCAGTAATTGTAATTTATAGCACAAGGTGGGCGTGCTTTCAGTTCATCGCGTCGGGCATCTAGTTCAGAGGAGCGATTACTTTCAAAGTCTTTGACTCTGGTTCTCACCAAAGTTCTCCACTCCGGCCGACAATCTGCTGCTTGTTCCCACTCGGAAGGCTCAATGTCGCACTTTTTCATATGGCGCTTAAGTACATCTTTATACCTAAGGAGTTGCCCGCCATGCTTACGCTTGCCCTCCTCAAGTTCAGAAAAAAAGATGCACTTTGCTGTACGTTGATCGGTCATTCGCGACACGTGTCCGCACCAACGCAGCTGCCTGCGTATGAGGTAAGCCTCAATCCCCATAATATTGGCTCTCCGCAGCACTTCTGTATTACGAATGCGATCAGATAAGATAGAAGAGATAAGTATTTTGCGCAGACATTTCAGGTGGAAACGATCCAGCGTCCGTATATGGCGGCGGTAAACTGTCCATGACTCAGAAGAGTACAGTATGCTTGGGCCACCGCCTTATATATGTCAATTTTGGTAGCCAGCTTAAGTTCATGTGAGCTAAAAACCTTGCGATCCAGTCTACCGAATACCGCAGCTGCGGCACCGATCCGACTGTTGATCTCAGCGTCAAGGTCGCACTTTGATGTTATGGTGCTCCCCAGGTAACGAAATGTATTGACCTGCTTAAGTACATCATCACCGAGTTTGATGGTCAGTGTCTTATGACCATGAATATCTAAAGACATTACTTCCGTCTTTTTGACAATAATCTTCAGACCAAAACTACGGCAGGACTCGTGTAAAGTGGTCATAAGTTGCTGCAGACCATCTGGGGAATCGGTCACAAAGCATAGATCATCTGCATAAATAATCTCTGTGATCAGTGCGTAAGACACTTTAGTGTGAGCCTTGAGTCTGGCTAAGTTAAAAAGACTGCCATCATTGCGGAAACGGATGCGAATTCCTTCAGGGGTTGTCTGTAACACTTCCCGAACTACGACTGCAAAGTATAACGCAAACAGTGTTGGTGCAAGTACACATCCTTGTTTTACCCCACAGGTAACGGGGAAGAACGCTGACTGATCTGCATTTACAATGACGCAGCTCTGCATGTCGTCGTGCAGGAGTCTGAGTAGTCTTACAAACTTCTCCGTGCATCCAAGTTTCCGCAGTACTATCCAGAGGGCTTCTCGCGGTACACTATCAAAAGCTTTCTCAAGGTCAACAAAACAGAGATACATATTGCGCTCCCGTTCCCTGCTTTTTTCTTGTAATTGTCGCAATGAGAAAATCGCCTCACAAGTGCCACGGTCAGGTCGGAAGCCAAACTGGGATTCTGGCAGAATCTGTTCAGATAAATTCCTGAGGCGGTTTAGGAGAACTCTGGCGAAGACTTTCCCAGGCACTGAGAGTAGAGAAATACCGCGGTAGGAATTGCAATCAGCTCGGTCACCTTTGCCCTTATATAGGGCCCGAATTAGAGATACTTTAAAAGTATAAGGGACTTGTTCTTGTTCCCACATAACGACAAAAAGTTTCCACATCGCCGAGTACAAGTCCTCACCGCCGTACTTTAATAGCTCTCCTGGTATGCAGTCAACACCAACCGCGCGGTTATTTTGTTGTTGTTTAATAGCAACAGTTACCTCGTCAAGTGATACTGGCTCATCAAGCTCGAGGGCATGAGATTGTTGAGGTAAGGAGCGAACGTGGTCTAGGTCGACAGAATGATCCACGTTAAGTAAGTTGTTAAAATGCTCCGCCCATCGCTCGAGTATTTCCTCCCTGCCTTTAAGAAGCCCTTCACCACTGGACGGCTTGAGTGGGACTTTTGCTGTGGAGGATATACCGAGCAAGTTTCGTACCTCAGAGTAAAACTCACCGAGCTGGTTGGTATCAGTGAGCCACTGTATCCGACGAGCCTTTTTCTGCCACCATCTCTCTTTTGCTTTCCGTGCGAGTTTACGCAGCTCTATATCACTACGACGTATCTCCATAACACTTCCACCTCGTTGTGTTCTGCTGTGCTGCCTCAGGAGCCGACGGTGTTTACCAATAGCGTCCATTAGTACCCCATCATTCTCATCAAACCAGTCCTCATGTTTTTGGACTTTCAGACCCAAAGTAAATGTAGCGGTTATGAGAATATGAGAACATAGGGCCCTCCAGACAGTACTGATCCCACCGGAATTTGGATCGAGGGGCAGCAAAGCAGTGCTTAAGGTTTCGGCATACTTTGCCCTCGTGTTATTATTTTGGAGTTGCTCAAGCTTCAGGCGCTCCTGTTTTGATCTTTCCGATCTACAAAGACGCCGGAGACGAAGACGTAACTTAGTGACAATGAGCCGGTGATCTGTCCAACAGTGAGCACCACGTATGACACGGGTAACTTGAACTTGAGAAAGGTCTCGTTGACGCACGATAGCGTAATCAATTAGGTGCCAGTGCTTCGATCTGGGGTGCATCCACGTTGTCTTGTACTTGGTGGGCAATCTGAACATGGTGTTCGTAATTGCAAGATCTAACTGAGCGCAAAGGCTAAGCAACAACTGCCCATTGCTGTTCATATTTCCAAGACCGTGTCTGCCCAGAACTTTAGGCCAGGCCTCGTAATCTCGTCCGACCCTGGCGTTAAAGTCACCCAAGAGTAGGATCTGTTCTCTCGGGTGGATATTATCTAGGCACTGCGTTAATTCTTCATAGAATTTTTCCTTAATCTCATCAGACTTGTCTAGCGTAGGGGCATAGACACTGATGATATTAAGGTAATTGTCATATTCCATGTGAAGGCGTAATGTGGTAATGCGGTCGGAGATGTGTACAGGGTACTCTTGTAGTTTTTTAACAAGGTTATTCTTGATAGCAAAGCCTATACCTGACCTACGCGGCTCTGAGGCAGCGAGTCCTTTCCAAAAGAAAGTATATCCGCCACCGTGTTCTACCAACTCTCCTTCATCGGGTAGATGTGTTTCACTGAGTGCAGCTACATCTATATTGTAGCGATGAAGTTCTCGAGCTACGATGGCAGTCTTTCGCTCAGGACAGGCATTTGACTCGCGATCAAGAAGCGTACGCACATTCCACGCGCCGAATGTCATTGGTGTTGATATTTTATACATTTTTTTCTTGTGGCGTCGACCGCGAATTTAAGATGCAGAGGCAGCCGCGGTTGCTACCCTCCTTTAAGGTTGGGATGAGCATTTTTTTAGGGCACTTTTTCTAGCCCCCTCCCCGGCTGAGCAAAGAAAGCAGTGCCTCCCTGAATAGGGCTGCTTTGTCACCTCGGGTGCTGCCGAAATCCGCTCTGTCATCCCGATGCAGAGCAGAAGCGACCACGATGTATTACTACACCCCCAAGGCCGCCTACGTGCAGGAGTCAGACAAAGCCCGACGAGTATCGCGTCAAACCTCTCTACCTCCCCCCATCGCCGTAGGACTTAGCTTAAATCGGAGTCCTTATACGGAAGCGGTCAGTTGCGCAGGATATATTAACGTGCACAAGTATACGCGCGAGACACAGGTGCACATACTCGTCCTTGTCCTTCTGTGCCCAATGGAACGGGGACCGTTACGACCGGAGAAAGAGTCGGACAGATGGTATAGTATAACGGTGAACAAAGTTACAAGGGGTCAGTACTTTTCCACACACTCCCTTAGTCGCCTTTTACGACACCCACGGGAAGACATGGGGTGGTGCTATTCTACTCCGCCGACACCACGCAGCATTACAATATATAGGTAATATCGAAAGCGTGGAATTACAGAGGGCAGTACGCCGCCTCAAATCGTCATCAGCTCATGGTCCTGATAATATACCTACGTTCCTCGTAAAAGATTGTTTGTCTGCTTTAGAGAATCCACTTCTTCACATTTCTTCTTCTTTCTCTCTTCGCAGCATGGATTCCGGCCAGCCCGATCTACTTTAACAAATCACATCAATTTTGTCGACTATGTGAAAACTAATATGATGGGGGCTACTCAGATTGACGCAGCATATTTTGATTTCACAAAGGCTTTTGATTTAGTTGATAATGACATTCTATTATCTAAGTTTGCATCGCTTGGTTTCTGTGTACAGTACTCTCTTGAAATTCATGGCCCATTATCTTAAAGATAGAAAACAGTTCGTGAAAATGGGTAGATACCAATCCCATGAATATTATACAAGGTCCGGGGTGAGTCAGGGCAGTACCCTTGGACCAACTCAGTTCCTTATCATGATAAATAATTTACCGGCTGTACTATCTAAATCAGAATGCCTTATGTTCGCCGATGATCTCAAACTTTACAAAACGGTTAACAGTGCTAGTGACTGTGCAGAGCTACAATCAGATATTGATGCGGTGGTCGATTGGAGTTTAAAAAACAAACTATCCTTTAATGTGTCCAAGTGCAAAATTATAACATTTACGAGGTCACGTTCTCCAATCGCTGCCACATACGCGTTAGCTGATGCACCGTTACAGCGAGTTACCACAATACGCGATCTTGGACTAACCCTTGACGTTCAGTTAAATTTCCACGAACATATAAAGGATATATGTAAGAGTGCTAATAAAAGTCTGGGATTTATAATTAGAAATTCATCTGATTTGAGAAATATCAAAACCATAAAAATGCTTTACAATGCGTATGTACGCAGTAAATTAGAGTACAATGCAATTGTATGGCAACCACAGGAAAAAAAGTATATTCTTAGCGTAGAGAAAATTCAGAGAAAGTTTGCTAGATTTGTGTACAAGCATGAATACGGATATTATCCGTTTTTATATCCCTCGATGTTTGTTTTGGGGATGGTCGGTCTCGATACATTGGAACTCAGACGACAGTTAACTCAAATAGTTCACTATTATTTGCTGTGGACAGAGAGAGTGGACAATCCATCGATACGAGAGTGCGTTAATTTATATGTTCCCAATAACTATATTCGTGGTGCTAGACGACGGCAACACAGATTGCTGGCCTGTCCATCATCGTGGCGGATTCCCTATGCCAATAATAGTCCTACTGGGCGAACCATAACATTAATCAACGATTTTTTAATGTGTAACCAGAATGTGGATATATTTTTTGATAGTATTCGCACTATGACCACAAACATATTACTGTATTTAAATAATCCATCTCATCCATAATATTTATTTATATTTAGTGACATGCCCATATGAATACTGTGTTTATTATTTCATTATTTTAATTATATTCATTATTCAATTGTTATATTTGACATTACTAATCACAAAGTTGACATAATTATTTTTTTGACAGTATATTGGCAATAGTTAGCAATAGGTTCACAAACACTATTTCAGTTTGACATAAATCATAACTATATCCTTATTTCATCCATTTTCAAATGTATTTATTTTATATTCAATTTTATTTCTAATGTTATAATTTAATGATGTATATGATTATGCGGCTCAAAATAATAATGTTCAAATTATATAATAATAAAATGTTGTAATGATGTAGTATAATAAATAGCATTTAAGCGTTTTGGTTCTATACTGTAAGCTTATATTGTTTAAATGAAATAAATAAAAATAAATAAATAAATAAATGTATTTCTTTTATATCTGTCATCCAACGAGACTCAATAAATTATTTGTTGTCCTTGGTGTTTATTTTCTTTTTGTTTGTCTTATAAAAGGTGTCCTAAAATTAACATAAGATTTTGTTGTCTTCGGTGTAGTAAAATATTGGTAACTCTACGATAGCATTATTTGATAGCTGACAGTTCAGGGTAAGTGAAATAAAAGTAGTACGATACAAAACTTGTCGTACTATGTTCATTATTCAACAATATCTTTAAAAAACTACCTCTTTAGTGCGAGACGTTAAACAAAGCGCTAGTATATGGAATTAAAAAGTAGATTTTTCTACTAGAATCATTTTGAACGATGAAGTTATTTTTGAGGAAACTCATTTAAAGTGATGGAGCCCCTTGATGGCTTTTCTTGTAACACGGCCGAAGCTTTTGGCCCAAAATGCTAATCCACATACTGTGTTGTTTGTTTTTCGTGTGAGTGTGTGGACAACTCTAGTGCCGGAGTTTTCAGACCGCCCGAAGGCCTTCAACATGGCCTAACGATTCTTATCCTGAGGCAAGAACCGTGATCGACAGCTTTACGTGCCCTCCGAAGCACGGCAGCGCAGATCTAAATGCCACACGTGATTAGCCATCCAAGTGGCGACATGTGCAAGCGTTGCTTAACTTTGCCAATCTGTAGCGAACGGCAAGCCAGGTCTCGCTATGAGCGCTACAATATACTGTATGTTACTTGATAGATTCAGAAAAAAAAATGTTATTTATTCGATTCAAATCTTGCGTTAATTTCGGGACACCCGTTATAAGGCGTTCGACTGCATAGCTTGCTCTATTCCGACCGAAGAACTTCGTCCCCTAACTTCATAGCTCACGAACTCTTGCCCCACTTCGGTACCAATATACGTGTCTGTATAATGATTAATAACGTACGTCAGACAACCAAAATTATATGTATGTGTGAAAACACTGCTGTGTGTGGAATTACATACTGTATAATGTTACGATTTGGTAAC
Organism: Euclidia mi; assembly: GCA_944739405.2. Classification (NCBI taxonomy): domain Eukaryota; kingdom Metazoa; phylum Arthropoda; class Insecta; order Lepidoptera; family Erebidae; genus Euclidia; species Euclidia mi. The sequence goes on along the minus strand of OX123193.2, from coordinate 73,336,610 downwards.
TTGACTAAACTGAGTTTGTCGCTTATTGTTTGTAGAATGACATTGAGAGGTCACTTAAGCCGTTATATAATGCACTTAAATTGTTGGAATAGTCGAACATTATGTTGATGAATGAATATGACGTGGATACTGATAGTTGTTAAGACTTTTAATTATTATCTTTATTTTCCTAGCCATATAACTTTGACATCAATTATTATTAGCAACCTTCTGTTGAAATATAAAAAGGTGGTGATACTAGGAAGCATAGTATAATTTTATCAAATATTTTAGTACAACAGAAAGCGACTACCATTAGCGAAGTAAAGCCCATAAAAACATTTTGTTTATGTGTAAATCAAAATAAAAAGTGTAACTAAATGCATAGGAAAATACACAAGAAATACCAGTATTTTACGTACAGAAAACTTCTTAAAACTTTTTTTTTATGAAGACATCTCCCGCACTAGTAAGAAATTCCTGTGTCGCGGGGGACTTTACATACATTCAATCAACGGACACAAAGAACACCCAGACTCAAGACAACAATTTGTAGATCATGTGGGAATCAAACCCACGACACGCAGCACAGTACCAAGTGGTGAGGCGACCACTTAAACCACTACGCAAACCGTGCAGTCGATATGAAGAGATCGAGGCCTTACTATGCCTTATAACCTACTTCCAAAATATATCCTGCCGATTAGAGCGATTGCAACCATATACTTTATGATGAATTCAATAAAGTCCACACATGAATATCCGGATGGGTTGGCTAAAGTAATTTTTTTTTTCTAAATAATATGTCTTGCGCAATGATAAGATTACTGCCATGTACGTGGGAAATTGCCAGCCAGACCGTATTAAAAGTTTCTTACACAAAAACCCAATAAGTTTACAGTCAACTCATTTCAAATGAAATTTCTTTTGCAATTCCATAAAAAGTCAGCTAATGCTACGAAAAATTTTAAAATGATTTATAATGTAACCTCGTGTTTATTCGTTTTTAACTTTTAAATCACGATATACGGCACTTTGAAGTTATGTCTTCGGATGTTCAAATAAATTTGACAGTTGGACATTCAAATAAGGGTCTTATATTCAAATTTGTTGTAGTAGTTAGAATGAAAGTTTAGCAGTAGTAGCCTAGTGGCACGACCATTGACGTAACAAGTGAGACTAACAAACTGCTAATAATAATAATAATAATAATTGTTTATTTCAGACCATTTTTAAGTCCATACAGTTGAGGTTACATAGGTCATTACAAATTATGTAGGCGCGACCAGGCCATGGAGAACGGACAATCCGTTTCCATTCGGTCAGCAAAAATTTTTAGGTAGCTGTTGAAGCTACCACGAACCCGCTGCGCCAGGGACGCTGCTCTCTTTCTTAATATAGCGGCAAAGCCGTCCACACGGGCCTCAGCGAACATCCCTGACGCACTACAGAAGCGCGGCAGCCCCATCAGCGCCCTAAACCCATTATTATACTGGACTCGCAAGACATTGTAAGCCATTTGCGTATGCTTGACCCATAGGCTGCACGTATAAAAAGATTGGCAAAACGCCTTGAATAGGGTTACTTTAACTTGTTCAGTGCAGCGTGCGAACCTACGAGCCAGCATGTTCGCCCTGACTGACAATGCCCTGCGTTCCCTTTCCATGTCCACATCATCTTTGAGTGACTCGGTGACCCAGTAGCCCAGGTACTTAACTCGATCAACTATTTTTAGAGGATGGTTATTTAAAGTGATCGTGGGTATATGTTGATAACTTTTCGTACCCGCTTTGAATATCATCACTTCACTCTTGCTGGTGTTGTACCTGAGCCCATGCGCCACCGCGTAGCTCTCACATATTGATATCAGCCGTCTGAGGGCGCACATCGATGGGCTCAGCAGCACCATATCATCGGCGTAGCTAATATTGTTGATCATGGTGCCGTCTATAGAACAGCCAACTCCAGTGCTGCTGAGCTCACGAATCAGGCCATCCATATATAGGTTGAAAAGTTTAGGCGACGTCAACCCGCCCTGCCTCACACCCCATCCCAACCTATACACCTCTGATAGCTTGTCCGTCCATCTGACATAGTTAGTTTGTTTGCTATACCAAAATTTGAAAACCGATATGAATTTGCTTGAACGATTCGTTTCGTTAGACAATTTCTGCCACAATTTGCTATAATCTACCAAATCGAAGGCCCGCGAGAGGTCTAAGAAACACGCATAAATTGGTGTCTTCCTATTAGTGTAGTACCTACTGGACAGTGTGCTTGAGCGTCAGTTTCGCTTTTTCAGTGGACAACCCTGGACGGAAACCGAACTGAGCGTCATGGAACTTTATATGACTGTCTAGATGTTTATCAAGCACCCTATGCAGCACTTTAGCTATAATAGTAGCCAGAGATATGGGCCTGTAATTACATAGACTTGATGCGTCACTAGTTTTATTTTTAATATTAGGGACTACTATAGTTCTCATCAAGCCTTCAGGCAAGTGTGAAAGCCCTATACAAAAGGTAAACAGCATAGCTAGCACCCGGGGCATGTGAACACCAGCATATTGTAAGTGTTCAATGCTCAGAGAGTCATGCCCGGGAGACCTACCACGCTTCATGTCCCGCATCACCCTCGCGACATTTCTAGTCAAAGTAAGCACTATAGGATCGCCTTCCTTATTAATGCGTACCGTCTCTGTGCTCGCAGGCACTGACGAGCCCTGTACTAGGAAGTGAGATCTAAATATGTTCGCAATCTGGACGGAGTCACTATTTCCCTCTATACTCACGGGAACGCTCGGCCTTGTATTCAATTTCTTAGTCTCTTTCCAAAAACTACTAAAATTTTTCGATGAATGTTGCACTTAGTCCGAGATTCACGCTTACAATCATATATTGGGCCATTAGTAGGCTTTCCATAAGCGACCCACTGTTCAAAACAAAGCCGAGCCTCCCTATGAGCCTCTCTTACATACTTATTCCATCCTACGACAATTTATATTTATATGTGATAGAGGCGGCATTTGACAAAATTTTTACAATATTATTATATAAATTATCTATTAAAATTTTATGATCTACATTATTACATGTAACGTCAGCACAGTTTCGAAATTCTGGGAGAAAGTCAATGTCACGCAGTTTTTGTGTACATAATTTATTATACTGCTCGATTTGTTGCACATTTCTTTCGCCCCATATTACACTATTGGTTTTGACATTAGAAACATTTCGTTTTGGCATTAATTTTTCCATATTACATGATAAAAAGACGGGGAAGTGATCAGACCATGTAACATCATACTTTATTTCTACATCCATTACACTCAAGTTGGCAGCTTCAGTCACCAGTACGTGGTCCAGCCACGACTTACTGCCGTGCGCCTCGCTAACATAGGTGTATGTGTCAGATAACAACCCTAGCCTTTCTATATCTGCGCATAACCAGCTTTGTTCCGTACAAAAATCTTTAAGTTCCTTACCGAAGGACGCAGATGGGTCCGCATTAAAATCACCGAACATAAATGCTGAGTCCACATCACTGTTTTCAATTATGGCACTCATCTCACTTAAACAATCCGTAAACTCCGTTAAATTATCGCTAGCATCCGTCGGCATATACACAGAGAACACGAAAAATTGGCGATTTTCTAATAATACTCTTATAGCCGTTATCCTCACTTTTACACTCAACAACCGACACACATTTAAAAGCACTCTTGCGCCACAATAAAGCGACACCGCCGTAAGGCCGCCCTCGCAGAATGCCCGCTGATGTATCAACAGCTGATTTACCGGTATACGCGAAGTCTTGATCTATTCCTCCTAAATAGGGTATGTCGTGTGGTAGGAGAAGCAAAAGGTGGAGTTCAAGTCCACGGTGCGCATCACTGACTTTTCGAAGTTAAGTGCGAATAAAATTGTTAATCATCTCTTGATAAACGGTGAAAGAAAACATTGTGGCGAAATCTGCATGTCTGAGAGTTCTCCATATTGCTCTCGGATGACATGCGAAGTCTGCCAATCCGCACTTGTGCTGGTCTATGGCCTAACCTGTCTCATAGTGAGAAGAGGCCCGTGCCCAGCAGTGGGACAGTTACATACAGGGCTGATAATATTAAATATATACCAACGATAAGGGCGACAAAGAAAAATTGCTAGTGAGTGATACAACATATTTAATGAAAGACTTTCACAATTTCGAGGTGAGTGTGGTGTTTCATAGATATATTTCAGCAGACAGATATAAGCGTAGTGAACCTTCTGATAACACCTCCTGTAGTTAATATTTCAGTAGCGTTACTGAAAAATAAAACAGTAATTGAAAAAGTAATTCAAGATCTGTCGGATGAAATGTAATATTTGCAAACCCAAAATAAACCGATAAAAGCGGCCACTAGTAGTTAATTAGTTAATTTAATTTTCTATAGTAAATTCATTTTACTTATTCCATTTCCAATTACACAACATTGTGTCAAACTTCGTGCAAAATGAAACTGAATGTTCTGTTATTTTATACAACATTTTTCTCATAAAAGAGACACGTAGAGCCTTTATTTTTTTTTTTTTTAGCCTTTGTGTTTAATTAAAACGTGTGCCATCAAAGTACTTTTCAATTTCTATAAACGTCCGAAATACCATTACAGACATTTTCAATAATTCCGAAACGAAATTAGTTCCGAGGCGGTCTGGGAGTCCATTCGACATTCTGGGAAGAAAATAATGGGATATTAAAAAAAAATTCACGCCCGGCTTCTTTTTTGCATTTTTAATTTATCTCGAGTTTGTGCTTTGGACTTTTAAGGATGAAAGAAATTTGAAGTGGTGTATTTTGTGAACCATTGTAAATATTCATTACGTTGACATTTTTCTGAAGAAACGAAGGTTCGTTCGATAAGTTTGGTCAAATAAAATGTGTATCATAACAGTTGAAGTTTGCCAGTGTGACTAAACAATGTTTGTAAATTTATTTAATGATGTTTTTTATATTGAAGAGGTTCTTAATGTAATTATGGTGGGTATTCATTTTACGGCGTTTAATGCCGCTTACAAAGTTCACCATAATTGAAATTAAATTAAATATATTTTTCAAACGCCAATAAATACGTTTACGTATATTTTGAACCATGCAATTTCATGTTTCTAACTTTATAGAAACTAACTTCTATACCTTATTTTACTCTTAAAAGTGGCATTTTGAATAATCCCGCCTTAGTAAACATCATCATCATCAGCCTTTAACAGTCCACTGCTGGATTAGGCCTCTCCTTTGAAAGGAGGGATTGGCCTACTATACCACGCTGGCGAAACGCGTTGGTATAGGGTTTGTATCAAGTTTCCCTTCTCTTACAGTGTTGTTCTCTGCATAATATGCTCCGTATGTCGGCTCTTACGACACCCATGGGATGATATGGGGTGGTGACATTCCGTATTCTTAATCCGTCACTACACGGAAAAGTTCAGTGATAGATTGCTCGCCTGCCTTAGTAAACACTTTCTTATAATAACAAAATAACTTATAAGGTATATATTTGTAGTTTTGTAGCTCCAGTGGTTTTGTCTTTACGTTGATAAATCAGCAAGTAATAATACCTATACCCACATACTACTTCGTATGGTCTGCGTCTATGCCTAAAACTTATTGTACTAAATTTAGTATTATGTATGTTACTATTTACAAGTAATTAAGTACAATGTGAAACAGTTGCAGCTACTTAAGAAAACAAAATATGTACCATAACATAACACTGGCGATTAAAAAGAGTGGCCACGAGTTTTATTGCCCGTTCTTTCTCGTGGTTCTACCTATTGCTTTGTGAACGAGGCAGTAAAGGTAAATGTAGAAGCAATAAGAAATTTACTTTAAACATTTGACGTTCATAAGCGTCACCTTGTGACTTAGATGAATAAATGATTATGACTTTGAATATTTTTTAAAACAGGCTTGTCAAGCGTCCTTTTACGTAGTAACAGCATAACAGGATCGCATGCATGTTGCGGTTACTTGTTTTGATCGGCTTGTACGTCTTGTCAGGAGGATTTAAACAACATTGTATTTTCAAGAACGTCTAAACCTACATGAATGCGACAATCCCTTTGAAAAGGTGACAGGAGAAAATATACAGCGCGACATAATTTTTTTCCTAGTCGCCATACAAACTAGCGTCAGCAAGCAACTATCACACCTATATTGATATCATTTACTTTTATTTTCTACGACTGTGTTATAGAATTTAACCATTAAGATTGGTGGGTCATAAAAAACACCTTCTAACATCTCTCTTCAGATCGTCAAAAAGGCACACCCGTATGAGTTTAAAAGATGATTTGAAGAAACGCTTCTAAGAATAGTTATTGAAATTAAAATAATTAACAATTGCATTTTGTGTAGTGATCAATAACCCTGACCATAAAGACGTAAGTCGTGGGTTCAATTCCCAAACAGGACAAATCTTTATGAAATGCGTACAAAAATTTCGTCTTTGTCTTGTATATATTCCAAAAAAGTCTTGATAAAAATAACTACCTATTCAATTACAAAATGGTAAACTGTACTAGTAATTTGCATAGTAGCAGTATCGTGTAACTGCACAGAATACTTTTTATTCGCCATATATATTTTACAAGCTTTACTCGCGTTAAAAACTGACGTGCTGTTAGCTGCAAACGAAGCCAACGTATGCGCCTTGTGGTCGCAATGACGTTGCTATGATTTCGTGCAGAGAACCGATGCACGCAACAATGTAGACGGGTTGAAAGAGGTAGTCTATATTTTTATTATTTAACAACTTTATTTATATGTGAGGTATAGTAATGTATACATTTTCAAGTTTTAAGTGTCGTTTTAAAGTATGTCTAATAAGATTTTTGTCACTTAACAATCCACATAATTATTATGAGAGTTAGATTCGGCTCTTTGATGGTAAAAAAGTAACTTTGACTTTTATATTGTACTAGATGAGCCCGCGGTTACACCCGCCTTATTTATGGCTTGTGCTCCGCTGCCGTGGCTCATAGCGTGATGTTATATATCCTATAGTTTTCCTCGATAAATTAACTATCTAACAATAATAGATTTTTCAAATCGGACCAGTAGCTCCTGAGATTAGCGCGTTCAAGCAAACAAACAAGCATACTCTTCAGTTTTATATATTAGTATTATGTAGATTAGATTAGATTTCTGATCAATAATGTAAAATGACGCTAATTGGGACTGGTTGGTTTCCTGATTGGGACGTAGGTTTTATCATCCATTTGAAGAAAGACGGCATGGATTGCTACTTCTAATTTCCGTCAATTATTAATGAAAAGGTTGGGATTTCCCTCTGAAATCAGATCCTTCTTGCTGAAACTATCAAGGCTCTTATATTTGCACGATTTTCTTGTATTAACAGTACTGACCGAAATCTCAACCTTAAATAAATCATAAATAAACAGTCAGTGTGCCTCACTTTCTTACTTTAATTGGAAAACTGATTTACTTTTGAAGCCCGGTACAAAATAATTATATGAACTGCAACTATTTAGTGCTGTAAAATTCAATGTGATTTAATCGCACTCAGTTGTTGCATTGTATGAACGACAAGCACTGAGTAGCGTCGACACAAAACTGAACCAATTAACGTCAGTGGACACTTCAAGCGTTTAAAATGGGTGTAGTATTCAACTGGTTTGATTTCATATTGATACTCGATCAAAAGAGGACTTGAAAATAGTGTAACCATTTTAAATAAGAGTAGTAGATATGAAAATTGGCACAGTTAAAGTTTATACGGAGAAAAAGTGTATCTCCATCATTCGTCATATTAAGAGCTTTTCATTTCCCTTTAAAACGCAGCTGCCACGATCATATCTGTATCACGCAGAAATTGACTGGGAGGAAATGCCTTAGGCAATAATGTATAATCCCTGATTATAAATAGTCCTACTACTGGTACAAAGCTTTGTGCTAAACACGATCATTATTTATTCTGACTGGTTGTAATTTGTCTATATGTAGGTAGGTATATTTAGAAATATGTAAATACGTTTCAGCATCATGTCATTATGAAGAATGTTTATTAGTTATCTGGTTACAATAGTACAGGCTCTACCTAGTTTGGAATCAGATTGTAATATAAATAATAAGAGAAAATATTCGAATAGAACTAGGTACTAATCTAGATCCCAATATCAGAATAGTCCAGTCTGATGAAGGAAAAAACATCCGGCACAGAACGTGAATTTTCTTCGCAAAAAATAAAAAAATATTCTCATTTTTTTAACCCTGCATACTAGTTACGTCGCTTATCTAATAATTTATCATCCAGCTAAGCCCATAGTTCTCGAATTGGTACTGGAGTGCAATCCACTTTAATCCACCAAACTTTCGCAAAGTTCCAGTTTTAAACAGTGCCTCGGTCACGGACAAAGGGATTCTTTGTCTATGGTTTACATAAGCCATTTTGTTCATTATTTATATTGCTGTGGCATTGTATTGGTTTAGTTGTATTTAATTTTCTTTCAATCGCTTTGGTTATGGTTGATTAAATGTTTTTTATGTGATCTGCTTTTGATAAATTAAGGATTTTGCTGGGAAGCACTACGAAAACCAAGTGTAAAAAGACAGTTTAAATATTCCTTTAACTAACACAAAAAAACACTCAGACGTAAAACAGCAGTCAAAGATATTCTAACACAATAGCAGTTGTAGTGAAAGACGTAAGCGAGAATCCGCTACGCAAAGAGAAGTCCGAAGATTATACGTATAAATTTGTTAGTAATATCTTAGTAAACGATGAACCAAAGAATTGTTTGGAAACCAGAAATTTCAGAGAAATTTCCATAATATTCAAATAAGACATGTGAAGTTTTTCAACCCAACCTTTGCCAGCGTGGTGTCCTATGGCCAAAGAATATCTATTTCCTTCTCATATTAAAAAGAGGTTAGTCCAGCTGAGCAATGAGTCAGATTATAAACAAGGCTGATGATATTCATTCACACGTCATTCATTATTGTGGCTTTGTCTCGGTTCTATACAAAACTTTCTACATTATATTTGCTTTTCTACAAAATATAGACAAATCAAAGGTATAGTTTTCTATTGTTAAGGTCAGTGTAATGATTTCGAGGGTATTGGCTTTTCGGTAAATCTCACGTAGATCTTCATCACCATTTGACGTTCTATCCGAGGCACTTAGTATGCGAAAATTAACTTTATTACGCAAATAACTTTGAAAATCCAGCAGAAGTGCGCGCCATGGATTTGAACTCAAACCCTCTGTGTAGCAATTCATTAGACTTCCCGCTTGGCTATCGCTTCAATTATTGATAAAAAGTATTCATACACTATTGGCAAAGATACCATTTGCCTACACTACAAAATACACTGTTTGTTTTTTGTTTTTCGTGTGAGTGTGTGGCCAACTCTGGTGTCGGAGTTTTCAGACCGCCCGAAGGCCTCCGACATGGCCTAACGATCCTTGTACTCAGACAAGAATCGGGACCGACAGCTTTACGTGCCCTCCGAAGCACGGTAGCGATCAGATGAAAATGCCACACACGGTCACCCATCCAAGTGGTGACCTGTGCAAGCGTTGCTTAACTTTGACGATCGGTTACGAACCGCAAGCCAAGTCTCGCTATGAGCGCTACTACTGCTAATACACTACAAATGATTTACTAAGCTTCTAAAAATACCTTCAAAAAACTAACATTAGCTTTTTTATATTTTTGTGAAATTAGGTCAGTTTGGTCGTACGTAAGTTACCTATATCGACAAAATGGCCACAGTTCTATCGGCGACTAGCCGTGATCGTGTCAGCTGGATATATAAAAATGTCTAGAAATATTTTCTTATATATTTCAAATATCGTCTTCTTTAATTTACCTAATGTATGTCTAGAGAAATACATCATGTAAATCCAAGAATTTATATAATTTTGGTACGAAAAGTACAGTTTTTCACGGCACATTAGTGTCCCAGTATGAATAGGTTATTTCAGAAGGACAATTTCCTCTGTCCCTACTGCAAGCGAATGTGTTCGCTCTTTGTAACTATTTGCAGGATTAAATTTAACTTTTGCGGACGCTTTTTGGACATATACGTGGGCGAATTGCTTATTGGTAACATCTTGTGTTTGCTACTAAAATTCGGAACACGAATGTAGTTTAATTTTGTTACTATACGTGTACCTGTGTTCACACGTTTCAGTCCCTTCAAAGACGTTCTTTTATATACGTATTTCTTTATGTATGGGTAATTTGTAGTACGTACGTTCCAAGGAAAGGTCATTCCAGATGTTCCGGATAACGACTGCTTATATCAGGTGTTTTGAATTTACGGTAAATGGAGTTGGTTGTATAATTTTGTTTGTTATTTTGACACTATTAAGTAGCCTTTCTTATTAGCTGTAATTGCCAATATTTGTACAAAAAAAAACTTATTTTATTTAAATTATATAACATTAAGCAGACAGTCAAAAACACGTTTGAGATATCTCGTGTTGGCTATCTAATGAAAGAGCTTAATGAACACATTTGATTAAGCTCTGATTGGTCCTGAAAGATAAAACGTGATTATATTCGTAGTCAGAATTTATTTTTGCATACTATACCTACTATTTACCTATATGTAAATCTAATTGTTTACTGGATATTGTTCCAAGATTCGGAAAATATAAAGACCTTTATTAATACATTGATTTATTTTTGTTCTTTAAATATATTTATTTGCTTCCTTGAATTACGACCCATCGAGTTTCTTTGCAGACTCTAATTGGTTTCTGTTAGAAATAAGTAACATTAAACCTGTTTTTATTATCGAGACACATCTGCACAACCTGCGGCGCCGAAAGTTAAGGCTATGACACGCCAGCCATACTTAAGCCGCGTTCGGCGAGGCGTCGACCATTTCCTCTAGCGTCACATTACGCACTTTTGGTGTATCATACCAACCGTATACTACGACCGACGATAGCTCATTCGCTGAAGCATCGGCGCCGAATTTGGCAGACGTGACGCTACATTTAGAGTGTATATAAATGAAGAAAGAATACATAATTATATTACCAGATGTCATTCTGAAAACGTATAAGTGTAATACTTAAATATTATTTATTTCTAGAGTTTAATATGATATAATTATCTATATGTACTATAATAAAATTGTAGAGGTGAAAAAGTCTGTATTAAAGATATTTTGACGAAAATTACATAAAAATTCTAGGAAAATGCTAAAAAGCAATAATGTCTGTCTGTCTGTCTTTCCCTATATTGCTAAAGATCTCTAAAATGTCGAAATTGATTTCAATAAAACTTACACTCATGTACAAAGGATACTCAAACCTATAAAATAGTATATGTTACATCACAATCGGTTGAGTGGTTTTCGGTGTACAGCTTGACCTTTCCTTTGTACGTAGTCCCAAACAAAACAGGGATCATCCAAAACTGGTTATATATATATGGTGCCATCTATGATCATTATAAGTTTGTTAGTAAAAGTATAGTTAGTCTAAATATGTACCTTCAAAGTGTTTTATGGCTACTTACCGACCGATAGATGTCACTATTTTCAAATAATTTTCTAGCAAAATAAATGTTTCTTGCAACTGTTAGTCTGTTATAAAAAAATAATAGAGTATAATATTTGGCACTTTAATAAACAAAAAGTCTCTGTGTCAAAATTTATTACAATGTCCCCTTAATTTAAACGGTCAATCTCATGTATTTCAAATTATTATGTTTATATAATAGTTATATAATCATTTAACGGTACGGTAACGGTAATAGGCTCGCCCCCTATTATGTGGGACTCAAAAATTCATGGCGAAATGTGGGTGTAATATTTACACCTCTGCCTACCCCTTCGGGGATACAGGCGTGAGACTATAAATAAAAAAAATATATAATCATTTATTTATTATTTATTTTAAATTATAAATACAATGACTATAGATCCTTTTTTCAATAAAGTGTCGATTAGTCAATATTATTTTCTATCTCGGTCGGTTTGTATATGTAAACATAGATGGCGTTGACAAGTGACGTCATTTTCTGAACGACGGTGTTAATATTCTCCGAGGATTGATCAGGTTCTCAGATAATTTGCTTTCGTCGTCGTTGGAATACTTGGTTTGGGTATTAGACGTTACTTATGAGTTTATGATTGTTGAATGTTATCGTGTTTCTTTGATTTCTTTCGTTCGTTCGTGTTTTGTTCTTATACAGGTGTCTCATTATTCCCAATTTCCCACTCCTCACCGCTCACGTCACGTACGTGGGAATCACTGAGCGGGAGACTGAGCCCTGAATTCAGATACCTCTTGAATTACTTAACGGGGCTATCTTACTTTCGGCAGTGCTGGATAGTCGTAGTCCTGCGAGTATTTTCTAAATAATTCGCAGGGACAGACACTTGAAACAGCTGGAATCGGCATCCGAACATGTTGTTTTTCACATGATCGGTAAAAATAATTTACATGTTCTATGTATCGTAGTGAAAGTTGGGTATGGCAGAAGGGTCATGAAAGTAGAATAAATGCTGTAGTAATGAGAGCCCTGAGAAGTATGTATGGTGTGTCTATGTCCGAGAGAGTAAAGAATTGTGTGATACAAGAGTGTTGTACGGTAAAAGAAGATGTAGTGACAAGCATCGAGAAAGTCATGTTCACAAAGAAGATATACCTATAAGGCAAGTGTGAATGGGACAGGACGAAGGGGAAGACCTAGACGTTCTCTGATCAGATTGGAGACATCCTGAAAAAAGGACAGGTCAGAAGTACCCTAAACATAAGAGCATGCATGAGAAACTTGATAGGAGTGAATGAAGCAAGAGAGGTATGTCAGGATCGTTGCAAATGGCGTTCCATGGTCTCTGCCTACCCCTCCGGGAAACAGGCGTGAGTCTATGTATGTATTTTCTATGTGAAGGTGGTAAAACATTAATGTTGTGTGTAAAGAAAATGTCTAAAGATATATAATATACATATAAAAGTTATAAATATTATATACTAGCTTTCGCCCGTGGCTTCGCCCGCATGAACTTTTAATAAAGAGTAGCCTTTGTACTTCCCCAGGTTTCAGACTATCCATATCAAATTTCATTACAAACGGATCTGCACATACTTAGGTCGTAAGCTCTATTCTGCCAATCAAGCCCTTTCATTTGATACCCATATTGGGGTATTTGTCGAAAATATGTCATCCGCCATTTTATGGCGGCAGCCATCTTAGATTTTTCATAGTGAGCCCTATTCTACCAATCAAGCCCTTTTATTCGATACCCATATTGAGTTATTTGTGGAAAAATGTAATACGCCATTTTGCGGCGACAGCCATCTTAGATTTTTCATAGTGAGCTCTATTCTACGAATCAAGCCCTTTCATTAAATACCCATATTGAGGTATTTGTGGAAAATAAGTATAATTCACCTTTTTGTGGCGGTGGCCATCTTGGATTTTTCATAGTGAACTCCATTCTACCAATCAAACCCTTTCATTAGATACCCATATTGCGGTATTTGTGTAAATATGTAATCCGCCAGTTTGTGGCGGCAGCCATCTTGGATTTTTCGTAGTGAGCCCTATTCTACCAATCAAGTCCTTTCATTCGATACCCATATTGAGTTATTTGTGGAAAATATGTAATCCGCCATTTTGCGGCGACAGCCATCTTGGATTTTCCATAGTGAGCTCTATTCTACGAATCAAGCTCTTTCATTTGATACCCATATTGAGGTATTTGTGGAAAATAAGTAATTCGCCATTTTGTGGCAGCGGCCATCTTGGATTTTTCATAGTGAGCTCCATTCTACTTATCAAACCCTTTCATTTGATACCCATATTGAGTTATTTGTGGAAAATATGTAATCCGCCATTTTGCGGCGACAGCCATCATGGATTTTTCATAGTGAGCTTTATTCTACGAATCACGCTCTTTCATTTGATACCCATATTGAGGTATTTGTGGAAAATAAATAATCCGCCATTTTGTGGCAGCGGCCATCTTGGATTTTTCATAGTGAGCTCCATTCTACTTATCAAACCCTTTCATTTGATACCCATATTGAGTTTTTTGCGGAAAAAATGTAATCCGCCATTTTGCGGCGACAGCCATCTTGGATTTTTCATAGTGAGCTCTATTCTACGAATCAAGCTTTTTCATTTGATACCCATATTGAGGTATTTGTGGAAAATAAGTAATTCGCCATTTTGTGGCGGCGGCCATCTTGGATTTTTCATAGTGAGCTCCATTCTACCAATCAAGTCCTTTCATTCGATACCCATATTGAGTTATTTGTGGAAAATATGTAATCCGCCATTTTGCGGCGACAGCCATCTTGGATTTTCCATAGTGAACTCTATTCTACGAATCAAGCTCTTTCATTTGATACCCACATTGAGGTATTTGTGGAAAATAAGTAATTCGCCATTTTGTGGCAGCGGCCATCTTGGATTTTTCATAGTGAGCTGCATTCTACCAATCAAACCCTTTCATTTGATACCCATATTGAGTTATTTGTGGAAAATATGTAATCCACCATTTTGCTGCGACAGCCATCTTGGATTTTTCATAGTGAGCTCTATTCTACGAATCAAGCCCGTTCATTTGATACCCATATTGAGGTATTTGTGGAAAATAAATAAGACGCCATTTTGTGGCAGCGGCCATCTTAGATTTTTCATAGTGAGCTCCATTCTACCAATCAAACCCTTTCATTTGATACCCATATTGAGGTTTTTGTGAAGTAATATGTGATTAGCCATTTTGTATCGGTGGCCATCTTGGATTTACAATCATTTAAATATTATCTTTTAATCTCGATGACAATATGAGCGTATACCAAATATCAGATCAATCATCAGGAAGGGGGTAAAATTCCAATTACTAAATTTGACCCAAGCAAACAAATAAAGATAATACAGGATTTTTGCCGACTTAGTTGATACTTTTCCTTATAGTATGGCAACATTATACAATTTTTTTATAAATTGTAGCCTATGTGTTATTCTGATGTATAAACTATATTACTGTAAAGTTTCATCCAAATCCGTTCAGTAGTTTTTGCGTGAAAGAGTAACAAACATCCATCCATCCATCCATCCATCCATCTATACATACATCTTCACAAACTTTCACATTTATAATATTAGTAGAACTTTTGGCATAAATGTCATGCTAATTAAATTCCAACATTTACGCGAACGAAGTCGCGGGCACAGCTAGTTTATTATAAAAGAAGTCTATCGAGTTCGGAGTACTGCGTTATATATCTCGGACGAGCAAATTTTTCGTTTAAAACATTTTACTAGTGTCTTTTGTCTAGTTTAAATGTTTGTGGTGAAAGTTAATATCTGGAATTCATCATTTGGGGAAAAAGCACACGATTTCACTATTGGTCAAATTCGTAACACGAATCTGACTGAGCTATTGTCATAAAACTTCCGTTTATTGAAATAATATGAAGTGTCAATACTGGATAGGCCGTATCTTCCAGACAAATTGAGAAAACGGAATTTGTATGACTTATACGATAGATAAATTTAACAGGAACTTATCAGATATCAATAAAACTGGCCATAAAACCAGCATAAGTATAAAGAATAACCCACTAACACTTTGGCAGCGAACTTATAAAGTAAAATACTTTACAAACTGCTTAAACTCAGTCTGATATACCCAAGTGAGTTGCTAGTCCATCAACGTACATTAAATAACCCGCCGGTACTCGGGTCCATTTGGGTCCAAATCTAAGTGCGTTTGTGTTGGTTCCGTTATTCATTTATGCGGGCGATTACAGCTGTTGTTTCTTGTTCTTGGGGCGAAATAAGGGTTGAGATTTATTTCTGTGTTGATGGCTTCGCTTAGCAAGCAAGTATTTGTGCGTTTATTTTGTTTGAAGATTTTACGGTTTTGGCAGTAATAGCCTAGTGGAGATACCAACAGACTGCTATGCAGAGAGTATCGTGTTGAAACACACAGTGCGCATACTAGCGTTTCAAAAAGTTATGTTTGTATTGAAAATAATATGAATTTGATTTTCTTATTATTTTATTCATCATCGGCCCTTTATACTGTGGCGACTGCTGGGCACGGGCCTCTTCTCGCTATGAGAAGGGTAAGGCCATAGTTCACCACGCTGGCCAAGTGCGGGTTGGTAGGCTTCACATGTCTTTCAAAAACATTAATAATGTTCTCGAAAATACATCGTGTATTTTATGTCAGTATTTTACCGGAAAGTATTTACTCAGCCCATGCCCATAATCTTCTTAAATATTGTTTCCATGTGGTTTCTTTTACCATATTTTATATAGAAGGTTTTTCCTTAGCAACAAATAATAAATAAAAATAACGTATTATATCAGGAAATTCGTTGATAGTCGTTAAATAGATACAAATAGCGTCTAGCAAACAATAAGGATGTAATTACAGCGAGACAAAGAGGCAAATAGTAGGCGTGAACCAAAAACGTTCGTGTAGACAGACTGGGATAATGAGAGAAACCACAGCGCAGTTGAAACAGAAGAATAATGAAAAAGTTTTTATAAAATCTGTATAAACTAAATTCTTGCATCACGTAGTTACTGACAGACAACGTACAGACAAAACTATTATGTGCAAAATGCTCAAATTCGGCATGTATTCACGGTAGTAGACCCTTGCTGATTTCAGCATGAATGGGCTGGCTCGACCGGAGGAGTACTACTCTCTCACAGAAAATCAACGTTAAGTAACAGCACCTAAACTCTTGCGTTTCGTTTGGTGAGTGAGAGTGCCGGAAGTCCTATCCCCTATTCCTTCTTCATCCCACTCCTCATCCTATCCCTTTTCCCAACCCCAAGGGGCGGCAACGCACTTGTGACTCCTGAGGTGTTGCTTGTGTCCATGGACGGCGGTAATTGCTTACCATCAGGCGATCCGTCTACTCGTTTGCCGCCAATTACTATAAAAAAAAATGTTTGTTCCTTGGGGACCGTAGGGGTTCAATAAGAAGTGATTTCTTGAAATGCCAACAGGATCGGGCAAAAATGGTCAACATGTGGGCGTACATGAGTCATACTCTAGTATAATAATATTCTACTACATACACAAAAAGCCATCTAGTCTCAAACTAAGCAGAGCTTATACTATGGGTTGTGTACATGTATTGTGGAGAAATGTTATTATTATTAACTACTATAAAGGCATGCATTTTTATGAAACAGCCCGAAGATTCCGGCTAACTGTATAAGCTATTGCCAAAATTTTTGAAGGGTAAGTATACCTGCCTTTGCCCGCTCTATGGAGGCTTTACATGGACACCTGGCAATACATAATAGAGCAGTACTACATAGGCCAATTATAATCCTTTCGGGTACTACAGTTGGTAACTGAAACACAACTTCCATAATTAACACAGTATTATTTTCAACTTTGAATATTTGACATCATTAACCATTACACGATGTTACCTATCACCTATTTTAATTTGAATATTATTTTCGTTTTTGACACAGCAACTCATGCTTAAAAAGTATTCTGTGACACATCCACCTCCCCACCCATACTAAAAAGTACGTAGTGATTAAAAATATAAAATTGGTCCACTATTCCAGCTCAGTGTAATTTCATAACAGACTAACAGATCCCCAATTAATTGAGTTCTGCACATGAAAACGTTCAAATTATTATGCTTAACAAGTCGTTATCTTGTTATGTGATTCTTTTCGCACGCTTTTGCCACGCTGTCGTAACGCTCACGCTACGCAAACACAGTCGTCACGCACTATATCGTGTTACCAATTTGGCTTAATTAAAATTTACTGTAATTTTATAGGCCGGCGGTGATAACTGCAGTGTGGATGAAGGTTTCCTGATGATATATTCTATAGATAATTCATAAATTAATTACTTGTTGCCTCCCGTTAGTTCGACCGCTTTGTGTATCAAAAAATAATATATCGTTGTGAAAGGTTAAACACCAAAACTACGAGTATTAATATTTAGTAAAAAAAATGTGTGGTGTGTCTTTGACAGACAGAGTAAAGAATTGTGTGATACGAGAGTGGTGTGGGGTAAAAGAAGATGTAGTGACCAGAGAGTGAGTGGTAAAAGAAGATGAAGTCATCGAGAAAGCCATGTTAAGATGGTTTGGACACATGGAGAGGAAGGATGACGAAAGACTGACAAAGAAGATGTATAAGGCAAGTGTGAATGGGGCAGGACGAAGGGGAAGACCTAGGCGGACTTTCTCTGATCCGATTGGAGACATCCTAAAAAAAGGACAGGTCAGAGGTATCCTAAACAGAAGAGCATGCATGAGAAACTTGATGGGAGTGAATGAAGCAAGAGAGGTATGTCAGGATCATTGCAAATGGCGTTCCGTAGTCTCTGGCTACCAATCCGGGAAACAGGCGTCTATAATGTATGTATGTATGTAATAAAAAAATGTAGTGAAACTAAGAGTAGGTATAAATAAAAATAATCTTTCCGATCACTGATCACAATTAAGTCATCATACTTGTGAGAGAGAGTCAGTGTGGGAATTCTTCTAGCGTGTTACAAAAAACTTGATAAATTTTTCCAATGCAACAAATCTTTAAGTTATTACTGGACCGACAGGTACTGTGAATAAAACCAATCTATTATTTAATAATCGCTGTGTAGAAATTTGTGGTTATTTCGCAGTATTAATTTCCTAGCGTAATCCCAGTTACAACTCGGGGTCCGCTTAGGTACTAATCTAACCGTATTTGACTGGATATTAGCTTTTCCACGGAGCGGCTGCCTGTCTGATATCCGCAAGCCAAAGGGATATTCGATATTCAATTGTTATAACCAGTATCAGTGTATTTGAGGGTACTGGCTCTCTGTAACGAGTAACGACTGTCAAAATCCCAGCTATCGTATTTACCTTTTGCAATCTGTAAAGTCTGTCATGCTTAATTCCACGCATCATGAGGAACACTCATTTAGAGAAACCATTTTTAGGGTTCCGTACCTAAAAGTTAAAAAACGGGACCCTATTACTAAGCTTCCGCTGTCTGTCTGTCTGTCTGTCACCAGGCTGTATCTCGTAAACCGTGATAGCTAGAAAGCTGAAATTTTCACACATTATGTATTTTGGTTGCCGCTATAACAAAAATACTAAAAATAAAATAAATGAAAATATTAAGTTGGTGTCCCATACAATAAACGTGTGATTTTTCCGTATTTTTTGCTGAAAATTTCTAGCAATAACAAGGTTACCTTTAAATTTTCACAGAATATGTAGTTGTATATTACCTTTTAAAATAAATAATAAAATAAAAAAAGTAAATAATAAAGGGGGGCTCCCATACAATAAACGTAATTTTAAGCAATTTCTTACTCAATCTTAATAAAAAGGTAGAAACTTAAAAAAAAATAAAGTATACATACAACAAACGTGATTTTCTTTTACAGATGATGATACGGAACCTTTCGTGCGCGAGTTCGACTCGCACTTGCCCAATTTTTTCTTTTTCTATATCGCTTATGACGCGAATTCATTTACAATAAATAAAAAAAAGAAAATACTTGAACTTATAAGTTTCATCGAAAAAAGGAAACTAGAACCTAAAAGGCTCTTAGTAATTGTGGAACAGTTCAAATTTGTAATAGAACTGCACGTCGATTCTGTAAAATTCAAACAACAACTCGCATTTCATGTCGCTATTCGCTCTCACTTCGCATAAGCTTCAAAATGACCTTGATTTTGCGCTAGTGTAGGTTCGAATTATCAACCGAGTTTTAGAATGCCAATCAAGAAACGCACAGCGGATTCAGATTTGAAGTTTAAAATGGAGTCTTACAGAATCACACTGCTGTAATTGTACTGAAAATACAAATACTTATACCAAATACTTTCCCTGTATAATATTAATATTGTAACCATGCCAGACTTTACGCGATTACTCTAATTTTTCAAATGATATCTCGTTACAAATTCTCAGGCTTATACTAATACTGTTACAGCAAGCACAGTGGTCACCGAGACCCGTAACAGATATCAGCTGTGGATCACACAATGTGATTATATTATTGATTGAAAGACCAGCTACATTAGTAGAAAGCCAACCCTTTACCACAACCGTCCACACCAATAGATATTTACAATAATTATGCCGTCTCAAAGCTAGCAGAATTATTTATTCTGTGGCTCCAAGAAATGGAAACAGACGGAAAATTCACTTTTGCATTTAAATACACCGTTGGCACATTAATAGCTTTCTCATTTAACCTTCAAGTTGCTGATAAATCAACACTAACAAAGTTAACTTTGGCCCTTCGTTTATAACTCTACAACGTTAAACTTGTCAAATTAAATCTGATAAAAGTTCCACTGAAATGGTTCGCGAACTATTGCAAGGACACCACGACGGAGAACAAAGTAAATAGGAAAGGAAAATAAGTCTGTCTGCTGTCCGGAATATTTTTCTGTTAATATTTAAATTTTTGGTCACTGAAACAACGGAAGAAAATGGCAAAATGAAACTGAATTAAAAACTACCTAGGTTTGTCTTGTGTATAGAATATTCTTATTTACCTTTTTATCTTGACGTTGTGATCACAAGTATTTAGGCATGATAGACCATTTATCTGTAGAATTCTTGCGTTACTGACCGATAGACAATACAGAGCCGAAACTATTCGGTGCAATAAACAAAAAATTGGCAAATGTGTTGGGGACTTCAGAGGTTCTATAAAAAGGGACTTCCCGAAATTCGGCAAGATAAGTATCAATTAAAATAAAATAAACCGCCGTAGCTGTAGGCATCCCTTAGTATTGAAATGAAATCATTATGACCAAATATACCTTAAACATTTTTAAATCATAAACGAAGGACTTTACAAAAAAGCCGTCTGCAAATACTAACGTTGAACTTTCGGGTCTGGGTGTGCTGTACTTTGTGCCCGGTGATTGTATGTTTTAAAAGTCCCTCGCTACATAAATATACAGAATTCATTGCTAGTGCGAGAATAGTGAAGAATTGATTCTGAAGGGTGCTATTGTGTCGGCACAAAATGATTTTCAGTCACTTATTCCTTAATTTTTATTATGATCTTCAATATGTTTTAGGATATTTAGCCAAAAAAATCTTATTTAAATCATAAAGATAAAGATATTTTATTTTGCAAATATGGGTTACATTTTTGGTGACACTTAAAGTAAATATATACAAGTTCAGCCATATCTTACCAGTTGGCATGCAAAAATAACATAAAGAAAAAAAAAAAGAAATATAATACAGCCATCAAACCAATTACACAATTTTAAAAGGAAACAATATTAAATTAAATCAGTAAATAATTTACAGTGCCATTTAAATTGAGTCTATAAAAAGTAATTTACATTTTATTTTATGTATCAGAATGAAAAAAGGGTGAGATACAACAAAATAGGTTAGATACCAAGATGGATGTCAACTAATGCTTACTTCTGATAAAAAATCTGTAATATTGTAATAAGTATGCTTTATCTGCTAAGAATTTTTGTAAAGTTTTTTTAAATAACATAGTATTAAGTAATCTCCAAGATTGAGGTATTTTATTATATATGATCGGTGCCATACAGAAGACACTTTTGCGCATAAGTGCTGTCCTAGAAGTATGGAGACACATCCTACTATTGTCGCGTCTATTACGTGGTACAACATCCGTCAGTCGTTCAAAGCGGTTGGGATTTGTCTTTATCTTTACAAACATTGCGACTTCCAGCACATATAGGCATGGCAAAGTTAAAATATTGTATTTTTTAAACAACGGTTCACAGCTGTCTTTAGTATAAATAATTAAAATAAGCATAATTTATAAATTAAGAATGGTAACCGAGGAGTTTAAATTCATGAAATTTTTTTCAAAGATTTTGAGTTGTGTAGCAATGTTGTTGACTGTACTTGTTTTCCATTACTTGTAGGTTTCCTGTGTTGGTTTATATTTCTGGTATACTGTAAGGCTCTGAGTAAAATCCTTATTGAATCTATAATCATGTATTATATTTGTTTATACTTTGCATCATAGTCTGTGGACAAAGCAACAATGCACGTATGGCGTAGCAGTCCCGTCAAGTGCTACACCGAGTGTCGTGGGTACGATAACCGCACGATGCAACATTTTGTATGATTTTTTTTTGTTTTAAGTTTGGATGCTGTTTTTATCCGTTGATTGCATGTTTGTAAAGTTCTCTGCGACACAGGCTTAATTACTAGTGGTTCGGCGTTACACCGAAACCGAGGATTCTAGGCGACTTGGAGAAGGAAATGGACTGTATCTAAAGTATGGCGAGTTCTAGTCGCCTAGGATTGGAATGGGAAGAGGATTGTGAGCGGGTATAGGATATTCTAAGGATGCTGAAGGATGAGGGGCACCTACCTTGTACGTCAGTCCTCTTTCCTTGCAAATGGCAGCCTCCTGGTGTTTTCGAGATGAAGCTGCTTGATTCACTCCACTACACAAATCACTTTCACTCGCGAGCGGTTTGAGTTTTGTATAAGCGGTAATAATTATAGCGGTGCGTAAGCGGCGCGGTGCGGTGTGCTGACACGTTCTCGAGCTTCTCGAATGTTCTGGACTGTCTCTCGCGTCGATGATCGCGGCGACCAATCCGCGAAAGGCGTGCCCCTTCCAGGGAATGGGATAGACAGAGACGGAAACATGGTATCGCTCGCATTAGACAAGCAAGCGTGGAACGATTGACGTTGATGTGATTAGTTCTCAATGGAAAGGTAGATGTTGCTACCAACTAGGGCAGACGTTTCTTTTAAAATTATGTTTTTTGCATTCCGGATTTGGAACTCATGTTCCAGCGAAACAGTCAAGATCTCTAACCACTCGACCCTTTAAGACCTGGTAATGTAATTTTCGTTTTTATTTATTATATTATTTTTGTCCCCAGCCCCACCGAACCGGCCAACGATAATGGATGCAAAGACTCGAAGTCACACGCGATTACTTGAGCCTTACAACGAAGGTGACACTCTGGAACTCGTATGTGAATGTTTTGGAGGTAAGTAAGACATAAACTTTCGTCACCAGGTATATACAAAGACTACTTCTTATTTTTCTGTTTACTGAAGTAAGCACAATTTGACCTGATAAACGAGCTTGTCCATTTTTTTATTTTTTGTTCAAGTCAATACACGACAAAAAATTGAAATACGAGTACTACAAACTTTTAGTAACATGCTTTTATTGCGTAATTATCTGAACATAAAAATAAAGTACTCGGTCTGTGCCCTGACGTTTCGACATGGGTCATCCCGTAGCCACAAACAAACACAAACACACATAGAAACGTTGTGTTACTATTTACCGCTGAATTTTATAACCACTAAATGTTTTTTTGAAAATTGAAAATTCGTAACGTAACTAAATCACGTGTTATTATATTTATATTATAGCAGTATTATATTCGTTCTAAATATGTCAAGTCTACGTTGTACTTTTGTCGCTGATTACAATGTTTCTCAAATCCCATGGGACTCGGATAAGATATGAAACAGAAATATATATGTACACTAAAGCTCACGATTCCGCTTACTTGTTTGCCCTACTACAACTATTTTTTGACCTTGCGTGCCCAACTGATATGACCTACGTATTAAATATAAATGAGCAAATATTTTATTTTTATTGACAAGTACATAATATGTATTAAGTACCATCCACTTAGTAATAGATCAATGATCCACTTTGTCAGATTTACTTCATGAAAATAAGCGACTTTTGTCATTTAGTGGACATCTCCTATACTATACCTATACATATCTTTCGAGTCAAATTAAAGAGAGGAACTAGGGTTGTCTGGCAAAAAGCTAAAGTGTCTAGGTTGATGGATTGTCATATGACGTGCCTAAAATTACAAAAAGGACAGTATCTTTAGGGGGAATATTTTCGGATTCTGTGGTCCATTAGTCGAATTTATGAAGGGAGAAGTTTTTCTAATTATATGTATTCCTTTTATTTTGTTGATACAAGCCGGGTAAGGCTTGTATCTTTATATATATATTTCTTGTGTGCGTGTGAATGTAACTGTCCTCCTAAACGACTGGACCGATCTAGATGAAATTTTTTGTGCGTGTTCAAGGGGACTTGAGAATGGTTTAGATACACAATTTAGTCCACTGGAAAATGTTTTTTTACTTAATTTATAATTTGTAAGTAGTTGTGGCTTTTGGAATGTTTCACATTGGAACCGACGGACTGCGCTGCTATCGCAGTGTCAAATCTTATAATACCTAATTATTTCGTCAAGTAGTACATCGAAACCTTACCTGAATAATAAAACATTAAAAATTAAGATATCGAGTCGACAACATATATCCGCAAAATATGGATTGTCGAGTATTTTGTTAAATTCTAATGGTTCTGACTGACAAATCACAGTCGCCATATTGGCCGATCTAGCGAAACGTCACAGATACCGGATAACACAGTCTTTACTAAGTAGTTTGTATGTGTAAATACTTTTTGCAGTTATATTTCTTAAACAGTTAAAATAACAACTATGGAAGTATCCGCCCAATAAAGGAGATTTGTATCAAATATTAAAAAAAAAATTAAAATATCTTTACTAATATAATAAATCACAAGAATTTGTTTGTTTGTTTGTTTGAACGCGCTAATCTCAGATACTATCGGTCAGATCTGAAAAATTCTTTTTTTATACGATAGCCCAGTTATTCCGGAAGGCTATAGGCTTTATAACATAACGCTTTGACCCTTTGGGGCCGGGCAAAAGGCTAAGAATGCTAAAAGATAATGTCGGCTAATCTCAGGAACTAGCAGTCGGAATTTAAAAATTGTTATTGTCTATGATAGCCCAATTATTCCGAAAGGCTATAGGCTATATAAAATTACGCCACACCTTTTAGGGACCAGACAAAAATAATAAAATGGTCAAACGAGAAGGGGGAGGGTTGGGTCAAAGGCCAAAAAAGGCTAAACGAATAGGATACAATCTATATCTATATCGTTGTCGAGATTTTCGGGACGCTGATTAATAATATGAAATTTATTTAGTGATCCAAGATGGCGGATGGGAAATCAAAGATGGCGGATGGAAAAATTAAAAAAAGTCAATATTGGTATCGTCTGCGATGTTAAAAGGGATGGAAAATCCAAATACAACATTTGTTTCGTGATTCAAGATGGTGGATGGGAAATCAAAGATGGCGGATGGGAAAAATTTAAAAAATCAATATGGGTATCGTCTCTGATGATTTAAGGGATGGAGAATTCAAATACAACATCTATTTCGTGATCAAATATGGCGGATAGGAAATCAAAGATGGCAGACGGGATTTTTTTTAAAAGTCGATATGGGTATCGTCTCCGATATTTTAAGGAATGGGGAATTCAAAAACACCATCTATTTCGTGATCAAAGATGGCGGATGGGAAATTTAAAAAAAATCAATATGGTATCGTCTCCGATGTTCAAAGGGATGGGGAATCCAAATACAACATCTTTTTCGTGATTCAAGATGGTGGATGGGAAATCAAAGATGGCGGATGGAAAATTTAAAAAATCAATATGGGTATATATATAGTCTAAGATATGGGTATCGTCTCTGATGATTTAAGGGATGGTGAATCCAAATACAACATCTATTTTGTGATCAAAGATAGCGGATAGGAAATCAAAGATGGCGGACGGGATTTTTTTAAAGTCAATTTCGTCTCCGATATTTTAAGGAATGGGGAATTCCATATTATATAAAAATCTATGTTTGTTTGTTCAGCATTTATAGACTCTGAAATGATAAGAGATTAAGCGCTAAGTCAATGGTAACTTTGGAAAAGGGGCTTGGAAAAAGGGAATTAAATAAAAACTCTTAAAAAAGCGAAACGGAGTTCGCTGGGTCAGCTAGTATATCTATGTATATATGTTGCATTTAGTGTAGTATAATATGCAATAGGTAGAACCACGAGAAAGAACGGGCAATAAAACTCGTGGCCACTCTTTTTAATCGCCAGTGTTATGCTACGAGGGGAGTTCAATGTATTCTCGGTATAGGTATGAAGGAAAAGCGGAAAATTATGAATAAATTTTATTTTACAATATACTCCCCTAACATCTCAATACATTTATTTGTTCGTGAAAGTAACTTTTCAATTCCCTCTGAAAAATATTTTTCTTCATGGCCCGAAAAATGTTCGTTTATTGCTCCCTTCAACTATTCATCGTCCGAAAAATGCTTTCCACGAAGGTCATTTTTAAGATTAGGGAATAGATAATAATCACTAGGGGCCAGGTCCGGACTGTAGGATGGATGATTGATTTCTTCAAATCCGTACTCCCGCACAGCAGCCTGGGCAAGGCGCGCCTTGTGAACCGGCGCATTGTCGTGAAGCAGCAACACACCTGCGGTTAATTTTCCACGTCTTTTTTCTTTAATTGCCTCCTTTAAATTCCGCAGCGTGGTTGCGTATGATGCAGCAGTAATACTTTGACCTTTTTTTTGTGTACTCGATTAGCAAGATTCCCTTAGAATCCCAAAACACCGTGGCCATGAGCTTTCCTGCGGACGGAGTGACTTTGAACTTCTTCGGCGGGTCTGATCCTTTTTTGTGCCACTGCATAGACTCTTGCTTGCTCTCAGGGTCATAGTGATGAACCCACGTTTCATCATCAGTAACAATCCGATCGAAAATACTTTGCGGATTTTCACCACAGAGGTACAAAAACTCCTTACAACAGTCAACTCGCACTTGTTTCTGTAGCGCAGTACATTCGCGGCACCCATCTTGCACTGACCTTTGACAAATTCAGGCGCTCATGAAGGATTGTGTAAATGGTACCCACGGATAGCTTAGTCATTTCTACTAATGTTTTCACTCTTACACGGGCATCTTCAAGTACAAGTTTTTCGACTAATTTGACGTTTTCTTCAGTAGCGGCACAAATTGGCCCACCAGCGCGGGGGTCGTCTTCAATGCTCTCTCTACCCCGTTTGAATTCACGTGACCACTTCTGAATTGTAGATAATGAAGGCGCAGAATCTTGGTAAACAGCCACCATTTCTTTATAGATAATTTTTTGAGATTTTCCTTGTTTTGTGAGGAATTTTATCACTGCGCGATGCTCGATTTTTTTCATCATTGTCTAATCAGTCATCATAGTTGTCTTTTCGCAATGATATCTTGAATACTAATGGTGGCAATTAAATGAAATTTTGTATTTATACCCTCAAAGAGTGTCATTAACTAATGAGATAATTAAATTACCCTTATCATTAGTATATCACCTCGATACCGAGAATACATTGAACTCCCCTCGTACATATTTTGTTTTTGTAAGGAGCTGCAACTGTTTCACATTGTAATTAATTACTTGTAAATAGTAATTAGGAACATACATAATACTTAAATAATTAATGCAGTTACCAATTTAAGTGTAACACAATATTGTGTAACAGGAGCATTCACTTACGTCTTATAATGTAGGCAACTCGCGACCATGTTCATAACTATGGTGGAAATATATGTCACAAAAGTGACTGTATATGAATACACAAAATTACTAAAACATTAGTTTACAGCCCATAATCACGAGTTATCTTCATCTTACAGTGCAGTAAAACTTTAATTAAATTAGTGGAACAACAATGCAAATGTAAATGTAGTACCTAAGTTGAATGACCTAATAATACATGAGCAGTAATTTAAAAGAACTAGAAATATTATATAAAGATTAACTGAAAAATGCAAAGTATCTATATAATTCTAATTAGGTATAAAGATCATAAGTTGTCTAGTGTAAGTGACCAGCTATCCTTATCACTGAAATAATCATTAATAGTATAGTAACCTTTCTTCATAAGGCAGTCTTTTATTTTAGTTTTAAATGTACTAAATGGTAATTCTAAAAGACTAATTGGTATTTTATTGTATATACGAATACCTAGCCCTACAAAAGAATTATTAACTTTATGTAAACGATGATAAGGGGTATATAACCTATGCTTGTTTCGAGTATTTATGTTATGTATATCGCTTTTTGTGGTAAATAAACCTATATTTTGCCTAGTGTACAAAATATTAGCAAATAAAAATTGCGAGGCTACTGTAAGAATTCCTATAGACTTAAAGCGTTCCCTAAGAGTATCTTTTACCTAACATGTATATTGTTCTTACCGCTCGTTTTTGTAGAACGAAGATATTCTGAATATCCGCAGCTTTGCCCCATAACAAAATGCCGTAGGACATAATACTGTGAAAATAGCTAAAATAAACTAAACGAGCCGTGTCGATGTCAGTAAGTTGCCTAACTTTTCTGACGGCATACGCAGCAGAGCTTAGCTTTCCTGCAAGACATGCTATATGTGCACCCCATTGTAACTTATTATCTAATGTAATACCTAGGAACACTGTAGAGTCTATTGTGTCAAGTTCCTCCCTATCTAGCATAATATTAGGTCCCAGTTGTCTTACATTAGGTAAAGCAAATTTAACGCATTTAGTATTCCTAGAATTAAGTATTTGAAAGAAAAAGAAAGAAAAAATATTTATTTAGCGACAAAATACAAACATTCTAACAATAAATTATGAAAATGTGCCTAGAACATATTTGTATCTATATATTTGTATTTGCTGTAAACCATTGTGTAACTTGTAATAGTGCATTATTTACATCATCAAAATGATTTCTATTCCTATCTACTTAAAAAATAAGTGACGTATCATCTGCAAAAAGTACAACATCACAGATGTTTTTTAAATAAAAAGGTGAGTTATTAATATATACAAGAAATAGAAAAGGACCTAATATTCAGCCTTGTGGAACGCCTAGCTGTATAGGTAATTTAGAGGATGTAGTCCCATTTACATCGACACACTGAAATCTTTGCCGCAGGTACGAATCGACAACACTAAGTGCGGTTTTCTCAACGCCATAGTGGCGGAGCTTACGCAGTAGCGTGTCGTGCTGAACGCAGTCAAATGCTTTAGATAGGTCACAGAACACTCCAATAGCATTCTTTGATGACTCCCAAGCACTATAAACGTGTTTTATGAGAGCAACACCCGCATCAGTAGTGGATCTACCTTTAGTAAATCCGTATTGATCTTTGTGAAGCAGACTATTTAAATTAAAGTGGTTTAGTAGCTGCCTTAAAACAATCTATTCAAATATTTTACTAAATGCCGGCAAGATAGATATGGGCCTAAAATTATTAATTTCATTTTTACTGCCAGATTTGAATAAGGGTATAATTTTACTTAATTTCATCAAATCCGGAAATACGCCTAGGTCAAAGCATTGATTAAAAATTATAGATAGGTAAGGCGCAACAGTCTCAACTATAGTACCTAAAATTTTAATTGAAATGCCCCAAAAGTCACCGGTATTTTTAATATTAATTGAATTATATGCGATCAATATATCTCGCGGGGCAACGTGCTCGAATCTAAACACGCTCTTGCATTCAGGTACACTGCTAAGCAAAAAATTTCCAGCGTCTAAAGATGATGATTGTAAACAGCTAGTAGGTGTTAAGGGTATGCTTGCTAAGAAACTATTGAACATATGTGCTACTTTTTTCTTTGTTTTATTGGTGACTAATAAATAGTTTTCTTTAAGTTCAAATTGGTTTTCCCGTGGTCGTGCTCTTCCTGTTTCATTATTTATAATTTTCCAAGTTTCTTTAAATATATTTGTTGAATGCTTAATTTTACTACTAATAAATTTAGATTTTGCCATAATACAAATTTGTTTAAAAAATTTTGAGTACTTTTTTACATAATCTCAAAAAGGTGTGTCAAATCTATGTTGTTTCACACCATATAATTCAAACAACTTGGCTCTACTTTTGTATATACCTATAGTGGTCCACTGGTTAAAAGATCCCATAGTACCCTTTTGTGTGACTGTTCTACTCTTGAAGGTATTTTGAAACTCATTATTTCGTTTACTTTAGTTGGAAGTTGGTACTAATACCATTTAGATAGCAGTCTTTCAGAAAAACTTTCATCTCTTATTGGTGGCGTATTCAATACCGTTCCTTAGTGCAACTTACCTACGTTTTGGAAGAACCAATCAAGCAGATTAAATATATCTATAGTGGATTACAACCTTCGATAATATGTCAACAGGAAAATAGTGATTTTATATACGCGATGATGATTCTAAATTGATTAGCGTTTGTTTGACCCGTTTCATCGCCAAATTTCCACAAGCCTTTCAGTCCATTAAACTTACTTGTACTCCGGTTATTACACTTATAATTTGATCCAATATAATACCGAAACAGCTCTCAGATAAAATGGTAACAAAGCAATATAAAAAGACTCGTTTCTTTTTCGCATTTTATTATTCTGCAACCGTTCTTCTATTAAGATTCGGAGTATTAATTGCATCTCTGAATATTCATTGAGCCCAAATCTTAAATATTATAATTCATTTTATTCTAATAACCAAATTCTTGAACTTAAGAATTTTAACCGGATGAATACATGTTTAATTATTAAGGATTTAACAAAGTACAATTTTGGTTGAAAAGTTCTTAGTTTGGAGTGAAGTTCATCGTTATTTAAGCAATTTATTATTCTTGGAGATGTTTTATAGCAATTCATATAATTTGTTAAAAATGATGAGAAAATTATTACAATTTACGTTAAATATTGACCTAGAGCATTCAAGGTGTGACTGTCTCTTTTGGGAATCGAATCCTTGTCACGTTAATGCGTAGTATTCATGTCGTATTGCCTTATTTGATTCTGAAATGAGTAACAAGGTTGTAACCAGATGCCATCTCTGAAAAGATAAAAAAGCACTCGGGTCATATAAATCTGTTACTCAAACTAACAGCTCAATATTACAAAATATGTTATGTGTGTTTGTATTTTGCCAATACGAATCTTCAAATGCAAATATTGATTTGGCACTATTCTGACTCGAATACTATTGGGCTAATCGCTCCACTGCCGTTGAATAATTATCCTGAATTAGGTTATCATTATCATCATCCTAGCGTTATCCCGGTTGCATCCAAGACTTAGACCTTGGATCCCGAGATCCACTTACTAGTCCAACCAGTTATGACAGAATATCAGCTTTTCCACAGAGCGATTGACGTCTGACCTCTGTAACCCAAAAGGCTTGGCATGGCTTAGACCAGTATAAGTTTATTTGAGGGTACGGACTCCCTGTATGAAAAGGATTTTCATGAAAGCCGGGACCGGCGATGTAGCGTGCCCTCCAAGGCATGGGGCAAACTATATATAACTATTATATAATACGCACATAACTTCGAAACGTTATTGGTATGAATTAGGCATAATTATGTTGTAATTCATAATAAATGCCTAATTCTTTTTCAAAATCCTGTAAAATGTTGTACTCTTCTTATTTTATTTTTGTAAACAATTTTAAAATAATTCGTTGTTATTTTGTGTTTGTTATATTATTTCAGAAAAAGTTCGTGGAAAAGTCACGTTTTGTATTCGTACGGTAAGCGAGATATTGGTATATTTGTTCACATGTTATTAATACAAAAGCTTTGGACTGGACCTGGAGGCTATTTTTATTTTAACTGAAATTGGTGTGTAAATTAGTTCTAGGAAGTAATAATCCCGAATAAGAGAAATGCACAAAGAAATTTTTATTAAATTTTCCATTGCATACACTGCTTTTTCTTACAACAGATTTTATAGCATCATATCATAACATGAATTGACTAATTGCCGTTTGTAATAGATATCTGTTTTTCTTTCTTAAAGACACCTCTATAACTGACCATACCCATATACGAAAAGAAAAAGAAGCATCCACAATCCTTTTTTAAATTTCGCGAACGCACTTGTCCATTTTAAAACTTCGGGCATTGCTGGTGTCTATGGGCGGCGGTGATCACTTATCTGGTGACACT
Organism: Euclidia mi; assembly: GCA_944739405.2. Classification (NCBI taxonomy): domain Eukaryota; kingdom Metazoa; phylum Arthropoda; class Insecta; order Lepidoptera; family Erebidae; genus Euclidia; species Euclidia mi. The sequence goes on along the minus strand of OX123193.2, from coordinate 73,304,777 downwards.
CTTGCTTACTTGTCTCCCTACGCAATGAATAAAACCGTAAGTATATTATGATTGTGTTCAGAAGTTTGTATTTAATAATAAGGTGACGACAATGCGTCGCGTGACGAGTATAATCGTCATTTTGAATTAGTTCAAAATCGATGATCACATGATAGTAGTTTGAGCATGTGCGGGCGTGTTGTAAATATGGTTTTGCTAGGTTGTACACAGTTGATTTTTATCATCTTTTAAATTGAGACCAATGTCGATAATCGTTTGGAAGTGAAAAATGCGCTGCACTTCACGTCGCTATATGTGCGCCGGCCATTACTTGTTTCCTGACTTATTATCATATCAATGTTATGTAGCCAATTATTTGTAGTTGAGTTGCTAGCTACGTCAATAAAGTTTTGATATTCACTTGGAAATGAGAAATGTTTATTAAAATATAAGTATATTTCTTATGTTGTTTATGATAATATATTTTGAATTTAACCCGTTGTCATGAGTAAATTATGAGAAGTGGAAATTATAGATCAGTACGTTTAATAATGGATTACTGAAAAGAAGACAAAAGATAAATTAAAAAAAAATGCAACTAAATTGCAACGTTTGATGCACAGAGCACCCATATTTGGCACAACAAATGACATATCACACGAGTATTGTGTACCGTATTGAAATGAAATGAAATGAAATTAGTCTTTATTTCGTGTAAACTTTGTTTAAAGTGCTTACGAAACGTCAATTTTAAATTTATCAGTTTGTACAAGTTTATATTTTTATGTTGAATTAGAGCAGCTCAATCCCAAGCATTTTTGTCGTCTATATAATCGGAAATTTTATAATATGCTTTTAAACACAATTTAGTTTTAACAATAATCTTAAATTTATTTAACGTTAAATTTCTTATATTAAGAGGGAGCTTGTTATAAAAGCGTATACACTGCCCCATAAAACAGTTACTTATTTTGTGGAGGCGGGTGCTATGAACTACAAGATTATACTTATGTCTAGTATTTACAGCGTGAAGATCACTTTTTTTACTAAATTTGTCAATATTCCTGTGGACATATAACAGATTATCGTATATATATTGCGATACAACAGTTAGAATGCCTATCTCACTGAACTTTTCTCTTAGAAAAACACGAGGACCGAGGCTGTAAATTCCCGTTATTGCTCTTTTCTGCAGAACGAATATTGTGTTAAGGTCTGCAGCATTCCCTCAGAGAAGAATCCCATAAGACATAATACTATGAAAGTAACTGAAATAAACCATTCTAGCTGTATCTATATCTGTAAGGCGTCTAATTGTCTTAACTGCATAAGCTGCAGAACTAAGTTTGCCCGAAAGTCTTTCTATATACGGACCCCATTGAAGCTTGGTATCAAGCATAATACCTAGAAACATAGTTGTTCCGACGGGCTCAATTCTGGATTCCTTAAGTTATACATTGGTTTCCACCTGTTTAACATTGGGCATTGAGAATTTTAATAGTTTGGTTTTCTTATCATTAAGTAATAAATTATTTACATTAAACCAATTAACAACTTTAGAGAGTGCATTGTTTACTTCGTCAACATTTCTCTGCTGTTGTCTAATATTAAAAATTAAGGAGGTATCATCCGCGAACAACACAATCTCATGATTCTTCTTTACGTAATAGGGTAGATCATTAATATAAATCAAAAAAAGAAATGGTCCGAGGATTGAACCCTGCGGGACTCCCATTTTTAAGGCAGAACCTGGAGATGTCTTGTCATTGATCTGGACCTTCTGGATTCGGTTGCCCAAGTAAGAAACCAGGAGATCGAGAGCTTTGTTCCTAACGCCGTAATGATACAATTTCCTGACCAGAGTGTCATGATGTACACAATCAAATGCTTTTGACAAGTCGCAAAAATACCTAATGCATCTTGCGACTTCTCCCAAGCAGCAAATATACTTTTGAGTAACTCAACTCCTGCGTCAGTAGTCGAACGACCCCTCGTAAATCCGAACTGTTTCTCGTGGAGTAGATTATGACTATTAAAATAACTAAGTAACTGACGAAGAATCAATTTTTCAAAAATTTTACTAAGTGTCGGTAATACAGAAATAGGTCGAAAATTAGAAGGGTCGGTTGTGTCACCAGATTTAAATAAAGCTATAACTTTACTATATTTCATTAAGTCAGGAAATATTCCAGAAGCAACGCAACCATTGAATACCTTTGCAAGATGTGGAGCAATTATGGTAATAATAGATGAAGTCGTCTTCATTGACAATCCCCACAAATCCATTGTCTTTTTCATATTTATAGTTTTAAATTGTTTAAGAATATCGTCAGTAGTAACAACAGTAAATTCAAAGGCTGCATCACATTCTGGCACGCAGTCCCTAAGAAGCATTTCAGCAGACATGGAAGATGAGTTGAGCGACTCTGTTGTCACTATAGGTATATTAGCAAAGAAATTCTCAAATTCAGTCGCAACTTCCAGGTCCTCTGCAATACTCACATTATTGATTTTTAAAAGGAAATCGCGGCTGCGTGCTTTGGCTCTGCCAGTTTCATTGTTGATGACATTCCAGGTAGCCTTTATAGTGTTTTCTGATAATTTTATTTTATTTCTCAAATAAATAGATTTTGCTGTATTACAAGCTTGTCTAAATGTTTTAGAATATTTTCTTACGTAATTAATAAAGTTCTGACTATTATTATAAGACTTTTCATTATACAGGTCATATAACCTAATCCGGCTTTTATGAATACCTTCAGTTGCCCAGTCACTAAACATCAGACGGTCAGATACATTTAATTTTTTGGATGTAAATACAGTCTGAAATTCGTCATTAATTAAGTTGAATAAAGAGTTATATAACTGATCCGGATGGTCATGATGAGGCAACCAATGCATTTTTCGAGATAAATTGTTATTAAAAGTTTTAAGACGATTCTGGTTTATTGGTATATATTTAACAATTTTTCTCTGGTCTTTCGGACATTCTCTTGGACAACAGATTAACTGCCCACTGTGATCTGACTGAAGCATATTAATCAAAGATTTGTATAATGGTTTTATACTAGTAAATATATTATCAATACAAGTACCACTTGTGGCAGTCACTCTAGTTGGTTCATAGAAATTATGACATAAATTGTATGACTTAAATAAATTTAAAAAATTGGTAGTTGAAGAGCATTTTTCTAATATGTTAATGTTAAAGTCTCCACAAATAGCAACCGTTTTACGACAATTACAAACTTTGCTTAGAGCATCCTCCATAATAACTAAAAAACTTTCAAATGGTGCACATGGAGGTTTGTATACGCTCATAACAATGAACTGCTCAAACTCAACACATGTAATCTCTACTACTCGCTCAACAGAGAGGCTCACAATGTCAGTCCTTTCTTTAAATTTTAGAAATTTACTTACTATGATTAACGAGCCACCATGGATAAAATTTTCTCTACTGAACGAGCTTGCAACCTGGTGGTTATTAAAATTGAATATGAACTGGTGGCTTCTGAGCCAATGTTCTGTAATGCATAAAATATCAATATTGTTACAGTTCATAAACAATTCCAATTCTAACTCCTTACCCATCAGCCCTTGTATATTTTGATGCACCAGGTTGATACAATTTTTAGAATTATTTTTTGTAAGTGTGGTTGATGGAACTATATATGTATTTGTCACTTAAACTGGGTACAGAATTTGATGTCTTATTAAATATATTGCCAGAGATTGACTCTATTGTCTCAGAATTCAATTTAAAGAATTTGGAACGGATCCCAATCTTATATTGCATGTCAAATTTGACTGTTCAATAAAAGCAGTGTGGTTAGCCAAAACCTTGGCTGAGTTATTAATACAATAAGCTAGCGATGATGCTATTTGTCTTTTATAAAATTGTGATATATAATAATTATCATATGTCAAATAAAATTTTCTAATTAACGCATTAGAGTCAATAATGTGAATCAAATTATTGTAAAATGTCATAGTATGCAATTTTGAATTAATCTTAAATCTATAATCATTTTCAGCTTGTGGCAACAGCTTACTGTAAGGAAAAGCAAGAAACAGAATTTTTCTAACTTTTAAATTGAGTAATTGGTCAAAATATCTCTGTATAACATTTATATTTGCATTTCCTCTTCTCCCAATAAATATAATGATTGTTGTTTCAGGACAGTATTATTTAGACAAAATAGATTGCATTATTTGAGAAGAACTTGCTCCAGGCATACAAAGACAAAAGACAAAGACATAGTGATGTACATGGATGGTTAATATGTATACGTATCAACAGTTTACCCGTTACGGGCATTGCAATTATATAATATTAGTTATTACTTAAATATGCTTACAACTAAAGAATTCATGCATGTTATAAAATACCTTTTCCAATAACCACTTTTTCAATTTTATTTTGAACAAATTGCCATTTAGTTTTTAATTTCCAGAGGTAAATGGTTAAATACTCTTATAGCAGTGACATATGTGCTTTTGTAGTAAATTGTTTTGTGGACGATTGGCATACTTAAATTATATTTATATTGCGATCTCACATTAGGGTTTTAGATTATATTTAATATCAAAATATTCAGAATTACGTTTAACAAAAATACTAAGCTCCAATATATACACACCAGTAAGAGTCAAGAAACCTTTTTCTTTAAAAACAAATCTTAGGGAATCGGTGGTTTGCATATTATACATAACTCTCAAACATTTCTTTTGGAGAATAAATGTTGATTCACTATTTGTGGAGTTACCCCAATATATGACACCATATGTTAATAATGGATATACGTAGCCGTAATACGCTGATTTTGCTATGCCCGTTGAAGCACTTTCTGTTAGTATTGATAGGGCATAACAGAAGCTTGATATTTTTTTATTTAAGTGTTCTATGTGGCTCTTCCAGTTTAAATGTTGATCTATAAAAACACCAAGAAATTTGATTTGACTAACTTCTTCAACTTTAGTATCGTGTTCACATATATTTAGTGGTGGTGGTTTGGTTTGATAATTTCTAAACTGCATAACTTTAGTTTTGGCAATATTTACTTTTAGATTAATAGATAGAAGCCAGTTTGTAACAATTTTAAGTGTACTTGATACTTCCAACTCTATATTGCTTAAGCATTTATCATTTTGGATAAATATGGTTGCATCATCAGCGTACATTATACACGTGTGATTGACGATGTTTGGCAATTCATTTACATAAACCAAAAATAAAAGAGGTCCCAATATACTACCTTGAGGCACACCCAGTACAACATTTTCAAAGCTAGAATATACTGTTTCTATTGTTTTGGTATCTTTATTATATATTTCTAATTTAGTAGCCTGAGTTCTATTACACAAGTATGATTCTATTAAATTTAAAGGTATACCTCTAACACCTATCCTTTCCAATTGCTTCAATAAAATGTCAAATTTCACACAGTCAAATGCTTTTGACATGTCTAAGAAAATAGCAGTGCATTGTTTATTATTATTGATGCCTTCCCATATACCTCGCAAAAAATTAAATATTGCTAGTGAGGTTGACTTCCCTCTCTGAAAGCCGAATTGATTTTCATTTAATATTTTGTTAGTAAAAAGAAATTTAGATATTCGGTTATATAGGGCCTTCTCAAATATTTTAGAAAAACTAGGTAGAAGAGCTATAGGCCGGTAGTTATTGATGTCATGTTTGGTGCCTTTTTTGAATATAAGTTTCATTACTGCAGCTTTAAGTTTTTCAGGGAAAGTTCCTGGTTCAAACATAAGGTTTATGATTTGAACAAGGGCTTCTGCAATATATTCAATACTTATCTTTACAACGCTCATTGGAATATTATCAATACCAAAGCTATTTTTAGTTTTGAATCTTTTTACCATGTTTATGACTTCATTTCTGTCAACCGGACAAAGAAAAATGCTGTTAACATTTTCACTTACTCTTGGTTTATAGGTTATATGGCTTGTCGTATTGTTTTGGGCTATATATGTATTATTAAAAACTGTAGCTATGTCAACTGGGTTCTTGATCGTGTTTTTGCCATGAATTATATAATCTACAGAGGTTACTATGTCGTTAGTGGGATTAGTTTGTTGTTTAATTAAAGTCCATGAAGCTTTCGTAATGTTTTGGCTGTGTTTTATAAAATTTATATTACAATCTCTTTTTGATTCTTTAGTTACACGCTTTAGGATTTTGCAGTATTTTTTGTACTCCAGATTAGTACATGAATTATTTTTTAAATTAAGGTACATTTTTCTTTTGTTTTTGCTTGATTTAATTATACCTTTTGTTTTCCAATTTTTACTTTTAGTGTACTTTATTTTTACTTTATTTATAGGGAAACATGAATTAAATATTAGTAAGAATAATTCTAAAAATTTACAATAAGCTAAGTTAACATCAGTTTCGATATAAACGTCCTGGAAGTTTATTTGAGCCATATATTTTAAAAATATTTCCTTGTCTTTAAGACTACGTTTAAAAACATACCACATTTTTTCTTTAAAAGCTATTTTGCACGGTATCATGATTACTTGCGCAGTATGATCAGAGATGCCAAGATCCCATATCTCCGTTTTGCACCTGGTATGGTTGGTTATTATATTGTCAATGCATGTGGCTGAATGTGAAGTTACTCTTGTAGGTTTATGAAACGATAAGCGTAAATTGAATTTTTTAAGTGTGTTAATAAATTCATTACTTTTTGTATTAATAGTAAGTGTGTCTATGTTAAAATCGCCCAATATAAAAATCCTTTTATTTTTGTGTCTCGATCTAATAGTAAGCTTATACAATAGCATTTCAAGTTTTTCTATAAATAAGTCAAAATTACTATTTGGTGTTCTGTATAGACACAAGACAAACCAGTTAGTTTCAGGGATAACAATTCCACAGCACTCAAAATGCAATTCGGTTGAGTACTCCATAATCCAGTCAATTTTTTTACAACTTATACAATTTTTTACATATCCGCTTGCTTGCCCGTGTTATATGGCATATAACAAAATTCAAACACTAAATTGCCCGTGTTATATGGCATATAACATCGCATCTCAGTCTACTTTGCCCGTGTCATACTGTATATAACATGGCTCCCGCGGTCGAAAGAGTGAAATATACTCGTCTCTGTCGCTCTAGGGCTTAGTTTGTATTATGTATCTCGTTTCTACGTTGCATTTCCCGTCATACTAATCCCAGTCGAGTTTCGACTCCATAGAGAAATTTAAAAAAAAAACGTTCGTTGTCAATGTTGTCATTGAGTGTTGAGTCGGTGCGGAATGTGCGGAATGTGTGAGTGTATTTGTGCTGTTTTTTCTGTTAAATTTAGTTTTATTCTTTAAGATTTATTGTGTTTATCAAGGTATGTAAATAACTAACACGTATATATAATAATTCCAGCATGAAATATAACATTTAACTTTTTTCGAGACCTTAAGTAGATTTTGGCGAGCAACAGTGATTTTACTGAGAGCATGGGAACTGTTTCAGAAATATTCATATTACTCAGAAGTGGTGAATGCTATCCGTATGATTTTTTTTGTTTTAAAAGAAGATGAGACTACTTATTTAGTGTTTATTTATTTGTATGTTTAAAACTGTTATTTGTGCATTATATGGCCTTATCAAATTTAACATAAATTACGCCGCGCGGCGCCAGATAATGGTTTGGAATCAGAGGCCTGTAATTCATAAATATGTATAAACAAGTGTACTTTTTTATTTTTATCTTATTATCTAATATATAAGTAACGTAATTAAATATTAAAAACGATATGTCACCGCTTTAAGTTTTGAGGTATGAACTTATAAATACAGAGCGAGCTCTAAATCGCGGTATCTCAATTTCAAACGAGTATCACTCGACACCAGAGTCGTAATCTAAATAAACAAAGATAACATTGTATAGTTAGTTTTATAACAAACATAAATAATATAACACTTGACAACCTTTCAAAACAAATTGAGTCACAAGGACCGATTGTGTGGAACCCAACCCGAGCGCCGAGGCGATAAAAACGCGCGGGCATTTGATCGTTATCGCTTTCAAGTGGCCGGGCAGAGGGGCCGGCGTGGGTTGCGGCGCGGAGCAAGCAAGCGGATATATACATACCCCACCTCGACGTTTATTTTTCCTAGAGAAGTGTGCTGCCGTTTTATAACCGGGTAACTGCAGTATTTCAGCACTATTCTCAATAAAAAATGTTTCACTGACGCAAAGAATATCAATTTTTTTTAAAGACAGTAATATTGCAAGTTCACTCAATTTGGAACGCATGCCTTGTACATTATTGTGTAGAATTCTGAATGTTTTGTTCTGATCGAAAAAACTGAAGCTCAGCTTCAGTCTGTGTACCTTTACTTGATAAAATTGTTACAGGTTGCGATTCAGTTTGAGTACTGATTGAGTTAAAATTTAATTGATTACCTTTATTTTCTGTATTATTTATGTACTGTTTGTATCTAAATTTGTATTGCACATGAAGTATGTATCTTAATATATAACCAGTTGTTACAATATTATAAGTACGAAGTGAGACTCTAATGTCAGAACTAATCAGTCCACAGTGTGCAAATTGAGAGCATATATAATAATAATAATAATAATAATAATATTCTACCACATTCACACAACACCATCTAGTCCCAAACTAAGCAGAGCTTGTACTATGGGTACTAGATAATGGATAAACATACATATATACTTTTTTTTTGTAAATACATACATATTATACATAGAAACATATTGTAGTACAATTCATTTAACTTAAGCTCGTTTAAATATCTGTTTCTTTTCGTATTACATAGCAAAACATTAGTGTGTGAAAGTTTATTAACGAAGTAATATAAGGTTGATTGCAAATGTAAAGGATTTTTATCAAAGCTACCACATAAAAGGACCACATAATCAAGTTCATTAAAGTCTTAGTTCATTAAAGACACATTTCTATGCATGATTCCAGTAACTTATCAGTCGTGGCACCGGGCTTACTGATAGACGAAACAAAGAATGTATTACCAGCCGAATGTTGTAGTAATCTTCTAAAGTACGAGCCATAATTATCTGTAAATATTAAAATTCTTTGTTGTTTATCTGGTACAGTAATTTGAGGAATAACAGTATGTGACTGCCCGATCTTCGTTTCTTCTTTAAATTCATAAGAATATTTCTTTGTAAGGCTGGACGGAGCAGTTACATTTTCTTTACTTTGGTTAATATGTTCGGGTGGCTCTGGTTGTTCAACGAGATCGTTTGGGGTGTCATTAATATCTTCAAGTGCATTTTCAGAATTGATATTTAACGTAGTGTAGCTTTCATCCAAGTTTTGAACTAAATTTTTACTGGTCTGAGGAGTAAAGAGTGAGCTTCGTCGCAATAATTTACTCCGTTTTGATGACTTCTTTAGACCAGAAGAGTTCTTACATAATAGTTTTAGATTAACTATCTGCGATTGCTGGCCAGTGATGACTTTTTGTAGGGAATAGTTTTCAACGTTTAAACTATCTACCTCTTGTTGTTTTCTTTCTAGTTCAATTCGTAACTTCATTATTTCGCTTCTTAATTCATCAACTTCGTTGTTTAATAATATTCGAGATAGATCCGGTAGGCTACGAACTGTGTCAGAACACTCAGGGTTCGATAATATATCATCGTAGTTGCTACTTGTGCTACTACTACCCGAAACATTAAATTTTTTATTCGATAATTTACATCGTTGTGTGATGTTCTCTTCGCTGGAATTCATTTTAAATATGAATTCAAATATTAACAATATCAAATAACTTTCAAAAAGAGTTGCTAATGTGTGGACGCGAACTCAAGCTCGTCGCTTTCCAATCCTAAGGACTACAAGCCACGCCAAGGACGACTTGTCGGAATGCTTCAAATTGGCAACCAGGTTTTACTTAGAGTAAATCTTGCATCTAAGTGACGTAAATGAATGCTATTGGTCGTTAGTTTATAAGCACTGCATTCAAATAAAATTAACGAAACAGTTTTTCACTCTCTATAACACTGTCTATAAACTTGTTGTTTCGGACTTTTTTATTGTTTGAGTATGTAATTTTACTTTAATTATAGTTTTTTATAAGTTATATGGTATGTTTAGTTGTTTACATTCACTATATTTTGCTAGACACAGCACTTTATTGATGATTAGTTTTAAACTGTTTTTGATTGTTTACACAGTAGCTATAGGTCCACCAACAATAAACGACAGTTATTGACACTAGATTAACTTAATTGTCACATGGATATACATTTATACTGACATATTATATTTTTAATTAAATTTTAATACGGAGCTGATGTTTACTCGACAGCTAGCGCCATCTGTCCTCTGGTCTCCTACATAAGTTAGTGATAGCTAAACCTGTCCTTTGCCGCAACAATTGGCTCATGTTTTTCCCTATCTCATCACTAAACATTAAAAGTTTGTCAGTGTTTGTAATGTGGGGTGAGAAGGAAGTGCGAAAATTAGAATTAGAATTAATGGTGGTGTTACCCACTGCATCAGACGGTGATAACAAATCAGAGCAACAATTCAATGTAGTTGGCTGTGAATGACTCTGTGGCGACTGGCTATGTTCATTGTCATGATTATTATTGGTAAGAGATTGGAGCCTCTGCTCATTATACTTACACAAGTCCACTAAGTCATCCATTGCCAAGATATGCTCATTTATTTGTTTTTGTGATAAATTATATTTTTTGTCATGTTCAGTAAAGATTCTTGAAAACTGTCAATCTCCGTCTGCAAACAATGCATATCAGCATCATACTTTAATAGATTGGAATCTAATTTAGCTAGACATACTGACATCTGTTCCTTTACATTTACATATATTTTGCAATAATGTACATTTATGTTTGATTTCTTGTACATTCTTAATATTTTTTCCTTTTTCCTGATAAATTTGTTAATTTTAACATACTTCTTTAATTTATTACAGGCCTTCATGTTTCTAAATGACTGAATAGTTGAATTAGATTCTGTTAAATCAATAGTCACTATATTTCTACTGCTATCATCGGAGATGGCAGAAACCATGCATGGAGCGCTACCAACCAGCTCATCAAATAGTGATTGTGTTGTGACTGATTTCATTAACTGGTTTGCACTTTGTAATAAGTTTATTTGATTATTGGCCTCACTTAGGAGACCCTCCAATTCAGTGATGCGCTTGAGAGCGTTCTCAAATTCATCACTGCACCTGTCAAATTGCATTACAATGTTTTGTAATCTATCCCTTTCATCTAAAGTAGTGACTAAATTAGAGTGCATTTCTGCCATCTCACTCCTAAGCTGAGAGTTTTTCCCAAAAATCTGTAGCATTTCCTTCTCATTGTCCTCATGTTCACTTTGTAGTGACTACACAAATCCTTATATTTCTGTAGTTCTACAAGGGTCACCTGTAATTTCTCATCGTCTTGGCGTGCCCTTCTGGTCATCATCTTGTTAAAAGTAAATAAACAAAGCAAGTAAAGATCACAGGTTTGTGTAAGACACCAACAAAGTTGTTTGAGTAAATTGTGATATGCTCACTTGATATTATTGCTCGTGTATGGTGTACGAAAGTCAAATAAGAAGTAAACTCACCTCAAATTGCCTCAAATTTGGCTATCATTGTAAAATTAATGCAAATTCTTTTAAATAAAATTTTACGTTAGTTTGACAGTTGACTTACTTGACTTTGCAAAACTTTTACAACTTGATAAACACCACTTATCACAGTTATTATACAACAATTATAATGATCACAGCTTATTACATAAGGAATTAGCAAATTAGGCACATTATTATTAATTAAATCGATTTAAAACTAATAAATTATTGGGAGAAATACAGTTTTACGTTATGCCGCCAGTGTTGCCAGAAGCCAAAAAAAAAAATATAAAAATATATTGGAATCAAACCTATAACACTCGGTTGACTGTTAAACGACAAAGCTTAAACCATAACGATATAAGTGCAGTCAAATATGTGTGTCAGATCAGTTAGGACAAACAATTTATAAGCATACCTAGATTGTTCCAATAACACCGTTTACACGTATGTCGCTCAATTAGCTTCACGTAGGTGTTGCCTCGTTCATTCAACACAAAACAGCTTCTTAGGAACGTATTTCAGCCTAACTGCGAAACGAATCTTGGAAGTTTAAATTGAACGTATTTCGATTTTGCATTCTAACACAGGCTACCGAAAAAATAAGGTACTCCTCATATGCAAATATTTTATTGTGGCTATTAAAAGCAATAGATAAATTAGAAAACTGATATTCCGTCAAATCGGCTTAGATTAGTAAGTAGATATCACGGCGAGAAGTGGGACGAAGATGACGATGAGACGAATTAACAACATTGCAGTTTCCTAGCCCTAATTCAATAAAATTTTCAACTTTATACCTTCACGCATATATTTGATAAACAGGTTAGCAATATGCTCACACAGGTTTTAATGAGGAACCAGAATCGTGGTCGTATATATAACTGTCCGTATTTATGCAAAAAGGAACCACCCAGCAAAAACGCACTTCTGAGATATCAATGGATTTACAAAAACATGTGCAGCACTGTTAGATTAAGTAAAATATTACATTTATTTTATATAATTGTATTGATAAATTACTCATTTAAGTATGTGTATATAAATTTGCTCTGGATACTCTAAATTTTTCTAGATAATTAAGAAAATGTGCATGTAGTTCCTTTTAAATTTTACTAACTAATAGCTTTCCTCATATGCAAAAATGAACCACAACCCATGGGTTTCATGTATATCGGTAAAGTCATGTATTTACCAATATAAATGAAACTAAGTATTATCGTAATAAACCTTTGATATGCAGCCTATAGCAATCCACTGCTGGACATAGGCCCCACAGTACATGGTTCTTAGCCTTTCGCATCCATTTCGTCCCAGCCTCGATTTCAGGTCGTCAGTCCACCTAACCGGGTGCCACCCTACCTTACGCTTACCGAGTCGTGGTCTTCACTCTAGGACAGACTTGGTCTATTGGCCATCAGTACTTCTGCAGATATGACCAGTCCACTGCCTCATAAGCTTACTTATTCTGTGAGCTATGTCGGTAATTCTGGTTCTTTATCGGATAACTTCGTTGCGGAATTTTCACTCGCTGCGTGACTTCAAGTTTGGGGACTAGTCCCACTGTAAGTGTCCACGTCTCGGCACCGTACGTCATAACAGGTAGGACGCATTGGTTGTAGACTTTGGTCTTCAAGCATTGTGGTAAGGGCGAAGAGAAAACTTGACGTAGTTTGCCAAACGTTGCCCAACCCAACTGGACACTACGGTAGATTTCTTTCTCGAAGTTATTCATACCAAGCTGGACAACAAGCTGTTGCTCATGGTAGACATACTTGTGAACACATTCAAGCATCCATCGGTGGACATAAACCTATCCCGACATGAAGAGTTCGTCTAACATAATCTTGGTTTTGTTTAGTTCATGCCGAGACAAGTTCACGTCGAGAGGCTCCGTTTTGGCTGTGGAGCATCCCGCTCAACTCTTCCAGGGACGATATCATCAGCAATCCGAAGGTGTATGATGTATTCGCAGTTAATGTTTATGCCCAGTTCAAGCCAGTCCAGCATCTTAAAGATGTCTTTGAGTGCGCTGGTGAAGAGCTGATCATACACAACGGCTTATTGTACTCATTGGTCTTCTGCATATTCTGCCAAACAGTATGGATGTGGTCTAGTTCCTGTGGCTGGAAATCGTTAAGTTTTTTGGCGAGGCTGTTTGTTAGCACTCTCGAGAACAACTTATAGAGGTGGCTGAAGAGTGAAATGGGTCTATAAGTTTTCAGCGAGATTTTGTCACCTTTTTTTGAAGAACTGGACAACCGCACTCCCGCTCCCCGCCTGAGCTATTGGCCCTGATGGATAATGGAATTAAAGAGGCTCGCCAGCTCTTTCAGTCCCTCATGCTTTTAAGAGTTCTGTTCTTAAGTTGCTCGAGACCTTCTCGTACCTCGCCTTGGTTGACATCAGGGATGTTCTCCGTATATTGGCGCGGGAGTTGGGCTCTATATTCATCATTGCCTAGTTTCAAGAGTTAGATTTCCATGATGCGTACAGGTCTTTGTAGAAACTCTCAATTTCAGCTAGAATTTCGAATTTTAAGTTTACGCCTTCCGCAGTACAATAAAGTCACGTACTTGTTGTTCTGCTGTTTACAATATTTATTTATATATGGTAAAACCGAATGCTTGTGGTTCCATTTTACAAAAAAAAATTGTCATTAAAATATGAATTACCACAGAAACTTGGTTCCATTTGGTGTATTATAATAATTTTCAATAATAGAAATATTTTTTTATGTATAATGGTACCAAGTATCTGTGGATCTGTTTTGTATAAAATGACATAGAATTTATATGGTTTATTTGTTTGATGAAACGAGTCCCATGGTGCTATGGTTTGGTTTTGCAATATGTATAATGTGTGTTTTTGCTGTTGGTTCCTTTCTGCTTTTTGTATAACTTGTTTCCAAGGGAAAAATCATGTGGATCTTTTTTGAATAAGAAAATAAACCACTTTGAAATTAGTATTCTTCAAAAAAAAGCAAAAATCCAAATTTGTCGTGTGGTTCCTTTTTGCATACATACGGACAACTATGCAAGAGCTAAGAATAAACTTACGTTGGAGTTCTTTGTCACTGAGATTCAACTAAACATTAACCAAGATGTTGTTGACTGCACGTATGACAGATTAAGAATACAAAGTTTCAATACCCCATTTAATTCCTTGGGTGTCTTTAGAGGCGTCTAAGGAAAATGCTATATTGCGAGCAGCAATAGCCTAGTGGAGACAGAAGTCAGAGTGCTACGCAGAGGATCTTGATAATAACTTTTCAACAATATCGCTTGCTAAACGGTAAAAGAAAACATCGTGAGAAAACCGGCTTGTCTGAGAGTTCTCCATAATCTTCTCGAACGACATGACAATGTGAAGTCTGCCTACCTTCACTTGGCCAGTGTGGTGGCCTATGGCTTTACACTTCTCATAGTGAGAAGAGGCCCGTACCCAGTAGTGGGACATTTTATACAATATGTTAATATGCATTTGCCAAACATTTCTGTAATATAATATAGGCAGTATACTGCAAATAAAGTATCTTTATCTTTACCTATCCACCCAAAATTATTTCAAACAGTGTGCGATAATATATAAGACTCTATTTTCATAAAATGTCACTTAGATAGTAAATCAGGATAAACTGTTGACTGTAGCAGAAAAAGCGTGGTAAGTACGGCTGCTTGTGTGTGTTAGGTACCTGCAATGCGAGCTCGCGGCAATGAGCTGAGCGGCGGTGGTCAATACACCGAATTAAACTTTTTAATGCATGATTACGAAATAAGAAATTAAGTTTTAGTGTGTAATTTTTCATGTATTTGTATTCATTATAATAGTATATTCACCCCTGAAAATATTTTGCAAATGCATATCAACACACTGTATACCTTCAGCGCTGATAATGAGGATGATGCTGAAATAGTATATTTGGGTAGAGACATAAAACCCGACATTAAACCAACCTGATGACCTGATGACTCACAGTAATTGCGAATTCAATGGATTGCGAAAGGCTGTTAAGGATATTTCTTAGAAATATCCGTAACTATATACTTGTCACCGGAAAATAATAAAAAACATCAAATGACAATGGGCAAAATAGTACCCGGCTCCAATAGATATGATTGTAGTGTCGTTTAAAAGGTCTTACCGAGAGGAACACTATTTACTATAGCCGCCAGTCTCAAATCTGATTGCGTTTAGAGATAAAGTTTCGTTTACGTTCGAGGGCCAAGGGAAACTAGTTTAGACAGTCCTGGCCCCGGCGATAAACATATATATACGAGTATATAAGGTACCACTTATCTATTGAAGAAAATGAGTACCAAGGTAATATTTTCTGCATTTCCGTTCATGTTTTCTATTAACATTCCTCCTTTTAACTCAAATCGAGCTCCACTGCTCCCGAGCGCGAGGTGTGCGCAGGAGCAACGCGGGAGGCGTCGGTGTCCGCGTCAGTAGCTCATTCGTTTTGCGCTCGTGACGATGTTTAGCTGCTGTTTGAGTATCTTTTGTGCTTTCATAACTCGCTTTTATTAATTACTGACCCCTGTGCTTCTACTGGACTTGTTACCCGCTATTATTAACGTTGACCTGTGCTAGTCTTGTGCACTATACTGATTTGCTTTTCGAACTGGAATATAGCAATGGAACGTCTCAACTGTGTAATGTGACGGCGAGCATTATATACCAGAAGATACCAACAACATGTTTTGACAGCTAACGCAAGAACGCGCCCTGAGTTCGTCGCGTTTATTCATGAACATGCCGTTCTGTAGGTAAGCACTTCCAATATTATAATCTAGGTGTAGTTTTATTTCATCATCCCTTCATCCGTGTCGTTTATTCTCTTAATCTAAGTATATGATGCACTTTTACAAAAAAAAACATTAAATCATATTTTTACTACTTTCAGGTGGTATTCGATGGCACACGACGTGTGTTTCACCGATGTTGGTGATAGTGTTAGTGATGTTATATATTAATCAACAGTGCAATTAATAATCTTGTCCAACAGTATTGCACATGTTTAACCGGGCGACGTACGATGGGAACTTGTGCACATATAGTGTCCATCGTATGGTACCTGGGCTTTGCGAGGCATACGGGATTTACTGCTCCGGCATCTTTTCTCAATGATGTTATAGTTGATACCGATATATAACGTTTTAGATCGTACTCACTATTATAAACTACAGATATAAAAAAATAAATAAAAAACATGATTTTTATTTGAAGAACGCTTGTTTTCTTACTTCTTTTAGTAATAGAATCCTTTTAATAATAGAAGTGTGTTATATCAGCGTCTAATTCTATCTTACTCCAGCTTTATTTTACTAATATAAGTAGTTTGTAGTAAATTTTCATTTATAAAACTTAGTGAGATTACTGCTTCCCAAATGTGAATAAGGACAAGCGCCATGGTAGACGTTTTCCTGCATCAAAATGTCTTTTCAATGATATATCAATGATGACTATTGGAGCGGGTACCAAGTGCCATAAATTTTTGCCCATTGTCCTTTATTAATTTCCCAGGAAATTTATAAACTTTCATAGGATTCTAAACGAGAGATAAATTGTATTATTTTATGCTCACATTTTCGCAAATTTATCAATTTGCGACGTCTCGTAGTAAATTTAATAGCTAACAGATATCAATTCGCAAGATTCTAAACGGGTCGACCAATCACAGAAGTTCTTTTAATTTTATGCTTTTCGATCTTGTTATCTTCCGGTGACATATTGTATGT
Organism: Euclidia mi; assembly: GCA_944739405.2. Taxonomy (NCBI): domain Eukaryota; kingdom Metazoa; phylum Arthropoda; class Insecta; order Lepidoptera; family Erebidae; genus Euclidia; species Euclidia mi. Next base: position 73,287,441 of record OX123193.2, on the reverse strand, counting down.
TAGGAGCACCAAAAACAAGTTAAAAAGAATTCGTAACCCGATTTGTAATAGAAGCTACATCCAATACTGAACACTAAGCAGCTATAAACAGTCTACAGTTCGTACAAGAGTAACATAAAGATAACTACATTGTCAGTCGCTATGGAACGATGTGAATACAAACTGAACCCTTTGTCTGACTTCTGATTGAATAACTTTATATGCTCCACTAGAACTTACAATAGACGTCTTTTTCTTCCAGTTAAAAAAGCCAGCCGAATGTGGCTTGAACAAACCCTATCGAAAGTTTGTCTTGGAGATATGTTCTTTGTGTTCTTAACGTCTTTTTTTAAAAAGAAAGCAACTAAATCCAGGTCAAACAATATTTATATTATAACGTTTCGTTGGTATTTTATTTCAATACAATCAGTCGAGATTTAAACCCTGTAATTTTACATTGGTCCGGTTTTTAGTTTTGTAGGATACCTACTATTACCATTGTGTATTTTCCTAAGTCAACCCATAGGACATCTTAGGAAATGCGGTAGTGACACTTTGTATGCTGAAACCTATACCACACGAAAAGCATTCATCGACAAACACTATTTGATCTCAGATAAAAATAATAAAGCACCCACTTAATAAAAAAACACGTGTCCGTGTGGTGACGGATTAAGAATACGGAATGTCACCACCCCATATCATCCCATGGGTGTCGTAAGAGCCGACAGAGGGAGCATATTATGCAGATAACAACACTGTAAGAGAAGGAAAACTTGATACAAACCCTATACCAACCCGTTTGGCCAGCGTGGTATAGTAGGCCAATTCCTCCTTTCAAAGGAGAGGCCTAAGTCCAGCAGTGGACTGTTAAAGGCTGACGATGGTGATGATGACTTAATAAAATAAATAAACGATGAGAGCGGCCAATTTCCATCCAAATGCTGTGAACGATTATAATAATTTCTACCTAGGAACTCATTATATTTAGATATACTTTCAGTTTGTCGGCGAAACTCCGCAGTTAATTACCAGTAAGCTAGTGACGCGATGACGTGCTCATTAAAATTTAACTTGTGGATAATTTTAGTCCAGGCAACAAACGGATAAATATAATGGCTAGACATAACAATTCTATCTATTGCCAACTCAGATGCAGTAAAAAGAGTACAGATATAGCACAATAAAAAAAATACAAATGAGATGAAAGCAACACTTTGATTTGCATAATGCCTGCTTGCCTTGTTGGTTCTTAATTTTATTTGATTCTCTACGTTATACCTGGATGTATGCAACATTATGTATGTATTTACAAAAAAAGTATATATGTATGTTTATCCATTATCTAGTACCCATAGTACAAGCTCTGCTTAGTTTGGGACTAGATGGTGAAGTGTGAATGTGGTAGAATATTATTATTATTGTTATTATAAACTGATACAGAGTACTATAAAATGATGACAAAAATATAAAATAATGTAATTGTCAATTATTATTCACACATTCTCTCTTGGTGTTTTCACTAGGTTATCGTTGTCCTAAGGAAATAAAGTAGATTACTGAAATAAGAAGCGAAGCCAATTGTTTTATATATAATTTGTCTGTAAGTGAATAAAGTGTGGCCTGCCGTATTGACACATGTTTTTAGGGGTAGTCTTCTTTATTTACGCGATTAGTTATAAAAATTGTGTATTATATAAATTGTAGACACAATTAAACAATTTGAGTGCACGGTTGGCCACCCACTCCTGGTTTAAGGGCCGATTAAACCACTAACCAGTACGGTTTAAACGGTCGCCTCGCCACTTGACACTGCGCCGAGTGTTGTGGGTTGATGGATCCACACACGAGACAACACTTTGTGAGATCCATAAATTGTTGTTTCGACTCTGGGTGTTCATTGTGTGAATTAATTTTGAATATTATCTTTTATATAAAATTTGGCAAACGAACAGACGGATCGGCTGATGGTAAGCGATTACTGGCGCCCGGCGCACAACCAACACCACAGGAGTCATAAGTGCGTTGCCGCCTTGTGGGTTGGAAAAAGGAATAGGAGGAGGAAAGGGGTTTGTGAAAAGGAAACGGAGATGGGGCCTCAGGCACTCACACTCACCGAACGACGCGTAACAGTACAGTCCCCTTTGACAAATGGCATTCGATTTTTTTTTACAGTCTCACGCCTGTATCCTCGAAAGGGTAGACAGAGGTGTAATGTTACACCCACATTTCGCCACGGATTTTTATGTCCCACGTAATAGGGGGCGAGCCTATTACCGTTACCGAGCACATCACCAGACTCCGTGCTGCTACTGAGAATTCGGAAAAACCCAGTAACACTTTTGCCCGACCCGGGAATTGAACCCGGGACCTCAGCAGTCACATACGCTATCCACTGGACCACGGCGGCATTCGATTAACGATATCACTAAGTGCAAAAATGTATGGAACTGACATAAGCCTTTGATATATCACGTGGTCAACAAAGAAGGAATTCCTTATGTTGCCATGGCAACCAAGCGTTAGCGAAAGTAGATATCAGAAGTGAATGACATTTGGCTAGGGCCTTAGCACTACTGTTACTTTACGTCGATATTCTGTGAGATTAAAGCTTGTTTTTTATTCAGGACACTTTTAAATAAAAGAAAATGCTATGACTCATTAAAATGACATCACCTATTATCGTTTTTATTACTTGCATGAGAAACGGCTGCTTCTTAAATTATCAAAATATAATATTCCTTCGTTGTTTTTCTTTCACGTCGTTTTTCTTCTACCAATATGTGGGTGGATATTTATTTTTTTTGCTCATCCAACATTGTATTAATACAATTTTTGATATACATAGATACTATATATGTACAGACCTAGCATTACACTTTTCTAGGTTATACAATTTTAGTGTACATGTTACTTATCCCTGCCGTATACTTGGACGTTTGCTGTCAAATATTCATAACATGTAGGCTGGCTGCGTAAATTATAGTTATTTAGTAGTAGTTACTAGTTATTTAGTATACCTAGAGTATGCAGGCTTGTTAAGGGCAGTGGTAGCCTAATGGATACCAACAGACAGAATGGACAGACGGAATGACAGGTGGTGTTGTATTGAAACGCAACGTGTACCACTAACTTGGAAGATATGTGCACGTTAAATTGTTTATTATCGGTTTTCAGTGCCTCGGAGCTGCAATGTCATAAAGATCTTTGACAGTCGTTATTCCTTAGAGACAGTAGGTACTATACTTCCAAGAGTCAGTAGGAATTCCTTAATATACTCTCATATGTATAAGGCATGGGATATTGCTAATATGTTAGTGCGTATGTCAGACGGTATTGGAAAATCTAAAATACAGCTGAATCTGGTCAGGTCAGGAACAGGAGCCCAGACTTCGTGGCGCAAATGTTGGCAGCAACCGAGATAGTGACTCTATGATAAGAAATATAGAAATGTGTTAATAGTTGATAACCGTTTGAGTAAAATTTATATTTAAACTTTAGATTAAACTTTGAGTTAACACAAAGCAATACATATCTAACATTTGCAATTTCAGTTTTCGCCGAATAGTCGTCGGTTCATTACAAGTAAAAATTACCAACCGGAACGAATTGCATTGTCATTTAACCTGTGAAAGCGTACTTATTAAAGACTTTTTTTCTATACTTTATAAGATAGCATTAGACGGGAGATGTTTCCTCAATCTGCAGAAGTAGGTCAACTAATCATTTTAGTGGGGAGGAAAAATCTATTCCAAAATATAGAATATTTGTGAAACTGGCAAATAATCGTGAGAAGCGTTGATGTGTTGTATTGTGCATCTGATAGATGGCCTCTTGCGTCTCTTAGTTGTGTGAATACAATAATGTATTAGGGCTGTAAGTTTGAGGACAAAAGTGTGGATATTTGGCAATGGATAACAATTTTGGCTGATATTTTATATGGATTCTGACATGGGTGTTTGTTGTTTCAGTTGATGATGAAATAGCCTTTAGTTTTACTCAAAAACTCTTGATTCTTCTAGTGCATTAATTTATCTATTCTATCACAGGTTGAATATTAATATTTGAAATAATTATTTAAACTCATACGTTGACTTTTAATTAAACCATCAAAATTATATTTATATCACCAAGTAATCAAAAAGAAGACCCTTTTTCTTTCTGACAGTTGATTTTGGCTGGACATAATATAAATTTATTTTATAAAGTATACTTTTAGTATATTTTACATAATTAATATTGATATTTTCTTTTGAAAGATAAATAGAAATGTTTAATAAGACACGGACAAGCAGGTTTCTTAAAAGGGCGTCCAGGAAGAATTGAATGGTAAAATAATATAGAGCTAAAATTTTGTCCTAAATTTTTCGGTGACAATATTTTAAGGGCGGTTTCAGATTAGCGTTTTATGCGAGCTTATAAGCTCGTTTTTGGAAGCGCATGAAGGCGCAAATATAGGCGCACCTTTTGGCACACGCGCAACTCGTACGAGCGTTGACGCGCTTCTAAGCTCGTATTAACCACGCGCTGTCAGAATCTATCTTGACACTGACAAGACGTCACTACCGTTTCGAGCGAACACGCCCGTTTACGTGAGTCTGTTTTTTTGAAGCACGTAATGTAGCGCGCGTGTGAGCGCGTATGCTGAAACGACCGTATACGCGCAGAAAAATACGCTAATCTGAAACCGCCCTTACGCTTCTCATAGTGAAAAGGGGCCCTTTTGTGTCTAGCAGGGCGATAGCTAGAATTTATTGAATATCAGCAAAAACAAACATATATACTAACAACATCGGAATTAATACAATAGTTATGGTATTTATATTTTAAACAATGTTTGATAACAGCGATAGCCGAGTGGATATACCAACAGACTGCCATGCAGAGGGTATCGGGTTCGAATCCACGGCACGCACCAATGACTTTTCGGAGTTATGTGCGTATTGAATTATTAATTATCGCTTGTCTCGTGCCTCGGAGAGCACGTTAAGCCGTCGGTCCCGGTTGTCATGAAGATCTTTGACAGTCGTTACAGGGCGTCAGTACCTTCTAAATTAACTGACACTAGTCTAAACCTTGGAATATCGCTAACCCTTCGGGTTGCGCAGGTCAGGCAGGCAGTCGCTCTGTGGAAAAGCTAATATTCAGCCAAATCCGGTGAGACTAGAAAGCGGACCCCAGATTGAAACTGGGATAACGCTAAGAGGATGATGGATGTTAATTTTGATGACATTCATATTGTATGAATAGCTGTATTCAAATACAACTGTAATCAAAATAAATATTGTTTAAAAATGTTTAATCATATACGAATCGCGTCCGAATTACAAATACGCTCAGCACACGTGTATTTACAAATTTATCCAATCGATTAAAATCGTTCGCAATTCCAATCATCCGTTTACGAAAATAATTGGGAAAACGTGGGTAAAACATCAGTGTCTAATCCCTTTGCGAGATACAAGAGTAAAAATAATAAATAGGTGTGCAGAATATAAGCTTATCTTTTTGTGACAAATTGTCGCTTTTTTAACTGGAGTGACAGTTTAGTTGATAAGCTCAATTAATTTAGAAGTTTTCTGGCTTTCGCCGAGGATGGTAATCTCTTCTCCTTAAATGACTCTTGGTACGGGAGGCTTATTATGGGACAGGCTGAGTCATCAGAGCTGCTTATAAAAGTATAACCCTATTTCCATTCGGCTAAGGTTCATTACGCACAGGGGACGTTTGAAAAGAGAAAGAAAGAAAAATTAACATACAAAAAAACCTTAAACGTAAGATCAAGCACTGTAGGGGCAAGCAAGTATTATTTTTGTCTGTATAAAAATATGTTTGATGACGTTTTTGTCGTCTAAAAGATTTGACGGTTAGTGACTTACCGGCCCGAGCTCTTGTTGCCGCTTCCGTAATGCGTATTAGCTGTGGTAACGGAATAACTATAATAAATGTCAGACAAAATTTCGGAGCAAATAAAGTACAAACAATTTTGGTAGCGCCATCTATCTTTTCCATTGCTAGTTAATTATGTCAACGTCAATGGTTCGTCGCCGCTCGGCCAATCCGAGCGATCCTTTCATGAATCCCCTCCCAAACGCCTCGCTATTGGCCGCCCTGCTCAACGGCGACGAAGAAGATACTGGAAGATTCGAGACGCGCCGAACTCGTGTCCGCCGCATACCGCAGTCCGCACCGCCATATATAATTATCACCGCTTATACCAAAAAACCTGACAAAACCGCTCGCGAGTGAAGCGATTTGTGTAGTGGAGTGATTCAAGCAGCTTCAATATACTTGAAGATACCAGGAGACTGCCCTTCTGAGAAGAAGAAGACTGCCGTGCAAGGTAAGAGGCTCCTATCCACATCACCTTTTCACTTCCTCATTTCCTAGTCGATAAGAACCGAAATCCTACAGTCCACAATATTAATAGTTTTCCCAAATCGACTAGGAACATTCGGTTCGCCGAAACATTTTTTGATACATACGAGTCGGATTCATTTACGTTTTATACGTAAAACTACGTTTTATCTCTATACCTAGGCAGTTATAGCACCTAGCTATACTCCTAGTCCATTCACATAACCGTCACATGGTTGTTTTCGCACGCATCAGTAGGTAATATACTTTTATGTAGCTACCTACTTACCCAATTATTATTTCTGGAACTATCATATTTGTCTTGTAAATCTCATATTTCAAGCAACTTTTAATTCCACCGCTTTAAAGTGTTGCCTACTTAGGTAAAATAATAGGTACTTTAGATATTCTTATTTTGTTTCGGTCTCATTAGCTTATACTTACGTAAGCATGTCACAACAAAAGAAGTCACGCGTGTCGGCAGACAAAGAGATGACAATCTTAGTATTCTTTTTGAATACGCTCAAATAAAATATTGCGTTTTGCTTAAACGCAATATTTTATTTGAGCGAATTCAAAACATTTACGAGCGTTCAAAGACCGCAGCCGTTTCTGATAGTAATAGGGAGTCATTTCTCAGTTATTGTATGACAGTAGATAGTATTCGAACAGATTTTCATAAGTTGTTAGACGATTATAACGCAAGATTGCTTTCTACTAATCCTGATGAAAAACCGAATTATCAAGCGTACACCTCTTTCGAAAATCTTTATTGTATTATTAAGCGTATACAATCGCAATTGGAGGGTAAATATTCGGCACAGCCCGTTTCCGCGGCTCGCACGCCGAGGTTACCGCCAATCGAGATTGTGTCGTTTGATGGCGATATACGAAACTGGCCGTTATTCTGTGCGAGTTTTAAGTCTACAGTGCACGATAATGGTTCTCTGACAGATGCTGACAGGTTGTACTATTTAATAAGTAAACTGTCACCAAAGGCCCAGTCCGTATTTGCAGGTGTCACACCCAGTGCTGAGAATTATCAGGTCATATTTCAGTCACTACTTGATAGATATCAAGATACTCGCGTTCTAGCGTCTACCTACTTTGACCAAGCTTTAAATCTTAAACTGTCTGGTGCCGCATCTGTCTCGAATTTCCAGCTGTTTATAGACAACTTTGTTACGGCGGTAAATTCTCTTAAAACTTAAATTTAGAAGGTCTTTCCGACTTTATGTTGCTTCAACTCGCTTTAAATAAGTTTGACACTGAAACAATTCGTGCTTTCGAAATGACAGAACGCAATAATAAAATACCTACTCTAGATAGTTTTATTTCGTTCATCACAGATCAGTGTCGAATATTTCATAATTCGCAGTCTAGTTCACCTAGCCCGTCTAACACTAACAGCAGCAAACAAAGGTTGAATAAAGCGTGAAATAGTAATAATAACTCGGTCCCTAATCCGCAATCTTACGTAACATGCTCGGAATCTAATAAAATTAATTCACAGAAGTGTCTGTGCAGTAATATAGTACACGACCATTTCTACAAGTGTCCCGCCTTTAATGTTTTAAATCCAACTGCTCGTTTCAAGTGCGTAAAAGATAACAAAGCATGCATTAATTGCTTAAGTATAAAGCATAAAGCGAGTGTTTGTTCTAATAGGACGAGATGTCGTTCATGTAATCAGCGTCACCACTCATTGTTGCACTTCGATAAAGGTAGTCCGTTGTCAAGCCAAGCCGCTAACCTTGACACACTTACGTCGCAGGTGCAGGCTACGATAACTGCACCTCCCATGATTCAGAATGAAATATCGTTGTGTACGATATCCATCGCGCGAGCGACGCGCACGCGCGGACAGCCCTCGCGCATCTATAATGATCCGCGTGGGGCCAAAACGCAGTGTATGGCGTCCAAGATGGTACTGTTAGCGACAGCGCAAGTTATCGTTTATGATGTTAATGGGTCGCCGCACATGGTACGTTGTCTACTCGATAGCGCGTCTCAGACCAATTTAATAACATTGGATTGTTTCAAACGCCTCGGATTGTGGAATAACTTTAGAAATACTAGTTCAGTGGTCAAAGGGATCGGCGGTTCAGAAAAACACTGCAAGGGTTCCGTAGATATTAAAATACATTCGCGTTTTGATAGGGATATTAATTTTAACATTTCTTCGCTTATTGTGGAGCGTATTACGGACACATTGCCAAACGCTAATGTTGACGTATCGCTACTCACACACCTCGAGTCATTGCCGCTGGCAGACTCGGAGTTTGCGAATACGGCAGACATTGATGTTTTGATCGGAGCTGCAATATTCCCGCACTTGGTACTAACTGACGTGGTATGTGGTGAGCAACATGACTTACCGCCCGCTATTGAGACGGTATTTGGGTATGTGATTATGGGTACCGTACCTACGTTACATACTTCTCAATACATTACGTCTTGCTGTTGTTCTGTTCTTCAAGAAAATAATATAGATTCTCTTCTCAAGCGATTTTGGGAGCTTGGAGAGGTTACCACACCGCCCTAGATAAACCGTAAAGATCTCAAGTGTGAAGAACATTACCGTGCTACCACTGTTCGTGACGATAGTGGCAGATACATTGTGGCGTTGCCATTCTATGGTGACCCTTATTCGTTAGGCGACTCGTACGCTGCTGCGCTTAGACGTTTCCATTGTTTGGAACGTAAACTTGATGCATCACTTAAGATACGCAGCGCCTATAATTACGTCATTCGTGACTACATAGATAAAGGTTTTTTGAGTGTAGTTGTAAACAACGAGGGCAACTCTCTTCCCTCATATTATATCCCGCATCACGGTGTAGTTCGCGAAGATAAAACCTCTACTAAACTTCGTGTGGTTTTAGATGCTAGTTGTAAGACTACATCGAGTCAGTCGATTAATGACATTTTGCATGCCAGCCCCAATCTACAGGGTGATTTATTTAACATCATAATAAAGTTTCGTCTTTTCCAAATCGCTCTGTCAGCTGATTGCCGCCAAATGTTCTTCAATATCGGCGTTTGCGAGTCTGACCGTAGACTTCAACGGATTTTTTATCGTTTTAACAATAAGGAACCTTTATCTGTGTATCAGTTCAATCGTGTTTGTTTTGAACTCAAGTCTAGCCCATATCACGCGTTACGAGTTGTTCGCCAGTTGATCGCTGATGAAGGCGATCACTTTCCCGCCGCAGCAGCTGTTGCTACTTCCGCTTTGTATATGGATGACATTGCCTGTAGTGTCATATCCGCTCCGCTAGCCATTTCGCTTTGTGAAGAGCTTATTCAGCTTTTCAAGCGAGGGCAGTTTGATCTTGTCAAATGGACAAGCAACTCTAAGGAGGTTCTCGCACGCATACCAGATTCTCATAAAGCTTCTCCAGACATTGAGTTTGAGAAGTCTGTACCGCATAAAATTCTCGGTTTACGCTGGGACAAATCCTGCGATAGTTTTCGGTTTGACCTCTCACCACCAGATGATAAGTGCACCAAACGCACTATGCTGTCCACAGTGGCTCGACTATGGGACATAATGGGTTTTGTGGCTCCCACAATTTTGTACGCCAAGCTCTTGATCAAAGAACTTTGTCTATCAAAGTGTGAGTGGGATGAAACACCCCCTGACCATATTGTCGCCGCTTGGGGCCAGTTTTGTATTGAGCTTACCGCGCTCAATCAAATTACTATTCCACGTCATCTTGGGTTGGTAGATGGATGTACCATCAACTTAATAGGTTTCGCTGACGCCAGCGAGCGTGCTTACGGCGGAGTCGTATATCTGCAAGTCCGCATTGGTTCTAACTACTCGGTGCAGTTATTTTGTGCCAAGTCTAAGGTCTCGCCTGTTAAAACCATTTCGGTTGCGAGACTGGAGTTGTGCGCGGCCCTTCTGCTGTCTCAGTTGCTCCGCAAGGTTCAAGACACAGTTTTGCCCCATTACCCTATTAACCTCTTGTATGCCGGAATACCAGACACAATTAAAAAGCTATTGTGTCTCGCGTAGATCTGCGTTCCGGCATACAAGGGGTTAATAAAATATACGCATTTTCAGACTCCAAAGTAGTGCTCGCTTGGATTTATTCATCTCCTCGCCGCTGCGCTGGCAGACTTTTGTCGCCAACCGCGTTAGTAAATTGATTGAACTTGTTCCCACTACTTGTTTCAATCACGTCGCGGGTATTGAGAACCCCACTGATTGCCTGTCTCGTGGTGTTACTCCACTTATTCTTCTGCATCATCCATTGTGGCATCGTGGACCTTCTTGGATTTCCCATGATCCGTCAGAATGGCCCATGCAACCCTTTGACCACAGTGCAGAAGACGAAGATGTACCCGAACGGAAGTCTGTTTCTTATCCTGTGATTGCTGAGGTTGCGGAGTCTCCCATCTATGCACTCGCACTACGCATGTCATCGTGGTCTAAGTTACTCCGCGCCATCGTTTATGTCTATAGGTTTCTTAGACACCTACCTAATGGGACTTTTGTATCAAGTACTGATATCAAATTCGCAGAATGTAAGTTACTACGAGCTGTACAGGCTGTTCATTTTAGTAACGACATTCAAAATTTGAAAGACAATGTACCTTGTTCTCCCGCTATCCTTAGACTCAAGTCATTCCTCGATGAACACGGCGTCATACGCGTTGGGGGTCGTCTGTCAAATTCGGATGAACCTTATAACTACAAACATCCTTGCATTCTGCCGCGACATGATCATGTTGTCGACCTTCTTGTTGATTTTTACCACAAGAAGCACCTCCATGCTGGTCCAGAGTTGCTTATGTCCTTACTTAGGCATAAGGGGAAGCTGTGTGGTAAACCAGGTATCCCTGTTAGTGTAAATGGGTACAGTGACCACAAGGTGATCGCAAATCTATTTAGTGAGCACTTTAGGATGCGACCACCACAAGGATACACGGCTTCAGGCAGATGTATGGGTGCTGGGACTGCCATGAGGACTGTTCGATTTACGGCAAGTGATGTGCAAATAGTTATCAGTGGTATGCGCAAAGGTAAATCTCCTGGACATGACAGTCTCAGCATCGAACATCTGAAACACGCCGGTGTCTATCTGCCGCGCGTCCTCTCCATGTTTTATAACTTGTGTCTTTGTCACAGCCATTTACCCGAGGAGCTATCACGCACCTTGGTGATTCCTATAGTAAAAAATAAGCTGGGAGACATGTCGGACATTAATAACTACCGGCCCATCTCACTAGCCACGGTGATAGCAAAGGTGCTTGACAGCTTGCTTAATGATATCCTAGTGCGACATATTAAACTGCATGACGCTCAGTTTGGTTTTAGAGCTGGGCTTTCTACCGAAAGTGCGATTGTTTGTCTTAAGCAGGCTGTCAGGTACTACGTTGATAGGAAGACGTCGGTATACGCGTGCTTCCTGGACCTGTCAAAGGCATTTGACACCGTAATATATAACAAACTTTGGAACAAACTGGATGGTGCTGGTGTACCGGCTGAAGTCACCTCTCTGTTAAAAGTTGGTACTTATGCCAAGAAAACCAGGTGAGATGGGCGGGTACTTATTCTGACGAGTATGGCATGGAGTGTGGCGTGCGACAGGAGGGTTTAACCTCTCCTCTGCTGTTCAATCTCTACGTAAACGATCTCATCGGCGAGCTCAGTGGTACACATTCTGGTTGTCACATTGATGGGGTATGCATAAATAATATAAGTTACGCAGACGATATGGTACTGCTGGGCCCGTCGGTGAGTTCAGTACAAAGGCTCATTGCGATATGTGAGGCCTATGCGGTGGAGCATGGACTTGAATACAACACAAAAAAAAGTGAACTTCTAATTTTTAAAAGTACTGGTAGCACTCTTCCCCATGTTCCACCGATTAAGTTAAATGGTGTGGTTCTGAAGGTGGTGACTAGCTTTAAGTACTTGGGGCATATTGTGACAGACGACTTGAAGGATGACGCCGATTTGGAGCGTGAGCGGAGGGCGTTGGCGGTCCGAGGGAATATGCTTGCTCGTAGATTTGCACGATGCTCTAATGAGGTAAAAATCTCTTTGTTTAAGGCATTCTGCCAATCATTTTACTCGTGCGGTCTATGGGTAAGACATACCCGTCGGGCCGCCAATGTCCTACGTGTACAGTACAACAACATCTTCAGAATGTTGTTGCGACTACCGAGAGACTGCAGCGCGTCCCTTATGTTTGCTGAGGCCCACACTGACGGTTATCACGCAATTATCCGCAAGAGAGTTGCATCCATCTCGAAACGCGTGAGAGGGAGTACCAACGGCATTCTGAAGATGGTTGCAGATAGATTAGATTGTCCGATCCAACACAGGTGGATGCAAATCACGATGGGCATGTAGTTAAATTATTATGATTTGACTGCACAATATGACATACATTTGAATTATTTTTACAATCTTGTTTTATTATTTTAATTTTATTTTATAATTTGACATTGCTCTTTGATATATTGTTGTGACATATTATTATTTATTATTATTTTAATTGTATTTTATATTTTGTGTCTTGCTCTTTGATTTATTGTTGTGACATTTTATTATTTATTTGATTGCTGATTTTTTTTAATTATTTGATTATTTTTGAATTCTGTATATGGAAATAAGTTCTGAAATAAAATCATATTATTATTATTATTATTATAAGTATTGGATTTTAGCCGCTCTACGAATAATTCGTCACAGAATACATAAATGTAACGTCTGTTTCAAATTTAGTCCGCGTCTACGACTTTCCCTCCCATGGCAGATCTCCCTAGCCAGCGCGTCAACCAGGTTGATAAAGCGTTTACACACACCGGTTCTGATTACGCAGGACCACTGCAGTATACGCCAGCGCGTGGTCGAGGTGTTAAAAGCCGTAAAGCCTGGCTATGTATTTTTACATGCTTAACAACGCGCGCTACGCATATAGAAGTTGCGACAGATTTAAGCACGGTGTCGTTCCTTGCAGCCCTTAAACGATGTCTCTCACGGCGCGGCCCTATACAGTGTTTGTATACGGATAGCGGCACTTGTTTCGTGGGCGCAAGCTCTTATTTACGCGACCTCTATAAGTTTCTCAGAGAGGAATATCGTACTCGTCTTCAGGAAGAACTTTCCATAGATCATATTGACTGGAAGTTTATTCCGCCAGCATCTCCACATTTCGGTGGATGTTGGGAAAGCATGTTCAAAGTAATTAAAACGCATCTCTTCAAAGTTATAGGTCAACAGATCCTCTCTTACGAAGAGCTTTTAACTGTCCTTGCACAAGTCGAGGTACTGATCAACTCGCGTCCGCTCACGGCATTGAGTAGTGACCCTGCAGAACCATCCGCGTTAAGCCCTGCACATTTTCTGAACACAGTGCCATTATCGTCATTTCCGGCTCCTGAAGCATACTCTTCAAGCTTGCTCCAGAGACATACTCTGCTGGATAAACTCGTGCGGTCGTTCTGGCGGCGCTGGCGTACGGAATATCTACACCAGCTTCAGGCTAGATCCAAGTGGAATAGTCCTGCATCCCCTATACAGGAGGGTACGTTGGTCGTCATAATACATGATAATGCTCCGCCGCTTTCATGGCCGTTAGCCATCGTAGAGAAACTGCATACTTCCAAGGACGGTACAACCCGCGTTGTTACCGTGAAAACCGCGAAGGGGAGCTACGAGCCTGAAGTTGGATCTACCTCTTAGTTTAAGTATTTAGTTTGTAGTTTTCGCTGTTATTGCGTTTGTAGTTTTCGCTAAAGTTAATTAAGATTAATTTTATTGTCATATCGCTGTCTTAGCCTATTGATGGGTTATGCGGTAGTACACCCAATATAGCTTAGTTAAATTTTATTTATTTCTTAAAGGCAACCCTTTAGGGCCGGGGGGATATGGTAGCGCCATCTATCTTTTCCATTGCTAGTTAATTATGTCAACGTCAATGGTTCGTCGCTGCTCGGCCAATCTGAGCGATACTTTCATGAATCCCCTCCCAAAACGCCTCGCTATTGGCCGCCCTGCTCAACGGCGACGAAGAAGATACTGGAAGATTCGAGACGCCCCGAACTCGTGTCCGCCGCATACCGCAGTCCGCACCGCCATATATAATTATTACCGCTTATACCAAAAAACCTAACAAAATCGCTCGCGAGTGAAGCGATTTGTGTAGTGGAGTGATTCAAGCAGCTTCAATATACTTGAAGATACCAGGAGACTGACCTTCTGAGAAGAAGAAGACTGCCGTGCAAGGTAAGAGGCTCCTATCCACATCACCTTTTCACTTCCTCATTTCCTAGTCGATAAGAACTGAAATCCTACAGTCCACAATATTAATAGTTTTCCCAAATCGACTAGGAACATTCGGTTCGCCGAAACAAATTTATAACCTATGTGACCATCGTAGAGCTTCGTCGTGAAAAAGTATTGTTCTGTTAAAATATACCTATGTACCTAATTTCTAAATAAATAAGATGTACTACGAAATCCAACTACTCGCCCACATCGTAAACAGAACTGTCTGAAAAATATCTTGAAGCTTTGTTAGTAGCTGATATAATTATTATACATATGTAATTAACAAAGTAATAAACGTATTTGGCGTAAAATTACAAAATCATTCAAAACGTAGAGACAACGCAATTCGATTTCGTAGAAATTGAATCTGATTGTAGACAAATACATTATGTATACAAAAAGGTTAAAAGTTTCAGAGTTCTTCGTTGTTTATTTCCGAAACTCAAATAACAAGAGTTCGAGTCACCGAAAGCAACACCGCAGTAATCATTTATAACCGTAGTTACAAATTATTAGAAATTCGCAAAAGTTGAAAAAGTAAATCCGCTAAACATTTTTAAATACTTTAAGTGACTATGTCTCCTGGATCTGACAGTGATAAGAATGTCAAAGTGAGGCTCGACGTCGGTCAAGCACAAACATTTCTTATCTTATATTTTCATTCCTAAGAACTTTGTTTCAAAATCTCGTAAGGAACTTTTTATTATGAACGAAAATGTGCTTTTATTTTCCCACGACAAAACTCGTTTTGATTTACGGCAATATAATTCTGAACGCAATTGAACAGAATCTATTTAAAGAGAATATAATAATATAAACCTTACATTGACACTAGAAGGCGCGCCATAGGAGAGGCCTACATCCAGCAGTGGACTGATATAGGCTGATGATGATGATGATGACACTAGAAGGTCAAATTTCAATCTGAGGTTTTTTCTGTGTTTGTAATGAACAATCTCCAGCTCATCTATCGAGACAACTGAAAGATAACATCGGCGGCTAATTCAGACAGATTGCCTGAGACTTAATTCTGTCTGAGGAAATCGATGTGGCTGCTATTCAGCACGGGCCAGCGGTTAGTTGGCTACGAAACCACACTGATGACGAAGTTAAGATTACGACAAATTTATACCTGAATGCTAGTGCTCGATAGACTTATATGAACAAGTAATGAATTTTATACCTTTCCATTTTGAGACAAACTTTGAAATTTAAGTTAGAGTGTGCACACTGTCACCACCAAATTCCATTCCGTGGTTCTCGTAAGAGCTGATTAAGGAAAATACACGTAGGAAATAGTATATTTGGGAAAATGTGGTAACTCGACATCAAACCTATACCAACCCGTTTGTCCAGTACAATTAGCTAAATCCTTCTATTGACTCAAAATGTTACTGTAATGCAAATTAGGAGAGGATGGATTAGATATCGAAATGAATTTGGTAATCAGTATTAATTTCATAAGTTTATCGAACTAATACTTTATAATAGGCTTGTGTCCACTAAGAATAATTGACACAAGATCAAAAGATTGTAGTATATAGATGCTACAATCAAACCGTGAACTAAATGTGCTTTAATTTTCCCATCATTATGATTTTTAGATGTCAATGAAGTTAATTATTTATTATAAAAAGGTAAGGTTTTAGTATTCTAAAACTAAAAATAATGTATTTATTCTTGTGACAGTGAACACCAATCAGAGAGCATTACGTTAAACAGTTCGTCCGCCATTCATGTTGTTAACGTTTTAGTAGTAAATACAACTACCCCCCCGTGGGATCTCCACCTTGTCGTGGTGGGGGGGCTCAGTAACCGTGGATTGGTCACCCGCGGTGAAGCTAAGAGGGATCCAGGAGGGGACGCTCCGCGTGGGCTTGGAGGGGCCTGCGAAGGATGCGTCCAACGGTGCGGGTGCGGGGGACAGTTCTGTCTGTCCCTCGCAGTCGGGTGCGGTCGCGGGAGGAGAGGCGTGTCGGTGTTGCGTTGCCGCGCGCCCTATCTCCCGCGACCAAATGGGGCGCACCATTCGATGCGTCGCGGTGGGGCCGCAGAGGAAGAGGAGATGCGGTGTTGCGTTGCCGTCCTCCCTATCCTCTGCGGCCGCTGGGCGTTTTGGCGGCGGAGTCCAACACCTTAATCCGTCGCCAAGGGGGTTTTGTTCGGGGCCCGCCTGACCATCTGGCGGGCCAATACCCGTCGGAGGGTGGCGACGAGTGCTTTGGTGATGCCCCACCCTCCGACACACGGGTACATGGCGGAAGTCGAGGTGGTTTTTAGTGGAAATACCACATACTCCGGCTCTTATTTCCCCCAAGAGTCGGAGATCCGAAGGGATTTTCCACCTCGTAAAACAAAAAAAAAAAAAAAAAAAAAAAAAAAAAGTAAATACAACTAAAACGTCAAACTTTCTACTTGTTAAATCGAATATAACAAAATACAAGTGAGTACATCAGACCAGACTTCATTCACAGTTTGTTTTGTTTTGGATTTTGTGATATCACTCAACCGCCATGATGGTTTACAGCGTTTTCGTGTCAAATTCAAAAAAGATTTTTAAAAGCCGTAATTAGTAATGTTGCTGATCGATTTTTGAAGAAAAAATCAGGTATTTCAGTTTAACATCTAATAAAGGAACGAATTAATCGCTAATTACATTTAAGGACACAAGCCTATTATACTCAGAGTTGTATTGTAATTAATTACACAGAAATAATAGCAAATAGGTAAATATAATATTCTGGGTAAATCGATTATTGACCTTGAGTAGGTATATGTTAGTGCGTCTGATGGAAAAGTTTAAGCATTTTCTATCAGGAGATTCGTAAATTGCTACAAAGTGTAATAAACAATATCTTCTTGTGTTTAACATACATACATAATATAAGGGTAATTTTGTCACACTTTAGTTTTATGACAGCATTCGTGCTGTATAAATTGGATTCGTGCTTTACAACTTTCATTTTAGTTAACAATCTAATCCTACCTGTGGATGCTCCTGTTACACAAGATTCACATTGAAAGACTACTACAGCACTTAATTTAGTAACTGCATATTTGTTTAAGTATTTAAGTATTATGTATGTTCTTATTTACTATTTACAAGTAATTAATTACAATGTGGAACAGTTGCAGCTCCTTACAAAAACAAAATATGTGCCATAACACTGGCGATTAAAAAGAGTGGCCACGAGTTTTATTGCCCGTTCTTTCTCGTGGTTCTACCTATTGTTTGCGAACGAGGCAGTAGATGTAAATTTAGAAGCATTAGTAATTTACTTTAAAAATTTGACGTTCATAAGCCTCACCTTGTGACCTAGATGAATAAATGATTTTTGACTTTTGACTTTTACCTAAATTCAGAATGGTTGACGTCATGGACTAATAAAGGCTATTCTTCTTTTCAGGCGACCCACGGCCTCGTCTCACTTGGTATCACGAGAACAGCGTCATAGACGACTCCTACGAGCAGCGACCAGATGGCGTGACAGTCAACATCCTCACCTTTCCCAACGTTGGACGCCAGCATCTGAACTCCAGGCTTATTTGCCAAGCATCCAACACCAACCTAGCAGCTCCAGAGTCCAAGCTTGTGATATTGGACATCAATTGTAAGTTTCTTTATTTCTATCACCTGATGTTGGTCACCAGCAATTGGACCCCTCATTTGCTAAACATCCGACACCAACCTAGCTGTACCAGATAACTCCAGACTCATCTGTCTAGTATCCAGCATCGACCTAGCTGCTCCAAAGTCCAAGCTTGTGATGTTGGACATCAATTGTAAGTTCGCCAATTTTATCTATAACCTGATGTTGGTCACCAGCATTTAAACTTCAGGCTCATCTGCCAAACATCCAACACCATCCTAACCGTTTCAGAGTCCAAGCTATATTGGACATCAATAGTAAGTTCGATGGATTATCTCAAATGTTGGTCGTTTGCCAGATCTAAACGCAAGGTTTATCTGCCAAGCTTCCAATGCTAAGGCCAGATTTATCAGTTCCATATCCCTCATCAAACATACGGTTTAGAAATGTATAGCTTTATTTAAGGACAGTGGTCTAATAGTGTAATAAGCCTTCATGTATTTTTCATCATTTTGGCATATTAATGTCAAAAAATTACATATTATTCTTTATATTTAACAAAGAGTTCCTAGAATCCGCATTATAATCAGTCGATATTTTTAATCGGCATTTAACTTATTTTCAAACTCCTACGTGACAAAAAAAATTAAAATATACAGCCCGACGAACTAATCTCACGCTATCGGTCATGAAAAGCGTAGGTTTAAAAAAGGTGTGCAAAATGTGAAAACTTGCATTTTACCTATATTATGGATCTCATTGGTCAACTTGGACTTCAGATGACTAAATAAGTACCATAATTATTATAGTAGACGTTAAACGGTGCGTATAGGCTAAAAGTTCTTATTATACTTTTAGCTGGAAAATCCTTGGTACCTAAAAGCATCTTCCCACTCCCACACACATTTGTTTTTCTTGAGAAAATTGTGTATAGTATTCTGACAGCATAACTGCAAATACAGCAAGCTTTTATTGAGCTAATTTCTACATATTGCTGAATACAATTCAGTAGTTTTTAATGTTTGTCGCTAATGCATATGGAACCATAATGTCTTCCTAGAAAGAAACGTAGTGGTGCTAACCTTTTACGACATAGCAGTGTTAGTATTTAATTCCTTTGAACCAAACTAGGTCAAGCTGTCTTCAACATCTAGAACAAAAAAGACTTCAACACTAGCAAAAATTCTGCTTGCACTACAAATAGCCCATAATGATAACAAATAATCTTAGGAATGCTGTAAATGATTTACATCTTTGTACCCAACGGTATGATTCAAGTTAAGTGGCCATTTTCGGTTCTATTATAAGCAAGCACTCAATTGAAATTTCCGACTGGACAAATCCGGCAGTTGGATTCAATTACTTGATTCGACTGTATTTGTTAAATATCTCTAGTCTACATAATACTCGAAGTAAAACAGACCCGAAATCCGTTTGAAGTTAACGGAGCTCATATATTTTTCTTTTACCATTTTTACTTACGGCTTCCATATCTGGAACTGTTTTTGAACTTCTCGTTTTCAATTTAGAATAAGTTTTCTCGTACCCTGTTCAACATTTTTGATTTGTTAGTTTACGTATAAGTTTCAAAATACTATGGTATGAAATTAGTTTATCTGGGCGGTTTCTGAATACCAATTGGATTAAATTTAAGTTCGTGTAAGAAGTCTACATGCATTCCGGTTTACGTAATGAACTTAAATCCTCTTTTAAAATTCAATATCTGTATATAGCATGATACATTTATTTTAGAAATGTTATATTTTAAACGATTAAACTCCCATTACGTTGTTCCGACGTGGTGTGGAGAGACGTGCTCAATAACTACTTAGAGTTCGGACTTTGTCACGCCAGGACGCCTTGCTCATGATAACGTTCACAATCTTTCCATTAAAAACATGGATCAGTAAAGGATCGAAAAATCCATTCTCAACCAAGCAATGTAATGTGGTTAAATATTTTTATTTAAAACTTTTGCATTATGATCGATTTTAAAATTTCACGATTTGTATACATCATACAATATTATTTAGCGGGTCTTAGTCGCGATAATTTACTTATTTAAAGGCATAAATACCTCTGTTATTCTCCTGCGTTTCTACCGGCTTGCAACGGTTCAGTCCCTCCACGACCACAACCGTTGCAAGCTGGTAGAAACGTAGGAGAATAACAGAGGTAATTTGCATTATTTTTGCCCATCCCAAAAGTTTTAATTATAAAATCTATACTATTCTAAACTGAAATAAGTTTCATTCATATGGACATATCAAAATCATCATAATAAGTCCAACTATTTACGATGAGTTCAGATACATTCATGCATATTAATGCAATGCGAATGCGAATTAGATATAAAAACCCTGTGCTACAAGGTGAGGGTTCAAAATCACCACCGGTACTAAGATTTTCTTTGAATAATAAAACACAAAGGTCGTCTATTATGAATAGTTTGCCGACGAATCCAATCTGTTACAGTGAGGCCATTGAGCGTCCAGATTCTGAATAAGCGGCAGCCGCTATCAGCTGACAGGAACTACGATGTGAATTGCAGGGCAGTGGGTTCGAGACCCGAGGCCCAATTCACCTGGTGGAAAGCTGGGAGGCAGTTGAAGAGAGGTGTTAAGAACGTGAGTACATAATATAAAGAAATTATTTTTCTGATCGTAAACGAAAGATATTCTTTTTGGAAATGCAAAATATTTGATAATTGCCGAGTATTTGTATCTGTCGCTGCGTTGAACACAAAATAGTACAATATCTCAGTAGTCTATGGCACATTTAAAAATGATTGATTTTGTGTCTTATCAGTTTTCGCAATTATTTTTAGAGTATTGTATTTTAAGATCTAACTTTTTACTAAAGACTCACTATAATTGAATTGTACCAAACTCGCTTTTCACCTGTTTCAAAGTATCACGTAACGATGTTACTTTTACGAAAAAATATAATAATATTCCCACAATAAGACACGGTAAACAAATTTATGCGTAACTTGTAGCACAAGTTGTATAAGTTCGACAAAACGCGTGTTACATAAAATAACATCTTGACAACTTAAGTTTTAAGTAAACGATAACGAACTTGGAGAAGACGTTACTACACAAAGTGCTTTAGATACGTCTGAGGATCTGATTACATTTAACTTGTAGCAAAAGGGAAAACTTCTACAGTTGGTCACCGTTTGGAGGCAAAAAGACGGTAACTAAAAACAAAATTGTCTCGAACTAGTTGCGAACTTCACAAACTCAACAACATACAGAAGACTTGCTTGGTAAATAGTTCAGTCGTATTTTGAGATATTTTCTCATTAAAAAGCCCGACATTTCGTTCCAACTGCAACATTGCTTGGTATCGGTGAAACTAGATTTCAAGGTTTTTATTGAAGAAAAGCCAGTTTGGAAAACTATTTGCAACCTTGTATAGTGTTAGTGCGGTAAATACACTTGTTCTTTGATTTTGCTGTGAGTGTTGGAAAATTTTAATGATTTTCGCTTCCAAATGATTTAGAGGTCAGAGTCAACAGGTAAACCTGTTGTTTAGGCCAGGACTTTGAATGATAACGGGATAGGGATGCTGAATTGGATGTTTTAGGTATTAGCGATGATCTTATGTCCCTTTTTTCTTTTTTTTCTTCGCTATGGTAACGTATGTGGGACACGACGGCTGGAGTGCAAGGTCGTAATACCCACTAAAACCACATTGTATATTTTAACGCCATTTTGGGGGCGCCAGAGCTTCGTCTAGCATTCTACCCTGACACCCCGGCGGATAGTCCGAAGGCCACAACCTCCTTGGCGGCGGATGAAAGTGTTGGGCTCCGCCACCAAAACACCCAGCGGCCGCAAAGGATAGGGAGGACGGCAACGCAACACTGCATCTCCTCTTCCTCTGCAGCCCCACCGCGACGCAACAATGGTGGGCCCCCATTTAGTCGCGGGAGATAGGGCGCGCGGCAACGCAACACCGACACGTCTTTCCTTCCGCGACCGACAGAACTGTCCCCCACACCCGCACCTTTGGACGCATCCTGCGCAGGCCCCTCTAAGCCCACGCGGAGCTTCCACTCCCGGGATCTCTCTTAGCTTCACCGAGGGTGTCCAAGCCACGGTTACTAAGCCCCCTACACCACGACAAGGTGGAGATCCCACGGGGGGCCCGCTTTCTGGTCTCATCGGATTTGACTGAATATTAGCATCTTACAGAGCTACTGCCTGTCTGACTTCCACAACCCAAAGGGATAGCTATATTCCACGGCTTAGACTAGCGTCAGTTCACATAAAGTCACGATTGAGTATCTAGCAAATAAAGTTGCTAATGATGATATAGCACACTCAGCAGGTATCATTTTGCTAACGCAGGTAAGCAGCACGGATAATAAAGAGAGTATAGAATTTACACTAGACAATGAAGCTCAGAATAAACATCATAAAAATTTCACTTGCCTAAATAACAACCAAACTACACTACTCTACCAGCAATTTCTACAAAAAACATTTTCTACGAAAAATATTTATATATTTTTGTGAATTTTCAATTAAATCAAACGCTAAATCAGTTAGGTATCGTAGTGGCACCGTTCAAGAACGATCGATTACTGTTCTAAGCCACGCTTAAGCCGGTGTTGATTGAACTGCCTCACGGCAAATATGTGCTCAGCATTAATAATCTGCTGCCAACAATAATCTGTTATTTGCTTTGTGCCGAAATCAAATATCAGCAGACTTTGCACAGGTTTTTTAATTTAACTGAAATTTGGGTGCTAGGTTTCTATTCGTTATTTTCGTAGTTTGTAAGAAATTTCATAAGTAATAAGGAAGGGTATGAGCTCATAGATTCATTGTTTGTTTTTATAATATGTTTTTGTTTCTGGTGTATGTTTCTAATTATTCGGTTTGGCAATGCCCTTTCGAATTATGGTACAGAGATCATGCTGGGAAGTTTAAGGTATTCAGCATAGACAAATGATTTTTCTCGCTCTGCTCTAAGAGATATCAATCATTTGTCTAGACTATTTAGAACCGTCTTTCGAAGGGTATCCATGACTTTACAGATTCTATATTCCCTAATATTATCAGTATAAAGCTGGCTTATTTGAGCTATCAAATGAATGTTTTGCATTGAACACTACTATTGACTGAAGCAACCTTAACACTTAAAAAAAATGTCCAGCTATAATATAAGACAAATAATTATGATTACTTCTAGTTTGTTCTTTAATCTAATAGACCTCATTGCCCAAGCATATTCGTACGCTTCGAATATTTTCTGTTATAATGGTTTATTTATTCAAGGTTTGAAGATTTTGTGTTTCCAAGGCTCAATTTCAACAAAAATATTAGCATCAAATCGAAATTCGCCAACACCAATGCTTTTACAACAAAATCAACAATCAAATACTTCTACGTATACCCACATAAACAATGTTCATCATAACCGAAAATACACGATGTTATGTGGCGCGTAAAATGATACCACAAATTGTTAAAACGCACGAGGAGATTTGTAATTAATAAACGACTAATTAAGGAAGTACACGCCGGGGAGTCATCGTAATTAATCAATTACTAATTATGTCGCACGTACTAGATTATTAACAAATACGTCATAATTGGGTGTGCTGTCTATTAATAATTTAGGCTGCTAAAACTAAGGCCTGATGCCAATATAGTACGGTATAGGTTTTCTGTGAGTGTTAATTACCATTTGGGATATGCCTTGAAAATTACGTTATGTCAAATAAACTGACACTGGCCCAAGGATTGCAAAGTTCAGGCGGCAGTTACTCTATGAAAAGCTAATATTTTGCTAAATCTGGTGAGACTTGAAGCGGACCTCAGTCAGACCTCACAGCTCAGTCCAAGGTGAAAGTCTTGGATGCAACTGGGATAACGTTCATCATTACCATCATCGGATGGTCGTGGCGGTTTTCTTAAGTACAAGTACCTACTACCTTTGCTTTATATTAACGTAATTGAAGGCCTTCTGTAGAAGCACGGAAAGTTAACTTTATCGGCGTAAGTAAGTCCTTTGTTCTAAGCATAACTGTGCAGTATTCACGTATGCAAGCGAGAGCTGACATTTTATTCTGTTTAGTGACTAGCGTTAGATAGTGATCTCAAAGATTTCCAACTTAATGATTATTTAAAATTATTAACCTATATTTTATTTACACTTCTTTGTAGGATTTTACATTTTGACGATGCAAAGATAGGCATATATTTTTTGAGCGACAGTTATGGTTAAAATTCTCCCTCACTCTTTTTTTTCTTTTCTTTTAAAAAAAAGACAACTCTCGCTCTAGGACTAAATCCTGTGTTACGCGGGACTTTGCAAACATACAACAAACGGACACAATGAACACCCAGATTCGAAAAAACAATTTATGAATCACACAAAGTGTTGTCTCGTGTGGGGATCGAACCCACAACAGCCGGCGCAGTGTCAAGCGGCGAGGCGACCGCTTAAACCACTACGCCAACCGTGCCGTCATATAAAAATTCTCTCTGGTCTGTATCACCATCGATAATGCGTGTCTGGCTAAATATTCCACTTATTTAGTCTAACACCTAATTCAATTTAAATTTCGTAACGTCTGGTGTAGTATTCCTGACTGCAACGTTGAGTCCAATTTCCTCCCAGGATAAACCTATTTGTGATGAACTCGTATATTTTCTCTATGCATGAGTATTATTTACATGCATAGGTGTGTATATAGAAATATATAAGTACGTTTATAAGTTATCTGGTAACAATGCAGTAGAGGTTCTGCCTTGTTTTGGATCAGACTATATTGTGAATAGTTGACAGATGGAAAAGCGTTTTCTAAAATAATAGAACCTGGCACGAAACTAAATAGTAAAACTATTCAATTTTCACTTTCAAAATTAAAACACCTTCTTTTGACCTGCAGCTACAAAATGCTCAGGCAATTTATATTTAAAAAGTCAACAAAAATAATTTCTTTGGTCTTTCTTTATAATCTGTATGAAACAGACCCGGTAAGCCGCCACATAACTCACTCGCGACACAACATATAAATATTTATATTCCTATCTTTTCTTTATTTTCCTGCATAGTTTATTAACCTTCCTCCTCTGATGCATGAACTTAGCAAAAATGCACGACGATCTCATTTTTGCAAACAATAATCGTTTGTCGACTTATTATAATAGTTATTAGTTGTAGTTTGTACGTCACATGGGATGGAACAATAGCTTCTTTGTTCATTTACTTGTTCTTTGTTTCAATATCCACTAAAATGTCAAGCAAAGGGCGCGCAAGTTTGCTTTCTATTTTACCGCAATTGTTGTTTCTTTTTTTTGTAATTGGATTCTCGTGGTTAGGGTTTCATTAGTACCACGATTTTTTGATCTTGATAATGTTGAAAGTTTCAGTATCTTGTTATAGGCTTTAGTGCGCACTTTGGGTTGGTTTATCACCTTTGATGTTTATCCGAAATTGAATTGTGTGTAATTCAGCGTCCCTTTTTGAAGTTGTACTTTTGAGTTGAATGCCTTTTACTCATTCTACTGTCTGTGATGACCGCTGGCATGTGTGTGTAAATAATTTTTATTTGATCTGCAGTATCTCAGCTGTTTTATCACTTGTTGATGAAATTTATACTTCCAGGCAAATACGACATCATTTGTGCCCACACTCTCATATATTTATTAAGCAAATTAAAGACGTTTATATACATTCATATCAAAGACGCTGCTCTGGTCATTGAGAGCTATGTAACTAAGATTGATGGACTCGCAATTTCAAATAGATACTAGTTGCATTAATATCAATGTGGCGTATGCTTCAACATTGTTTAACTTATTTGATAGGAGTATCTGGGCTAAGTACATAACAAATAAATAAAGGATCCGTTACAGCAATTAACATGTCAATTTCCCTTGCTTATTCATGTAAGTAATTAAACATAAATTGACAAAGCAATAATGAGTTTCGTTTGTGTATACATTTCAATTACTTCAGCCAGATACCATTTAATTTTGCATTTATTTAAAAATGCGTTTTGGGGTGAGAGCTGTAAATATGTATATGTGTGTATATTCCAATAATTAAACTGATGTATTGGTTAAAATAGTAATATTATATTCCGAGAGTGGTATGGGGTAAAAGAAGATGTAGTGACAAGCATCGAGAAAGGCATGTTAAGATGGTTTGGGCACATGGAGAGGATGGATGACGAAAGACTGACAAAGAAGATATATAAGGCAAGTGTGAATGAGACAGGACGAAGGGGAAGACCTAGGCGGACGTTCTCTGACCAGATTGGAGACCTCCTAAAA
Source organism: Euclidia mi (assembly GCA_944739405.2). Taxonomy (NCBI): domain Eukaryota; kingdom Metazoa; phylum Arthropoda; class Insecta; order Lepidoptera; family Erebidae; genus Euclidia; species Euclidia mi. The sequence goes on along the minus strand of OX123193.2, from coordinate 73,260,922 downwards.
AAGGACAGGTCAGAAGTACCCTAAACAGAAGAGCATGCATGAGAAACTTGATGGGAGTGAATGAAGCAAGAGTCTCTGCCTACCCCTCCGGGAAACAGGCATGAGTCTATGTATGTATGTATGTATGTATATTATATTCCTTTGGGTATCATGTTGCATTTTTTTATATCATACTTGTGAGGTTACCGAGGTTCGCGTGACTGCATTGCTATGGAACGTCGATGGACACCACGGTAGATTTCTCTGAACGACTCTAAGGGTGACTTACACACACTGCTAAGCCTGCGTCAAGGGGAAGATCAGCCAGTATTTTGAGTTTCCAACGGAAAGACCAAAAACTATTCAGAACGAATACTTACTACGAAAGTAAGAAAATACGCAAACTATATTATTATGTGCTAAGATGAAGTATATTATTATGTGTTAAGTATCACACATAGATTCTGAGTGGAACCCACACAATTTTCGAATTGAAAATTACTTTACAATTTCTGCTTGTTGAAATTTTTGCCTGGATTGTAACAGAACTGCAAACGTAAAGCTTAGACGTACTTACAACAAGCAATTTGTTTATATTCCAAAGTATAGATGGACGAATATTTGTTACTCTTTCACACAAAAACGAATACTCGCATTTTAATTAAACTTTGCAGATACATCTAAATATTATTTCATCGGTAACTTTTGTCGCGATAGCCTACGCGGGCAGAGCCGCGGATAAAACTATAATTAGCATCATTACAGTTTCAAAATATATTTTATAGTCAGTTTTTGAGTAGATCAGTTGTCGTGAACGCAAGCAAAACAATTCAGTTTCGCATATCCATTCAAACTACACCAAGGAAGCCGATCCATTGTGTCTGTAAACATCTACGTAGCGTATCAGCAGTGCTGTACCTATCTAAATAATTTATCTGTCCTATATTTGGCTTTAAATCGACAAAAAACTCAACATCAGTCGTGCTTTCCTTCTATATCTATTTCACTTGTTTAGTTTTCTTATAGACCCATCCATGTTTTACAGTCACGCAACAAAAAACGGGGTGCATCAATTTCTTTGTAACTGTTTCTTGTGCTTGTGTTACAAGACTTATTTAAAGCATGACACTCGCCACGTCTGTCATTAAAAGGCATAGTGATCTATGAGGACGTTTTGATGATAAATAAAGTGAAAGGGGTTTGGGTAAAAGTGGCATGTTTTTTTAAATACGCGGCCACTAATGAAAAGTGTTTTGTTAAAAAGAACACATTAAGTCGTTAATTTTTTTCTATGAACGTTACTTTCCCACGTTCATCGAAGACGAGATATTTAAAGTAAATAATCTATAAAATCAAATTACCATTTGCTAAAAATTGAAGACAATGCGACTGGTTAGACAAGATTTAATCGCAGAATTCGTGCCACAGAACTTGGGTTTTAACCACATGACCCCGGACCCGTGAAGAGGTTATATCCCAATGTCTATCCATTCCAAATGCTCTATTTGGAAATCCAGATGCCCCTATAGGTGATCGTAGAGCCTTTATTATACTAGACGGCACATACGTTTACTTGCAAAACAGCAGTAACTATTATTTTCAAAGAAAATCTTATAGCTTTCATAAATATCAACACCAACGGCGAGTACATCACTCACCTTCGATTCACAGACGATATCGTAGTCATGGCTGAGACCATGGAAGACCTAGGCACAATGCTCGATGGCCTCTGTAGAGTCTCCCAACAAGTAGGTCTTAAGATGAACATGGACAAGACGAAAATCATGTCGAACGTCCATGTTGTACCTGCTCCTATTCAGGTTGGGAACTCTACAGTCGAAGTTGTGGACAAGTATATCTACCTGGTACCAGTAGTCCAATTAGGTAGGTCCAACTTCGAGAAGGAGGTCAATCGTCGAATCCAACTCGGTTGGGCAGCGTTTGGGAAGCTACGACATATCTTCTCGTCCGATATCACGCAGTGTCTCAAGACTTTGAACAGTGTGTGTTTCCAGTGATGACTTACGGATCAGAGACGTGGTCGCTCACTATGGGCCTTATCAGAAGGCTCAAGGTCACTCAGAGGGCGATGGAGAGAGCTATGCTTGGAGTTTCACTGCGAGATCGAATCAGAAATGAGGAGATCCGCAGTAGAACCAAAGTCACCGACATAGCTCTCCGGATAGCCAAGCTGAAGTGGCAGTGGGCAGGCACATAGCTCGAAGAACCGATGGCCGTTGAGGCAGAAAGGTTCTGGAGTGGCGGCCACGTACCGGACGACGCAGCAGAGGTAGGCCCCCCGCAAGGTGGACCGACGATCTCGTCAAGATCGCGGGAGGCGGTTGGATGCGGGCGGCTCAAGACTGGTCTGTGTGCAGAACCTTGGGGGTGCAACAGTGGACGTCGTGTGGCTGATATGATGATGATGAATGTCGTACATACTCCTCCAATAACATGCGTAACTTTATGTATGTATGTATTGTGCCATGCGTGCTGTATTTTTCACAATAATAGGTGGTTCGTCCGTGTGGTGACGGATTAAGAATACGGAATGTCACCACCCCATATCATCCCATGGGTGTCGTAAGAGCCGACAGAGGGAGCATATTATGCAGAGAACAGCACTGTAAGAGAAGGAAAACTTGATACAAACCCTATACCAACCCGTTTGGCCAGCGTGGTATAGTAGGCCAATCCCTCCTTTCAAAGGAGAGGCCTAGTCCAGCAGTGGACTGTAAGGGGCTGATGATGATGATAATAGGTGGTTACGTCTTTATTTAGACGACATGATGTTGAAATTCTTCCTACTTCGATATCGTATATTTCAGCTCCGATATTACTTAGGGGAAAGTTATTTTATGAGTCATAATTATTATATATATCACTATACGTTAGCAACAATAAATTAAGTGGCCGTTCAAAAAAAAAATCATGCCGCTGGTACATACAAAATTACCCAAACCCCTTTATTAACAAAAATATCAGTAATCAGACGTGGCTTGCGATTCGTAAGAGATTGGCAAAGTTAAGCAACGCTTGCTCAGGTCGCCACTTGGTTGGGTGACCACGTGTGGCATTTACATCAGAGCGCTACCGTGCTTCGGAGGGCACGTAAAGCTGTCGGTCCCGGTTCTTGTCTAAGGATAAGGATCGTTAGGCCATGTCGGAGGCCTTCGGGCGGTCTGAAAACTCCGACACCAGAGTTGGCCACACACTCACACGAAAAACAACAACAAACAACAAAAATATGTTCTTACACATGACATTAATTGCGTGATTTCTACCAATACCTCAACAATATTTAATTAAAGTGATCACCGAGAACTGAAAGCAAGACATGAAGACCAAGAAATGTACATTTCTAATAAAGAAAACATGCCGTTTTCATTTCAGCAGACGCTAGGTTGAACTAGGCACGATACGCCTTTTACAATAAATATATAATCCTGAAGCAATATTAAAAATGCCGAACTATAACCTCTTTCAAAATTTTGAAACCTATTTCTTTCTGGAATTGAAAATCGTTCGTTTTTCTGTACCTAATCAAAAAATATCTGTAACATGTAAACGAAAATCAAATGATTGATAAAACTACGATTATATTTCTGCGAAATATAATCGTAGTTGTAGTAATGAAGTAGACTGAAGTTTTATTTGGTACAAAGTTAACCCACGGTTACACCCGAGCTGTTTTGCGTCTAGTGTCAGATTTAGAATTCAGAATGTCACTGCCATGCCGCATCATGCTGTGGGTGTCGTAAGCGGTGACTAAGGAAAATACAAGAAAGTGTATCTTTGCGAAAAGACGGCGACTATCAAATCCGGTACCAACTCGTTAGTTCAGTGTGGTATATAGTAGGACAAATCCTCCTATTGACTCACAGTGCAACTGTGAATCGAATCAGGACAGGCTTATACCCGGCTCTGGATTGTGAAAGACTATAGTGGTAGGTATTGTTTACTTCTTGACAACAGCGCTATTTACGTGACCAATTGTTGTGTTATTTGTAAGGCATTTTTATGTTTAAGTAACTGGGGTATATTATAGCAAATATGTTGCCAACTAAACTCAATATTCTAGTGAAAGTTCTATTAAAATCAGTGAAGCCATTCCAATTATTACCCTAGACAAACGAGGACACATGGAAAATCCAAAACATGGTTGCTTATGTCGTGGTATCTCGTAAATAATTATACGCACTTAAAAAACAAACATACATACATAGACTCACGCCTGTTTCCCTGAAGGGGTAGGCAGAGGCATATTAAACGCCCACTTTTCGCCAGTATTTTGATCCTACGTAATAGATGGCGAGCCTATTGCCGCTTATCGGGATATTTTGTTTACATATTTTGTTAGACACAACATTTTTATTAATATGTATGGATGGAATTTGTGAAACTTCAAAAAGTTACTATTAGCTCGAAATCTAAATAAAATCTCAACGTGACGAAACCCAGTAATAGCTTCCATCGTGTTTAATTTCAGTGTAGTTTACTTTTATGCCGTGTTGCGTAAACTACGTTTTGTACGTTTTCAGGCTGTTTTCTGTCTCTAAAGTCAAGGATTTAAATAAGGCTTGAAAAATACTTGCATTGTTACATTTGATGCTAGATTTTCAGGCCTAAAAATGCTTTTGACCACGTTGTAAGATGATGTCTCATACAAAAATGACTGCGTTATATAGGTAATATTCATAAAATAATGGCAAGATGAAGCTACATTTTCATTAGTCACTGTAGAGTAGGTGGCCGCTTATTGTGGCATTAATATCAGCACTACCGTACCTTGAAGGACACATATAGTTTTCAGTCTTATTTTTTATATCGGGACAATAACCGCTAGGCCATGTTGAAAGCTTTCGATAGTTGATCAAACTCTGGCATCAGAGTTGGTCACACACTCATACCAAAAAAGTAGAACTTTAAGTTCTCTTTCTGGTTTTCAAAATCCGTTTTGCCATTACCTTTCAAAATCAAAATCAGACCTAGCTTTGTATCATTTTGGAAATTATTCTACTGAATGAAACCTTGCTTCAAATAATTGAAAGTGCTAGTACAGTCAATACAGATGGGTACCTGACACAAAGCCTTTCGAAGCACCGTGGTGTTCGTATACAAGGAAACGTTCAAACCCGAAATATTTTAACTGATATTTGTTGCACTTTATAGAAGATAAGTCGTGTACGTCGTCAGTAAAATAAAGAAAACATTTTGATTGAGGCAAAAATATCTATTTACCTAATACTTACATACATACATATACTCATGCCTGTTTCCCGGAGGGGTAGGCAGAGACTACGGAACGCAATTTGCAACGATCCTGACATATCTCTCTTGCTTCATTCACTCCCATCAGATTCCTCATGCATGCTCTTCTGTTCAGGGTGCTTCTAACCTGTTCTATTTTTAGGATGTCTCCAATCTTCTCTGTCTGTCTCTAGTCTTCCCCTTCGCCCTGTCCCTTCCACACTTGCCTTATACACCACTATTTTTTCATTAGTATAAAAAATTTAACAGGGCACTAAGTATCTTTAACTGATCATATTTATGTAGTTGAAAAATAAAAACACTAAGTCCCAAAACTGTCCACAAAAATACGTGATAATTGGTAAATGCAATACTAATACTATGATCGACCCGTGTACTATCATAGTAAAATTAACCATTGATAAATTAACCCTTCCCCCGCCCCTCTGCGCCTGCGCCAGGCCCCGACGATGCGACAAACAGTACTAAATTGTTAGCTAAAGTGAGCGTATCTAATTTCGTTGCAAAAGTTAATTGTTTGTCTACGTTTGCCCGACGCGATGGCCTATCATATCAGTTCATATCACGGGAGTATGTAGCTATGCTTCGTGCGTACTTTTTGAGTGGAAAAATCGCGAATGCAGTTGTGTACCCATGGACATCGTATTGTGAGTGTACAAAAGTGACCGGGTCAGTGTCAAACAATTAAAACAGTACATATTGGATGCTTTTGACAACGGTGGTGGACATTTCGAAGGACAATGGAAATACTTGTAAGTTTAGTAAATAATACGTACTTAAGTAAATAATAATTTGATGCGGGCGGCTCAAAATCGGTCTGTGTTCTCCACACACCTTGAGGAAGGCCTATGTCCAACAGTAGCCGTCTCTAGGCTGACATGATGATTATAAAATAATTTGTAAATAGCAGATGATTCTAACTTCATAAATACGCCAAAATTACTCTTTTCTTTTAGTCCAGAACACCTTCTTTTATTTTGATATTTGTTTGCTTTCTAATTACATACCTCCGTATTTAATTACTTGTTAAACGATAAATTTGACCGGTCCTAAGCCCGAATGAAGTAGTCGAGGGTAGAATTAACAAAATTAAAAAATGACTACCCACATTTATTATTTTCCTTCATTTTATTTTCTATGGCTACCTACATCATAAATGCGACAGAGAGAATGCGAATGAGCAGGAAGGAATATTATCAATGAATTAGTGAATGGATTGTAAAATATGACTATGATTTAAGTGAGATTTTCTACAATAAACAAATGATAATAACTTTGCTCTTTATTGATATTATGAAATTCTTACGTCACATATATGATAATAATATCTTCGCTAATCTGTCCTTAAAGCTTTTGTACTAATTAAAAAATAGTGGTGTATATCTGCTTGGTCAGTCTTTCGTCATCCATCCTCTCCACGTGCCCAAACCATCTTAGCATACCTTTCTCGATGCTTGTCACTACATCTTCTTTTACCCCACAACACTCTCTTATCACACAATTCTTTACTCTGTCAGTCAAAGAAACACCACACATACTTCGCAGTGCTCTCATTTCTACAGCATTTATTCTACTTTCATGACTCTTCTGCCATACCCAACTATCACTACCATACATAAGAGTAGGAACTAACACCCCTCTATGGACAGCCAAACGTGCCATTTTGGACACGTTTTGGCTATTCATAAACGCCTTCAGAGCTCCATTCACTCTATTACCTGCATTAACTCTTCTTTCAATATCTTCTACATTCTTACCATCTCTTGTAAACCGCGTACCTAAATATACAAACTCATTCACGTGCTCCACTGACTGTCCATCGATCATAACATTACAAGCCGTAACGCATTCCTCCTTTTCAAAAACCATAATTTTCGTTTTACTTATATTCACTTTCATTCCTTTCCTCTCTAACGCACCATGCATGATTGTTACCATCTCCTGCAACTCCTCCGCTGAAGAAGCAAGTATAACCTGATCATCAGCATAAAGGAGGCATTTGACAAGTAACTCATTTATCCTTAATCCACAGTCACTATTTTTCAAATCTTGCAAACAACTGTCCATGAAGAGGTTGAACAGCCACGGCGACGCTACACATCCCTGTCTAACACCTGTCTCGATGGTAAACCAATCCGTGTACGACCCATTTATCCTCACACAAGCTCTAGAATCTTCATAAAGGGATTTCAGAGCTCGTATGAGGTCGCTGTTCACCCCATACATCGACAGTACCGACCACATTTCATTCCTCACCACTTTATCGTAAGCCTTTTCCAAATCCACGAATGCGCAATAGACCTTTTGACCTTTGGCCAAGAATTTTTCGGCTACGCACCGCAAGGAAAAGACTTGATCCGTGCACCCCATACCCTTTCGGAATCCTGCTTGTACATCCCATATTTTATTGTCGGTTACATCCATAACTCTTTCAATCAGTACCTTCGCATACAATTTGCCAACAATGCTGAGAAGGCTAATGCCTCTATAGTTGTTGCAGTCTTGTTGCGAGCCTTTTCCCTTATAAAGAGGCACAACCACCGCTGTGGCCCAGTCATCAGGTACTCGGCCGGTGCTCCAGCACAAGTTAAATAAGCGCTGCAGCTGACCAACTATGATGCCCTGTCCAGCCTTCAGCATTTCAACTGTAATCCTATCATATCCTGCAGCCTTACCTAATTTCATACTTCCCAACGCCTTCACAATCTCATCCACACCAATATCGCTTTCATCATTGCTATTATAACCATTCATTTCGTCGATCGATGTCTCTTTCGCCGTTCTTTCAAATAGACCTTCAAAATACTCCTTCCATCTCTTCAGCACGCATGATTCACCATTCAGTATCTTTACATTCTTGTCTCTGATTGACGTGTATTCTGATGATTAGTTCTTCCTCGAACTGCACGAACGGATTTCCAGAAAAACTTTATGTTTCTCCGGAAATCTTCAGATAGTCTGCTATCAAACTCCTCTTTCTTTTCTCCTTTTTTCCTTTTAACAATTTCTTTCACAATTCTTTTTGACCTAACAAACTCCTTTCTTGCTTCATCTATGTCATCACTCGTTGCATTTCCCATTCTTTCATTTGCTCTGACAGCCAACCAATCTAACCAAGCTTTCTTCTTCTTTGACACTGCTGATTGTACATCCTTGTACCACCATGTATTCTTAACCTTTCGTATTTTCCTTTTCTTGATCATACCACATACTTCAGATGCTACACATACTATCTCTTCTTTTAAAGATTGCCATAATTCTTCCATATCATTTATGCCATCGAACCTCTCAAATCTTGCTATCAATCTTCGCTTATACTCATCTTTCACATCTTTTTCTTGCAGATTTTATACTTTTATTCTTTCTAAGACCCTATTTTCATTATGTTCTCGGTGTCGCCATCCTTTAAAGAGTCCACTTATCCGGCTCATCACCAAGACTGGTGATGAGCGGTGGTCTGTGTGGATGCTGATCCCACGATACACCCTTGTATCTAACACATTCTTTCTCAAACGTTCATCTACAATTACAAAATCAATCATACTTCTTCTAACATTCTTAGCCTCAAGCGTATACATGTGTATCCTTTTGTGATCAAACATGGTGTTTGTCATACAAAGGGTCCACTCTAAACAAACCTCGAGCAATACTTTTCCATTTTCATTCACACTCTCATCACCAAATCCACCTAAAACCCTTTCAAATCCATCTCGTTTTACTCCCACCTATCCATTGAAATCACCTAACAAGATCAATCTTTCGTTATCCTTACATTTCCTCAAAATCGCTCTTAAGTTCTCCCAAAATGTCTGCCTTTCGTCTTGTTCTTGCTGTGACATACCCGCTACTATATTGACCGGAGCGTAAACCCCTACAATAAAGAGACGAGTAAGTCCTACTTTCATTCTCATCCACAATAGTCTAGCATTTACACATTCAAATTCCTTAACGCACTCATTCATTCGTGCAGACAGTATTAAACCAACTCCCTTGCAGGCTCTGGTGGTACTGTCTACCCCAGACCAATAAGCCGTGTAGCTGTCATGCTTGGTGGGGCCACAACCTTTCCTTTTTGTCTCATTCACACATAGAACATCAGTCTTTCTATCATCCATCATCTGGCATACTTCATTCAATTTACCATCCATTCCTCCTGCAATATTTAATGTTGCAAACCGGCTTTTCGTAGGCCGCTTTTCGCCCTCGCGGGAAACGAGACGTGATGGGTTGCGAACCGCGTCGTCGCCGTCTGGAGAAATAAAATTTTCAGTTCTCATAGCGTTCCCACGAGCATTAGGGATTTAAAATGTCCGTCCCCGCAGAGCCCTTTACGGGGATAAGGTGGAATCCCAGCTGTGCCCTGTGACCACCAACACATGCACCCTCCGTTTGCAACCAGCTTGCCCTCTGGCCACGAATCCCTCGGCACGCGTCGGTTGACACCTTGGATTGGGGTTTGTTTTCGGGTATGCTCCCTGAATGTTGGTTTTATTTCGGAGTGTACCTTCTCCTAGACGGGTTGCCATCCAAAGCTGACGAGGCCCATCCCCCCAAAGAGAGTGGTTTAATTTCGGAGTTTTCCTTCTCCTAGACGGGTTGCCATCCAAGGCTAACGAGGCCCATCCCCCCGAAAAAATATACCTAATAAACTATCTAATAAACCTCATTGCAACAAACACTACAAAAATGGTTTAAAGAAAATACTATGTTTAATTAAGTCTATTGCTTTCTTGGTTTTTTTTAATAAAACTTAGCCAGAGATAAAACCAAATAAAACGTATCAAAATCAGTTTCACAAATAAATTTACATGATGTGTTCGTGAAAAAAAATTTTAATACAGCGGGTCCAATAATTAAATCAAGACCGTTATTTACTTTAAAAATGATTTAAGCTATTATTACTAGCAGCTGTGCAACGCAGTTACACCCACGATTGAAACAGAAAAAAAATTGAGAGGCCTATGAAAGCCCTATAACAGTATCATAACACCCTTCGTTTTATCACAAAACCGCCTTACGTTCAAATCTACGAATACAGCAGTACATGAATTAATAGGGACAGTAAGTAACTTCCATAAAACCATGAGTACGTTGAATACAGCGTCTCGGCACTAAAGGCCTGTGACAAAGCGCGCCTTCAATAACCGTCACACAGTTCCTTACAAAGACATGGTACGACTAACTGTTGAGTGAATTGTCTCGAAGTAGAACTGCAAACTTAACGTTCGAGTTTGTATGAATTTGTAACACAATTTTGTTTTTAAACTTGCTTGTCAAAGAATCTAGGACGTTAGTTATAACTTTATTTTTTATATAGTAATAGGCGGCAAACGAGCAGACGGATCGCCTGATGGTAAGCAATTACCGCCGCCCATGGACACAAGCAACACCACAGGAGTCACAAGTGCGTTGCCGCACCTTGGGGTTGGGAAAAGGATAGGATAAGGTGTGGGATGAGGGAGAAGGAATAGGGGATAGGGCCTCCGGCACTCTCACTCACCGAACGAAACGCAACAGTTTAGGTACTGTCGATTTTCTGTGAGAGGCTAGTACTCCCCGGTCTATATATCGGTCGTATTTTACATATACTTATATTTAAAATACATACATACATAGACTCACGCCTGTTTCCCCGAAGGGGTAGGCAGAGGCATATTAAACGCCCACTTTTCGCCAGTGTTTTGATCCCACGTAATAGGTGGCGAGCCTATTGCCGTCCGTTGATCGGCAGGTGCACCACTTGCAGGTGAGGTTGGCTTGGGACCCTAAGTTCTTGGCGGGAACTTGTAAAATACGATACTACCAAATTGATGTATTTAGATAAATATTTATCAATTCCAAATGATTCAAATCAGAAATACTTTGATTGATATTTGTTGCACTTTAAAGAACGATTTAACGGTATCAAAATATAAATAGATGACATTTTGATCGAGGTTAAACATATCTTAAATCTCATTGCAATAAACACTACGAAAATGTTTTGAAGTAAATACTAAGCTAAATTTAGTGAATCGTTCTCTTGTTCTCTTTGATAAACTTAGACGGAGATAAAAACAAATAAAACGTATCAAAATCAGTTTCACAAATCAATTTCCATGATGTGTTCGTGAAAAACAAATTTTAATGCAGTGTGTCCAATAATTAAATCAAGACCGTTATTTACTTCAAAAAATATTTTAGATACTATTACTAGCAGCTGTGCAACGCAGTTACACCCACGATTGAAAGAGAAAAATATTGAGAGGCCTTTGAAAGCCCTATAAGAGTATCATAACACCTTTCGCTGTAACACAAAACCGTCTTACGTACAAAGTTACGTACAAATATAGCTGTACATGAATTAATAGGGACAGTAAGTAACTTCCACAAACCAAGAGAACTTTAAATACAGCGTCGGAACTAAAGGCCTGTGACAAAGTGCTCCTTCAATAGCCGACACGCAGTTCCTTACAAGGACATGGTTGGTATTGATCGTATTGATTTCAAAGCATAGCTTTGAAATCAATACGATCAATACAGTAAAGTATATGTGGTATAATTTTTTACATAAAGATTTAGTTTTATTTATTAGGCAGCGATAGCCTAGTGGAGATACCAACAGACTGCCATGCAGAGGGTTCGAATCCACAGCACGCACCAATGACTTTTCGGAGTTATGTGCGTATTGAATAGTCAATTATCGCTTGTGCCGTGCCTCGGAGAGCACGTTAAGCCATCGGTCCCGGTTGTCATGAAGATCTTTGACAGTCGTTATAGGGCATTAGTACCTTCTAAATAAACTGACACCAGTCTAAACCATGGAATATCGCTATCCCTTCGGGTTGCAGAGGTCAGAGAGGCAGTCGCTCTGTGGCAAAGCTAATATTTAGCCAAATCCGGTTGGACTAGTAAGCGGACCTCAGGTCGAAACTGGTACAACGCTAGGAGGATGATGATGATATAGATTTAGTTTTATTATTTCACCTGTATTTGTCTGTTGCTGTCTGTGCAAAGAGAATATGGCTCACGTAGATTTTTTTGAATAACTGTTGAAGTTAGCTAAGATGCAACTTTTTAAATCATCAGTTGCACAAAACACTTGTTCTCAAAACAATAAGCCGATCACACAAAGTGTAGCCTCGTGAGGGAGTCGAACCCATGACACTCAGCGCAGTAAATGCTGAAACTATCGTCAAACCAGTACGCCACTGTGCGGTCAAATTATTACTTCTATTGATGGCTGTCTGTCACTGCAGCGAGCAATAAAAAAGACTTGTGGATAAAGATTTATAGAACACCATATTTTTAAGTCTGTGTCGCTTTCACTAGCTGCACCTGCTCCAAAAATAGAAAAAGTGAGTCGCAATAAAATTCTAAGCCAAAAATATGAGTACTAAAGCATTGCACTAGAAATCAATAAAATAACGTACTATATGGCGCGCGCTCATGTTTGGAATTGAACAAAACCGTCCGCTTATCAATTGAGCGTCTTACAATATTTTGGCTCAGACCCAATGTTTCGCCAAATCGTCAAGAAATTTTGCACACAATTTTGCAATGAAAATATCTTTTAATTTTATATATGTATATTTATAGTTTACTAGCTGTTTCGGCAAACGCTGTTCAGCCTAGAAATTATCAACAAGGTTCTAGTATCATGCAGTTTTTGATGCCAAATCGTTTTAAAAGATGGAACCGTTATTTCCATATTTTTTATGATTTGGCATCTTATCCTCTGGGGTATTAAAATAGCCTTCAAACAGCTGTCACACATACATGAAAATTATAAAAATCGGTCAAGCGTTTTCGGAGCGAACTGCTCCGAAAACAAATTATATCGTAATCATATTATGGCTTTGAGGTATGGTTAGCATATTTAGGATTCCAACACGTTGCTTTATAGGGTAATTCTGAGGAAAAGCTAATATTCAGACAAAACTGGTTGGGTTTGTAGTTGCACTCCGGACTCCAAACTACATGTCTTAGTCGCAATCGGGATAACGCTCGGGCAATGATGAACACTATACATAATAATATGTTATTATATATAGTTCCCGATGAAATGAAAAGTGTAACCTGGTGTATTTTTAACCTATGCTATTCATATTGGCTGTCAAATAATATGTGAATGTTAAATAGTAGGATGTCGTAGCTTTTGTTATTTTTGGACCGAAGCCATTTTTATCCAAACGGCAGAAAATATGGTTAGGAGTTCAAGTAGGATAGATTTTTAAATTACTTTTAACAGAAATCTAATTTTTAATGAATATTGAAATCCTACCAGTTTATTCATGAGTTGGGCAAAGTCACGGGGTCTTTTAAGGGTTCCGTACCTCGAAATGAAAAAACGTAATCCTTATAGGATCACTTTGTTGTCCGTCCATCTGTCAAGACCCTTTTTCTCAGAAACAAGTGGAGGTACAAAACTGAAATTTATATAAAATATTCAAGTCTATAACTGTCCCTTGAAGCTGTGAACATATCAAACTTATAAACCAACGCAATCAAAAGATACGGCCGTTTATGCTGCATTTTCCTAAAATTTTCGGCACTCACAAGGAAATTAAAAAACTACAGGGTACCTCCCGTGAACTCAGAATCTTGAAACTTGGTACGAAGCAACGTCTTATAACACATATTAAGGGAAATTGCGAAAACCGTAAATGTTTAGTCACATCATATAAAAAAAGAATTTTATTAATTGTAAGTAACTACCATATCGTCATGAACGCGTAAAAGTATTAAATTGAAATTCATATCAAATACTTGAGTCTATAATACCTTTAAGCTGTAACAAAATCAAACTTTTATCTCAACGCCATCAAAAGAAACAGCAATTTTACTATATTTTCAAACTCGCAACTACTCGCAAGGAAATTAAAACCTACAGGGTACTTCCCACGAACTCAGAATCTGGAAATTTGGCACGAAGCAATATCAGACAGGTTGGACTGAACCCTCGGTGAGCGAGTCCAACTCGCACTTGATCGGTTTTTTTATAAGGTGCTTGTGTGGTGGAGTCGTGCAAAGAATGCTAATGGCGTGGCCTACAACAGTGAGACCTCGACGGACAACGTGATGGTTATGGTGGCTAGGCAAACGCCTGTAGAAGAGAGTCATACACATCCACTCTACCTCCAACAAGAGGTAGAGTGGGTAAAATTCGGCTCATGCGTTTAAAACGCATTTGTTTGTACATGTCAGTGGGTGATGATAGATCGACGAACTTTGAGCGGTTTCAGATTAGCGTTTTATACGCGCGTATAAGCTCGTTTTTGGAAGTGCATATAGGCGCGTATAGGCGCGCCTTTTGGCACACGCACAACTCGTACGAGCGTTGACGCGCTTCTAAGCTCGTATAACCACGAGCCGTCAGAATCCATGTTGACACTGACAAGACGTCACTACCATTTTGAGCGAACACGCCCGTTTACGTGAGTCTGGTTTTTTGAAGCGCGTAATGTAGCGCGCGTGTAAGCGCGTATGCTGAAACGACCGTATACGTGCAGAAAAATACGCTAATCTGAAACCGCTCTTAGTCAGCTAGCATAAATTACTGCGGTTTAAATCATTTCTAGAATCCTTATTTTATATTTTAATACTGGCCGTTACACTCAATTGAACTTGAATAACTTTCGGTATCTAACCAAAGGCGCCACAAACACAAACCACACTACAAACCACACACAAAAATGTCATAACATAGTCATGAAATCACAGACAGGCAGTTAAATTTTATGTATATAATTATGTTCTTTAAATGTATACATTATTGCCAACCTATGTTACTGGCTATATCTGCGTAGGTAGCGGATATAGCGATCACAGTTATCTTACAAAAATATGTAAATTAATTCCTACTTTTACTCCATTCAGGCAGTACGTAATTTTGTGTCCGTACTGCTAAGATCGCGGCGCATTTTTTATCACTGCCCTGGTAGCATACTTTCATTCTAAGGAGAACCTATATTCTGTTGACATGTGCTGTGTTAATTATGTTTATAAAATAAATACATACACTATAATAGGTACACTATCAGCAATATAATCACATTTACTATATGTACATATAACCTTTTCTTGATTTTTAAAGAAAATTACATCTAGTGCATCGGCATCTTGTCTGATAGCATAGCATGACTGATCCTTCTGCGTACAACATTAATTGCTGAACTAGAGTTACTATAGTAACATCTTCTCACGACCAAGATAGTTCAACATTGGAATCGACTGATAATTTATAGTTATCGTGTTGAACATTGAATCCGGCAGCTACAATAGTTACCTTGCCATTTTATTAGATGAATATCTATAGTCAATTGCCCTCTGTATTGGACCAATTAAATTAGAGCTTCAAGAAAATAATCTCCGCCATCCGGAGTGATAATAGTCGCTTAACTGTGAATATATGTGCGACCAAAAAAGCGACCATTCCTTTTAATTTATACTAAGCTTAGTCTGCACCGCAAATGCGGCACTTACTAGAACCAAACGAAGTAGCCATCATCATCATCAGCCTTTAACAGTCCACTTCTGGCCTAGGCCTCTCCTTTGAAAGGAGGAATTGGCCTACTATACCACGCTGGCCAAACGGGTTGGTACAGGGTTTGTATCAAGTTTTCCTTCTCTTACAGTGCTGTACTCTGCATAATATGCTCCCTCTGTCGGCTCTTACGACTCCCATGGGAGCATAATTGCCATATTAAATGACAATTGACTTGGATGAGAAATTAACGTACGATAGCATGTGTCCACCTTAAAGTGCTGCAAAGACGTCACGCCTGTATCCACGAAGGGGTAGGTTACCCAGTTCTCCATGTCATGAATTTGTAGATCCCACGTAATAGGGGGCGAGCATTCACATATAAATACATATTAAATCGATGGGGGCAACCTATTGCCGTTACCGGGCACTTTGTTCACTTTTTCAGACTGCTACTGAGAATTTGGGATAACCCAGTAACACTTTTGCCCGACCCGAGAATTGAAAGCGGCCAAAACCCTCCGATGGGTATTGGCCCGCCAGATGGTCAGACGGGCCCCGAACAAAACCCCCTTGACGGCGGATGAAGGACCCACAGGACAGGCTTGCCTAGTGTGGGGCCGCCGCGCCGGATAACAATCTATTGCAAACTGTTCTTGTCAATAAATGCATTTTTATTTATTTAATCCAGCCTTTTGTCATTTTAACGACGACTAGTATTTTGATGGCAGTTGTCATGTCCCTTAAATGCGAAATCCTGTTAAAGTGCGAATGATAATTGGAGTATGTTGAAAACGTGCATTAATTACCCACTGCAGTGACATGTGAAACTAATTAAATATGTATAAAGAATATGGTGTTAATATCTATTCATTAATTGGTTGATATTTAAGATAATGGTTATAATTAAGATATTAAGATAACACTGTGTACTGTAAAACGTATTATTTTATTTGGGTATTAATTAAGTATTTAAAATATTTTGTAATTTATCGGAAGTTGCGATTTAATTTGAGGTCACAACTGTTTAATTCATATTAACTGGCACTAAATCATACCAATAATGTAATATTGTGTAGCTGTTAATACTAATATTACTACTATGGGATAGCGAAAATGTGAAACATTTTTTTTAAATGCCATTGAAATATTTCATAATTCGATCTCACTATTTCACTTATATTTTTCATATTAATTTTCAAAATAATTTAGATTTTTCCCGGTTTGTAGATATAGTAGCAAAATAATTTCACTAAAATTCAATTTTGTATAAAATACAAAAAGTGAAGGAAAAACAAACATTTTATATCTGCTAATGGTACAACATGTAATAGGTTGTATTATATAATATCCAGCAAATATAATTGGCTAATATCCAGCAAAGCTACATCAAATCCTTCTAACCGCTTGACCGCACAAAGTGACTATTTTCCCTTTTTTGGACGAACAGATGAGCGCGTAAACTGTAATTTTTCCCACTCTTTTCCGCTGCGCACTTATCTGTTTGTGGAATTCGGATAACTTAACCAATTGCGGTATGTTGCATATCAATAGACGCGTAATTAAATGAGCTTTCCAATGATATAAATTTAAAGCATATAATATGGTTGAAGCCGATTTTATATTTCTGACATATTCCTTTTTCTCATCTTTTTTATTATGGAAGGTATATAAGTATTATACAGGGTTAGAAAGGTTATTTAATTTACTTTTAGAGAAAATAAATATAATGAAAAGAAACATTTTAAGATTAAACATAAAAAAATAAAACAAAGACTTTTTTTTTAATTGGCGCCAATTTTCATATTTTATTTTTTTAAATACCGTTTTATGTTATATACAGATTCAAACCTAGATAACTTTCTTTCCAACTAGGTTTCCAAGTATAAAAACCAATTTTGATAAGAATCATCTGATAAGAATTATTTTTATTGGAATCTGCACAGTTGTTTACTTTTTCCCGCCAAAATAAACTGAAGTTCCCGCCAAAATTTGCGATAGCTAATATCTCATAAATAACCCTATACTTGACGATGTGCATTTAAATGCACATTTTTTTTTAAATATTCTACAAGCAAAATTAAGTACATTTTTTATTTATTTTCTACTCATTCACCCATGAAATGCCCGTATTAGACATACAAAAATATTACTGAGCCCTGGCGAGACTTGGTCTACTCAGTAGATCGCGAGATGGTGGAGCATGCGCGTGCGTCTACGGCATCCATGGTAAAAATTGATTGAAATCATATTATTTATTAATGAAATTGAATAAAAAAGTGATAAAAACAGGACCTAAATATACAGTCTTGTGAATTAAATATAGATTTTTTCAATTTGAAATAGTTTACTTGGAAACATTTTCATGTTATCTTGCATGTGTCTTTAAATGCACATTGCCAAACTATTAACAGACCTACCAGCACTAGGCTGTGTGCATTTATAGATACATTGCCAGTTTGAAGGACATTGTTTTTAAAATAACATTATAAATTTCAATTAAATTATTTCTTACTATTAGATGTTTATTTTTTATATTTCTTTATTTTGGCGTTAGTGCCTAAGTCTTGTGCTAGTTCCGACATAGAAAAAGTGGTTCTTCGGAAGATGAACTTCATTATGCATGTTCAGTGATACATTTCGACAATTTTTCACTTCAGTAGAATTGCTGGAAAATTTGAGTAATGTTTATGGTATCTTTGCTTTAGGGACTATCAGGCAAAACAGACTTCGAGGAGCTGCAGCTAAACTACCTACTGATAAAAAGCTAAAAAATAAAGGTCGTGGATCTTTTAGTCAAGTCGTTTCTAATGGATGTAAAATAGCAGTAGTCAAATGGGTTGACAACAAGTGTGTCACTATGGCCAGTACTTATACTGACTTGCAGCAGGTGCATCAGGTGTTACGATACTGTAAAAACACAAAAAGCAAAGCACATGTTACATGTCCCAACATCGTAAAAGAATACAACTGTTGTATGGGAGGTGTAAAGCTTGCAGATATGCTAGTAGCTCTTTATCGGACTGAAATGCGACCACATCGTTGGTATATATACCCTTATACTCACAGTTTCTTGACATATGTGTCAATAATACATGGCTCATTTATCGTCGTGAAACCAAAGTTGCAAAGCAAATTAAACTTAAAGACTTTCGATGGGCTATAAGTAATGATCTCACCACCTTTCAAAGAATTATTATTATAATTAAGAAGTTTTCGAATACGTCCAGAAGTTCGAATTTTGTTACACCGCAGATGTCCGACTACGGCCGATATGACCACTTTAGACACTTGCCATCATTTACAAATAAAGGCAGATGCAAGAATTGCATAAAAAGTCAGACTAAATTAATATATGTAAAATGCAACGTGAGACTTTATTTGGTATATGGTCGTAATTGTTTTTATGTTTATCATACAAAATAATAATAATAAATTTCATTGTCAACATGTCTGATTACTGATTTCTCATTATGAATAGTATTTTGTGTGTTTACAACTTTTGTAGTAGGTACTTAAAGATGTTTTTTATTGTTTAAAAGGCCTATAGCGGCAACCGAAATACATAATTTGTGAAAATTTCAGCTTTCTAGCTATCAAAAGGTCATAGACAATCATGTTGTTGTCTTTATTGCTCATATTTGATCTCTTTACTAGTAGTTTTTTTTTAATCGACCGTTGTTTCATCTTAAATAAGTCGTGTTTCAATTTCGTCTGCACATGGCAATGTGCATTTAAATGCACACGCTTTTTTTACAGCGATAATTCGACGAAGCTGGCAATGTGCATTTAAATGCACATGCTATATTTCAAAAACTATATATGTATGATTTTTTTTTGCATTTTTTACGTGTATTTGACACGTATTAAATGCGATATATGTGGAAAAAATAATGAATATATACAATAAAAACCTTTGCCAAGTATAGGGATAAAATGAGTATTATATATTTTATCAAAGGTTTATTCATATACTCATAATAAAAAATAATACATCGCATAAATGTAACCTTATATACATACATGATTATGTATTTAAACTTTTTAACATAAAATTTAAAAAAATGCCGTTTTTACGATAATTTTTTGTTTAGAATTAACAGAAAGAAGTAATACACAATTTTTATTTATTTTTTTGATGTAACTTCATAATTAATCAGTTAATTTACAATTAAAACATAAAAGTACCATATATAATTACATAATTTGTTTACAATGATGTTTTTAATCCATTATTACGCCACGCGCGCGGAATGCAAAGTCAGCGAAATATATATTTTTTTTCAAATGCTTACATCTAAATAATTTTTTAGCAAGTATTGCTATAACTTATTTTATTTTATTTTTTATTTATTGTTCTTTGGGAAACAAACAGATATATTACATAACAAATAGACTATAAGATACAAATAAAACATAATTCCGTGGGGTTGACGGCATAGAATACAAGTGTCACCACCCCCTATTTTCCCGTGGGTGTCGTAAGAGGCGACTAAGGGATAACACGATGCATATATACGACGATACCATATTTGCGTAGAGACGGAAAACTCGACATCAAACCCTATACGACTGCCTCGTTGGTCTCGCGGCATAAATGTGCGCGTGGGATCGGGAGGTCCCGGGTTCGATTCCTGGGTCAGGCAGTGTTATTGGGTTTTTCTGTCACGAAGTTCTCAGTAGCAGCACGGAGTCTGGAAATGTGCCCGGTACGGCAATAGGCTCGCCCCTTTTTACGTGGGACCAAAGTTTTTACTTATATCTGGCGAAAATTGGGTGTAGAAATACACCTCTGCCTACCCCTTCGGGGATAAAAGGCGTGACGATATGTATGTATGTATGTATAATCCAGAGCAGTTTCCACAACATTGCTTTACATTTTGTGACGGACATAGGTATAAATAGTATTAAGTGACTACAGAATAACATTACAGCAAGAAAATATGGAAAATATTTGGTAAAAAAAATACAATTAGATACACATTATAGTTGATAATGTATATCACACTGCATTCTTAGAAAATTTGGAAAAAATAAATTCAATATGATATACATTATCAACTAGGTATTAAGGTTGTTATAATTGGTAATCGATCTTTTAAATTTAGCCAGAGATATATGAAATATATCCATGTTATCATAACTTCCTTCAATTTGGTTGTTGTAATTGCGACAAGATCTTCGGGTAAAAGTATTCATAGCGTAATTGGTCTTAGCTACGGGAATGTGAAAGACAGACTTCTTTCTTGCACTTAGTCGTGGACATCCAAAACTTATTTTATTCAAAAGATAAGGGGAGTCCACATGATTGTTTATAATCTTATAAAGGAAAACCAAATCATGTTTCATGCGTCGAGATTCTAGGGTGGGCAAATTCAGCGCAAACGGTTCATTACCAACATGTGATGTAATTAACTTTTTTTCACATCGCCAAGTGATGTGTCTCATAAATTTATTTTGAATCCTTTTTATTTGGTCAATATATACCTTATATTGGGGATTCCACACAACAGACGCATACTCCAGTATTGGTAGGACAATGGTTTTAACAAGTAGTAATAAGGTGGTCAGTTGTTTAAAATCCTTTGTTATTCTTAATACAAAGCCCAACATACGAAACGCTTTATTGGTGACAGGTGCGACATGCTGCTCGAGAACAAGCTTACTATCTAGCAGTACCCCCAGGTCTCTCACCTCGGACACTCTTTTAATAGGTTCTTTGTTAAGCAAGTAATGGTATTCTATGATTTTCTTTTTTCTAGTAAATGTAAAAACATTACATTTCTTGACGTTAAGATAGAGTTGATTATTTTTACAATAATTACACAAATTATCTAATAAAAGAGGTCCGAGATGAGAGCCCTGTGGGACGCCAAATGTAATTGGCGTAAATGAGGAACAGAATCCTTTTATAGTTACAGCTTGACTCCGATCACGGAGGTATGAAGCAAACCAGCGAAGCAACTCTCCGTGTATACCGATGTACTCCAGTTTCTTCAAAAGTATGTTATGTGAGATTTTATCAAAAGCTTTTGAGTAATCGGTATACACGGCATCGACCTGATAACCACCATCCATGGCGTTAGCAACAAAATCAATAAATTCGCATAAATTTGTTGCAGTAGACTTTCTACCAATAAATCCGTGTTGCTCTGGTATTAATATAGGCCTGATAAGTGGAATGATAAAGTCGCAGATAATACATTCAAAAATCTTAGGGATGACACTGATCTTAGAGATAGGGCGGTAATAAGTCACATCATATTTATCGCCACTTTTAAAAATCGGTACTACATATGATTATTTCCATAATAATGGCATTACTCCAGTACTCAAGGATAGATTAAAAAGTTTATGTAATGGTACAGACAAAGGTTTATAGCATTTACGTAAAAATACTGGGGCTATACCATCAGGGCCACTATCTTTATGGATATCAAGATTTTTGAGGTACTTCTGAACAACAGTGCAAAGATTTAATACGCCATAATTATCACCAACCGATGATGGCATGAGGGATACATCCCTTTCAAATGCCGTTTTAAAATGTTTATTAAATAGATCCGCCATGATTTTACCATCAGACGAGCTAATATTATCCAAAAACATACTATCTGGCAGGACATTGGATGACTTTTTTGATTTTACATATGACCAAAAATATTTGCTGTTGTTTTTCATCATTGTCTCAGTTTTTTGTATAAATGACTCGTAACATTCTTTTGCAACCCTTTTTTGTCTTTCTCGTAATAAAATAAAAGTGGAATAATCCCTATATTGACCATAACGTTTCCATTTTTTATGGTACTTTAGCTTTTCTTTTATGATTTTATTAAAGCATACGAGTACCATTGCGGATATTTCTTATTGTTATGAACAATTTTAATGGGAACATAAAGATTGATAACATTATCTAAAATGTCTTAGAACTCGACTAGAGATTGGTTAATATTGTTACAATCATTAAATAGTGCATCCCAATCAATCTGAGAGAGAGCATTATTAACACAATTATAGTCAGCACTATCAAACATGCGTGATATTCTAGGTGACGATCGCAATGTATGAAAGTAAAGATTAGCAACTGTAATATCTAAGGAAGGATGTTGGTGGTGGTATTACATAGATAATATCACCAGGTATATGAAAAAACAAAAACAAGCAATTTTCAGCTAATACTTTTATTATGATAAACAATGTCTATCGAGTAAGTCTTTAAAGACGACGTTGTTTATGTTACGGCCGCTCGCCTAAAGTAAACATTTGATTCAAACGTAATTTGTTTCGTACCATTAGAATGAGTCATTCATTAGGTTGCAGAAAAATTAAACACCACTCCTCTCACGTTATTAACAATCAAACAAAAACTAATTTATTGAGCGCGCCCGTGTTCAAGTGGTGGCGCGCACTTGAAATTTGTCGATGCTGAGTAAGCACTTAAAAATGTTGAGAGGGCAAGCGGCTAATACACGAGTATAAGACTCAGTGGCGTCACTTACTAACTCGGACTATTGCGTTTTATTAGGGGATTTCAATGTCAATTTGCTCAATGGGACAGACTCCAGAACTAAGGCGATTGAGGAGTTTTTGTGCAGCCTTAGCCTCTCACAAGTCGTTACCGTCCCAACACATTTCACAGAGTCAAGTGAATCCCTGATAGACCTAGTTTGCACTAATCTTCGAGCTAAAAAAATGTCAACCGAATCCTTTGGAAATATATGTGGACATTAGTTGATTTTGTGTGAATTTAGTACACGGAGGGAGCGGCTTAAACCTTATAAAGTACACTACAGACCACTGAAACACGTCAATTTACAATGTTTACAAGATAGTCTCTCTCGCGTGACTTGGAACAATATTTTGCAACTGGATACGGTAAACGAGATGGTTGACACTTTTAATGCCTACATTATTGGAGTGTTTGATGCCTACGCGCCAGTTAAGACGGCTCTAATTAGAGAACGATCATATCCGTGGGTTACAGACCCTATAAAACTTATGATGAAACTGAGGGATAACGCACTAAAAGCATATCATAATTGTAAATCAGAGAGCAAAAGAGCATATTATAAGCAGCTAAAATCACTTCTTTCGTCGTCTTTATACAATGAAAGAGTAGCGTATTTTAAATTTAATATTAATAGTAAAATTAAAGACCCGAAAACATTATGGAAAAATATTAAAACCACTTTATTGCCAAACAAAAAAAATGTTGACCTTCCGTCTCACCTTTCAGACCCAAATTTAATAAATAACCATTTTTTAAACGTACCAGGTAATCCAGTAGTCAAAATTTCGGCTATGACATTTTTTGAATTTAATAAACATAGCGATGCCGTCTTTTCAATATTACCTGTAAGCCCTGAAGTTATTACGAAATATCTATCTGTACTCAAATCTAATGCAGAGGGTTGTGACGGTGTTAGTTTGGAGATGTTGATGCTATCTCAGCCTTATTCGCTATCAGCAATTACTCATATTATTAACTCATCAATACAGACGGCAACCTTCCCCGACACCTGGAAATTGGCTATAGTGAGGCCACTGCCAAAAAATCATAACCCTAATGATTTTAAAGACCTTAGGCCTATAAGTATTCTTCCTTGCTTGTCAAAGGTAATTGAGAAAGTGGTAAGTGGGCAACTCTCTCAATACTTAGAAGATAATAAAATATTACCAACACTTCAATCGGGCTTTAGGAAAGGCCGTGGTACCGCTACCGCGTTGCTTGACGTGACGGATAACATTCTTTCTGCACAGGATAAGGGTATGTGCACCTTACTAGTTCTTCTAGACTTTTCACGTGCTTTCGAAAGCATAAATATTTCTTTGCTTCTTTCTAAATTAAAATACTATGGCTGTGACAACAGAACGGTCAATTGGTTCAACAGTTATCTGTCACACCACAGGCAAGCGGTGGAGGTGCGTCTGTCTGACGGGGAAATGGTGGCCTCTGATTTTAGTCCGGTCGTGCGGGGAGTCCCACAGGGATCAATCCTGGGACCTTTACTATTCATCCTGTACTGTGCTGACATTACTAACTGTATAATTAATTCGCAGTATCATATCTACACTGATGACATTCAAGTCTATGTGTCATTTAAATCTAATGAGTATGCTATGGCTATTGCGAGTTTAGAGCAGGACCTCGATAGAATTGTGGAGTGGGCTGAAAATAATTCCCTGGTTCTGAACCCAAAAAAAACTAAATATATGGTGTTTGGTACACAAAACCAACTTCGTTCATTACCAGACTTTAATATTACGCTCATGGGCGAGGTGGTAGAGAGGGTGAGTGAAGCCCGTAACCTAGGTCTGAATATTGACTCGAATCTAAGATAAGAGAAACATGTCGCTGAATTAGTGCGTAACTGTTTTTACAGGTTACGTATTCTTTACAAAATGCGACCATATTTATCCGAAGAATTGCGAGTACGATTGGTAGAATCGTTAGTTCTCTCCAAATTGAACTACGCGGACACTGTGTATGGACCACGTCTGCTAGCTCGAACGGATCGGTTGATCCAGAGAGTCCAGAATGCTGCCGCTCGTTACTGCTTCACAATAGGCCGTAGAAGTCACGTTACACCTTTTTTAAATGATAGGTTGATACTGAAAATGAAATCACGGCGCAAGCTACACTTGGCATCCCTTATGTTTGGTGTTGTTCATTGCCGGCAGCCAGTGTATCTTTTTAACAAGATCAGCTGGGTTGCTGGCAGACGCGACTGTGCTAGCAGACAGTGTTCGCAACAGCTTTCCATATTGCCTCATAAAACAGCTGCATTTAGAGGTAGCTTCCGTTATGCGGCTTCTAAAATATGGAATAATTTACCCCCACCTATAAGATCCCTCAAAACAATAAGCACTTTCAAAATTCATCTGCGTAGGTATCTTATTGACGCACAGCGGAAGCTAGATATGGTAAATGTGAACACGTCGCTTATATAGTCGCGTCGCGCGTCGTTGCGTCGCGTATAAGTACTGCTTGTGCCTATATGTGTGTATGCGTGCGTGCGTGTGTGTGTGTGTGTGTGTGTGCGAAAACAAAAATATTATTACTACATAGCATTGCGCAGCTGATGCATGATGATAGCTGTTTGTCGGATGTCTGTGGTGCTTGTGGTTGTGCTGACGGACCTTTTCCTTTTTTACTGGGAGCGTTGGTTGCATTTCCCATCACAAAGCGGGCGGGTGGGATGACCTTTAAATGTAACAAATATACTCATTTTTGGCATGGATAGGTGTAATATAATTGGTTCATAGTAAAATTGTTATGTTCACATTTGTTTTTATTATATATAGATATTTATTTATTTTTTCACTATTCTAATGTAATTTGGTATAATTTTGTTGTTATTGTAATTTTTTTATACACACTTACCTATGGAGTGCGGCCATCGTGCTCTGGTGTCGATTGTATATTCCCTTGGATATTTGTCATAATAACTAAACTTGTCATGATTTCTCCGCCAGTCGAAAGTGCTAGTCAACAAGATAAGACGACTTAGGTGACATTTGCTTCAAGACGATAGTGTCCCACGCTATTCACAGGAATGCTGTTAGAAATTTGTAACTATCGCACTATTAGTAATGTAAGCTGTTTGATATTGCACTATTATTCCGTGCGTTCACAACGCAGTGCGCGTGCGCGCCGTGCGTGCGGTGAGCGTTCTGTCGGTTCCCTCACTATTATTAT
The DNA here is from genome assembly GCA_944739405.2 of Euclidia mi. Classification (NCBI taxonomy): domain Eukaryota; kingdom Metazoa; phylum Arthropoda; class Insecta; order Lepidoptera; family Erebidae; genus Euclidia; species Euclidia mi. The sequence goes on along the minus strand of OX123193.2, from coordinate 73,234,508 downwards.
ACTCTTTGTTCTGTCGGTTATCTCTTTCTTGTTGTCGGTTGACGCGACGGAGACTCCGCCCATACCGCCCCGCGCCTTCGCACTCGTGTTGCTAATGTGTTTGTTTTGTTATCACTAGATAAACTTGTTTATGATTTTGATGTTTGGTGTTGTTTGGCTTGTGTAGGTAGCCACTGCTTTGGACCTTCATGATTCACTAGTAGGGCCCCGTAGAATATCAGTGCCAGCAAGTCTGGTATTATGCTGAACGGGGTCCTATTACTGCCATGACCTGGCCTAAGCATATTATTGTATAGCTGATAAAGATGGTTTTTTATTTTTATTTTTGTATGAACCTTTATTTTAATTTTTTATTGTGTACTTGTGTATGGTTGTGGCAGCAATAAACCATTTTTCATTTCATTCCATTTTTCATTTCATTCCATTTTTCATTTCATTTCATTTCATATAATAGAAATATGAACCGATTTCGGCGAGAACACAAGTTATAGCAACGATATCCTAGTAATATTGGTTTGTTTTCGTGCGAGTGAGTTGTGAACTTTGGTGTCGGCATTTTCAGACCACTCAAAGGCCTCCGCCATGACCTAGCGATTCTAGTCATGATACCGACAGTTTTATATGCCTTCTAAAGCACGGTAGCACTCTGTAAATGTCACACGCGGTCACTAAACTAGGTGGCGTCCTCTGCAAGCGTTGCTAACTTACCCGACCTAGTACGAGTGGCAAGCCGGACCGCAATTTTGACACCGTAGCCAGATAACTACGTCGTCATCGGTCCATCTGGCCGCGGAGGGAGAATTACATTAAGTTTGCCAAGAGTCGCCATTCGAGAACCTACTTACTCCACCGACCACCGGTTCTTTGACGGATGTGGCCAGTCCACTGCCCGTTCAGTTTGCTACATCTCTGAACTATGTCAGTTACTTTGGTCTTCTGCTGGATAATAACGTTCCGGAGTTTGTCCCTCCTATATTTATATAAATCTTACCTCTTACAAATTAAATATAGTCATGGAATATTCTCATCGATCCATGTTTTTGTATCGGTCTTAAAGTTGGAATTATTTAGACTTACCAAGAAATTCTAGTAATTTACGACAATCGAGAGCTTAGTCATAATAACAATAATCAAAAAGCAAAGTTCAACGTAACACTAAAATATAAAAAAGGAATTAATTTGAAACTCAAATGACTAAGGTTATATTTATAAGAGCCGAACTTTTGAGAGTTTCGCACTTAATATTTATAATCGGATCTGGTGTATTTGAACTAAAATAAATTATTTTGATAATAATGTCTTAGGCGTTTCTAAGAATTTTTGCTGCTAACAATACAGTGGCATTTTTAGGGTTCCATGTTTAAAAAGGAGAAAATGGAACCCTTTTAGACTTACTTTGTTGTCAGTATGTCTGTGTCTCGCCTGCTGACATGCTATGCGGTTGTGTGACCTTTTGTTTTTATTTTCGTCTCCTTAATGCTGCCTCTGTGGTTCAGTGGATAGCGTATGTGTCTGCTGATCAGGAGATCCCGGGCAAAAAGTGTTACCGAGCTTTTTTGAATTCTCAGTAGCAGCACGGAGTCTGGCAATGTGCCCGGTAACGGCAATAGGCTCGCCCCCTATTACTTGGGACCTTAAATGGCGAAATGTGGGTGTAATATTACACACAGCCTACCCCTTCGGGGATACAGGTATGACGATGTACAAAAAACATAGTTGTCATCCACCTTGTGAATAATAATCATTATTTATCTATTTAATTCGACTTTATGTTGTTATTAGATAAATTGCAATAATACGAGGGTCAAACTGAAAGTTCTTAGAACTGGCCACTTATAAACAATATAATAAAAAAAATATTCTAAAATTTGAAAATAGAACTCTTTGCCAATATTACTGAGTATATATTTCATTCATTTGTCATTTGTTTTACGATTTGGCGGCAAATTGAAAATTGTCTGTGTCACGTCAACATGAATTTAACACGAGAAAATTTTCGTGCAATGATTTTTTATGACTTTCGATGTCATTTAAGTCAACAAGAAAGTTATGATAGACTACGATTGGCCTTTCACGATGAAGCCCCATCTCGTCCGACTGTTTACAACTGGTTTAATGAGTTTAAACGTGGTCGCACTAATCTCACTGATGATGTACGTGAGGGACGGCCTTCTACGGCGACGACTGAAAATAACATCTGTGTTGTGCGGCGTATGATAGAGACTGACAAAAGAGTGACCTATCAGCAGATTCGGACAAGCTTAGGCATCGGTATGAGTCAAGTGCACAAAATCCTCCACGAACATTTAGCGGTCAGGAAGCTTTGCGCCCGGTGGATACCTCATAATTTGACTAAGGCTCAAAAACTCCATCGTGTGGATTGGTGCCGTAAAATGATTGAAAGATTTAACGGAGGTGACTCAAATGCTGTGTTCGACATACTAACAGGTGACGAAAGCTGGATTTATTATTATGATCCTGAAACCAAAAGACAATCTGCTCAGTGGGTGTTTCCTTTCGAGGAGTTGCCAACTAAAGTGAAGAGAGATCGAAGTGCGGGAAAAAAAATGGTGGCCTCGTTCTTTGGAAGGATAGGTCATTTCGCAACAATTGTGTTAGAGGATCAAAAAACAGTTTCTGCAGAATGGTACACTACCAATTGTTTGCCACTTGTCTTGGAAAAAGTTCGAGAGAAACGACCTCGCAGTAGGATCCTCCTTCACCACGACAACGCCTCGTCGCACACCGCCAAGCGAACGATCGACTATTTGGCGACATCAAACGTTGAATTACTGGGTCACCCGCCGTATAGCCCCGACCTCGCGCCTTGTGATTTTTATTTATTTCCAAAAATTAAAGAAAAACTTAAAGGAAAGCGGTTTATGAATGCTGAAGAAGCGGTGGCTGCGTATCGCGATGCCATTGAAGAGACCCCTAAGGACGAGTGGGCAAAGTGCTTTTCCCAGTGGTTCCATCGCATGCAGCGGTGTATTGACGTCAATGGACAATATTTTGAAAAGATATAATAAAACTAATAACTGGCTAATGTAATCAGTTTTTGATTTTCTAAGAACTTTCAGTTTGACCCTCGTATTACTATCGTAAAAAGGTAACCCATATATGGATAAGCTGTATACTATTTTTTTTATTAAAATCCATTCAGTAGTTTTCGGTTAAGGGGTATATCCATAATCATCCTCGTAAACTTTCACCTTTATACCTTTTCACGAATAAAAATAACAAATAGTGTCCTACCATGCTATTCTGCGACATTTTGAATGTCGTTTCTGTTCATAAAACAGAACCAGATTTCTAAAGCAATACGGATAAATCTAAACGTAATGTCATTTTAAATTATTCTAAGGCGACAGAACAATGTTATTACTATATTACCTATTTCAGTCTTAGGCCGGTGGCTACAAGCCAAATGGTAGCGAGATAATATTGGAAAAAGGCAGCAAGATCTTGAAATTCGAAATGTCGACTGCCGATATTGGTGTTGTGTGCTTGTGTTAACTAGTATCTCAATGAATATAATTCGTGGGAAGGCATGTACAATACATGGCTTCCCACGAACTAATTTCCTTATGCCCTTTTTATTTTTTAAATGCACAGAAGTACATTTAAAAATGCCTCGTTGTTCTCGCGGCATAAATGTGCGCGTGGGATTGGGAGGTCTCGTGTTCGATTCCCGGGTCGGGCAAAGTGTTATTGGGTTTTTCCGTTAGGAAATTCTCAGTAGCAGCACGGAGTGTGGTAGTGTGCCCAGTACGGCAATAGGCTCGCCCCATATTACGTGGGACCTAAAAATTCATGGCGAAATGTGGGTGTAATATTACACCTCTGCCTACCCCTTCGGGGATACAGGCGTGAGTCACAGTTTGTATACAAGGCCGACGATGATGATGATCAATGGTCTGCTACTCTGCTCTAGTTAGTAGAATTGCAGGGTATTAGTGAAACCATTCTAGAGTGTTGTGTGCTTCTACTACATAATTTTTGAAAATTCAACTGCTATAAATGTTCATAGTTGCTTGCATGATAGACTTTATGTACTTTCAGAATCAGATAGCCATATCGTTCCAAAACGGTCGTTCATTTTTACGCGCATGATTATGATAATGTCCGTTCACTACGCATTTTGAGCCAATAGCCTAATGCAGTTACCAATTCCAGTGACTATAGCATTCACTTGACATGCAGAATATATTTTAAACTAGAGGACGCCAGCAGCTACGCCTGCAATTTTTTTAAATTTACCCGTTCTGGCCGATCCCGTAACAATTTCGGGAAATCCCTTCTTAGTGCACCCCTACGGTCCCCAAGGAACATACATGCCAAATTTCAGCTTCCTGCGTCCAATAGTTTCAGCTGTAGCGTGTCTGTCAGTCAATCAGTAACGCAAGGATTTTATATATTAAGATTATTTGATTAAAAAATAAATAGCATTATTCAATATCGAATCGAAAAAACTAAATAGTAAAACCAAATCCTATAGCCAACGGGTTCTAATATAAAGCGGAGGCTCTAAATCTGGCGATAAAATCATGTGCAAATAAAAAATCTCTAACCCAGGTAAGCCCCAATTTATTTTTCTTATATAATATAAAATGTCGCCAAAAATAGTATAAAACCAATTTGAGTGAACAACAAGTCGACAAGACCTTCGGACAAGTATAATTTTGGACTCAAGTTTAAAATAACTAAGTGTCAAAACTTTTAAAGGATAAAAGCGTCTACGTAACGTTACAATCTTTCCAGAGGTAAACTAGATCCTTTATAAAAATAATCTTGGCAGAGAGCTCAAGACCACTTTGCGAAAGCCAGAGTTATATTTTCCTGTATTTGCAACCCACTTTTGCAAGAACATTATGCAACCACGGTAGTATGAAAATACTTCTTAAAAACAAATCGAAATGTAACAGGAGAGAGAAGAGAATTCAAACACTACATATTTGAAAATAAAGAAGCAATCGTCAAGAGAAAAAAAAATTGAACAACAAACAAAAATTACATAAAAAATGCAAATTAGACAAAGGGTTTTTTACCACTTTTCGATAAGGGCTGGTTAAATTATTTCTCAGATATATTCGTACAAAAGTCTTTCTAATTTTAAAGTCATCTGAAAGGTGTCTTACATACACAAACTATTTAATTCGCCATCATTTTATTCGCATTCGAGTCTAGTTTTTATCACAAACATAATAATATAAACAGTATCTTTCACTCTCAAATTTCATGTTAAAACCCTGAAACATTTAGTAAACGCCTACTCCCTGATATAGAGCACAATAAACCCTCTCAAGTAACGGTTTTAGTTGAGCATTGCCAAAACCTCGTGCTTGGGAAACAATTTAGAAACCAAGATGTGTTTGTACTCTTAGCCTGATGTATTTTTATGTTAGGGTATCATGGCTGAACGAGCAAAGAGTACGATAGACGTTTTCTGTTGGGGCTTGTTTATACACACACTGGTGTGTTTGGAATAGTAGCGCTTAAAGCGTTACTTGACTTGTTTGTAATGTTAACCAATGTTTGCAAAATTCACATTTTGGATGGCTGACCGTTTGCTATTGTATTTTTGTTTAAGAATGCTGTCGTACCTTCTTTGGTAGGCATTTTAAGTTGTTTGTCTTAATTCAATAAACAGGGGAATAATTAGTTTTTAGACATTGAGGTGATTATTTTCAATAGTTTTTCGAAGCCTTTGACGTAGTAACATTTAAGTTATATTTATTTTGGTGTTATAGGAGTATTTCAAGAGGTTAAGAGACAAAGAAGTAAGAAAGGCCATGCCTCTAGTATTTTGCGACTCGAGCGCCAGAACGTAGTGAAACTACAGAGCTGAATTTGGGATGCACAGATATTTTTTTATTTATGGACTCACGCCTGTATCCCCGAAGGGGTAGGCAAAGGTGTAATATTACACCCACATTTTGCCATGAATTTTTAGGTCCCACGTAATATGGGGCGAGCCTATTGCCGTACTGGGCACATAACCACACTCCGTGCTGCTACTGAGAATTTCCTAACGGAAAAACCCAATAACACTTTGCCCGACCCGGGAATCGAACACGAGACCTCCCAATCCCACGCGCACATTTATGCCGCGAGAACAACGAGGCATTTTTTAAATGCACTTCTGTGCATTTAAAAAATAAAAAGGGCATAAGGAAATTAGTTCGTGGGAAGCCATGTACAATACATGACAAGGAAATTAGTTCGTGGGAAGCCACATGGCTTCCCACGAACTAATTTCCTTATGCCCTTTTTATTTTTTAAATGCACTAGGAAATTCTCAGTAGCAGCACGGAGTGTGTGTTTTGTCTTTGGCTGTGACAGTCAGATACTACTGAATACTTCTGCGTTTTGATGTCAATCTGACATATATGTCATTTGATAATTCAAACGTACCTACATCATTAATTCTTAAACAAAAATCAAAACACTGATAACTTCTTTTTCCAGGTTTCCCGAGTGAAAATAAAATCATTTTTAGACTTTGTTACTTACGCCGATTTTTAAATATATTTTTTATTACTATACGTTTCAATTTAAATTCAGACATTTTGGTGAATGGAGATCTGCCATTGTCCTTTGAGAGTGAAAGATACTGTACATATTATTATGTTTGTGATAAAAACTAGACTCGAATGCGAATAAAATGATGGCGAATTAAATAGTTTGTGTATGTAAGACATTACCTTTCAGATGATTTTAAAATTAGAAAGACTTATGTACGAATATATCTGAGAAATAATTTGACCAGCCCTTATCGAAAAGTGGTAAAAAACCCTTTGTCTAATTTGCATTTTTTATGTAATTTTTGTTTGTTGTTCAATTTCTTTTTCTCTTGACGATTGCTTCTTCATTTCCAAATATGTAGTGTTTGAATTCTCTTCTCTCTCCTGTTACATTTCGATTTGTTTTTAAGAAGTATTTTCATACTACCGTGGTTGCATAATGTTCTTGCAAAAGTGGGTTGCAAATACAGGAAAATATAACTCTGGCTTTCGCAAAGTGGTCTTGAGCTCTCTGCCAAGATTATTTTTATAAAGGATCTAGTTTACCTCTGGAAAGATTGTAACGTTACGTAGACACTTTTATCCTTCAAAAGTTTTGACACTTAGTTATTTTAAACTTGAGTCCAAAATTATACTTGTCCGAAGGTCTTGTCGACTTATTGTTCACTCAAATTGGTTTTATCCTATTTTCGGTGACATTTTATATTATATAAGAAAAATAAATTACCTGGGTTAGAGACTTTTTATTTGCACATGATTTTATCGCCAGATTTAGAGCCTCCGCTTTATATTAGAACCTGTTGGCTATAGGATTTCGTTTTACTATTTAGTTTTTTCGATTCGATATTGAATAATGCTATTTATTTTTTAATCAAATAATTTAAAATATATTCTGCATGTCAAGTGAATGCTATAGTCACTGGAATTGGTAACTGCATTAGGCTATTGGCTCAAAATGCGTAGTGAACGGACATTATCATAATCATGCGCGTAAAAATGGACGACCATTTCGGAACGATATGGCTATCTGATTCTGAAAGCACATAAAGTCTATCATGCAAGCAACTATGAACATTTATAGCAGTTGAATTTTCAAAAATTATGTAGTAAAAACACACAACACTCTAGAATGGTTTCACTAACACCCTGCAATTCTGCTAACTAGAGCAGAGTAGCAGACCATTGATCATCATCATCGTCGGCCTTGTATATAAACTATCCCACTGCTGGTCACGGCCCTCTTCTTGCTATGAGAAAGATAAGGCAATAGTCCACCACACTGGCCAAGTGCGGGTTGGCAGACTTCACATGTCTTTCGAGAACATTATGGAGAACTCTTAGACACCCAGGTTTCCTCACGATGTTTTCTTAACCGTTTAGCCAGCGATAATTAATCTGTATATATAAAATCCTTGCGTTACTGACTGACTGACAGACACGCTACAGCCGAGACTACTGGGTGCAAGTAGGTGAAATTTGGCAAGTATGTTCCTTGGGGACCGTAGGGGTGCACTAAGAAGGTATTTCCCGAAATTCCCACGGGACTGGGAAGAATTATTAAATTAAAAATAATGTGCGGGCGAAGCTGCGCGCGCCTTCTAGTATATTATAATAAGGATAGCAGCGATAGCCTTGTGGAAAGACTGACGGGCTGCTACGCAGTGGGTGTCGCGTTCAGATCTACGGCGTGCACCAGTAACTTTTCAAAGTTCCACGCCATTTTGGGGGCGCCAGGGAGTCGCGTTAGCATTCTACCCTGGCACTCTGCCGGATAGCCTGAAAGCCTCAACCTTCTTGGCAGCGGATGAAGATGTTGGGCTCCACCGCCAAAACACCCAGTGGCCGCAGAGAATAGGGAGGACAGCAACCTGGCAACAGCGCATCTCCTCTGCCTCTGCGGCCCCACCGCGACGCAACAAATGGTGCACCCCCATTTGGGCGTGGGAGATAGGGTGCGCGGCAACGCAACACCGACACGCCTCTCGTCTCGCGACCGCGCCCGACTGCGAGGGACAGAAATAACTATACGCGCACCCGCACCTTTGGACGCATCCTGCGCAGGCCTCCATCAAGCCCACGCGGAGCGTCCATTCCCGGGATCTCGCTCAGCTTCACCGTGGGTGTCCTAACCACGGTAACTGAGCCCCCCACTAGGACAAGGTGGAGATCCCACGAGGGGGAAGTAGACTATTGCCCTTTTTTATTTTTTTAAATCATCATGTACCCGTGTGTCGGAGGGTCGGGTATCACCGAAGCATTCCTCACGACCCTCCGACGGGTATTGGCCCGCCAGATGGTCAGGCGGGCCCCGAACTAAACCCTCTAGGCGGCGGATGAATGTGTTGGGCTCCTTCGCCAAAACATCGAGGATAGGGTGGACGGCAACGCAACACCAAATCTCCTCTTCCTCTGCGGCCCCATCGCGACGCAACAAATAGTGCGCCCCTATTTGGTCGCGGGAGATAGGGCGCGCGGCAATGCAACACCGACACGCCTCTCCTCCCGCGACCGCGCCCGACTACGAGGAACAGACAGAACTGTCCCCCGCACCCGCACCTTTGGACGCGTCCTACGCAGGCCTCTCCCAAGCCCACGCGGAGCATCCCCTCCCGGGTTCCCGCTTAGCTTCACCGTGGGTGTACCTGAAACCCACGGTTACTGAGCCCCCCCACCACAACAAGGTGGAGATCCCACGGGGAGGGAGTGGACTATTGCCCTAACCTAAACCTTTTTATAACTAGGCAGTCCTCAGCAGTGGGACAGATTACAAACAAGGTTGAAGATACTATTTATAGTTAATTTCTTTATTTTTTTATGCAGTTCTCGGACAACAATGCTACAACGAGTACTTTGAACCTGGTGCCGATGGCTGAAGACCACGAGAAGTTCCTGGTATGCAGAGCAGATAACCCCAGGGTGCCTAACGCTGTCATAGAAGACCGATGGCTTCTCAATATACACTGTGAGTTCTTTTGTATTGTGACTGATTATTTTTTGCTGACAATTAAATATAATTTATCTCATTTCTCTCGCGGAGGAACGGTTATTGAGACAAAATGTAAACGATGCATTATTCTTGTATATAATTTATTGTACACCACAAAAAATCATGAATACAGTGATCAACTTTAAATTAGTGGTACGTCTTATCGCAAAATGCCATTTCACCCAGACAACCGATTACAGCCTATATTACTTCAACGTTACATAAAAACCCGATCCGAAAGAGTAAAATGTGACATCCATACGTTCATTCTCACAAACTTTATCAATGTGACTACAAGCAGTTTGTTAGTTTTCTGCGAATCAGAGCGTAGAAATACAAAATTTCTTAGATGTCACTGGCAGTAAAATAAAAATCCCATAAAAACAATACTTGCCAAAAACACCAAGTCTCGCGACCGTAAAAAGTTGTGAGATCCATGTAATACCAAGTCGGTTAATTAAAATCTTTAATGTTTTAAATAAATATATTGACTCGGCCATCGCATGAAAATACAATATATCTCATAAGTAATACATATATAAATTAGGTTGTTTAATGCGATTGCCAAGTCAATATGTCGGTGTCAGTTTCAGTGTGTCGATGTAAATGGGACTACATCCTCTAAATTACCTATACAGCTAGGCGTTCCACAAGGCTCAATTTTAGGTCCTTTTCTATTTCTAGTATATATTAATGACTTACCTTTTTATTTAAAAAACATCTGTGATGTCGTACTTTTTGCAGATGATACGTCACTTATTTTTAAAGTAGATAGGAATAGAAATCAATTTGATGATGTAAATAATGCACTATTACAAGTTACACGATGGTTTACAGCAAACAACCTAGTACTTAATTCTACGAAAACTAAATGCGTTAAATTTGCTTTACCTAACTTTAGACAACTGGGACCTAATATTATGCTAGATAGGGAGGAACTTGACACAGTAGACTCTATAGTGTTCCTAGGTATTACATTAGATAATAAGTTACAATGGGGTGCACATATAGCATGTCTAGCAGGAAAGCTCAGCTCTGCTGCGTATGCCGTCAGAAAAGTTAGGCAACTTACTGACATCGACACGGCTCGTTTAGTATATTTTAGCTATTTTCACAGTGTTATGTCCTACGGTATTTTGTTATGGGGCAAAGCAGCGGATATTCAGAATATCTTCGTTCTACAGAAACGAGCGGTACGAGCAATATACATGTTAGGTGCAAAAGATACTCTTAGGGAACGCTTTAAGTCTATAGGAGTTCTTACCGTAGCCTCGCAATTTTTATTTGCTAATATTTTGTACATTAGGCAAAATATAAGTTTATTTACCACAAAAAGCGATATACATAATATAAATACTCGAAACAAGCATAGGTTATATGCCCCTTATCATCGTTTACTTAAAGTTAATAATTCTTTTGTAGGGCTAGGTTTTCGTATATACAATAAAATACCAATTAGTCTTTTAGAATTACCATTTAGTACATTTAAAGCTAAAATAAAAGACTGCCTTATTAAGAAAGGTTATTATACTATTAATGATTATTTCAGTGACAAGGATAGATGGTCACTTACACTAGACAACTCATGATCTACTACTTATTTAGAATTTATATAGATACTGAGCATTTTTCAGTTTATCATTATATAACATTTCTAGTTCTTTTAAATTATTATTCGTTTATCATAATTAGGTCATTCTACTTACTACATTTACATTTGCATTGTTGTTCCACTATTTTTTTTTAAATTTACTGTACTGTAAGATGAAGATAACTCGTTATCATGGTCTGTGAACTAACGTTTTTGTAATTTTGTGTATTCATATACCGTCACTTCTGTAACATACATTTCCACCATAGTTCTGAACATGGTCACGAGTTGTATACATTATAAGTCGTAAGTGGATGCTCCTGTTACACAATATTCGCATTGGAAGGCTAATTTAGTTAGCCTTCCAATGCGAATACATGCGAATACATAACACATAATTTAGTAACTACATTAATTGCTTAAGTATTATGTCTGTAACTAATTACTATTTACAAGTAATTTAGTACAATGTGTAACAGTTGCAGCTCCTTACAAAAATGAAAAAATGTACCATAATATTGGCGATTTAAAAGAGTGGCCTCGAGTTTTATTGCCCGTTCTTTCTCGTGGCTCTACCTATTGCTTTGCGAACGAGGCAGTAAATGTAAATGTAGAAGCATTAAGTTATTTAATTTTAAAATTGACGTTCATAAGCGTCCCCTTGTGACCTAGATGAATAAATGAAATTTAACAAAAAAAATCTAGTACACCAACAACGAATTTTCTTAATCAAAGCTCTAACTGCTAATGTAATTTTGTAATCCTTTATATTTATATAGGATTACAAAGTTATTTATGCAGTTGATGTATCTCGAAAACTGGAAAGAAATTGAAAAATATTTTAGATTTTCCTTGATTCATATACTAAACAATAATCGTATTCTAAATTTGAAGCTTCTATATCTGCTAGAAGTGCCTTAGACTTTTGATGATCGGTCAGTGAGTGACAAAATTAAGAATTTTGACTCGTTATAATTCTTAAACTACTAGTTCAAATTGAATGAAATTTGAAATACACCATTTTTATACAACGCCTGCATGGTTACTAAAAAATCAGTCTTCTAATTTCATCCACAACGAAGTTATAGGGGGTCGAAAATGGCCTGAATTGCTTCGAGAAAAGGATGGTACGGCCGTGCCGCATTTTTGCTCGACTTGGTGGGGGCACTGCCGTGCCCCCAGATAGAAATACAGACTATCTGCAGAGTACTAGGATATGGACGGATCTGCATATGACTGCATCTTTTAATTTTTGGCGTTGGAAAGTGACATCTAAAGTCAATTTATGTTCCAATTCAGTTACAAAGTACGCTTAGGTTGGGTAAAGCAAAATTTACGCCCTGTACATAATACTATACATACAATATAACTTTTTCAGCGTTCTTTAACCTTTAAAGTAGGTACATCAAGCAATTTTCTCCCAATTTCGTTTACATGTCAAAGTTGTCACAATCTAAAGTGTGGGTGTGTAATACACCTCTGCCTACCCCTTCGGGGATAAAAGGCGTGAAGATATACAATCTAAAGTGATTTGAAAATATTCGATTGGCATTTTTTTGCAAATAAAATTAGACGTTAATATGTGTAGATGCCTAAGCATTAACAACTTTAACTCAGTATACGTTGGTATAAAATTTCACAAATAAATTAAAAGCCGATTATATAACTTACAAATTATAACTTTAGCCAAAGTTGGTAAATTTCATTAAACTGAAAGCATCTATGGCATTCAAGACCATATTACTAAGAATATAACTAAGAAAGTATTTTAAATAAGCACCCGTCTATCTCATTACAGGACTTGGCCAAGGTGCATTTTGCTTATTTACGCATCTCAACATCTATTATACCATCCATAGAACGATAGGGTTTCAGAACACCGGGTACGATCCCCGCAACCTTAGTGTCAGCCCCTTTCCACCAATTATGTTTAAATCCCTTGTAATAAATGGACACCGTTTTGTTCGTATACAGTTACGACTGAAGATATACTTCATTATTTTAGACTTACAAAATTGTGGAATTGGTAATAAAAAAAAATATCGTCCCAGTGTCTGCGATGAAATCTTGAAAGATAAATTCGGGCCATTTCTCGGTTTTCTATTGAGCTGAAATTTTGCATGCATGTGTTTAAGACATTTATTGGCTGTTTACAAAGATCTGATTGACTTCGTGTAATTTCATTAGGTACTCCCTATTTCAACACCCACGGAATAATATGACGTACAAACACATTGTCTTTCCCTAAATTTGTCATAACGCGATCTAATTAAAAGTAACAAGATATAAATTACTTATTCCAAACCGCTACAATGGCAACCAAAGCGGAATGATGTTTTCTTAAATTACAATTATTATCAATCAAATACACAACATAAATTTGTTATTCCCCTAATTAGTAACAAGTCGAAAACTGTTCAACGTTGACATCAAAACTAGGTTTGCAGGTCAAAACATTAGGATCATTTATACTAGAATAACCCACTAAATAGCAGAAAAAATATGGTTATATTATAATTGTACTGTCAATAGAATTCTATTTCTAGATTCTATTTCTAGACTGCACGGTTGGCGTAGTGGTTTAAGCGAACGCCTCACCGCTTAACACTGCGCCGAAGTGTTATGGGTTCGATCCTCACACGAGACAACACTTTGTGTGTCTCATAAATTGTTGTTTCGAGTCTGGGTGTTCATTGTGTCGTTAATTGTATGTTTGTAAAGTCCCCCGCGACACAGGATTTAGTCCTAATGCGGGAGTTGTCTTTTAAAAAAGAAATAAAAGTTCTCGTGACCGACTTAAATATAATTGAACTAGCTTTCATCCGCTGCTTCGTGCGCAGGTGAATATATGAAAGATAACATGAAAGAAACAATTTAATAAAAGTATAAACGGTAAAAAGTGTAAACGCCTTAAAAATACCGATTTTCACGCCTTCTTTTGCATGCTATGTCCGATTCAAAAGAAAATTATTTGCACCCTTAGTTTTGAAATGTAAGGGAACACACAAACATTTATACACATGAGTTTATGTCATTAAATAGAGATTAAATTTAATCACGTAGGTAGATTATCTATGCTAATTAGGCCTGTCTGCTAAGCCGGAGGATGTAGGTTCGACTGCCACCTAGTATAATTAAATTTATGTAAACGAAGGTTTTTCCTGTGCCTAGTTATACTATAAATACACCAGCAGCAGCTGACCCCACACACGATGCTATAGCATTTAAAATTGGGAAAAATGTGTATCCCTTTATAAGTAGGTATATTTATATATTATTATTTTTATTGATTCCTTAATTACTGATGCTATAAAATACATACGACATTTATCTATGAATATTTTAATCCTTGCCTACCAAAGACAAAGCCCGGATGTTGCAACTTACAATTACTTATTATGTTAGTATCGATTTATGTATCGATAGAGATCTTTAACTTATATTCTTGTTTTTTTATTTTTCTTTTGTCGTCAACCAGTGCAATTTGTACGTTTTTCTTTTAATTTTGTAATTTGTGAGCACGCAACTGGCAGGTGGATAAAATTAGATAAACTTAGTTAGTACTTAAATTTTATTAGTTTAGTTATTTATTATTTAGTATATTTATTTTTATATTATGTTAGATCAGTTACTAAGTAGTGATAACGATAGTTTTTTTTCTGTGAGTAGCCATAACAATAGTTTCGAAAGCATTCCTTCTCTTGCTGAAAATCTGCAGTGTGAGTTTGCCGATGTACCCGGGAACTTTAATGTCGTTCATGTTAATGCTCAGAGTATTCCGACCCATTTCCAGGATATGCTGACCACTTTTGACTGTAAGAATATCCACGCTATTCTAGTTTCCGAATCTTGGTTAAAACCTTGCTTATCGTCTGTTTCTTACTCTCTTCCTAATTTCCCACTCATAAGAAATGATCGTACCGAGAGTGGTGGAGGTGGTGTTGCCATTTATCTCCGTACGCACATTCCTTTCAATATTGTTAGTATGTCAGCACAACCTCCACCGCTTAATGCCGGAGAGCATCTCTTTGTGGAACTAGATCTGGCTTACACCAAGGTCCTGCTTGGTGTTTTCTATTCCCCTAACTCTCGTGTAAATTACTTCTCTTCTTTCGAACGCATTTTAGAAAATCTAGCTCCAGCTTACAGTCATACCATAGTCATGGGTGATTTCAACACTTGTTTATTGAAAAAGGATTCGCGCTCATCTTCCTTGTGTAGTATTGTCGAATCTTGTAATCTGTCCATCCTCCCTTTAAATGCTACACATAGCTTTCCAAATTCTACTCCTTCTCTCCTCGATCTTATGTTTGTCTCCTCACCTTCTCTTGTCGCCAAGCATGGGCAGCTTCCAGCTGATGCTTTTTCATACCATGACCTTATCTTTCTGTCCTATAAACTTCGTCTTCCTAAGACAAAAACAAAAATTCTTCTGCAACGTAATTTTGGCGGCATGAATGTAGAAAACCTTCGTACAGATGCAAGTTTGATCGACTGGAGTCCTTTACAGAGCGCAGAGACCATTGACGAGAAAGTTCAATTATTCAGTAGCGCGATTATTGGTCTATACATCATATGATGGACATCCCATGCACCAGTCCGTGCGATTAGAGTTAGACAATTACCATCACCTTGGCTAACCTCTGAAATTAAAGTTCTGTTGTCTAAGAAAGCTGTAGCTAAAACTAAATACAAATGTCGACCTACTTCTAGCAACTGGGACAACTACATTGCTATCAGAAATCACTTTAAAAAGGTGTGTAGGAAAGCACAACGCCAATACATCCATAGGTCTGTTGAGAATGAAGATCCGGCTAAGGTCTGGAAGTTTCTAAAAACTTTGGGAGTTGGAAAATCTTCACATGATCTAGCTTCTGATAAAATTGATATTAATTCTCTAAATAGACATTTCACTACTTCGTCTATATTTGATCAGACTATCAAAGCTAGCACTTTACATGATCTTTCATTGCTTCCAACCCCAAATTATCCATCTTTCGTCTTTAATCAACTATCTGAGTGTGATGTTAAAAGGAGCGTATTATCCATTGCATCTAACGCAGTCGGTAATGATTGTATCAGCCGGAAAATGATCCTTCCCATATTAGATGAAATCCTTCCCATCCTGTGTCATATTTTTAATTATTCCCTATCTGGGGGCGTTTTTCCCACCGTATGGAAAGACGCCCAAATAATTCCTTTACCTAAAAAGCCCAATCCGTCTTCTTTTTCTGAGTACCGGCCAATCTCCGTCCTACCATTCCTTTCTAAAGTGCTCGAACGCCTTGTCCATGCCCAACTTAGCACATTCCTCAATAAAAACCTTCTTTTCAATCCACTCCAATCCGGTTTCCGCCCAGGTCACAGCACGGTTACGGCACTGATCAACATTACCGACGACATCAGGCTCGGTATGGAAAATGGCAATGTGACTGTTCTCTGTCTACTTGATTTTAGTAATGCCTTCAATACTATTGATTTCCATATTCTGCTTGGCATATTGCGCTCCATTAACATATCTCCACCAGTGATTGATTGGTTTCACAGTTACCTGTTTGGTCGTCGACAGCGTATACGAATTGAAGACGCCTTGTCTTCTCGGTGTACGTCTACAGTCGGCGTTCCACAGGGTGGCGTTCTATCTCCTTTACTTTCTCAATTTTTATAAATTCTATCTCTTATCAACTTCAGTCATCCTACCACCTTTATGCAGATGATCTCCAAATTTACACTCAAGCTCCTGAACATGAGTTGTCTGAAGCAATTCGTATTATCAACTCTGATTTGGATCGTATAGCTGCATGGAGCCTCAGATTTGGCCTTCAAATCAACCCTACGAAAACGCAGATTATTGTTGTCGGTAGTCCCAGGCTGATTGCGCGCGTAGACCGGACTTGTTTACCACAAGTCAACTTTAATGGTATTCCTTTACCTATAAGTGATTGCATGAAGGACTTAGGAGTTTATATCGATAAAACGTTATCCTGGGGCCCTCAAATTAGGGAAGTTAGCAGAAAATTGTTTTCTGCGGCTGGAACGTTGCAAAGATTGCGAAACTTTCTGCCGACTGCCACCAAGATTGCGCTTGCAAATTCTCTTCTTTTACCTATCCTTGACTATGCTGATGTCAGCTATCTAGATCTTACGGAGGAGCAACTAGATAAGCTTGAGCGCCTTCAAAACTTATGTATAAGATTCATATTTGGATTGCGCAAATATGATCACGTTTCCAATTTCCGCAATTCGCTCAAGTGGCTCCCAATTCGCCTTCGACGGAATACTCACATACTATCATTACTTTATAACATTCTCTTTAATCCTTGTACTCCCCATTACTTAAAGGAACGGTTCGAGTTTCTTTCTGACACGCATTCTAGATCTCTGAGGTCATCGGTGAATCTGAGACTGGCTATACCAATGCATTCCAGTAGATTTTACGATAAATCTTTTACTGTCCAAGCTGCTCGCTTGTGGAATGCATTGCCGATGCCAATTAAACAAGCTCAAACAATAACATCGTTTAAAAAGTTACTCAAAGAATACTACTTGTCTCTTTAATCTTACTACTCTTGTAATTCTTATTTTTCTATTTCCTTTCCTTTATTTATCACTAATTTATGTATGAATAATATAATATATATGTATTGTATAATTATTTATGTATGTATATAGTTATGTATTTGTGTATATAGTTATTTATCTATGTATGTACTTATTTATGTGTATGTAAGTATTTGTATTATAAATCTAAATCAGTACCTAAAGATCGCCAAACTACCCTTTTCTGAATCCGTGTTCTTCTTATCCATCCAAAGGTTGCCTGTAAGAGATTGCTTGATAGTGATAAGGCCGCCTATTGTACTATCTGTTATTTTTCTTTTTGTTATGATCCATTAATGTAGTTTCTTTGGCATTTGTACAATAAAGATGATTATTATTATTATTATTATTCATTTATTAATCATTAATCAAATTTAATTTACATTTTTAAATATATCACTAACAAAAAAATACATTTAAAAATATAAAAAAACCGTGGGATCCCACCAGCAACGGGCACAGGGTCCAAGCTGCCGGTGGTTAGGGCTCCAGAGACAGGAACTTCCTCACAATACGTGCCGTGTCGAGAAGAACTGCCTTTTGCATCAGACCCTTGACCCAAGCACCCAACGCGAGCCTCTTAAGGTGACGATCGAGGCTCTTGGCTATTAGACCATTAACCGTTACAACTATCGGCACAATAATTGCCGAGTCAACATCCCACATGTCGACAATCTCGTGAGCCAAGTCCAGATATTTAATGTGTTTGTCTTTCTCGGCTTTCACGAGATTCTCGTCATGGGGAATGGTGACATCAACAATTATTGCGAGGCGCTCTGATCGATCTATCACCACAATATCAGGTTTGTTGGCTACAACAGTCCTGTCTGTGACGATAGATCGATCCCAGTACAATGTGACATGGCCATTTTCGAGAATTGGCTCTGCCACATACCTGTAGTACGGTACCTCGATGTCTACAAGTTTGTATTTCAGAGCAAGTTGCTGGTGAATGATTCTGGCTACTTGGTTATGTCTGTGCAAGTACTCGCCGTTAGCAAGACGTGAACAACCGGAAACAATATGCCTGAGGGATTCACCGGGCTGGTGACACGCACGGCAAATATCGGTAGTGCCATCCCTCAGGATATATTTCCGGTAGTTATTCGTCTTGATAACTTCGTCAGCAATTGCACAAACAAACCCTTCGGTTTCCCCAAAGAGGTCACCGAAGCGTAGCCAGTTCACCGAGGCTAATAGGTCTACATCGGGTCCATACAGAGCCCGATAGAACCTGCCATGAAGCTCCTTGCTCTGCCATACACGCTTGCGATCATCAGTACTGAGTACTACAGGTATGCGCCAGTTCTCCTTAGCCAACTTGAGCGGGGTGAGTCCATTGTCCACTGCGACAACATCTCGATGCATGTCCACGTTCGCCCGGAGAAAATATTCTCTGAGATTGCACACCTCGCGGTTGTGTAGGGTCTTGACATTCAGAAAGCCACGACCCCCACACTTCCGCGGGATGTACAACCTCATCACGGATGAACGTGGATGATGCATACGATATGCCGTCAACAATGTGCGGACTCTTCTGTCCAGGGCGTCCAATTCAGACTGAGTCCACTTGAGTATGCCAAAGGAGTATACAAGAAGTGGCATGACCCAACCGTTGCAAGCACGAACCTTGTTGCCACCTGATAACAGACTTTTCAGTACTTTATTCAGGCGGCCAAAGAAACGCTCTTGCAACGATTGCTTCATGACGGCTTCATTGATACTTAAAGCCTGTGACATACCCAAGTACTTATAGGTATCAGTTAAGAGAAGCGTTCTTAGGTTAATGGAATCTGCGAGTTGGATCCCCTCAGATTCCACCATCCTTCCCTGCTTCACATGAATGACAGCACATTTATCCACACCGAACTCCATATTGATTGACTTACTAAAGTTTTGGGTTACGTTTAGTAAATCTATCAATTGGGCATCAGAGTGGGCAAATAACTTCAGGTCATCCATGAACAGCAGGTGAGATATGACCTGACCACTTCTCTGTAACTTGTAGCCTAACCTTGAACCCTCCAGTAAAGTACTGAGAGGGTTCATGGCTAAGCAAAACCAAAGGGGACTCAGACTGTCGCCCTGAAAAATTCCCCGCTCAATTTTAATACGTTCGCCGTCCTCCTGGATCCGTCGGCATCCTGGATAGCAAAGAGTCGTATTCCATTGCCCCATACATGACTTTAAGAAGGTGCGTAGAGTTGTATTTACTTTATACAACTCTAACACCCTCAAAAGCCATGTATGCGGCACGGAGTCATACGCTTTCTTATAATCTATCCAACATGCCGCCAGATCCTTTCGGTTACGGCGAACTTGTTGGCTAATGGCCATGTCAATGAGGAGGAGCTCCTTAGTACCACGAGCCCCCTTCCTACATCCATTCTGAGAGGCTGACATAATTGAGTTTTCTTCGACATGTTTAGCTATTTTAGCTCTCAGAATAGATGTAAGAAGTTTATAGACCGATGGTAAACATGTTATCGGTCTATAATTGCCGGGCTCGCTAGTACTACCAGTCTTATGGAGCAGGTGGGTAATTCCAGTCGTCATAAAGGTTGGCAACGACCCAGATTCCACGGCTGATTGGAATTGAGATGCCAAACGTTCATGCGAACTACGTAGCCATTTCAGCCAGAAATTGTGCAGTCCGTCCAATCCTGGAGATTTCCAATTAGATAATGGACGGACTGCTTGTGTAACGTCCTGGCTAGAAATGGCCACGCATTCCATTTCGGGAATATGTTCGCATGCACGTTCGATATCTCGCATCCAATCACCTTCGCTATGACCAATGGGCATCGACCAGATGCTACGCCAGAACATGCCTGTGGCGTCCGCATCTGGCCGCCGCACATTAGTCACACATTGATCTGGTCGTTCCCAACTTCTATATACCCACCTTTGGTCCCTCTGGAATGCACTATTAATGACGTACCGGTCCACACGTTTCTTAAACCTACGAATTCGGTTTGCCCATGCATAGACTTTCTGTTTTAGGTAGTCAATGCGCTCTGTGACCCGTGCTATATAATCTTGAGGACCAATGTTAGTCCCCGAAAAAG
This sequence comes from Euclidia mi, assembly GCA_944739405.2. NCBI lineage: Eukaryota > Metazoa > Arthropoda > Insecta > Lepidoptera > Erebidae > Euclidia > Euclidia mi. The sequence goes on along the minus strand of OX123193.2, from coordinate 73,213,739 downwards.
CCCGTTTCACAAAGCGCATTACCCTAGGGCGTGTATTCCCCTCCCTAAAACAGATCAGCTTGCCAATAAGTGCCCTTGCCTCGGCAATACGCCGCTCAATCCTGCACTGCCACGCCGGTACAGCAGACCTTTGTCGTACAACGGTATCAGTTTCTGGAAACTTAACACCAGCTATACGACAAGCTGCCACGGCGGTACAGTACAAGATTGAATGGGTATCACCGAGATCCTCGCTATTATCTAAATAATTTGATAATAACGAGTCAAGAGCACTTATCAGCGCTATATTTCGCCTATGCATAGGCAACCTCGGTAGACGAGGCCTCATACCTAGTGGTGTGTACCGGTAGTCCCTAATAGCACATTCCAAAGCATCCTTTACCTCCTCATTGCACTGGGTACTTACATTATCAGCCATGTCATCCTCCTCCCTGATGGCACTGTCGCCTATTGGCGGGGTGGCCAGTGCAGATGTCTGTGTAGGCTGGACGGGGTTGGCATGGCTCGAAGGTAAGTACTCTGAGCGAATCCTATCAAGTACGGCATTATCCAACTTGCCACTGCGCTGGATAACCCGTACCTGATCCGATAGTCGTTGAGCCGTGACGTTGATGCTTGGTTCCAAGGCCTGAAACAAAGACAGCATGCGACTACGGTACGCAGTGAGGTTAGTGCCTCCCTCTGTCGCCCCAAAATATGCGCGCATGACATGTTCGTTTATTGATGTCGTCCACTTCATGCGCTGCACATTACCACCGGCAGCGGGGACCCTGTTTGGGGCCGGTGGGCCCCGAGGTCCCAAGCACGCAGGTGGCCGGCCTCTCCCACGCCGCCGCGCAGGTGACGGTGTCGACGGCGGAGAGAAATACTCGTCGCTGGAGCTCGACGCAACTGCAGCTGTCGGTGTTGTCGGCGCAGGTTCCGACGGCTGCGAGGCGGAGCTCAGCGACGAGCCCGGAGGTGGTGGTCGTGCTCTCTTGCTCCTGGCTCTCGTCAACATACTAAATTGCTAATAACTTCCATTTTCGTTTCGTAAATATTGTTATTGCTTTTGCTTGACGTATCATATTTGTTGTGACGGCTGTCATCTCTTTACTTTTTCTTTAATTGTGGCCGTTTTTCATTAAATATTTCCTTCTTTTGATTGAGTTTGATATTCTAATTAATATGCGATATATTATTACAATTTAAATAAGGTGTAATTCGTGAAATATTAATATTTAAAATTCTTTGATGAAAAAAGCACGTTGACATTGGTTGTGTTGCCAGTTATTATTATTATTATTATTATCAGGGTTATAAATATTTTTATGTCAAATCATAAAAGAACCAAATGTAGTCGAAAAATAATAATTAATTCTGGAGAAGGCTTTCCTTATCGCATAAAAGGTATAAAAAGTACCTTCCACCTTTAAAAAAAAAAAACAATCATAAAAATAGGTCAAGCCATTTTAGAGATTTTTATTTATTACTTTAGGCTGTATAAAAATGAAAGGATATTAATTTTCTAAATGTGGTACCAAAGCCACTTGACCTATAGGTAAGTTCAAATTCATGTAGGCAGAAAAGGTCAGCTTAGAAATGGTTTCTGAAAATTTATCTCGAAAGGGTTAAAAAGGGGATGGAAAATAAAAAATAGTTCTGGCATTTTATCTATAACTTGTTTGTACTGAATATCATAGGTTTTATTATCGGTATTTTGGTTGCTTTCGATTTTCTATAGTTTAAATCGCTATTAGAAAAATATCTAGCTATGTGTCCTCTTGATCACTGGCATTTATAATTTTCTAGATTTTTCACAGAGACCAGAGTTTGACAATTTGAGAAAATGATGGTGCGACAGTTCTTTTCTGAGCCAAATGTCATTTCAAGCTCTCAAATATATTACGCTAAAATTATCTATCTGTGTGTTTCTATGTAAAATATGTATGTATTTACAAAACAAAAAGGACATAGTTATATAAGTATGTTTATCCATTCTCTAGTACCAATAGTATAAGCTGCTGCTTAGTTTGGGACTAGATGGTGTTGTGTGAATGTGGTAGAATATTATTATATTATTATTATCTATCGAATTTTAAAGTTTCATTGGTTTGATTATGTCCACTATTATTGTTCCCAGATGTTCCAATAGTAAGTCTGAAGCTGGGGTCCAACCTGAACCCCGGCTACATCAAGGAAGGAGATGATGTGTACTTCGAATGCAGTGTCAAAGCCAACCCGAAGTCCAAGAAGCTAACGTGGTACAAAGGGGTAACTTAACACTTTTTACTCTTTCGGTCGGAAATTATCTTGTGACTTACCTGGTGATTTAGGTAGAGGCACAATTTATAAGTGCTGACCACAAATGAGCCAACCTGAAATATGCAATGCGTTTAGCTTGTATTGGAGATGTACTAGGAATGTATATGCTCACGACTGCCCATCAGTGTCATTCAAATATTACGATGTCATTTGAAGACACTAAAAGCTGCGTGCGTTTTCCTGCGTTTTTTCTTATCTAACACAAGCTTAATGCCACGAGCTCCACATATTGTCATTTAATCATATGCATATAATTCCAAAAGACACACAAGCTTGTGCCTGGTATTCAGGAAGAAAAGAAAAGTAGCTGTATATACATTTCACTCGGTATTCAACGATAATGTTCTGATGCGAGTGTATTTCGCAGAAAGAAAATAACAGGCGTCACCAAAGTTATATTTTTTACCAATATGACAAGATATTCTACAACTACTGTCATAACATTGTATAAGATAATTGTATTGAATCTTTGTTACTCTGTGATATTATTATTAGCAATTTTAGATTTTAATTATTACTCATCATCTATCACCTAGCGTTATCCCAGTTGCGATGGGGCCCGCTTAACGGATTTGACTTAATATTAGCTCTTACACAGAGTGACGATACGTCTGACCTCTGCAACCCAAATAAATAGAGATATGCCATGGTTTAGACTACTGTCACTTTATTCAGAGGGACTGACTTCCTATAACGACTGTCAAAGATCTTCATGACAGCCGGGACCAACCGCTTAACGTGCTCTCCTGACAAACGATACTTCAAAAATCAATATGCACATAAAATTGGGTGTCACTCCGAAAGTCAGTGTTGCGCGCCGGCGTGGATTCGTACCTGATACCCTCTGCATGGTTTTAAATTTTAACATTGCTTACTCAAAATTAATATGCATATTCCCAGTTTTCCAACTTTAACAGAGATAGGAATTTAAACTTTCGTGGTCACTATAATTACTTTGTACTGTTCCTACGGGATATATACCACGTACCTTTGTTTTGGGTAACCGATATTTCGGCACTGTTGCAAGCGCCATGTTCACGGATGTACAGCTATCCGTAGATATAACTTTTTCACTATACCTACCTTTGCTAGTTTACTTAAATTAAATATCTATCTACTGTCTAATTCTAGGTTTTATGAAACAGAAATCATGAGTAAATGTTTTATTTTTTAAGTATTTCTGTTGGCCTAAATCAAGTACCTATGGTCAATCATGGTGAAAAAATTATAATCTGCCATGAGCTATTGAAGAAATAGCATATAGGGTGCAGCCATTGCACTACAGTGCCGTTAGACCTTACCATTAGCGGGAGAGACAAAACTACGACTCGGTGGCGTAGTACGCATGTAAACAACTGCCACGCCGAAGGGCATGGGTTCGGTTCCCGCTCAAGTCAGACATTTGTGTGCGTGTATAATACGTATGTATTTACAAAAAAGTATGTATGTATGTTTATCCATTGTCTAGCAACCCAAGTAAAAGCTCTGCTTAGTTTGAGATTGAATGGTATTGTGTGTATATGGTTCCAGGGTTCCGTCCTTAGTCCGTACCTATTCAGTGTCATATTAGACATACTGTCGGACAGCATCAGAGACTCGCATGAGCAGCCCCCGTCTGCTCATGTATGCTGATGATATCGCCCTGGCGGATGCGGACAGGGAACGCTTGGTGCGGCGTGTGAATGCGTGGAAGGAGTCGCTTGAGAACGGCGGTCTGAAAATAAACGTGGCGAAGACCGACTACTTGGCCTGCAACAGTACTGATCCCGCGTCAATTCGTATAGGCGGAGACATTGCCCAGCGAAAGGACCTGGTCAAGTACCTGCGATCAGTACTGCACGCGTCTGGTGACATCGATTGCGACGTCAAGGCACGCATTTCGGCAGCCTGGGCCAAATGGCGTGAGGTGAGCGGTGTCATTTGTGACTCCAAAATGCCGGTTAAGCTCAAAGGACAGGTCTTTAAATCCATCATTAGACCTGTCCTTTTATATGGCAGTGAAACGTGGCCTGTGCTTGAGCGACACAAGCAGAGTCTGCGTGTCACGGAGATGAACATGCTGCGCTGGATGTGTGGTGTCACGCGGAAGGACCGCAATAGGAACTCCCGCATCCGGGGTAGCCTTCATGTCCGTGACATTGCTGACAAACTGCAAGAGTGTCGTCTACAGTGGTATGGCCACGTCTTACGTCAACCGGCATCTTACGTGGGTAACAAATGTCTTGCCATGCTACCTCCACCGGGCCCCGGTAAATGGGGAAGGCCAAAGAAATGCTGGCTTGACGTCGTAAGGGGTGATATGCGTGCCAACCAACTAACCACCAGGGATGCTGAAGACCGTGCGAAGTGGAGGAGACATAGCCGGAAAGCGGACCTCGGGCTCCAAGGCGTGGGGTCCGCTTTGGAGCGCAACCGGGACAGCGCCAGGATGATGATGATGATGGTATTGTGTGTATATGGTATAATATTACTATAACTATTACAAAAAGAAAACGAATCCCGGAGTCCAAAGCAAAACGACGCTAGAAAATTCATGATGAATGAGAAAGTTCTGGCTAAGCAAACGCTTCTACTCCATGTTACGTAATAGCTTAAAAGTGTCACCGGAGTATTTTCGTTTTTGGGGACTTCAACAACCATTTATTCGTAGAACTCAACTCAACATGTTTTTCAGGTAAAAGAAATCCAGCACAACACAAGTGCCGGAGTAATCCTGAGCGACCAGAGCTTGGTACTGCAGAGTGTGACGAGATCCGCGGCAGGGGATTATAGCTGCCTCGCATACAACAATGAAGGCAGTGCCACGAGCAATCCGGTGTCGCTACAAGTCAATTGTAAGCTTCTTCTCTTGGTTTATTCTAGTATAAGTGAATATCTGTGCAAGGCTATAGTAGAGGACTAACAGGTGCTTCGCTTACAAGCGCGATGTATGAAGTTTTCTAGTCACCAAATATCTGGAAATTGCTGCAAAACAATAAAATTGTAAGTTCATGAATCTTTATTCATTTTGTTTTGATAGCGTTCTATGTATAGATTTTCTAAAATATGTTATTATTATTATAAACATCAAGCTTCTGTTTGTATCTCTGATGTTAAAATCTGATCTGAGAAATGTTTAATGGGTTTGTCCGTCTGTTTAGGATAAATTGCAAAACGGTAAAGAAAACACAGAACTAAAAATTTATTAATGTTAAACATGGAAAATCTGTAAGTTTATTCCATGATCAATAGTTATCATGTAGGTACATGTCAGAACAGAACAGTTTATTATCACAGAGTATAGGTACTATTCATCATCATCATCAGGCTGCCATAGTCCCCTGCGGGATATAGGCCTCTCCAGTGGCACGCCACTGAGCCCCTTTATAGATACTATAATAAGTTTGTAATACCAAGTTTGTATGGCTTTGAAAATTATAAATACCTTGCTTTGAGCTACAGACCATAAATAGAGATAAATAAAAACACTTTTGTAGTGGAACTCAACTATATATTCGCAAAAACATAACGTCAATCCATCGCTTTGTTGTTGTATCGCGAAAAGTAAAATTGTTTTTAAGTCAGTGACGATTTGGATTACTGCTAACCGTATTGTTGTTACCGTTAAAATATGATACCACCCAGAGTTTATATCAATAGTAGAGTTCAATCGAGTTTAATCATAAGACTCAATATCTAAGTGCTTTAAATATTGAGACATAGAAATAACACCAACATTGTTGACGCCGTGTACAACACAAACGGATTGACAAGATTATAGAATCATCGTCTGCTAGACTCTAGCAGAAGATCTCCTAAAGCACCTTTATTAGTTAAATAGCGTTTAATTTATTGAATGAACCTTGAAAATAAGTGAGAGCATTGAAGACCTAAGTCATCTTTCCTACTATCTCACTCTCCTCTAATAATATAAGAACTGACTGAATAAGAAGTTAAATCAAGTCTACGGGCGATAAAGGTCTACGGTTCTAATAAAAAATGTACGTCTCTTATTAGTATGTTGATAAAATAAACACATTTTTTTTAGATTGCGAAGTGTAGCCAGGACTTTTTAGCGAAGCCGTTCGCAATATAGTAATATTATTCTACCACATTCACACAACACCAACTAGTCCCAAACTAAGTATATAATTTTGCCCATTCTAAATTTGATATAAAATACTTTTCATCCATAATAGCGACGAGTGAAGGTCGTTCTACAGATCTCACAATAAGTATTACAAAAATAATCGACTGTATAAGTGTCTCTCAGCAATATTGGTATACATAATAGATCCTATATAGAATATTTCATAACACAAGGCATTTATAGGCTCTGGAAAGTGCTTTCACCATGAACGTCGTCAATGATGTCCCATAAGTGTAAAATTACTTTTCCTATAAAACACACACACCTTACATATGCGTCTGACGCAATAAATTGCCCATTCCGATGGAAATCGTTTGAGTCATATTGAGAAGCAACGATCAGTTTCAGGTATACGTGAATATTTTTTTATATTTTGGATAGTAAAAGATATCACCTCCTCCTTTGAGATAAAATCAAATAAATAGCGAGTGGGTCTTAGAATAACTTTAGTCAAAAGTCCCTAAAAATTAATTCAATGATCCTTCTTCATTAGTCGTGACTAATGAAGAAGGATCATTGAAGCATTTCTCGAAGAAAATATTTTGAGTTTGTTTAATGGCGCTGATACACTTGAGCATTCACCTATAATTCGTGTCACCAGCATAAAGGATTTGGGAGTGACCTTCGACCGTGGTCTGACATTCGGAGATCATATTGACGATTTTGCTAAGGAGTCTTCTAGACGATTAGGATTCGTTTTGCGTAACGCCCGGGACTTCACGAACCCACAGGTTATTAAGTTCCTATACACCACCCTGGACCGAAGTAAATTAGAGTCAAGTGCCTGTATCTGGAACCCGTATACTGAGAGTCGTACATTAATGCTTGAAAAAATACAAAAAGCCTTCCTAAGATTCCTTTTTAAAAAGTTATACAATTACTATCCCTATATTTACTCTACCTCTTGGAATTTTGGGATTCAATTCCTTGGAGGTAAGAAGAGGTTTAGATCAGCTTGTGGTGGCTTGTAAGACCCTTCGAGAAAAAATGGATTGTCCTGAGCTACTTAGTCAATTCTGTCGACTATATGTGCCCGGAAATTATCTCGGACATCGTCAGAACTGTCGACATATTATGTTGTTCGCACAGCCGGTATGTCATACTGTTGCTAGGGCACAGTCCCGTCGTATCCTGAGGGTGCTTAACACGCTCCTCACTGTCAATCCTGCATGGGATGTGTTTGTTGATGGATGGACAGAAACCATGCGAGTGTGTCTAGAGTTTAGCGAGGGAAGATATGCAAGGGTGTCCACTGTTCGATGTTAACTGAATGTACATAGGATAAGATATTATTATAGTAACATCCGTGCACTAAATCTTTGTTTGGTTATAATGTTTAACGTAAGTGAATTTTCTGTCATAACTATTCATTTGTAAGCAATGTTTCCATGTTAATTAATGTAACTGGTTTTATTACCCTTTTGAATTATCTATAAATAAATAAAAATGAGCATTCTCGCGAATGTTACAAAACAAATGAGTGTGTTTTAGCGAGCATTCTCACGAACATTCGGGCGAGCCCTAGAATATCGATAATACATAGAATTCGCGCTACGATGGCGATTTCACCCAAAATATTTACTTCACTTTGACTTATGATGTTAATCTAGAGAAGAATCTTCGTAGTTTGTCACTAATTTTAACTTGACTAGTGATGGGCTTGTTCAGAATAAATATCGATGAAATATCGATAATGTTTACAATAGATCCTTAGATTTGGTTTGGTTGAACTCAGAATTAATTTCAATAGAATGTTGATAAACTCTCGATATCTATACTTATAATAAAACTGTAGAGCGGTCAATTTTGTACATTGAATATATATTCAAAATTAATATTGGAGGATGAATGGTTATCGATACAGATGCCAAAAATGCAATCAGTAGATTTTTGTCTGTCTGTCTGTCTGTCTGTATGTATGTGCACGCATGGGTCAAAAACTACTGAAGGGATTTTAACCAAACTTGGTACGATTGTAGCCCATACTCCTGGGAGGTTATAGGCTATATAACATAACTCTAAGACACATAGGAGCTGAGCAGTGACGATAAATTTGAAGCGAGTCGGATGAAAATGCTCTTTCGAGCTCTTATCCTCGCATACGTTGATCATACACCAAAAGTATGTATTACAAAAATTATGGTCTTCAAACGATCTACAAAAAAGTCATAATAGTAAATATCTATCTTTTATAAATTAGCCACAATAACGTGTTTAATCGTTAGGAATTTCTTCAAAGTGTATTAACCCTAGAATACTAATTATCGCCTGAGAGGCCGCGTTCGGTTGATTTTTTAAGAATATTTTTAATTTACGTCAATGTATCGCGGCGTGCGTTCGTGCCAATATAGTGCACCCCGCGACACGGTGGAGAGTGGTCATGGGTTCAGCGGGAATACTCAGGTATCGAGTTATTGACCTCACGTTCGCCTGGGAGGCGATCATTAGTATTAACGTAAGTTTTTTACAAATGTATTTGTTTTGTTTTTTGCCATTATCTCTTTATTTATTTGTAACAATAAGTTTGATTTAACTGAGAATTTATTATTTTGTTTCATAGATGAATCTCGACGAGAACCAGATAACAAACTAATTGGAAAACGAAGATTCGGACAGTGTAACTGAGGATTACGATTCAGACGACATCATACTCTCTTACCCTCGTGCCAGCTTGAATATTATCGCCAAAATATTGCTCCGAACAATCTTAATATACCTACTGACACATCTCAAATACAAGCAAGCACAAGCACCGAGTTAGAAGCTGCTCTACAAGCCCAAACTCGATATCCAAACTGCTGTAATTGTGATAGAAAATATAGGCTGATTTTAATTTACTCTCAAGCCAAATATCTTATAATTAGAATGGTATTTTACCTTTATGTGAAAAAGCACTGTAACAATACTTAATTCAGAAAATAACTTAGAACCTATATGTGTCTTTTTATTTTTTATTATTATTTTTCAAAAGACTGTTCAAACAAGGGTAATGTTAGATTTAAGGTTGATTTTAAGACTGAAATTATAATTTTAAGGAAAATGTGCCATTAACTTTAAAGAAAGAGGTCTTTCTTCATTATTTTGTTACATTTAATAAAAAATTTGATAGAAAAATCTTTCTAAAATCTTGTATCATTTATGAAGTAGCCTCCCAAGCGATCATTAGTATTAAGCAGTAAAAAAATAAGATAAGTACTCTAGGGTTAAATACATAAATATATTGTATTTCACATAGATATATCTTTATCAAACTCCCATATTCAAAAAGTACACTTTAATTTATTTAAAACGTACGCGGACTAAATGCCATAGGCATTCTCTCCCAGTCTACCTTAAAGTGGTGCAGAAAGAAAAGTAGTAGGTGTAATATAAGACAAAGAGAATTAAATTAAACTAAGAAAATTACGTCGATTTCTAGGTACATACAAATAAATAAACGTATTTTAAATACATACATAACAAATATTACATAAATATATGCAAATTATAAACCTACATACAAATATATATAAATATATTACATAATAATATATAATTAAATATATATATATGTGTGTGTGTATATAGATAAATAAATACATGGGTATATTTATATTAAATTAAATTGAAATTTATGTGATTTATTGTACAATTGCCGACTCAGGCAATAAAAGTTCCTTCACCTTAGACTTGAATGTATACTTAGTCTTGGCCATCCTGATTTCAAGAGGGAGGGCATTCCAGAGAAGGATAGATTGGACAGTGAAAGAAGAGTGAAGAAAATTGGAGTTGTAAGAAGGGACTGTGAGAAGAAGGTTGTTAGCAGAACGGAGGTTTCTTTCATGGTTAGTACATAAAAGTTGAAAATAGGAGGTCAAATACTGCGGAGAAGTGGGGGACGTAAGAATAGTATAAAGGGTAGTGAGAGCTCGCAATCTACGGCGATGACGGATAGGAAGCCACTTTAGTTGGGAGCGATAAGTAGACACATGGTCATACTTGCGAAGATTGAAAATGAATCGAATGCAGTTATTTAGAAGACGGTCAAGTTTATTAAGGAGATCTGGATTCAGGTCAAAGTAACATACATCGCCATAGTCGATCAGAGGGAAAATTAAAGTTTGCACTAACATTGTCTTGGTCTCGGATGGTAGAAAATTCCTTAGGCGGTAGAGAGCGCGTAGAGAACCAGTGACCTTCTGGCTCACCTGAGTTATCTGAGCTTGCCAATTCAGCGCGTTATCTAAGTGTAGCCCGAGGTTTTTGACTGTTGGATACAGACTGATGGTGGTCCCATTAAATGTTATATCGGGCAGAGACGAGAAGTCAAGTCTATTTAAAAGCCACTGACTACCAACAACAATCGCCTGAGTCTTCCTAGGATTGACAGTTAGACCAAAGTTGTCCGACCAGGTTAATATAGCTGCCAAATCGTCGTTGATCTTACCGATGGCCTCAGTAATGCAATCCGCATTTACTTGTGTGTAAATCTGCAAGTCATCTGCGTACAGATGGTAGGCGCACTGAAGATTTTGTGTTAGGAGATTTATAAATATAGAAAATAAAAGAGGTGAAAGAATGCCGCCTTGAGGAACGCCAGAGGTCATCTCGAACCATCTCGACGAGGACTCGTCAACGCGGACGGACTGCTGGCGACCTCGAAGATAATCAGAAAACCAATCCAGAGCTCCAGCCGAGACCTTGAGGTGGGATAGGATATGTAATAGGATATCGTGACTGACGGTATTGAAGGCGTTGGAAAAATCAATCAACACTAACACTGTTAGTTTGGTGTTTTCCATACCCTCACGAATATCGCCAGTCACTTTAAGGAGGACAGAAGTTGTGCTATGACCTGACCTGAAGCCTGATTGAAAGGGACTCAGCAAGTTGTTGTGATGGACAAACCAAGATAGCTGTTTGTGTGCACAGGCCTCTAGCACTTTGGAAAGGAATGGTAGGATAGAAATAGGTCGGAAGTGTTCAGGGAGAGTGGGATTTTGGATTTTAGGCAGTGGAATTATATAGGCTTTGCGCCACAAGGAAGGGAAGGTACCAGACTCTAGGGAAAAATTAATGATGTGGGATATTGCCGGCAAGAGATGATCCAGTATCGTCGTAATCATACGACGGCTGATATTGTCGTATCCCACAGCATTAGATTTTATGGAGAGGATGACCTTTTTGATATCGCCCGGAGACTCAGGAGAAAAATGAAAAAAGTCTATGTTGGGTTGAGGTAACCCATCTAAATACTGAACCGTGTGACTCATGACTTGGTGATCAAGCGAAGCAGTAGTGGTGAAAAAACGATTGATGTCATCCAAATCATGAGTCCCACGAAAATCAATACGCCTTTGTTTACCAATACCTAGTGTTCCAAGGAACTTCCAGGTACTGGCAGGCGATGAACAAGTGATGTTACTGAGGATATATCGGCGTTTAGCGTTGCGCACCATCTGATTGCACCGATTTCTTGCAGACTTGAAAAGCGCCCAGTTATCCTCACACCGATCCCTCTTGTACTGCCTAAACGCCCGGTCTCTACGGCGCATAGCCATTCGAACACCCGCTGTGATCCAGGGTGCTGGTGGACGCTTCAGCTTCACCCGCCTAATGGGAGCATGGGCATCAAATAGTTCACTAACAACAGCATTAAAAATATCCACTTTTTCATCCACCGTGGAGACAAATACCAAGTTGTCCCAGTTTATCAGTGCAGCATCCTGACTTAGCTTATCCACATCCATTCGACCAAAACAACGCATGCGCACAACTTTAGGAGGGGATTTCGGAGGTTTCAAACGGTATGTAAATTCAAATTCAAATTCAAAATCGTTTATTCATTTGGGTCACAATGTGACGCTTATGAACGTCAAAATAATAAATTTATAAAATAATTACTTAAAGACTCTACATTTACATTTACTGCCACGTTCGCAAAGCAATAGGTAGAACCATGAGAAAGAACGGGCAATAAAACTCACGGTCACTCTTTTTCTTCGCCAGGTTTTGCATAATACACATAATTTACATTTTGTAAGGTGCTGCAACTGTTACACCTTCTATATCACTTGTATATATTTACTGTACATAATAATACTCAAGCATAATACTTTTGTAAGGTAAATAAGGTCATGACGGGAGAATCCGGGTGCAGGAAGTTGGCCGTGGGAGGTTACAAAGGAAGGAGCAGAGGTAATCATTAAGTCAAGCCAAGTATCCTCCCCATTATCGTTGTGGTGTGTGGCTTGCAGGGGTAAAACATGGAGGCTGGTTGACTCAATGATGTCGAGGAGCTTATAGGAACGACTGGAAGATCGGGAGAGGAGGTCGGTATTAAAATCGCCCATGACGATATGATGCGCATACTGAGACCCTAAAGATTCCAGAATCGGCTCGAGACTGGAGAAATAGTCAGCACAGGGGGGACAATAGACGACGCCAAGGACAGCTTTAGCTCCCTTGACGTCAATCTCGAGAAATAGGTACTCCGCAGGCAAAGAGGTTGGTGAAGAAGAAGCTAATATTTTAAAAGAAAAAGCACTGCGGAGGTAGATAGCAACTCCACCACCTCTCTTAACGATTCTATCGTTTCGAACGAGGATGAAGCCAGGCAGAGAGTAGGAAGTGGAAGAAAGCGTTGGTTTTAGCCAACTCTCCGAAACCAGGATGGCATGCACATTCGAATCGGAAAAAGTATCCAGTAAATCACTGTAGTGACTGGGTATACTTTGAGCGTTTATGTGACACACGTTAAGGAAACCTAAACGGTATGCAAGTGATTTTCTTAGACACTCGCTCAAAGTACCGTCCACTGAACAAAAACTCACATTGTCTGAGGAGGCAAAAGACTCATTAGCCGACAAATATTCATCAATATCAATATTATCAATATCCATTAGTTTTATAATAAAATAATATATATAAATATAAAATAGTAATAAATAAGTTATATTATTATTATCTATAAACAAAATATACGTATATGATATTGGCAAAGCAGTCCTCTCTGCACCACCCGCCAGCTAACAAACAAACAAAAAAAAGAACACAAAATGAAGCATAAAAAAAACATAAAAATCAAAGAGAATCTATCGATGACAGTTTCCGAACGCAACATGGTAAACGTCACTTTGACACAGAGCTGCCAAACTGTCACTTGCGTTATTGACAAAATGACAATTAGATTCTGAAGCAAACTAGTACAATAAACAAAACAAAGGACAGTATTAAAAATTACGCTAAAAGTTTATCAATTAATAATAAAAAGTTACTATTTACGCGGTTTAGAGTTCGCGTTTGACGTCCCAGCAGACCCAGCGCCATTCTTATCCACGGACGCGGAGTCACATCGCTTGGGATATTTTTGCTGCAAGCCATTGAGTTCCTCGGTGGTTGTAATTTTGTGACGAGTGCCATCCGCCGTCTTCACCATGATGACACCGTCCTGGGTCCAGCAAGTCCGCACTCCGAAGTGTTGCCGGGCCTTACCGAAGATCATCTGTCTGGATTTTGTTAGAAACTCCTTCACCGACGTGGATGTGCCTTTTAGTCTGGTCTTAGCACGCCAGACGGCAGACCTTTGATCCATCTCAGAGAACCAGACCAGGATTGGACGGTGATGACCACTGCTGGGGGTGCCGATTCGGTGGCACACATTGATGCTATCTGCAGTGATTGTTGGCAGCTCCATCCTGTCTAGTATCTTCAGCATGGTACCCCTGCAGTCCTCCTTGTCCACCTCCGGTACTCCAAGAAAGATGAGTGCTTTGCGCCTCTGTCTTGTCTCTATACTGTCAATACTTTGACAGCACTCATTGATTTGCTTCCGGAGAAGGCTGAGCATCGTGAACATGAGTTCCCTGAAGGTGCGGAACTCCTCTGCCACCTTCGCAACAGTGTCTTTTGCTGTGTCTCCCTGTAGCTGCGCTTCGAGCTCCGCCATCCTCTTCGAGAACATTTCCTCAAGGCTGTTCTGTACTGCTTTAATATTAGATAGCTCAGACATTCTGATGTGAGTTGTCGTTCGCCTGTTCAGTACTTGTGTGCTTCTTAAATGTGATGTGTATTTTATGAGTGTGCAGTGCTGGCAGGTGGTGTAAGTTGCAGATGTAGGATTACATAGACCTACGTTTCAGATCTACAAACGTGAGTACAGTGCAATTATGAACAATATTACACTGTGTAAACAAATCTAGCAGTTAATTAGGCTTTGAAATAATTAAATTTAAACTTTTAAAATTTCGACTGTCTTCACTTTTTCACACCTACCGCCCAAAAAATCTATTTTATAAAAAAAAACATAGAAATCGGTTTATAAACACACAAGATATAGATAAAATAAAACTCCAAAATTTCGCCGCGACAGTACGGGTACGGTTATACGGTTGATTTTTTGTTAACGCGCGAAACGGTCATCTATACATAATTATAATAAACTAGCTTTTGACCGCGGCTTCGCTCACGTAAATTCGGGGTTCTCTGTTCTCTGTAGTATATCATCTATGTTCGGTATAACACAAATCTCCTTTATTGGACGGATACTAAAATTATTGTCGTTTTAAATGTTTAAGAAATATAACTGCAAAAAGTATTTACAGATACAAACTACTTCGTACTAAGACTTAGTAGTACTCAAAATGTTATCCGGTATCAGTGACGTTTCGATAGAGTGGCCAATATGGCGACTGTGATTTGTCTGTCAGAACCATTACAATTTAAGAAATTACTCGACAATCAGAATTTTGCGGATATATGTTGTCGACTCGAAATCTTAATTTTTTAATGTTTTATCATTCAGGTAAGGTTTCGATGTACTCCTTGAAGAAATTAATAATATAAGATTTGACACTGCGATAGCAGCGCGGTCCGTCGGTTCCAATACTCGTCCAAGTACTCGTCCAAGACGTCAGTACAAGGGTGGAGAACTGTCTTCCTTGAGAAGAACCAGGTCGTCAATTTGCAGGCCATCTTTCGAATCTATGCGCCACTTCGTCCTCGACTGCAGTTCAGCGATGTATTCATGGCTCCAACGCTTCCAGAAGTGCTGCATGGTCTGTTCAAGGTGGTTGTACCTGTCCAAACGATTGGCATTAGCGGTTTGTAAAAACAGAGATAGCAGCGATTTCAGTGATCTACCAATTAAAAAGTGGCTCGGGGTTAAAAGACAGTAATCATTGGGGGAAGGACTGAGAGGACATAAGGGACGGCTGTTTAAAATGCACTCTATTTGAGCGAACAGAGAAGACAGTTCTTCATAGGTTAGATGCGTAGTACCTAAAATCCTAACTAGATGAAATTTAGCCGATTTTACTCCGGCCTCCATCAAGCCATTGAAATGAGGAGCGTATGCAGGCGAGAAAGAAAATTCGATGCCCTCGCTGGCAGCAAAACCGTTAATGGAGTCGGCATTAAAATTAAAAAATTCTTTGACTTCCTTTGAAGCAGCGACAAAGTTTCCACCATTGTCACAAAATATTTGTTTGGGTAGTCCTCTTCGAGAAATAAATCGTTTTAAAGTTAAAATTAATGCATCCTTAGAAAGTTCAGAAACAACTTCTAAGTGGATACATTTATATCTTAAACATATAAAAACACATAAGTAACATTTTGTTATTTTACAACCACGACCCTTGCGATCCGTGATCATAAATGACCCAGCAAAATCAGTCTCTACAGAAATGAATAGAAAGTCTGGCGTGAGCCTTTCAGCAGGTAAGTTGCCCATGATTGCTTTCATAGGCTGACCTTTGAATCGCCTACAAATGTTGCAAATACGTACCTGAATTTGCGTCTTATCCTCATTGGAAGTCAACAAATCGTCGACATATAAATCTTTTTGGATAATGGTTACGTTAATGGTTTTACATAATTGATACCCAAAATGTTGTAAGTTGCATATAATACCTATATCGAAAAGTGTAGATGTAGATGTCCTGAAAATTCCTCAAATTACTTTCACTTGTTCGTGCGACTCCACACCGCGAAGTTACCAATCGCGAGTTTTTCCCAATATATTTTTAGCATCTATGGGACATCTATCAATTTTTGGAACGTTAAGACATACGCTATCTCCTATATCTAGAGCTGGGAGTTTCATCTCCTATATCTAGAGCATCAGTAATAATTGTTTCCGCCGCTCAATTTACGCCTTGATGTGATTTATGCCTCTCTGATTGTATGTCCTGTTTTCGTTTACACATCAAACACAAAACACTCGCGCCGTAACCATCGTTACCAATTGTTTCTCCGCAAATAGTGTGAACCGGTCTAAGGCACAACATTGATGGGCACCACTAGTCCCGCCTTTACATACAATGCATCTAGTCATTTCCAAGGGTCGAAATCTCATTTGAATCCTGCATTTCTATAGAATTTCGTAGAACAACGGTGCTATCGGTGTTTGATATCTCACGTGGATATTCAGTAGAAGTACAGGTATTAGTAGTAGGGTTGATGAGGATTCCTATTCCTCATGCTCACGGTGCGAAAAATCCTCATATTTCTACAATTCCTCCTCCTCATCCTCATCCTCTAAAATTAAAATAAAAAAAATCCTCATCCGCTTCCGCATCCTCCATCTAATGAGGAATTCATGAGGAATTGGTGTCAATTGTTTCACGCGAAAATAAATCGTATTACATTATTAAAAAGCAAACAATTTAAATGTTACTTAGGGCGGAGGCTACGTAATACGTGTACCTAGGTAGTTTCGTCTTGTTCTCAACAAATTGCGGGTCAACACGTCGAAAGTTTCGACATGTTGACTTCAAAGTAATTTTTTATAAAATTCAACCTTCATTTCGTTAATTTTGACTACTGATTTCTTTTTGTTGTTTATATTTTATAAATATTGTTTTTGTTGACTGGTTTGATATGAAATAGCTCTCGTATACTTAAATACTTCCCTTCTTATTTTCTTCTTTCCCGTTCCGCTAGTCTAATGGTAAATTAATTACGTAGGTAATTCACTAGGTAACTATAAGATTTCTGGTCGACTGCCAAGTCGTTATACCATAGGTAGTAAAAGTTGCATAAATACTCTTTACAACGCTGATCTAATCTTCGTGTACATAGGCATGTTAATATTACACTACTTACATATTTTTTATATCTTCTCTGATATTATTTCTTCCTCATCCGCATCCTCTTCCTCATCCTCTTCCTCTTTGTAAAATCCCCATCCTCATCCGCATCCTCATAATTTAAAAGTTATAATTGCTCATCCTCATCCTCTTCCTCATTTATACATCCTCATGAACCCTAATTAGTAGTATTGATAGAGGCGTTAATTGGTACAGGCAACTTAATTAGTTCATTAGAATAAATTACGACAGAACTGTTTTCGATTTGTGCAGAATAGTCTTGAGACTCATCTGTTACACTTTTGGGATATATGTCATAAGAGCTATCTAAAACTGAGGATGCTTCTACACGGCGCATGTAGCTTGAGCATGTTGAGACACTTGCGCGGGTTACATGCACCGTAAACATATCGTTTAAAAACATGTGCGGGTCCAGTGACTCGACCATGTACTAATGCGAGCCAACCGCTCAAGTAAATCGCGTGCTCTGCGGCGCGCGCTGGTCATTCGCGCATGTTACTTGTTAAAATTACATTTTTAACATATGATTTTAAAGAATTTTCGTTCATCGAGATATTTTGACGCTATTCAAGTCATAAAGCTACCGCGCGAATAGCATGCACATATACCTAGCTCTTGACCACGAACAAATAACTTGTACACACAGCTTGCGCAAGTAGCCCGCGTCTTTACTTGCTCCAGTTATTTGCACCACGTACAAGAACAAGCGGGTAACTTGATCAAGTAGCTTGCGCATATTACTTACGCGTGTAACCCGCTCCAGCTACATGCTCCAGCTACATGCACCGTGTAGAAGCACCCTGAATTCCTATTTTCTACTGGCAACATAGTGATGGAAGAAACTTCACTTATGACAGGTGCTTCACGTGTTATCAACGTCTGACTCATTTTCATCACTGGTATTTGAAATGATAACTGTATTTTCGGCAGCATCAAAATTTGGAGTCTGGTTTTTTAAGTATTGACTTGAACAACTTCATTAACTTCAACTGACCCTTGAACATCTTCTTGTCTTGCGTAACATACTTCATGTAAATGTTCCTCAGTGGTGATATGCTTAAGAATACCATAAGGAATACTGGAACTTCGTAGGCTAGAATTTGGTTCACAACCAAAAAGAGCACGAAATGGCGATCTTCCTATAATTTTATGGAAATATGTATTTTTGCTATACTGCACAAAGAAGCAGCCCATTGCCCATTTTGTAGAATTATAGTCTCGCATCCAAGCGCGTAGCATGTTTTCTACGTCTTGGTTACTCCGCTCAACACTACCCTGACTCTGCGGGTGTCGTGGAGTACCATGTATTATTTTACACTCTGGCAACATTTTGACCATTTCTTCGAAGATGTTAGCGGTGAATTCTTTGCCGTTGTCGCTCTGCAGTATATATGGTGCTCCAAATTCTCAAAATATTTTCAGCAATTCAGTGGCAACTTTACTTGCTTTTTTTTGAACAGAGTGGTCTTAGATGTATAAATTTTGTGCTTTGATCCTGGTAGTTGAGTAGCTATTTATATTCACCATCTGGTGCTGACTGTAAATCAATCAGATCGACTTGTCCCCGCTCATTATAATCTAGAGATATAATTGGTTAAACTACGATACCTTTCTTTGGAATGTTACGATTGGATTCACAGACAGGACAAATAAGTCGATTGCTTTTCTCACAATAATAAATCGATCCCAAATTTGATACTGAATTTTATCTCGACCACCATGTCCGCAGCCTCTATGAATATCTAACAATATGTCGTAATATTCTTCTAACGGTATTACACGCACTGTTGGACTGTCAGGGCTATCTTTTTTTAAAATAAGGTAGTCCACATCACTAATACTCATTACCTCATATTTTTTTGACCAGTAATACTCTGCAGGAGTTTTCCGAGAACCAGATTTCATGGACACCTTAGCATTTTTAGGTGCCGGATAACCTCAAAAACTATGTCAATTGTCCACGGTTTTTTTAATGATACGGTTTGGTAATCGTAAAACATTTTTTAATTCACTGTAATAAATGTCTTTAAAATCACAATTATTTGGTGAAAACTCTTTTGAACACGTAGTATTTGCACTGTTTTCAATAACTTTTTGTGTCACAATATTACTACTTGACGCTATTTTGTTTGTTTTGATCAACAGCGACGCGTGTGGTAATAAACAGAACTAAATACTTAAATATGCCGTGGCATTATGTAGACGGCGTTTGAATCGTCAGTTATATGTTTAGGCATGATACATAATGTCGCGGCAATATACATTTTGCCTTCGGCATTTTACATAACCGCGAGCATTTGTAAACTGATGACGCCGTATGTTAACGGCGGAATCATAGTTACAAAATGCCTGCGACATATATACCACAATGTGTTGTGTCAAGTCTGACTGTATTTTGTATCCATTGACTAAATGATTGTTCAATCGCACGTGACAAGATCTGTTCTTAGTGCGTGAGATGTATTTTAAAAAAAATTTCATTAAATTGGGTGACACTAATTAAAGTTAAATGACAAGTTTTGTTATGATTTGATATCTACATTAACTGCCATGTTTTCAATGCACGGAAACCGTACGAATAAAAACCTGGAAAATATTTTTTGGATAACTAAATGTCGATTTTCCGTATTATATCGTCCCAATTTATAAACGGTTCCACTGCTCTTCACGAGCATTTTCTCATTAGAACACAATGCTGGTTAAATGCGGGTTAGCAAACTTCACACGTCTTTTGAGCACTTTATGAAGAACTCTGAGACATGCAGATTTTCTCATGTTGCTTTCCTTCGTCGTTTAGCAGGCGATCATTAACAACTTTTTTACTAGTAGGTAATTATTTTACAATGTGAAACCGTTGCAACTCCTACCAAATGTTGTTTGTCAATTATTGCGATTAAAAAGTGGCCATGAGTTTTATTGCCCGTTCTTTCTCAAGATTCTACCAATTGCATTAAAACGTGGCAGTAAATGTAGAATCACGCGGTAATTAACTTTGAATAGACGTAGTTTTAAATCAGAAACTCGGCGTAGCAGTCTGTTAGTCTTTAGTTTTTGATAATAAACGATTACTTCTTTTTAACTACTAGTACTTACTTTACTAATGACACACTTGAGCAATTAATGGTTGGTGACCCCGAATGTCAAGACGGAAGTCGTGTGTCTGACTCGCATCCGGGACAAAGATTTATTTGATGAAGGCGATTATTTGTTCTCTGTCTGAATTTTTGTTTTTAATATGAATACACTTATTTACAAGTATTTTATCAGTTTTCCTGTTGTCATAGTACAGGATCTGCCTAGTTAGAATCGATTCTGTTTTTTTTCGAACTTCCTAATATTTACTTCTTTGCATATAACATTAAAAACCAGAACTTGCTATGTTTCTAAATGTTGAACAACAAAAAATAACTGCGATGTGAATGCGAGATTACCACAAAGAGTAACAAATTATTGATATTTCTTACTTTTCCTTTAACAAGCACGTGAGTACATGCTGTGATGTTAAAAGACGCCAGACCCAAAATTTCGTTCTATTGTGTTACACCTATGAAATCAATGTGTTTAATACAAATTTACTTGTTCTCAACCGTAAGGTGCATAAGTGCTAAGCTCAGACGTGTAAACCGTTAACCATTGTCCAATTTGCATAACTTACCAATTAACAAGACGTGTTATTAAAACGAAATTGATAATATCAGGCTCGAAATTATTTCAATATAATCTTATTACTACTTGCAAACTATCAAAGTAGTTGTAATTTCTAGTTTCGTTATTGGATGCTATGTAAGTGACAATTTGTACTCCAAACTTACTTAGTCGCTTGGAATTTGTTTGAAAGCTTTGCTTTAAAACCTTTGAACATTTTGGGGAGCTTTTAGGACTGGTAAAATGTGAAAGGGCCTTTAATACTACCGAATGTTTTTTTCATGTTGTAGGTGGTAATATAATTAAGGATTTTCAATCAAATTCAATCTCAAAGGTTAGTTATGTGTCGTATAAATTAAACTATTCGTTTTATAAACTAAATGTTACCCGCGCTCGCAGCTACACGCCTTTTAATTAAATTGAATCGTTTCTTTTGTAATCGTTTCAGCCCGATTCCGTGAAAGGTTCAAAGAGGAAGATGATTGCGAGATAGAAGAATTTTGGAAAGAGTTTAAGAATGGAGTAATAGGAACAGCTACACAAGTATGTGGCGTAAGCAAGAGAAAGCATGTTAAAAAGATTTGTAATGAATGGTGTGATCAGGAAGTAAGTGGTGTGGTCGCAGAAAAGCGCAAAGCATGGATGGACTTGCTGGCAACAAAAGGGTACAAGGTTGTGTGACTGACAATGAGAGGATAGTGAAAGAAAAGTATGACAGATTGAAATATAAAGTAAAAGAGACGGTAAGAAGAAAGAAAGAAGAATGTAAGGATAAATTTGATAGAAAGTTTTCTCAGCATTTTCGGGCCAATATAAAAATATTCTGGCACTTGGTTAGAACAGCCCGAGGCAAAGCAGGAGATTTGAAAGTTGGTGTGATGAGAGATGTAAATAGAAATATTATAAGAGAGCATGGGGAAGTTTTGGATCAGTGGAAGGTTTATTTTGAGAATTTGTTTGAACGAGGAGAAAGTGACACTAGGAATATAGTAGCGAATGAGGAAGATAATTGTGAAAGTAATATAAGTATGAAAGAGATACGGTATGCAATGAAAAGTATGAAAACGGGTAAAGCTGCGGGATATGATAGGATATCTGCTGAAATGCTCAAGGTAGGCGAAGGCGTCACCGCAAGCCTGCTGTACCTACTTTTCAATAAATGTTGGCGGTCCGGTCGTGTACCAGGTGACTGGAACAAGGCCGTCATTGTGCCACTGTACAAGGGAAAAGGGTCACAGCAGGAATGCAAAAATTATCGCGGTATAAGCCTCCTGAGTGTTGTTGGCAAATTGTATGCGAAGATACTGATTGAAAGAGTGATCTTTAAAACGGACAGTAAAATTTGGGATTTGCAAGCGGGATTCAGAAAGGGAATGGGATGTACGGATCAAGTCTTTTCCTTAAGGTGCATTTCAGAAAAAACCTTAAGTAAACACCAGAAGGTTTTCTGCGCCTTTATTGACCTGGAAAAAGCTTACGATCGAGTGGTGAGGGATGAACTTTGGTCAACACTTTCTGTCTATGGAGTGGGCAGCAATCTGATACGGGCACTTGAATCCTTATATAGGGATTCAAGTGCCTGTGTCAGAGTAAACGGGGCCTACACAGACTGGTTTAACATTGATCGTGGTATTAGACAGGGATGTGTAGCGTCTCCTTGGCTGTTCAATCCATTCATGGACAGTTGTTTTACCGATCTGAAAGGGTCTGAATGTGGATTAAGAATGGGTGAGTCTGTGTTTAAGACCTTGCTATACGCTGACGACCAGGTTCTTTTTGCGTCGTCCGCGTCTGATTTACGGCATATGGTCACCGTCATGAATGAGGCGTATAAGAAGAAGGGCATGAAAGTCAATGTAAGCAAGACTAAGGTCATGGTCATAGAGAGGGAAGACAGTATAACTGAATGTAACATAATGATAGGAGATGAAAAAGTGGAACAAGTGAATGAGTTTGTGTATTTAGGCTCTTTGTTTACGAGAGATGGAAAATTTGAGGGAGATGTTGAAAGGAGAGTGAAAGCAGGAAATAGTGTGAATGGCGCCTTATGGTCCATCATCAGTAGCGAAATTATCCCAAGTAAGGCTCGCCTTGCTGTACTGCAGGGAGTTTTGGCGCCAACATTGATGTATGGTAGCGAATCATGGGTATGTAATAAAATAATGCTGTGGAGATGAGAGCTTTAAGGAGTATGTGCGGAGTAAGTATGATAGATAAAGTGCGTAACAGTGTGATACGAGAAAAGTGTGGTCTAAAAGAAGAAGTAGTGACAAAGATTGAAAAAGGAATGTTGAAAAAGAAATACGAAAGGAGTGTATCGTGCGAGAATGAATGGAATCGTCGGTAGGAGATGCCCTAGGCGGACGTACGCCGACCAAATTGGTGACGTACTAAAAAAGGGCCAAATTAAAAGTACCCATAACCGACGCGCATGCATGATGAGGTTAATGAATGTCAAGGAAGCGAAAGAGGTATGTTTGAACCGAAGCACTCTGCCTACCCCAATGGGAGACAGGCGTGACGATATAGATAGATAGATAGATGGGCGTGCCTAGCAGCAGCCTCTATTTTTATACTAAAATTTTAATCATTCTTTGAGGGTAATCAATTTAATATATTTCGCCACACAGACGCTCCTGTATGCAAAACCGTCAGCGATGGCGAGGTGTACGGAGCTCTCAAGATGGAGACGGTGGTGCTAAAATGCGTGGTGGACTCCAGTCCTGCGCCGACGTACTTCAGCTGGTTCTTCAACAGCTCAGGGGAACAAGCAGAGATATCGCCAAGGTTCGTTTGAATACTTCCTTTAATTTCTATGAGTACCTATGATAATTGTGTAAACATAGATGGATTTTTGGGAAGTTTTCATCCTTGTTTGATGTATCGAAAGTGATAGGTATTCAAATATTTTAATGAATTTTGACACGTGGACCAGGCAGTATTTAATAATCAATGCGCAATTGGAACAAAAATAATATTTTCTTTAAGCATCTTTAATTTTTTTTAAAACACGTTCCACCTCCTTTCCTGACACTAGGTTGAAATTCTGTGCCGTAATTTACAAAAATTTCACCAACGGACATTAAAAACACCCAGACTCTGATCACACAAAGTGACGTCTCAGAAGGAATCAAACTCATGACATTCAGCACAAATAGCGAAGCGACAATTCAAACCACTACGCCATCCGTCCAGTCCATGTGTTCAGTATCTACAATAATAATCAATGTATTTTCGTGCAATTTTTCATTCTATACTGTGTTATGTAGCCAGCAATAAAAAATATGTAATGGGGCATAATGCAGAATTGACGCAGAAATGATTTATCTTAGGTTATGGTGGCAATGATATTACTTTTTTAGATTCATGATATGAGAAGTTCGTAGTGTGAATCATGATGCAGCATTTTGTGGTGTAAAATGGCGTAGACGAATATGGAACAATGAATACTTTAATAACAAGTATTAATTTATTTTTTTAACATATTAATTAGGGTCATACACAAAAAGTAAACATTGCAAAATATTTAAAATAAAACTTCACGATTTTTTATGAAACATTATATTTATTTAAAGTTAGCTTATGTTATGCTAACAATAATATCACTAGAGATCAGTCTTGGATATTTTAGGAATTAATCACGTTTTTAGTTTTTTCACGTCTACAGAAGAGATTGAGTTGTCTACAGAAGGGAACAAAAATTTACCTTACATAATCATATCAATAAGATCAAGAATAGAAACAATAAAAAAATACTTAAAATGGAGTTCTCCTCAACCTCCAAACAAAACATAATCAAAATTCTATACCGATTCAGTGCAAAAAAATAAAAAGAAATTGTCCACAGAACAGACATTATGCTTCTGTAGGCAAATAAAGGAACAGAATATTAAAATATTTTATCCTCGTCAGAATCATCTCACATGGAATTCGTCGCTCGTTTTTTAAGTGGTGAATCTTCAGTAGCTTCAGAGTCGTCTAAATAGATTCTTTCTCTTCTGGGGTTTATGCCTTTGGTTAAATATTTCGATTAGAAAGATCTGGAGTCAGTCTATCTGAGAGGCTTGGTAAATTTGGCTCAGTTGGAGCCTCAGGAGTAACTGGAGCCGTAGGAGAATCACGGATAGACACATTCTCAGATAAAGAGTCTGGTGATCTTGATCCCTCAGGGCAAACAGGTGACATATTGTACAAGGATGAATTGCTTGTGGCATAGTAACTGAAACAAAAGATCGCTGCAAGCAACATTATAAAATACTAAACCAAATAGATATATAATGGAATAATTAAACAGTGAATAACGCAATTGTTTTTTTAGGGTTCCGTACGTAAAAGGTAAAGGACGGGACCCTATTACTAAGCCTCCGCTGTCTGTCTGTCTGTCTGTCACCAGGCTGTATCTCATAAGCCGTGGTAGCTAGAAAGCTGAAATTTTCACAAACTATGTATTTCGGTTGCCGCTATAACAACACATACTAAAAATAAAAAAATATTAAGGGGGGTCCCATATAAAAAACGTGTTTTTTCGTATCTTTTGCTCAAAATTACTAACTGTTACAGGTAGACGCTTTAAATTTTCACAGAATATGTAGTTGTATATTACCTTCCAAAATAAATTTAAAAAAGTAAATAAAAAAGAGGGCTCCCATACAAAAAACATATTTTTAAGCAATTTATTACTCGATCTTAATAAACAGGTAGAAGCTTAAAAAATATTTAAGTATACATACAACAAACATGATTTTATTTTATAGATGATGGTACGGAACCCTTGGTGCGCGAGTCCGACTCGCACTTGCCAATTTCTTTTTCAAACACAGCGAATTTCTTTTACCTATTCACTTCTGTTGACATACGTCTCTTCTGTAGATACAATGTCTACAGTAAAGATGTCTACACGAGAGACATATTTTCATAAATCAAAGACGGCATCCTTTATTATGAGGTTATAATTTAAGCAATGCGATATTTGCATACTGCGCCCATAAGCTTAAACTATCGTGATATTTTTATTTATTTGTAAAAGCTACTTACTCCGATATCCCTTGCACAGGGAAGACACACTGATCTTTACCGAAAACCTGTGTAATTAAATAAAATTGGAATTTTTAATGTCACACGCACTTTACGTAAAATCCCAACCAAGCAAATGACAGAGAATACAGTACTACCAACATATAAAACAAAATAAAAACGATGCGTTCATCTTCGGCATATTTTGGCTTATTTTATAAGTCTACAGAAGTAGACTAAAAATTTTGTAACAACATGTGTATACGTTTTATTACAAAATTTTGAATTATATATTTTTTAATACGTTATGTTATGAATATTTGATAATATAACTCATGTAATGAAACGATATTAAATCATCGAAACTATGTGTATATATTTTTAACCATCACTTAAACTCAACTACTTGGTATCCGAACAGTCCACAGAAGGAGAGTTTTTCAGATTCAAAAGCAAAAATTATAAATTAAATTTCAATACAACGCGATTTTTTTATGAAATGTAACTAGTTTTCAACACGAAATATTTATTAAATTTATTTAATATTGATATAATATTTTAATAACGGCTTTACGTTGCATGAACACTTTTTTTTCGTTTTTTGTGTTTGACCCTAAATAAACAATTACAATACACAGACTAAACCTAAAAGTAATCTACGAATAAGAAATGAGAAGGAGAAGGGAAAGCAATACTAATACGATTAATACCGCAATCGAAAAAGCCCTTATAACTTAATTTATTATTGATATAGATTTTTGCACGGGTGAATCTACCACCCGCGTTATATTCTAAACCTATAACTTTTTACACTTCACAATGTGCATTTCAATATTCAAAATGATTGGTTGAGCAAATAAGGTGCAAGAGCGTTACAAACACACACACACTCACTGAAAATTATTTTATCTCGTTCACTATAATTAGCCACAAAAACAATAGGTATCAACAGTTTTACACGAAATAAAGAAACGCTGTATTTACTTAATACTGTTTATTAACTAACCGTAATTATTATGCTATTGTACCAAAATATTAATGTTTATTGGACATCGCTAGTTTGGTACGTATTAACAACTCCAAGGAAGTAGAAAATTTGACCCCGGTACGGTCTCAAAACCAACTTAACTTTCATATATGGCAATATGGTGCGTACACACTTGTATATTAACTCGTAATAGAACAACGAGCAAGCGAACTTCAAGTACTATGCTCGACGTTTAGTTAAAATTTGATTTCACACACCAAAAATCCTACTAGAGTAATATTACGTAGGATGAAACGCAGTACACGTGTCCTGTCATTAAGCCAAGAGATAGAAAACGATAGTATTACGTCAACCACAATGTTAAACATTTTCAGGAACGTTCATCATCATCGTCATCAGCCTATAGTCCACTGCTGGATATCGGCCTCTCCAATAATATTAATATAATATACTGTGACACATACACAACAACATCTAGTCCCAAACTAAGTTTGAGAATTTGAAGTACTAGACAATAAAAAACTTACACATACTTTTATTTTTGTAAATACACATGTATATACGTATTATATATAGGTACACCAAGACAAAGACAAACAGCCGTTCATTCACACAAATGTTTGGCTTAAGCGGGAATTGAATCCATGACTTTCAGCGTGGCAGTCATGGCCTTAGATTAATGACATGCCACTGATTTCGGGAACGTTACAGACGCGTTATATAGAGATTTTCGTGTATCGTTCCATTTGTAAGAATGTTACATTACAAGTAAATGCTCAAGTGTGTACTCACCATTAGCTTATGACTAAGCGAGTAGAAAATTTATGGGTCACATTAATATTTTGTTATTTATGCAGAAATGTTGGCATTCAATTCATACGTAAAACTGTGTCGAAAATATTGTACATTAAAATGATTTTTCTGAAAACGAACTGGATAAGAGTGGGTTAGTAATTAGTTTTGTTGATATATTTTTATAGAGATTATGTTGAATATGTAAATCTAGTTCTAGTCTAGTTATAAAGCCATGGGTAGATCGGACATTGAAATTGGCCGTAAACCACCACGGTGTCCATCGACGTCTTGTAGTGGCGCACGCCACTGAACGACCCTGTGACTTGTGAGAGTCCCACATATATGTAGTGGACAGACCTACATATATGTAGTGGGTGAAGACTAAAGATTATGAAGATGACTATTATTTTATTGTCTTGCATTTAATCCTATTTAAGATCTTTTGTCAGGGTGAACGAAGAAGAACATTGAAGTAATCCAATGTCACCTTATTTGTTTATGGAGTGCTATAAAATATTTTAGCCGCGCTGGTACAGACGTGACTTTTATTTCAAAATAAATACAGTAAAATGAAGTTAGTTTGCTGTGGCATGGCAGCATGTTACAGAATTATTGAACAATTTGAAATGACTATATGTTTATAGTAACGTTTATCAAATCATACAATGTTTATTGGGATTTTACTTTTTTTTTATTGCTGCTAGTGGCAGACGAGCGAACGGCCCATCTGATGGTAAACGGTAACCGCTGCTCATGGACTTCGCTAATGTCAGGGTATACACAGCAAAGCCGCTGCCTACCGTGAAAGTAATGCTCTCTTTAAACCTCGTTTGAAGAAGGACTAGTCACTTATAGAAAAGACTTTATGCAGTCTTATTACTTTGGGGTCAAATAACTCATAATAAAGTACATGATATAACCATTGATATACAAAAAACCCAAGTCCTGGTAGTGCAAAACTAGTTATAGTTATGATAATGATCGTACTATTTTGTAAATTCAACGAAACATACCTACTTGTCTTAAAGTTTTATTTACGTTACCGTAACATTTTGGTATTTAACAGCTCCATCATATACCATCATATTTAAAAGAAAATCACGTTCGTTGTATGTATACTAAACACTTTTTAAGTTTCTACCTATTTATTAAGATCGAGTAACAAATTGCTTAAAAATTACGTTTGTTGTGTGGGAGTTATTATTTACTTTTTTTTTATTTCATTAATTATTTTGAAAGGTAATATACAACTACATATTCTGCGAAAATTTAAAGCGTCTACCTGTTACAGTTAGTAATTTTGAGCAAAAAATACGAAAAAAAAACACATTTTTTGTATGGGACCCCACCTTAATATTTTCATTTTTTTTATTTTTAGTATTTGTTGTTATAGCGGCAACTGAAATACATAATTTGTGAAAATTTCATCTTTCTAGCTACCACGGTTTATGAGATACAGCTTGGTGACAGACAGACGGACCGACAGTCAGACAGACAGACAGCGGAGGCTTAGTAATAGGGTCCCGTTTTTTACCTTTTAGGTACGGAACCCTAAAAATATGTAAGTGCAGGACACTAATGTATCAAAGGATAATATAGATAACATTTTAATCTGATCAAACACACGCAGTGTATAACAAAAATTTGTAAAATATTTAAAAAATTACACAAAACGTTTAATACTTTAAATTTAAATCCATTAAGCCACTTTTAGACAATACAACAATTTTATCATAGTTTCAAATATTTACCATTTGTTTACCAAACCCATTATTTAGAGTGTTACGCCTGTATCCCCGAAGAAGTAGGCAGAGGTGTAAAATTACACCCACATTTCGTCATGAATTTTTGTTTTCTGCGTAATAGGGGGTCAGCTTATTGCCGTTACCGAGCACATCACCAGACCTACTGATACTGAGAAATCGGAAAAACTTAGTAACACTTTTGCCCGACCCGGGAATTGAACACGGGACCTCCGATCAGCAGTCGCATACGCTATCCACTGGAGCACGGATTGATACTGATTTAGCCTTTTTTAATTTTCTTACCAGTTTATACACAAACCACGGGAACACCTCAACTCTTCGGTATACCCCGAGCACCGATATGGACTTCGGGACTATTCTGTGTTCCGCCACCAACACTGTCGGTAGGCAAGAAGCGCCATGTCTCTACAAGCTTGTTGCTGCAGGTAAGAAATCACTTGTAATATGATGTAGTGGACAGATACTGTGGCAAAGAATAAGTCAATAAACTTGGAAGTTACAGAATTGACAAAATACTGGCAATCAACTTCTAATGAAGCTTCATTAGGATGTTTTCTTGGAGTTCTCACAAATCATATGAATATATTTGAAAAATTTGGCTGTATCTAGTTTATAATACAAATGTCAAACATAAAAATATACTTTTCAAGCATGATACATTTTTCTTATACATGCTGATGGTCTAGGAGGCGGCTAGAACCGTACAAAAATCACGTTAGTATTTTTGTAACTGGTCCCCATAATCTGTCATTTTATGACCACGGCTGACATACATCATAGCTATGCTGAAACCTGGCACAAATTTAATTACAGGTTCCTTCTCATATTTCATATTTATGTAACTGAAACAGAATAAAAAAAAGATTCAAAGTATTATATTTCAATTTAAAATTGTTTCTGCGCGAACCACTTCTTCAGATGTACTCCGTTTTAGCAGGTAACCCCACGCCTCTGCAGAACTGCTCTATAGTGAATCAGAGCTATACTCTGCTGGTGGAGTGCTTAGAAGGCTTCGATGGAGGCCTCCCCCAGGTGTTCTATATGGAAGTGTTAGAACTACCTTCTCTGATGGTGAGTGGTCACTATTTTGATTGAGAAGACAAGGAATTTGGGTTACAAATTATGATTATGATATTCGTATCGAACACTTCGACCCCTTCTTGCAGACACTGCTTGCAGACAGAGTAAACTAGACAAATTTATGCTTAAAATAATATATGTTTTATTTTAATAATATATTCTAACTACATTCACACAACACCATCTAGTCCCAAACTAAGCATTGATTATTATTTTAGCACATATTTTAATTAAAATATGTGCTAAAAGTAACATTTATTCACTACGAGGCAAGCAACCGTGATCGTGAAATCAGGAGCACTTTAACCTCAATCCATTGCACTAGTTAATTTTCCACGGATAACTAAAATAATATATTATTCTTTTTCCTAGCTTTATCCCAGATTCAACCTGAGGTCCGCTTAATAGTCTAACCAGATTTGGCTGAATATTAGCCTTCCATAGAGCGACTGCCTGTCAGACCTCTGCAACCCGAAGAGATAGCGTTATTCCATAGTTAAGACTACTGACTCCTTATGACAATTGCCAAAGATCTTCATGACAGCCGGGACCGAAGTTAAGGCTTCGGTCCCGGCTGTCATGAAGTGCGTTCATGGTCTCAGAGTGTGTTGTTGATTTCACCTTACGTTATTTGCCTGCATTAATCTGTTTAACAACTTGCCTGCTTCTTCATTAAATGTTGATCGTGTATAAATATTGTATTTTACATTTGTACACCGTTATATACGGTATATCATAGAGAACTGTCACAATCGTTTTAAGATCTCACTGCTTGTATTTATAACAAATGTATATGTACCTGTGATAACAAATAAATTATTTTGATTTGATTTGATTCTTTTCATGTGAATTTATTTTCCTTCGAAATATTGGTCGTTTTCTCTTTTAATAGTTAGTTGAAAATATAATCATATTTTCTTTAATCAAATCTAAATGTTTCTTTGCAAAATATAAATACATCATATTATTAAAATGAACTAGCTAATATTTCTCTAAAGTAACAAAATCTAAATTGTCTTACGATTTTGCACACGTATTTATTATGTAGCAGAATATTATTTTAATCACCTAAGTGCGGTTAAAATCCCCACAATATTACATCTAAATATATAAAACTCAAAGGTGACTGACTGTCATAGTGATCTATCAACGCACAGCCCAAACCACTGGAGGGATCGGGCTGAAATTTGGCATGCGGGTAGATGTTATGACGTAAGCATCCGCTAAGAAAGGATTTTGATAAATTCTACCCCCAAGGGGATAAAATAGGGGATGAAAGTTTGTATGAAACTTTGTCAATTTTAAACCGATCGGGCTGAGACTTTACATGCATACAGCTACTATGACTTAGGCATCTTTTAAGAAAGGATTTTGATAAATGCCACCCCTAAGTAGATAAAACAGGGGATGAAACTTTGTCAATTTTAAACCGATCGGGCTGAGACTTTGCATGCATATAGCTACTATGACGTAGACATATCCAAAGAAAGGATTTTGATAAATTTCTCCCCTAAGGGGATAAAATTGGGGATGAAAGTTTGTATAAATCTTCTTAGATTTTCGACTGATTGAACTAAAATTAAATATTGGAGCTACTATGATGAAGACCGTCCGCTTAAAAAGTATTTTGATAAATTCAACCACCATGGGGATAAAATAAGGGATGATGGTGGATAAAAATATATTAGTTTGAACTATCAGTACCTAATGGAACGAATATATTAAGATTAACAGAATAATTTTAGTTCTAAATGTTGACAATAGATAACGTTTATATATATTATATTATATAAAATTCTTGCGTTTCTGACTGACTGACAGACAAGCTATAGCCAAAACTACTGGGCGCAAGAAGCTGAAATTTGCCATGTTTTTTCCTTGTTGATCATCGACGTGCACTAAGAAGGAATTTTCCGAAATTCCCACGGGATCCGGAAGAAACAGTTAATGTGCGTTAATTCTCCTTTGAGGGACATGCCGATCACCCATTTTAGACCTTCTTTACTGTACGAAACAAATAAAACCTGTAAATAATATATCCACTAAGTTAATCAATAACTATGCACAATAACTACGAAAAAACATTCAAATCAATTTTGATATTAAGAAAAAAATACTTACACGAACGGGCGCGCGATGAGCAAAATGCCGCGCTTTACGATGCACCACTCACAAACCCATCACCACGCACTCGTGGCGGCGCTGAAGAGCGCGGGAGTTGCGTCAGGAGAGAGGGGGTGAAATTTTGGGAAGGTACTGAGAAGCTTGTAGTGACACAGTTTAGCTAACGTTGAAATTCACAGCAATGCATTTTTGCGTGAGCAAAATGCTCATAGCGCGCCTTCTCACGGGTTAACCGCATCCATTTTACTTATGACATGAAATAGTACTACATATCCTTTGTGGGGCGTTTTCCTTGAACTTCTTAGAAGAGAGGTCTGTGCAAACAAGATATTGTATATAACGCGAAATGTGTCGCAGTTGAGCCTAGTTGTGAATACTATAGCTACGTTCATAATATAATGTTACACTTGTGTAAAGATAACTATGTATTTTTCAATTTTTACGCGTATATTTCTTGCGAATATTTTATAAAAAAATATTGTTCTAATATTAAAATGTTGAGTTAAATGTTTAGTTTATTAACATGAGATTTTTTTCATTAAATTTTAAATAAATACAGTCAAATCATTAAAATGGTCTCCTACAAAGGCTGGCTGACCTGCTAAGTGGCAGTACGTGTGGAAGTTCCGATCATATTTCTTTATAAGCAGAAGTAATTGACTTCCTTGCGCTTGTTTTCATCAAACTACACAAGAAATGTTTGTTACAAGTTTGATAATTCTGTGTATCCATGTATATGTCGTAGGCGTCGTAGGTCCTAAATAAATGGACCCATTATGATAGGGTTATTGTTAAAGCTGGCTTGATCAAGTTTGCTCTTATAGCTAAGGGGCTGGCGAGCAAAAAATCTATATGATTTGTTCATGTGGCGGACTTTATAAATAGCGGTAATTATGCGATAAGGAGTATTGAGAACCGCGCCTGCCACCATGGTAGTGCTGTGTTCCCAATTGGCAGTCCCTTAAAAATGTTTACAAAAACAGGTATACTAAGTCATTTGCTCGTGTCTGCCTCTAAGGCTGATGTTTAAAAACCTTGTCAAAATGAAAAAAAAAACGAAAAGGCAGACATCTAGGACTCTGACTTTTGAAGTTATGAATTTTAAAAGACGTTTTTATAATAAACAAAATATATATAAAATGCACGCTTGGCAAACCTGCAGTGTTCCTTTAAAAACCCTGTTAACAACCGCGGAAAAATAGTCTGCCACCATCGTAGTGCTGCGTTTTCAATTAAGACCGCTTCAGAAATGTCGGCAAAAAAATGGTTTACATCATTTGCTCGTGTCTGCCTGTTTGACCGTTGTTCATATTGTTTATATTAGGAAAGACCATAAATGAGGCAGACACCTAGGCCACTGAAATTCAGAAGGCAGACCATTTGAATTCTGTTTTTTTAATCGACGCTTGGGTCAAGCATTCAATCAACAGGTGGGTGTTTACAAAATATTAATCAAAGTAAATAATGTTCACACGCACACACACACACACACACACCTACTTCCAACGATAGCGACAATGGCGACATACATACATACATACATACATAGACTTACGCCTGTTTCCCCGAAGGGGTAGGCAGAGGCATATTAAACGCCCATTTTTCGCCAGTGTTTTGATCGCACGTAATAAGTGGCGAGCCTATTGCCGCTTATCGGGATATTTTGTTTGCCAGAGCCTCGTCCATTGATCGGCAGGTGCACTACTTGCAGGTGAGGTTGGCTTGGGACCCTAAGTTCTTGGTGGGAACCCGATGGCGACACTTTTAAATTATTATTTTTTTACCTTTACTTGTTTTTTTTTTATCCGAATTCATGTCATGATCAATAAAAATTTTACATACACGTATATACATACATATACTCATGCCTTTTTCCCGTCGGGGTAGGCAGAGACAACGGAACGCCACTTGCATCTATCCTTACAAACCTCACGCGCTTCTTCTACATTCATTACCCTGTTCATACATGCTCGCCGGTTGCGGGTGCTTCGGACCTTGCCATTTTTTAAGATGTCCCCAATCTGATCGACGAATGTCCGACGAGGTCTGCCGCGTCCGTTAAATCCAATTACCCACACACGTTCGCCACATAAATTTGATGCTTCACTCTTTCTTCACTCATTCGCTCCACGTGCCCAAACCATTTCAGCATTATTTTCTCAATTCTTGTCACAACATCTTCTTTTAGGCCACATCGCTCTCGTATTTCTGCATTCGGAATTCTATCAATCAGTCTTACCCCACACATACTACGCAGTGAACGCATCTCAATTGCGTTAATTCTGCTTTCATGCTTTTTCTGCCACACCCAACACTCACTACCGTACATCAACGTAGGCACAAGCACTCCATTATGAACCGCCAGTCGCGTCTGTTTTTGCACATTCTGGCCGTTCTTAAAGGCATGCAGCGCCCCATTTACACAATTTCCCGCAGTCACTCTCCTTTCAATATCTCCTTCACATCTTCCATCCCTTGTAAACATACTACCCAAATATACGAATTCTTCAACTTGTTCAATGTTTTCTGTGTTCTAATGTTTCTTTTACATTTTTACATCTACCTCCTGTGATAATGCAGAGCCCTTAATATCTGCCTCATAGATTTTCTTCGTTATCAAAATGGTATTATGGTATTTTTTTACAGATTTAAATCCCTGTAGCTATCAAACGCAGCAACTTACGACCTTTATAATTAATAAAAAAGAAACTTATTGATACGAACTTTAATGCCCATCAATACGAATTACGAGCAAATCATATACTTAAATGCTCGCTAGCACCCTAGCTATTAGCTACAACTTTGACGACCCGGTTGCGTAGCGGGAGTGTAAGTGACTGCTACGCCGTAGGCCGCGGGTTAGATTCTCGCTCAAGTCTAACATTTGTGTGCGTGAACATGGATCTTTGTCTTGGTCTGGGTATTTCTATGTCTAATATGCACAGCTTGTTGACTAGATAGTATTGTGTGTTTGTGGTAGAATGTCATATTATGTTAAAACATTAAGATACATAGAATCATCATAAAATCTGATTTATAAAATTGAACTTTATAACCATATGATTAAAGCTCAATATTCCTCACCAGATCCGAGTGAACGTCACATCCAACCGCACACCCACCTTCGAGGTCCACGACTGGGACAGCCGGTCCAGCTACGCGCTAGTCCTGTACGCGGCCAACGCTAAGGGTCGCAGCGAAGAGGTCACCCTGTATACAGTGGCTATACGACCGCCTGATAAGTATACAGGTAAGTGGAATATATACATTTTTGTATAACTAATAGGAACATAATTATTATGTGTGGTAGCTATGTTTCTATCATAATACTATTTATTAATATTAATTTCGTGTATTTGTTTATATGTTGTTTTCGTTAAAGTATACTGGATGACCAAGTTTTGCTCGCTTTTGTTTAATAAATCGTGTTTTTTTAGAAATGATTTCTCCGAGACCTGCATACTAAATTCTATGAAAATCGTTGGTGCCATTTCCTAGGTTCAGATTACAATATATATAAGAATTGCTTGTATAAAGGAATTAAATTTTGGTCATATTTTCACTGAATATACTCCTGGCCGAGTTAGTTAAAACAAGCTTGCTGATATTATTATGACGTTTTCAAACTCTAACATCATAACAATATGCCAATAAGGGATGGCCAGTAATAGACACACAAACGATGCCAAAATAGCAATGAAAAGTACGTATGAAGTATATTTTAAAGGCACTGACATCAAGAAACTGTAATAGAACTGTAAAAGAAACTGTAAGTATGGAGGTCGATCACCTTTCATATGACCTTTTGTTCAGGATTTTTGACAACTTCATCTCTAACGGAGTATGGAGTAAACGGTACTTTA
The DNA here is from genome assembly GCA_944739405.2 of Euclidia mi. Taxonomy (NCBI): domain Eukaryota; kingdom Metazoa; phylum Arthropoda; class Insecta; order Lepidoptera; family Erebidae; genus Euclidia; species Euclidia mi. The sequence goes on along the minus strand of OX123193.2, from coordinate 73,176,945 downwards.
AAAGTTCGTAATTTTCGAAGTAGACTGAACGGGCAGTCATTACCACCGAAATGTACACGGATATCGATCATTCTCAAAACTGTCATCTATGAGTAGGTGAACTAACGGTTGAAAATTAATATGCAAAGTTCGTCAGTTTAGAAGGAAGTATGAAGTTCAATATCAAATCGTATTATACGTTGCCATCGTGAACTGTTTATGAATAGCGATACGGTTTCGTTACGTGGCTTAGTAACTTTATGAGGAGAAGTTAACTTTTGATATCCTCAAGCGTGGAAAACCACAGGCAAACGCTAGTTACTTGTACTTCTCCATAGAAGCGTTACAGTTTCGGCAATAACTATGATCGTTTACTTTCATAGTTATTTATATTCCCTAATGTTATCTGACTGTCTCTTTCACATCTATTTTGCAGTAAGTTAAAACCGGGGTTAAACGCAGCCTATTTAAAAGGCTGAAAAAGGGATTAAAGTTTGTATGAAATTTAGGTTTTAAACTAATGTGACGAAAATGAGTATTTGCTTTGTTAACTTTAAGGATAGGTCTATGGATGAGATTTGGAAGAAATGTAGCGTAAATAGAGGCGGGAGTGGACAGAGGTGTCACAGCATACGAAGACGCAAGTAGCAACTTGTAGGTTTTATTTTGAAATTACAGCAATTATTGCAGATATACCACATTCAAAAGCAGTATACTTATATAAACTGATTGCCAATGTTTTGTTTGCCACGGTTTCATTCTTCTTATGGCCGTTTTTAATATTTTATCTATATATGGATTTGGGTACTACAGAAATATATTTAACGTAAGGAACGGCTGTAAATCCAGATGCCAATTTGTTAATTTGTAGTACCAACATTTAATACGTGTATACCACTGTACTTCATGAAGCTCTTTGTAGCCCCTTACTCTGATCGAACTATATTACCAGGTCAAGACATAACACAGCTGGCGAAGGAAATGCAAATTGGACTAGCCGATCCTACAATCAAACGATTTATCAGAGAACGGACACTACTGCAGTGGGTTTGTCGTTCGCAAAACTACTTGATTAAGTCTTTGATATAGATAGCTGGAGGAGATTGTCGACTAGTTTATTTCCATACAATCTCTTGTACTTTCGATCACTTGGTCTAGTGTTTTCTGACGCCTTTTAAGGTGAGGATTGTGGATTTGAACCGTATACAGGATCTTTGTGTGATAGATTAAATTACTTTTTTTAAACATGCTGCAAACGTTTGCTACGTCTTGTTATGTGAATTAATGAATTTTGGTAGAATTCATAAAATACTGTTATAATTATTCCTTGATGTATTCATATTTATTATACCTATCATTATAATTTAACTAGCGACCCGCCCCGGCTTCGCATGGGTGCAACGGTTGTGCATGTATTATACATATAAATCATCCTCTTGAATTATTCTATCTATTAAAAAACCGCATTAAAAGCCGTTGCGTAGTTTTAAACATTTAAGCATACATTGGGACAGACAGACAGAAGGCAGACTTTATTTTATACTATGTAGTGATTATGAAAACTGAAAGACAATAGGGGCAATGAAAATACACGTATTTTGCTAATTGTTAATTTCCCGATATCCCCATAATAATCGGTCCGATGGATTTCTAGTTTACCCATCGCACAATTATTCTATAAAGAGAAAAGATGTGCACGAGAGAAAGAAAGCAAAGTCGTACCATTTCTATTCCGAGCCTGACAATCTCAAATAAAACATGCATTTGAACGACACAGAACTCATAAAAAATAAGCTTACACTGAAAACTATTTTGGTTTTCTTTTCGTTAAACTAGACCAATTGCAGTGGTCGTTTATTATCAAACAGTTGCTTGTCCAAACATATAACTTATTACACTCCATCTGTGTAAGTTAGCTCCGTGACGAAACTCATAATCCAAAAAATAAATGGGATTTTTTCGCTTTCGCGCAGACGCGTATAAAAAGTTAAAAACTTCATTCAGTCTAAAAGGCACAATTTGCCGTGACTTTGTTACTGTGCAAAATACTTGTAACTTATTGCAGGATTGAAAAGCGATATTACGCAAAATAGTCTGCTATTCATAGTGTATTAGCAAACTTTCACACCTGAGAATTAATTAGTATGCTACTTACATAATAATATATATAGGTAGCATTGAGGAACCCTTTGGAAAATATGAATTGGTATTTTGGGACAGGACAAACGGGACGACCTAGGCGGACGTTCTCTGACCAGATTGGAGACATCCCAAAAAAAGTACAGGTCGGAAGTACCCTAAACAGAAGAGCATGCATAAGAAACTTGATGAGAGTGACTGAAGCAAGAGGGAAATGTCAGGATCGTTGAAAGTGGCGTTCCGTAGTCTCTGCCTACAGTAGGCCTTATAAATAATTTCAGCTGAAACTCCTTCAAAGACTCAAAATCTAAACAGAGATAGCAAGAGATTACGGCTCTACTTACTATGTATCCTCATCACATTCTTCAAGCAAACTTGTTGGGCCAAGGTACTTTTCACCTGGCTTTTATCCAGCAACTCTGCTGCTAGCTATAGGTATTCAAAGAGCGTACGCACGAATAATTTAAATTAGATTTTTAAAGAAAATATTAGACTTCTCAATTTCAGAATCTACCTGTTTTTCGCACTAAGCATTTGAATAACAATTTGTTACTTGCAAAACCACAAGGTCCGCTGTATTAAAGCCTCGTATAATTTAGTTGGTATATTCAAAGCAGTAGAATATGTAGTTAACCGTAGATTACTAACCTTTGTCAATTCGACTACGCGGGTTTGTTTAAATCGTGCTAACTTTTGCGCGCGCAATCGTACTGCTTTCACTCTTTAGATAATTTCAGTCGACCTGTTGCCCCCCCGAATGACGGTAGTGTTTTGAGTGGGCGCGGTGAGCGCCGTTCCAGCAACCATGGGTCGTCGCATCGACGAAGGTTAGTATTAACGTAACATTTTGTCTTATATAGTTGGTGAACTCGTGCGTTTTTTTTGTTTTGTTTATTTATTTTCTTTGCGAAAATAATGCGACTGATGTACCTCCTGCCTAAAAAAAGAAAATATAAGCCTTGTGTCCCTCCGCAAAGCGAAGGATGACTAAAAGTAGTTGCACCCAGAGCAAGAAATTGTTGTGCGGGGAGACCAGACTTGACGTTTGTCACAAATGTATAACTTGATAGATTCTTACCAAAATTTTTGTTTCATTACTTTATTTCATTCGTTATTTCTAATATTCGAAAATTATTTTTCACATTTACTTTAAAATTATACTTTAAAAAATCTTTTAAAATGTTAACATTGTTAATTTGCCATAAAACCTACGATCTCATTTATAAGGCTGATTTCTTAATAAATATGCCGTTTTGGTTTATATAAATTTATAAATTAATAAGAAGAATATAATAAATTTATAATAAAAAAAATATGCATGTTTAATTCAAATAAAACCCATTATCCCCTTTATTAAATACCGTAGTCGAAAGTACGAAGGTTAGTAATAAGGGTCGAAAAATAAGGTTAGTGATAAATTTGCAAGTGCAATATTCATTGGTGGTGCAACGAGAAATTACTCACTGGAGTTTGCAAGAAACAACAATTAGGTACTAAGATTGCACTTTATAGTGGCATAACACGATATATACTATATTTAACGTCTTGTTATTGCCTTGTATCTAATATTATCATTAATATCTAGTAAAAAAAAAAACCTATTTTTGTAAAACAGATGGAGCAGACTCGCTATTTTATTTAAAAATACTATTTTTGGCTGTGCTCTGATATTTTTCAATAAAAGAGTTTAATATTATGACTTGTCTTAAAATACACAGTTACTTCAAAATAAAAATATCTGTGATATCCAAACATACAATCTTGTGATCAGAAATTATGCAGTCTGCGTTGATAGTTAGATAACTCATAAACATAATAATTTATTTAATTTTGAAAGCATGCATGTAAAAGATAAATTTCACTGAGCCATAAACTGAAATTTGTACTGAATGGGAAAATAAACCAAGACTCTGGGCTAATAGAAGAAAATAAATGGATGACCTTGGAAAGATGGTGCTCTCATACAAAGAGCAACAGTACCAGAATTGTTTACCTTCGATTTTCTATGAGATTGTAGTACTTACTCAGCAAGCTGAACACTTTACGTAAAATATACCAAACTTTATATTTTGAAATCTATGTATTTACCTACAACTAAAACAAATTATTGCGACGATAAATTTAAACTTTACCCACGTAGATTTCTTGGTAATTCAACAACTTAGTATTAGGCTATTCAGTTAAATCCTTAAAGTGCATTCTAAAGCTTTGTAATCGTCCATTATACCGTGAAGTTCCAACAGTACGATCCTAAATAATACGCCGAGGAAACTACAGGAATACTGCACTTTATGTATTTAAGGAATAATTGGTCGCTTTGCTTTCAATATCCAAGAATTGCCAGCTGCTATAAATTTAGTCTAATGCAGTCCCATTTTATTACCCTTTGCTTCATTTTATCCATTGCTTTTAATATAATGTTGTATATCTTTGTACCAAAATGGCCATGAAAGCTATAATGTTAATATCTTAATTAAATTAAATCTTTACGTGATTTCACCTCCACCGCAACCGCTTGACCACTGGACCCTTGGCGCTGCAGCTAATATGTCACCAATTTTGATTTGCAGGACAGGATGTTTATGTTTACTGAATAATAGATAATTATGAAAGGCTTCATTCATAAATCCATAACAACTTTCAAAAGGCCTATAGATCAAAAGGAGTCTGAATAGTAATGGCCAGTTATACCCAAAATAACAAATAAAATTATATCCTCTATGATATAGAACAAAAATATGTGGCCAATACACGTATACTTAACCATTCAGCGAAATGCAGCCGTAAGTAATACTCAGAGCAACCGAGACTTTCTAAAACTTTACTACAAAACACGCTAGCTAGCATTCAAATTATCACCATCTAATGACAGCGGCACTCAGCGAAACACCAGCTTCACTAAAGCACTTACTCATTTTATATGAGACCGTCTCATAATTACCAGGAGCTTCGCTTATGTAAGCTCATAAGATAAAACTACTTGTTTAATTTTCGTTGAACATATCTCTAGAAGCGCAAAAAAAGGTTGAAATTAAATCTAGTTTGCAGAGAATGTTTTTGTATAAGATCGTAAATAACATAATACGGCGCAGTAGTCATCCTTGAGGCTCCACTTTCCAGCCATCCAGATTTGATAGAAAATAATAATCCGTGTGGTGACGGATTAAGAATACGGAATGTCACCACCCCATATCATCCCATGGGTGTCGTAAGAGCCGACAGAGGGAGCATGTTATACAGAGAACAGCACTGTAAGAGAAGGAAAACTTGATACAAACCCTATACCAACCCGTTTGTCCAGCGTGGTATAGTACTTAGGCCAATTCCTCCTTTCAAAGGAGAGGCCTAGTCCAGCAGTGGACTATTAAGGGCTGATGATAATGATGATGAATATTAGGTTGCTTTTCCACAGAGCAACTGACGTCTGACCTTCGCAAACCAAATGAATAGCTTTTTTTTCCATGACACCAGTTCAGTTTATTGACTAAGTTATTGATTCAAGGATACTGACTCACCACAATGGCTGTCAAAGATCTTCATGACAGCGGAACTGACGCAACGACGCTCTCTGTGGCACGGGGCAAGTGATGAGTAAAAAAGTACTGTGGTGGAGTAAATAAAGAAACTCATTCGGAATACAATTAAACAAGCTGGTACAAAAAAAAGACACTCGACGCCAGCACAAGTAATTAAAAACAATACGTACACGTGAGATAAAAATAAATTCAAGTATTTTTCTACCGGGTATCTTTGTACAGGATAGGTACTTTATCTTTGTGTTCGTTGCATTACAGTCCTTACCGATGTTTTTTATAGAGACTCACTTCTGCACGGTTATCCATATAGCCAGATATGCTTAGAAATGTACTCTTTAAAATAATTATATATATTATGTGCAATTGAGAATCGTTGTTTCTATGATGTTAGTAAGAAAACAATAACATTACATTTCATAAATATTATGAGTATATAATTGTCATAAAAGTTTTATGTATTTTTTATAAAATATTATCTAATTCTCCATGCCGGAAGCAGCAGCCCAGATCACCAACCCGTTGTATTCCACAGCTGGATATAAGCTAACTAGAAGTCCAGTACTTACATTAAAACAAAGTACAAAAAATAAGTTTAAAGACTATAACCCGACTACATAAAAAAGGGGGTCTACAAAGAACGAAACAAGAAAATAGCTCATTCAGATAATAATATAAATCCAGAAAAGTATGTGTAGTATTAGATTAGATTCAAATTTCAAACCATACTAGCGAAATATTCTTGATTTTTCTCCATATAAATTTAGTAATATTTAGAATATGCACTTACAAATAGTAACAGCTTACACGGACTTCATTTGTATAGAAACAGCATAACTTAATTCAGCTGTTACATGATTGAAGAACAACCTTAATAACAAAGTTTTACTTTTATTATAAAATATGTTAGTGGGTGGCAAAAGATGTTCAGGTATACTATTGGATTACCATATTTTCTCCAAACCCTCATAGGGGAATGGTCGGAGATTATAAATGTATGCACATACGTACATTATCAGCCAAAAGTTTTAGGTAGTCTCAAAGTTTTGGCAGTGTAAGTATGCGCATATATTAAGGCTTTTGTCTTACTTGCAGCGGGAAGCGGGTTTAATACGCAAACATCACGTAAAAGGTTCACATGATTTAACAATCAGCATTTGCTTGTATGACTTTTGTTGGTGGCATGTTAATCAATTTATATTTTCTCAACTAAATACCTGATGCAATAATAGTTTTAATATTATGTAGTAATAGTTTTACATCTATTTAGGCTAATCCGTGCCAGTACTTAATAATGCAGTTATGAAGACATCTGCACGACAGATCCTTGATGCCGAGTAAGTATCTCAAGCATTTTCATAAAGTGGAACTTATTTAAATACATACATATACTCACGCCGTTTTCCCGTCGAGGTAGGCAGAGGCAACGGAACGCCACTTGCTTCTATCCTTACAAACCTCACGCGCTTCCTCTACATTCATTACTCTTTTCATACATGCTCGCCGGTTCCGGGTGCTACGGACCTTGCCGTTTTTCAGAACGTCACCAATTTGGTCGACGAATGTCCTACGAGGTCAACCACGACCGGCTGGCCCATACACGTTTGCCTCATATATTTGGTGCGTCATTCTTTGATAACCAAACCATCTCAGCATGCCTTTCTCAATTCTTGTCACAACATCTTCTTTCAGGCCACATCGCTCTCGTATTACTGCATTCGGAATTCTATCAATCAGTCTCACCCCACACATGCTACGCAGTGATCGCATATCTACTGTATTAATTCTGCTTTCATGCTTTTTCTAACATACCCAACACTCACTACCATACATCAGCGTGGACACAAGTACACTTATTAAAATATTGATATGGAAAAGAGATAAAAATATTCATAGAACATTTTTTACGAATACTTTCAATAAAATATTCATAACAAATTTTCTATGAATCATAATCTATGTATACTTATTATATTATAAAGCTGAAGAGTTTGTTTGTTTATTTGATTGAACGTGCTAATCTCAGGAACTACTGGGCCAATTTGAATTTTTTTTTCAGTATTATCTAATACTACCCATTTACCGAGGAAGGTAATAGGCTATATAACGGTTTACTAATGTTTGCCATAATTTCGTATGCTATACTGGTATTTGCCATAATTTCATTAGAAATAACGCTTCAGTTGCCATAATCGTTAAATGATATAAAATGACTTTCACTAATTGCATTGGTCATAATCGATCAAGTGTCATAATAATTTAAATCCATAAATGTATTTGCTATAATTTTCGTTTTCAATAATCTAAGAAGAAAATAGATAATAAACTGAAGTTGAACAACTTCAGTTTATTAAACTAGTGTGTCGAATGTGGACTAGGTTGACAGAGCCCTGCTTCGCAGGGCTCCTATTTTTGGGTTAAGGGTAAAAAGAACCCTTTTTTTTTTTTTTTTGTTTTACGAGGTGGAAAATCCCTTCGGATCTCCGACTCTTGGGGGAAATAAGAGCCGGAGTATGTGGTGTTTCCACTAAAAACCACCTCGACTTCCGCCATGTACCCGTGTGTCGGAGGGTGGGGCATCACCAAAGCACTCGTCGCCACCCTCCGACTATTGGCCCGCCAGATGGTCAGGCGGGCCCCGAACAAAACCCCCTTGGCGACGGATTAAGGTGTTGGACTCCGCCGCCAAAACGCCCAGCGGCCGCAGAGGATAGGGAGGACGGCAACGCAACACCGCATCTCCTCTTCCTCTGCGGCCCCACCGCGACGCATCGAATGGTGCGAAGGGTAAAAAGAACCCTAACCTAACCTGGCAGGCAATAGTACTACGTTACTGACATAATCATCAGGATATAAATTAATAATCTTAGTAAGCTAATTCACTGACTTGAATAAAAATGACATAATGCTGTGCATTGCTGATCCAGTCTTCACTATGCAATTGCAATGATTAATTTACAATTAGTAGTAATTAAATTGAAGCTACTATTTTTTGTGAATATTGCAAAGTACTTGTCTTGCTTAGCGTTTTACACTATGAATTGCCACCAATTTTATGATTTCTATTGAATTCAGGCACTGAAACCTCTTCCTTATAAAGCAAGAATTGGGAATTTCCTGCAAGTGAAATAAATTATACAAGTATTTTTATCCAGTGAAACATGTCAAAATAGTATTAGTTTCATTCATCAATTAATGTTAAAACTTTGATTAACATTTTTTATCGTCAATTTATTGATAATAAGTATTCTACTTGACAGCAAAGCACTATGACGTCACTACGTCATATTTCATACAAAACCCTTGGCAAAGGTCGTTTTTGACATTTCATTAAAAGTGCTTGATTTGACTAGTTGGAAACAACCCTATTTTATGTGAATATGAACTCAATATACATGTCTGGTCGTTCAGCTACGCGTTCACCAACGAGTACAAAATTAGTCAGGAAAGTTGAGTCTCTGTACGAAAGAAAACATTCTGGGGGCTAATCGTGCTATTTTCAAAAGTTCAAACGTTGACAACGTAACGTATTTGGTGAACGTTTGGTTTTAGTTTGGTGGATGTCAAACATGGTATCGTGCTAATTGTATTGAGCGTTCGAACCTAGGACCAAGAATCAAAGTTCGAACCGTAGACGCAACCCTTACGTTGCGCTTACGTCAAACGTTTAGTGCTTGACACCGGCTTTTGAAAATAGTAAGTACTATTCTTCTACTAAAGAGGTTGTAGCGACATCGCGCCATGTGCAAGCACTATTTTAAAAAGACAAATGTCATTATGTGACTGTCATTGAATGTCAACAAATATTATTTATATGAAATCATGAAATAATTTTATGCAAATTATACGGTAAGTACCGAAATATTGTTTACTGTAAGAAGTGATTTATGCAAAAAACAATTAATGATCACACTTGGTCATGCAGAAGTGGTTTTTATTTCACTTTCAAATGATGATGCACCACAACATTGCTGCAATTGCATCTTCTTCTGCTATTTGTCGAGCCCAATACGGATTTTATATGATCGTTACAATAAAAAACACCTATTTTTCAGAATTGGAATAATATATAGAACAGAGAAAGATGTTGAACAAAGCCCGAATTGTCAGCGTTCGGCATAAAAGTCATCCTTTCTATATATGAAGAGATAGACGAAAAGCTGGAGAATTTGGCTGACTTTCTAACTTTTCAGGTACGCATTTCAATTATCATTACGTAAAATCCTACAGTATTTACTCTCATTCTGAACTTGTCTTATAATATGCATAAATCCCCAACAAAATAATGTACCTAAGTATATATGTAGTTACTCAAACACAAGATATAGCGCACGTATGAGAACAATATTAATCTTAAGTTAAATGTCAGCGGGTTTAGTTATTTTGGTAGGACTTATATTTGAGTAAATATTTACTAAATAATTTATGTTTTAATTTAGTTCACAGTCGCCGAGGAGTCAGCAGAATAATAAACCGCTCGTTAGCACAACCACATGGACAGTACATAATTGCAAGTTAACAAAAATGAGGAATTGGCTATGAGTCAAATTGAGACCATCGTCACTTCTTGGACATTAATCAAGAATATACTATTAATTAGTTCTCTTCCCGTGGGTGTCGTAAGAGGCGACTAAGGGATAACACGATGCAAATACCATCTTTGCGTAGAGACAGAAAACTCGACATCAAACCCTATACGACTGCCTCGTTGGTCTCGCGGCATAAGTGTGCGCGTGGGATCGGGAGGTCCCGGGTTCGATTCCTGGGTCGGGCAGTGTTATTGGGTTTTTCTATCACGAAATTCTCAGTAGCAGCACGGAGTCTGAAAATGTGCCCGGTACGGCAATAGGCTCGCCCCTTATTACGTGGGACTAAAGTATATCTGGCGAAAAGTGGGTGTAGAAATACACCTCTGCCTACCTCTTCGGGGTTATAGGCGTGAGACTATGTATGTAGTTTACTAAAATAATGAAAACCAAACCAAATACGTAATTATTACTGTGAAGTTCACGTTGTAATTGTAACAATCAAATGGCCTAACAGATGTTGATTGTTTCAACTCTACTTAAAATAATATTTTGTATCAGATTTCATCATCTCAATACACTGAATAAATAAAATCGAAATGTGAAATTGGAGCTTGCATTTTAATATACATAACTACTCTATTCCTTTAAATATCTATTGAAGTGGTCCAGCGGCAGTCTGGGTAGCACTGGATTATCAGATTTTGGACTCGGTACCCGATTAGAAACGCGCTACGCTTATGTTAGCTCACACAATTGTATCACATCCTGCTGACTTAGTCTTCCTTGTAGAACGGCCTATTGGTCTAGTGGTACCTAAACCTGAGTGCTAAGACGAAAGTCATGGGTTCGATTACCACCCAGGAGAACTCTTTGTGCGATGAGCAAATTGCCATAAGTATAATACTCGTATGTGTATAAAAGCAATCTTAATATATAAAATTCTTGCGTTACTGACTGACTGACAGCCACGCTACAGCCGAAACTATTGGGCGCAGGAAGCGAAATTTGGCATGTATGATCCTTGGGAACCGTAGGGGCGCACTAAGAAGGGATTTCCCGAAATTCCTACGGGATCGGCCAAAGCGGGTAAATTTAAAAAAAATGCAGGCGTAGCTGCGGGCGTCCTCTAGTATTTATATATATTAATCAATTGTCTGACTACCATGCCACTAGGTTGTGCCTAGTTTGGGATCACACAGCCAGGTGTGGGTTGTCACAGAGAATTAATTTATTCTTATGTTTCTCTTCTTCACGCATATTTTCTTACAATTCACTTAGAAATTCACCCGGTCTAAATGGTCACTAAGGACGAAAGGCGGCACCTACCCTAACCACTCTCATACTAGTATGGGCAGGTGGTACTTGATGGGCGACCTTATTAGATAGATATTCTCTTAACAGGCTCCAAGGCCTATTACTTTTACTATATATCCAAAGTGGGCCACAGTGATGTTTTGTCATGGCGGGTCTCGTGGCAACAAAGACCTGGGGCAGGTGTTCCCGTGATTATGCCTTTCAAAATTACACCAAGCGAATAGCTCCTGTGGCCTTCCCTTCGCTGATCGGCCAAAGCAAGCCAACTTTATGAGCCCTGAACCAACTAGTCAAAATAGGCTGGCCAGAGTCTAGGCTATGTCTAGGCTCTGACCGACTCGTTGCACTATTGGGCACCCTTTTTTTACGTCGGGCAACTCTTTTGCGAGTTCCTCTCCGCGGGGCGGGCAGAGAGGGTATGTCAGACTCCCCGGAACAGAACCTGGGGTTACCTACTAAAACCACCAAGATAGCCGCCTCAGCGCTCAAAAAAAAAGAATGAGACACAGGGAACGCGGGTGTACTGCTCCTGGGTCCCGTTACGCTTGTCCCGTAGTAGGACTCAGTCTCTGAAAGGGCTAGGTTGGTAGTGCCCTCCCTTCGCTACCTCGTACTGTGCGAATACAGTGGTGACTCCGAGAAGACAGGGGTCTCGGATAGTCGAGGGGACTATCCGAGACCCCTGTCTTCTCGGGGTCATTCGTGGTCGGGCAGTCAGATTGCCATCTCTGATTGTCCACGGCTTCAAGGAAGAGTCAGGCTAGCGGCCATTGCCACCGCCACGACGTGCGACGCCGCCTGCGTCTGCGAGCGGGATTGTGAGAGAGCCGATCCCGCTCGGCGGCTTCCTTCTGGAGCATGACCGCTTCACAGAAGGAGACCACATCAGCTTCCTACCGGACGTCTTCCGTCAACATGGCCTGAACTACGGACGGTGGAGAAAGAATTATTCGGCTCCCACAGATTACATGAAATTTACAATTCTGTGTCGGCAGAGCATTGCGCTTCCCACGCACGCACATTCAACTCGCTGCCACCCAGCCCTAATCTAAGACTTAGGTCTGTTACCCGAGGTAGTGGGTTGGATTCCTAACACGACAAATCTTTGTATGATGAGCTACGCTTTTGTCTGTGTCTTGGTTAAATGAAATAATTACAATACCTATCTAGGTACTTAGGAAAAATAACCATAAATGAACGTTTATCAGTCGTCTACTTGCTGTATATAACTGTGACAGTATTATGTGTACGGTATACGTACATCCCCATAATATTGTTTCAGCCTTTCAAAAGCGAATGTCTAGGAAGGTATCGCGTCGAGATGTAGCCTATTTGATGAGATGCCTTCTTATACATTGTCATAAATATAGGGCCAAGCAAGGTTGACCCCAATCTTACAATAATGAATTCTACCGCAACAATAAGCCACTAAAGAGATATCTATAAAAATTGCCTTATGAAAGAATGTTGTTCACTCATTTAAGTTGCAATCAAACGTATTATAAGCATATGCCACTAAATTGATAAAAAATACAAAATTATCTTAATAATTTTCGCAAATTTAAAATATTATATAATTGCAAAGTTCGTCGATAGGAACTTTTGGTTTGACAACGTATGAGACGTCCGCGAACGTAACGGTTTTGGTTTAAAACGTTGTCAAATAATAGCGCGATACCATACCATGCAACAACGAGGGTTCGCTCGCACGCTGTCACCTAGCTGTCACTGAACGTATCTGCCCTACAAAAACCAAATCGTTTACGTTCAAATAATTAGCACGATACGAAATGTGCATAGCGTGACGTTTTCGGTTGAAGTTTGGTTTTGGTAAATACGTTGACGTTTAGCACGATTGCCCCCCTAATATTTAAAAGTTTGTAAAATTCAATTCAACATTCAAAATCCTTTATTCATTTGGGTCACAATGTGACGCTTATGAACTTCAAAATAATAAAAACATTATTACTGTATGCTTCTACATTTACATTTACTGCCACGTTCGCAAAGCAATAGGTAGAACCATGAGAAAGAAGGGGCAATAAAACTCACGGTCACTCTTTTTCATCGCCAGGTTTTGCATAATATACATAATTTACATTTTGTAAGGTACTGCAACTGTTACACCTTCTATATCACTTGTATATATTTACTCTACATAATAATACTCAAGCATAATACTTTTGATGTTCATTTGGTTAGCCTCCTCAGAATAGACATGGTGAAACAGGAGCATCCATTTACATTATTTAAGTATACCTAATAATGCAGGCAATGTAAGGTCTAGGATAGAGTTTTTACTTTTAATATTTTCGAAAGTTTTCCGTGACACGAGGATCGTGAATAGAGCTCTTTTTAATTTAAACTAAAAGTGCTAAAGTTTGAAGATAGAGCATCCTCAATCTTACGAATATGATAATCTTCTCGCTGTTACATAATAAGCAGCGAAAATTTAGTGGAAAGACCAACATAATTATACCAATAGCTTTTAGATGTAATGTACTTATTAAGTCGTTAATTAGCAAGTGCTGAACGTCCAGGAAAATATCGTCGGAAAAAGTGCATATCTTAAAGTTCTTCGTTCTTAAAAATCTGGTGAATTCTGCTTACGGTTATGTTTTTGGCCATGGGACTATGGCTTAGCCCTCTCCAAAAGGCCCATACCCAGCAGTGGGACAGTTTATAAACAAGGCTGATGATGATGTAGCTTACCCTCGTCAGAATATAAGTTATTCCAATTTTGCTTGATCTTGTTTCTCTTCAACAGGAGTAAGTACTTCAATACCGCTGTCTCCAATGCTGGTATCACTGCTATCAATCGCAGCTCTGCTCTGTACTGGAGTATGTGGTGTCATCACAGCGCTGTATCGCCGCCATGCTGCTAGAAGACATGATATTGACAAGCATCCACCGTCCACGTAAGTCTTCTTCCTCTTAGCGTTATGCCAGTTTTCAATCTGGGGTCCGTTTATTAGTCTAACCGGATTTGGCTGAAAATTAGCTTTTCCTCAGAGCGACTGCCTGTCTGACCTCGGCAACCCGAAGGGATAGCGACATTCCATGGCTTAGACCAGTGTCAGTTTATTCAGAAGGTACTGACGCCCTGTAACGATTGTCAAAGATCTACATGACAATCGGGACCGATGGCTAAACGTGCTCTCCGAGGCACGGGACAAGCGATAATTAACAATTCAATACGCACGGCGCGGCGGTAAAAGCGGCAGTAGCCCCGTGGTGTAAGTAACGGACTGCCGAGACGATGGTCTCGGGTTCGATCCCCAGGTACCTCGGGCACACACCTCTGACTTTTCGAAGTTATGTGTGTATTAAAAATGTTAATTATCGCTCGCTTAATAATGTGCTCGGTAGATGGCAATAGGCTCGCCCCCTATTACATTGGGACCGAAACATATCTGGCGAAGTGTGGGTGTGTAATACACCTCTGCCTACCCCTTCGGGGATAAAAGGCGTGAAGATATGTTATGTCAATACGCACATAACTCCGAAAAGTCATTGGTGCGCGCCGTGAATTCGAACCCCATACCTTCTGCATGGCAGTCTCTTGGTATATCCACTCGGCTATCACTGCCGTCCACGTAAGTATTTACCGATAAATACAGTCATTATCTGAGACTGCTCTATTATCGTCAAGCTAGACACTGACCTTTGTACCGTTCTTATGGCGTAGCAAATAAGGATTAAAATCGTGCTGCAACTGTTAAGCTTGACTAGTCGCTGTGTATACTAGTGGCGCAAAAACTGTTCTCGTATTGATAGAAACAGATACGACGACGCCTCAAAGTCTATCTTAGGCCTTGGCCATACCTGATAAATACCCTGCTCTGAGTATAATAAATATTTGCATGTTCTGTGAATGGTAGTAAATGCTAACAATGTATGAAGTGCTTTATCAGGCATTACCAACTTGCTTTAGAATGTGTAGAGAAAGTGTACAAATACGTGAGTATTGTGATATATGTGTGCTGGTAATACCAATTGCTTTTTAAACGTATTCTTACTGTATTTACAACATTATATTATGTCCGTTTCCTCTTTCATCCGGAAGCTTAAATAATCAATAAGCTGTTTTATTCAGGACAGTAACATTTACCTAATTTTCTTATGAATAATTGAATGTGCCACAATTGTACTTATGTAATTTGTTACCTAACATAACGCCACACTTGACTGACTCTAGAATATAGGCCTGGGAAAATACATTAGTCAAATGTTAAGCCTGGAACTTAAATGAAATGTTTTAGTTTCATAAAATGTTTTGATATATTAACTTACCAAGACTTTTACTATCCACTGCTGATCATAGATCTGTCTTTATTTTTAATTTTTACATGTATTTTTTATTTTTATTGATTATGCTTTTATATTTTTTTGGTATAGGACATGGACATCGCGTCTGAAGTAAAGTGTTATAATCATTATTCAATTTGCATCACAAAAATATCGTATAAATGTGTATCAATAAGTTTTGGCCTACTCACGCTGGCCAGACGCATTGGGAAAGGCTTAGATGTCTAATTTTTCATCTTTTCGCAAAGATAATATATTTTGTTTCATGTATTTTCTTTGCAGCCTTTTCCAAATTTGATTTTGTATTCAAAATGAATCTGTCATCCCGCCAAAAAGCCCGACTATTTAACCAGTGTGTTCTGCCAGTTTTAACATATGGAGCCGTAACCTGGGTCACAACGAAGGATGTAATCCACAGACTTCAAGTGGCGCAGAGGGCTATGGAAAGGAAATTGGTGGGGGTAACGCTGAGGGACCGAAAAACCAACACTTGGCTCCGGCACAAGAGCAAAGTCGTGGACGTGGGAAAAAGGATGGCAGAACTGAAGTGGAAATGGGCTGGTCACGTAGCCCGAAAGAAAGACTCATGGTGTAAGACGCTTCTGGAATGGAAACCGTGGGGGCAGAAAAGAACAAGGGGAAGGCCTCAAATGAGATGAGATATTAAAACCGAAGCAGGAAAGAATTTACTACAAACTGCACAGGATAGAGAAGAATGGAAGAAGTTGAAGGAGGCCTACACTACAAAAGTAGTCGACAACGGCTGAAAAAAGAAGAAGAAATATTTTCTTTAGTCGCCTCTGATGACACCTGGCAGTGCCTGAGTAGTGACACTTTCTATTCTTAATCGATCCCGGACACTCAGAGAGCCTTTCTTTCTTCATAAACTACTTGAAGTCGCCAGCAGCTTTGCCTGCGTCAATTATACATATAAACCTTCCTCTTGAATTATTCTATCTATTAAAAAAACCGCATTAAAATCCGTTGAGTAGTTTATATGGACATATGGACAGACAGACAGAAGAAAGACTTTGTTTTATACTATGCAGTGATTAAATATAATGTTAACTTCCTAAAAAGTGTTCTGACCTTCGTGAACTTTTGTTTTATACTATGCAGTGATTAAATATAATGTTAACTTCCTAAAAAGTGTTCTGACCTTCGTGAACTTTTGAACATTTTGTACGAGATTGAAAAGCTTTCCAATCTTGCAAAATAAGTTTACTATTGGGGTTTTCGCCATTTTAGATCCTACTGGTTTTATGAAACTGGTCCTTAGTTGGGATTACTTGGGCGTTCCATTTCCTTTGATGCTTTGGAGCCCAAAAACAAATTATACTTTATCGATGAAATACACATGTTTAAACATTAGATATTACAAATCTTTATTTTAGTTATGTTTTTGTTCCTTTTTATTTTATTGTGGTGTAGAAATTATGACCCTTATTTAGCAAATAAAATACATTTGGCAAATTATTGTATTTTTGATAGTCGGTGCGTCTAGTGGTCAGTAACCCTTATTGCTTAGCTGGAGATATAGATAGTTCAACTCAGTTGTGCGCGCGGCCCTATGTGTGGGTAAACCGTGTACATATACAGTGACTTTGTGTGCGTGACAAGATGTACAGTCGGGTACAAATACAAATACAGTTATTTGCGGGTTATATACGGCTTTTTAAAAAAAAATGTTATTTTGTAATTTAATGTTTATTTATTGAACATTATTTTGAATCGCTACTTGAAAAATCAAATGACGAATTTTCGGATTCGCTGCTCTCACCAAGGTTAATTATGATTTCTGACTCCATGTCAAAATGTCTATAGTATTCTTCTTCTTTCTTTTGTACATATCGACAAGTATTACCCCACATCCCTTCATCAATTTGACTTAAACTTTCATTTATGAGTTTCATTATTTCCGTCACATTTTGGTCGACATTATATGAAGCAATATATATTTTTTTAATTCCCCACACATTTTCTATGGGGTTTAGTTCAGGATGATATGGTGGCAATCGTAGAACTTTTATGCCATATGGCTGAAGTATGTCGTCAATCTTGTAACAGATATATTTTCTTTATTTTTTTTAATCAAATCATACAGTTAAATTTTTTTCATATCTTGATTAAAACTATATTTTATCTGTCAGCCATCTCTGAATTTCTATTTTTTTGGAATTAGAATTTGGGGCTCTGTCATTTTGAACGTTATGGTATGAGGCATTATCAAGCACAACCACAGAGTTAGGTGGAAGATTCGGTACTAGACGTTCTTTTAGCCACTTTTCATAGCTTTCTGCGTTCATGTTAGAATGGTAATCACCAGAAAAACTATTTGCTTTGTATGTCAATAGTGCGTTAGGTACAAAACCTCGTTCTGAACTAGCATGCACAATGATAATTCTTTGTCCTTTCGACAGGCTTCTCTTTAAAGGTGGTCCATCTTTATTACCCCATCCTTTGTTTTGCACATGATTAGTTAAGATGTAGCTCTCATCTGTATATACGATACACCGATTTTCTTGACGGCATCTGATTAAATTTTTTAGGTAGGAAAATCGTAGTTTATGGATGTCATGCCGCTCTATAATAACACGTCTGTTATCCACAGTTTTTCGCCATTTGTATCCCAACTTTAACAAAGCTGTACGCAGAGTCGAAATACTTCCATCATAGTTAAGTTTATCTTGAAATATTCTTTTCAACTTTAGCGAAGTAGGTAACTCGCGATGTTCTAAATGGTAATTTTGAATAGTGGAACGTGTTATCAACGTTAAAGTTTTGTCTAATTCTAACTTCTTTAAAAGTTTTTTACGGTCTTTATGCGGAGATTTAAATTTAGAGTCAGATTCTTTTCCTTCAGCCAATATATTAGTAATTGTTATCTCTGATACCCTGCCATTGCTGTTCTTTTCCGTACGCTATTTAAATGTTCACTTAATTTCTATATTAAAATTGGACTTGCACTGCAAACTGGATCACTTACTAATTCCAATATATCTCTCGCATCTATTTTCAGAAATTCGTATACCTTAGCTTGGCTTGGCCTTACCTAGCAATGGTTTGTCGAGTCTAAAACAATAATACGTAAACGACAACAAGGATAATTTTTTTCGTATATAGAATCATAGTAAATATTAATTACATCTAAATTTAAAATTAAAAAATATTTACCTGACTCCTTAAATATTTTCTCCGTAACGAACTAGGCATTTTCGTAAACAACTGGACCCGTAAGAAAAAGCGATAAGAACACGTCTTGCTCGGACGACAATTGCCGCGTCACTGTCACACGAATGATGCCCGGTTTCTGAGGTACTTTTATCGGTGGTTTATCTATCCGTTAGCGTTATTGGTTCGATAACTCAAGAAAGTGCGTTTCTGATCAACGCGTCATAACATAAACTCCAGTTATCCTTAGTTTAACTTAACCGACCAATGTTCGCCGTTTATCGGTTCCATAACTTTATTTGAAGTTCAACTTCTGTCAAACGCGTTATTTTAAGATTTTTAGGGTTATGATATGATAGGTTTCTGTTTACAACTTTTACATAACTGATACAAAATGTCGTATTCGAGCAGTTTGTCCGAGTTTGATTTTGAAGTGCTGGAGTTTATTGCTAATAGTTCCTAAAAACCTAAGATCTAGGAGAAATCCCTTTAAAATGTTTACGGATGAAGAATTTATTATCTTCTTTTTATAATTTAATATAGGTAGTTATAAAATCTTTGGCTACTTAGATGAAAAGCATCTTCTCCTTTTCAGTAAAACTTTTACTGCGTTTTACATATGATTCCATTTTTACGAAACAACAAAACAAGAACAATTATCGTTTACGAAATTAAAATAACACGCTTAAGTCGCACGCAAATGAAACAAAACAAAAATCAACAATGGTCTTAACAGCTTGACATCTGGCAGCAAGGCCTGTTTGACGTTTTTTTTTTTTAAGTTTTTAAGTTAGCAGGTATACAGCCATTACGCATGAGGCATCATCGCATTATTTTAGTAAAATTACAAGCAACTAGTTGTTTACTCCTAAAAAAAGCATATATGATTAAAAATCTAGTTTAACTATTTAAAAAATATATTTAACTATTTTAATTTGAAATTTTTGGGTGGGGCCCTACCAAGTTCTTCGGGGCCCAAGCCAACCTCCCCTGCGAGTCGGTGCACCTGCTGAATGACGGACGAGGCTCTGGCGCAAGCTTTCCCTAGGGGTTGGGAGGTCAGACGGCAGTCGCTCCCGTAAAGGCAAAACAGTCAAATAACAAAATAATGGAAAGCAACAGAATTGGAAACAGTGTTTCGGGTAGGGCACCGCCGCAAAATGGTGCGCAGGAGCCTCGCCCGACTCTTGTGACAAGTGGGCAAGGGCTACCGTGTCAGGGGTGGACACGGCCAAAGACGTTAGCCCCAACCTGGAAGATCCGTTTCGCATCGTGGAACATTGGCACGCTAACCGGACGCGTGAGAGAGCTGGCTGATGTACTCTCCAGGCGGAGGGTGGCTGTGGCGTTGCTGCAGGAGACTCGGTGGAAAGGCAGCAGATCCCGGTCCATTGGGAGTGGCTACAAGCGGATCTACACGGGTGGAACTGGCGGGGAGAGCGGGGTGGCGGTTGTGCTCGTCGAGGAGTTTCAGGACGGGATCTTGTAGGTGAAGCGTTACAGCGACCGGCTTATGGCTGTAGGGGTGCTTATTGAAGGGTTGTGACCCATTTGATAAGTGCCTATGCACCACAGGCAGGTTGCAGCGACACCGTCAGGATGGCGTTCTGGGATTAACTTGGCGAAGTTCTTCGTGCAATCCCGCTCTCTCAGGGAATCATTCTGGGTGGTGATCTGAACGGTCATGTGGGTGAGGGGTGTGAGGAGTTTAAGCGTGTTCACGGTGGCTTTGGCTACGGTGGCCGTAACGACGGAGGGAAGCATATGCTTCGAACTTATGCGGCTGCCGACCTTGCCATTGTGAACACGTACTTCAAAAAGAAAGCCGAACACCTTGTCACCTACAAGAGTGGGAGACACGCGACCCAGATTGATTTCCTACTTACCAGGAGACACCATATCAGCAAGGTAGCCAACTGCAAGGTCATACCCGGTGAGAGTCTCATGGCACAACACCGCCGCCTTGTTATGGACCTCCGCGTGAAACCCAACAAAGGCAAACACGCAGACCGCTGTCAACGTCAAATTCGGTGGTGGCTGCTCAAGGATACCAAATCCCTGGAGTTCGCCTCAGCTATCGGCGACAAGTGCGCTGCTACTGAAGGCGAACCAACTCAGAGCCAGTGGGATAGAATCCAGGCGGTCATCACTGAAGCGGCGATGGCAGTGCTGGGCATGTCTAAGGGCGGACGCAAGTGTGACAAGGAGACTTGGGTGGTGGAACGACACAGTTCAGAGGGAGACAAGGGTGAAGAAAGCACTCTTTAAGGCGTGGCAAGCGTCCAAGTCTCCTGTAGACCGCGACGCATTCAGGGCTGCCAAACGTGCCACTAAGAGGGCTGTAGCCAGAGCCAGACGAGACTACTTGGAACCGCTTTATACCAAGCTGGAATCGTCTGAGGGGCAGAAGCTCATATACAAGTTGGCACGCTCCAGGGTCAAAGCGGCACAAGCCATTACTAAGTATCGCTATATTAAAGACCCTGAGGGCAACCTATTATGCGCGTCTCGCGCGGTGAAGGAGAGATGGCGCTCGTACTTCCACAAGCTGCTTAACAAGCAGCATAAAGAGGTGCAGCCACCAAAACTCCCTCCGAACCAAGGACTAGTGCCGCCGGTAACGCCTGAAGAAGTCCAGAGGGCCCTTCGCCACATGAAGAATCGGAAAGCTGTCGGAACTGATGGAGTCCCCATTGAGGCCTGGAAAGCAATGGGCCTGCAGGGTGTGGACACCCTTACTAATCTTTTTAACCGCATACTCCTTACCGGCAAAATCCCAAACCAATGGAGAATGAGTATCATCACTCCAGTCTTCAAAGGCAAGGGGTTGGGTACAGGAGTGCAGTAGCTACCGCGGTATTAAGGTGATGTCCGATACCCTAAAGCTCTTTGAGCGAATAATCGACTCCCGGATCGGACACGAGACCACAGTCTCGGAATGTCAATATGGGTTTCGCCTTGGTCACGGAACCATGGATCCAATTTTCACCCTCAGGATCGTCATGGAGTGGTACAGGTCGAAGAACACGCCTCTGCATCTTCTGTTTCTAAACATGCAGAAGGCATTCGACTGTGTGCCACGACAGATGATCTGGTGGGCTCTAAGATCCAAAGGTGTACCAGAAGCATATATTGACATCATCCGAGACATGTACTCAAATTCCGATTCCGTAGTTCGGACTGCTGTTGGCGATACAAAATCCTTTCCCATCACCGTCGGGGTCCACCAGGGTTCCGTCCTCAGTCCGTACCTATTCAGTATGATATTAGACGTACTGTCAGACAGCATCAAAGACTCACATGAGCAGCCCCCGTGGCTGCTCATGTATGCTGATGATATCGCACTGGCGGATGCGGACAGGGGACGCTTGGTGCGGCGTGTGAACGCGTGGAAGGAGACGCTTGAGAACGGCGGTCTGAAAATAAACGTGGCGAAGACCGAGTACTTGGCCTGCAACAGTACAGATCCCGCGTCAATTCGTATAGGCGGAGACATTGCCAAGCGAAAAGACCTGGTCAAGTACCTGGGATCAGTACTGCACGCGTCTGGTGACATCGATTGCGACGTCAAGGCACGTATTTCGGTAGCCTGGGCCAAATGGCGTGAGGTGATCGATGTCACTTGTGACCCCAAAATGCCGGTTAAGCTCAAAGGACAGGTCTATAAATCCATCAATAGACCTGACCTATTATATGGCAGTGAGATGTGGCCTGTGCTTGAGCGACACAAGCAGAGTCTGCGTGTCACGGAGATGAACATGCTGCTCTGGATGTGTGGAGTCACGCGGAAGGACCGCATTAGGAACTCCCGCATCCAGGGTTGCCTTCATGTCCGTGACATTGCTGACAAACTGCAAGAGTGTCGTCTACGCTGGTATGGCCACGTCTTACATCAACCGGCATCTTACGTGGGTAACAAATGTCTTACCATGCTACCTCCGCCGGGCCCCGGTAAACGGGGAAGGCCAAAGAAATGCTGGCTTGACGTCGCAAGGGATGACATGCGTGCCAACCAACTAACCACCAGGGATGCTGAAGACCGTGCGAAATGGAGGAGACACAGCCGGAAAGCGGGCGGGGCCCGCTCCAAGGCGTGGGTTTTGGAGTGCAACCGGGACAGCGCTAGGATGATGATGATGATTTAATTATTTTAATTTTATGGGTTTAATAAACATTATTTACACTTTTCATATCTTATTAAACGTTTATAACACTTTTTATTAAATATTAAACACGGACTTGATGTAAACAGTGGCACAGTAGCGCCATCTCCATTGTTAATTATCGCTTGCCTCGTACTTCGGAGAGTTTTTAACTTGTTACCCCATTAATTAACATTATTTTTTCCAATCGCTATAACCATAACGTTAAAGTAGCCAAAAAGGTAGCTACACCAAATTTTATTATTGTTAACTTTATCATTTGAGACTTTAACCCTTTAAGAAATAGTGAAGAGCGTAGCGAATCAATACACTTTTTGAAGTAAATGTGAAGGAAAATATCGTGATACTTGCATGTCTCAGAGTTCTCCATGATAGTCTTGGAAGCCGTGAAGACTTTCGAGGATATTACAGAAAACTTAGCAAGCGTGGTAAATTATGCACTAGCCCTTTTTCATAATTAGAAGACGCCAGTCTCTAGTACCTAATGGGATGGATTAATAAGGTTGAAATGTAGTCAAAGAATCTGTCTTGAAAATATCAACAAGCTGGCATTTTTTGACTGATGTATATCGAATTGGAAGAGGTAGATGTATCATACATACATACATACATATGCTCACGCCTTTTTCCCGTCGGGGTAGGCAGAGACAACAGATCGCCACTTGCTTCTATCCTTGCAAACCTCACGTGCTTCCTCTACATTCATTATTCTTTTCATACATGCTCGCCGGTTGCGGGTGCTTCGGACTTTTCCGTTTTTCAAGACGTCCCCAATTTGGTCCACGAACGTCTTACGAGGTCTGCCGCAACCGGCTTGCCCATACACCTCTGCCATATATATTTGATTCGTCAATCTTTCTTCACTCATTCTCTCTACGTGTCCAAACTATTTCAGCATTCCTTTCTCAATCCTTGTCACGACATCTTCTTTCAGGCCACATCGCTCTCGTATTACTGCATTCGGAATTCTATCAATCAGTCTCACCCCACACATACTACGCAGTGATCGCATCTCAACTGCAATAATTCTGCTTTCATGCTTTTTCTGCCATACCCAACACTCACTTCCATACATCAAGGTGGGCACCAGCACTCCATTATGAACCGCCAGTCGCGCCTTTTTTGGCAATCGAATTAAAATAGTTAATTAAATTTTCAACAAGTATTTTATAACAGATCCATCTAGTGGCAGAAAAAGAACTACGTATTGGTTCAATAGTTATTGAACGCTCCAATGGGTATTCAGAAACGCAGTGTCAGTTAACCAACGTTTATCTTTTCCATAACTATATTGAATTAATAACTGTTGAGAGTATATCTGGGAACTTCAGAAACCGGGCATGAAAGTTGTATATTTACAAGCCCACGCACACATAGGGCCACGCGCACAACTGAGTTGAACGATCAGTAGTGGGTTCGATTTCCTCCCAGGACTAATCATTGTGTGAAGAGAACGATTATTTGTGCTGTACGGCCGGCCTTTTGCATAACTCCAACTGCTTCTCCCTCTCGCATACAAAAGAGGTAATAAGGACCTTTAACACTCTCACTTACTTATTAGATGGGACAATTGAAAGGACTGTACAACGTCATCAAAACTTCAACAGCAGCATAATTTTATGAAGCAAATGTGTCAAAAATATGTTAGCAAAAAATCAAGTTTTAGTTGCAAATTATTAATTTCCTTACAACCGTAATAACTGAGCTAAAAGTTTTAGGAGCAGATTTGCGGCCACAATGCATGGGCAAGACTCGAATACATACTCTCTTGATCAGCTGCGAGTTTTTCATACCATTAAGATACTGCTATTACGTCTTGAGTTTCAACTTTTATTCAACAATAATAAATTACAGTAACCGTAAATACTTAGTTGTTTTGTTAAGTTAATACATAGTCTCATAGTCTCACGCCTATAACCCTGAAGAGGTAGGCAGAGGTGCACTTCTACACCCATTCTTCGCCAGATATACTTTAGTCCCACGTAATAGGGGGCGAGCCTATTGCCGTACCGGGCAGATTTCCAGACTCCGTGCTGCTACTGAGAATTTCGTGACAGAAAAACCCAATAACACTGCCAGGAATCGAACCCGGGACCTCCCGATCCCACGCGCACATTTATGCCGCGAGACCAACGAAGCAGTCGTATAGGGTTTGATGTCGAGTTTTCCGTCTCTACGCAAAGATGGTATTTGCATCGTGTAATCCCTTAGTCGCCTCTTACGACACCCACGGGAAGATAGGGGATGGTGACACTTGTATTCTGTGCCGTCAACCACACGGCTAATATGTTAAGTTAATATGCCGTGAAATTTGGCTCTATCTGGCTAAATTCGAATGTAACAAATGCTTAAACTATTTAAGTAACTTTGACCCCACAGGCTGTGCCCCTTACGGTCTAATTAATAAGCGACCAAAATATGCCACTCTACTTGACAAGTTGCGATACATTTTCGCAATGTTTTTCTAGTATATATTTTTATATTTTCTGCTCGAGTAGTGAAAGGAAATAACAAATAATCATGTCTGTTGTTTTGCCTCCAGTTTAGCTTACAATCTTTTACTCAACTTATCCAACAATACTAAATCTTCAGCATCAAGTGCAATCCGATCATCATCTTCTTTATTCTAGCGTTGCACCAATTACAATCCAAAAACTTTACCTTGGAACATGGGAAACGCAATTTTAGTTTGGCCTGGGGTCAGTTAAGGACCATGTGATGTTAACGTGTGAATAGCGATTAGTAGTAAATTTAAACATTAGTTTGTTAGATTGCCACGTAACGATTGCCATTTGAGATCTGCAATTAAAAGTAGACGATATTCTTTGGTACGAATAAGTGTCAGTATATTTGAGACTATTAATCTTCGTAAGGACTCAAACATATTTTAAAAGCAACCTCAGGGTGCTTCTACACGGTGCATGTAGCTGGAGCAAGTAAAGGTGCGGGTTACGGTGGGTAATATGCGCAAGCTACTTGATCGAGTTACTCGCTTGTGCTTGTACATGGTGCAAATAACTGGAGCAAGTAAAAACGCGGGCTACTTGCGCAAGCTGTACCTATGTACAAGTTATTTGTTCGGGTCAAGAGCTACATGTGCATGCTATTCGCGCGGTAGCTTTATGACTTGAATCGCGTCAAATGTCTCGATGAACGAAAATTATTTTAAAATCATATGTTAAAAATGTAATTTTAACAGATAACATGCGCGAGTGACCCGCGCGCGTCGCAGAGCACGCGAATTACTTGCGCGGGTGGCTCGCTATGGTACATGCTCGAGTCGCTGGACCCGCACATTGTATTAAACGATATGTTTACGGTGCATGTAACCCGCGCAAGTGCCTCAACATGCTCAAGCTACATGCGCCGTGTACAAGCACCCTCATTTAAAGTTTAGACTATTGCTAAATCTCACCACGGATAGGTAATTAAAAATCTTAAAAGCTTCGTGGTTGATTCTATGCTTTTCCACTAGGCTATCGCTGCTCACAGCTACTCTAATTCGACTACTTTATTCAAATCGCCAGCACCATCCGACCATCCATTTTTACTCACATTTACTAAATTGCGGTGCCCTCTCAAAGGTCAGAACACAAATTCATATTTTCAGAATTCGTATTACTTTTTGTGTAACATATAAATTTTGGTATCGTATAAATAAACTGTTACATGTGGGGTGTCGAATCGACCTACGTGGAGCCATTTTTTATTTATTATTGCGGTCGATACCGCAATACTTGGAGTAGTACTAGTTCCAATAGTACTTTTTAGGATTCTGGGCATGACAGGCACTGAAGGGATCCTGTCATTAATAATAAGGTCTCGTTCGCTAAAGCCTCCGCCGTACATCCGGTTGTCTGCCTGTCAGCAAGCTATATTTTACGGAATTGGTTGAGTTGTAATTTTCTTAGAGAAATCTATACGTAGTAGTAAGTCCGCTTTTCTTCCTGTCTTTCTGTATAACGCGATAAGCTTAAAAACTACCAAACGGATTTATGTACATGTTTACCATTACATAGTAAGCACATCGGCAGTGGATACTACGGCCGGCATGTTACGCGGCCGTCCGTACGGAGGTCTAGCTTTGCTTTGGCGAAAGAGTGCGTTCCATAATGTGTCGGTGATTAAGTGCAATAATCCGCGAGTGTGTGCGGTTAAATTGGTCAATGATCAAAGGTCAGTGCTAGTGTTTAATGTGTATATGCCTACGAACTCGAGTACAAATCTAATGGATTTCACGGATTGCTTAAGCTTGGTGAGTGCTATTATTGATAGTTACGGCATTGAAAACTGTTACATACTTGGTGACTATAACGCACACCAAACAGAACTATTCTATACCGAGCTGATAAACTTCTGTAGAGAACTTGAATGGAGTTGTGTTGATACTGAGTTGTTAGGGATTCATTCTGATACATATACTTTTGTAAGCGACTCACACGGCTCGAGGAAATGGTTAGACCATTGCGTATTTACTAAAGCGGCCCGTACCTCGGTAGTTACAGCGTGTGTGCTGTATGATACGCTGTGGTCTGACCATTATCCTCTGATGCTTGAGTGTGTTTTTGATGCAGTATGTACGAAGGATTATAATATGAATAAATCGCCAAATTTAATTATATGGGCGGATAAAAGTCACGAACAAGCGCAGTGTTACAGTGCAGCTTGTCATGAAAGATTAAGATGCATTGACTTACCAGAACAATTAAGAAACTGTTGTGATCAAATTTGCAATGATACTCGTCATCAAAATATCATTGACAGGCTGTACAGTGATATTGTGGGTGCGTTAAGTGAATCCGCAGTAATTAGTTGCACACGGAGAAGAAAAAGAAAAAGCGTTGTAACTGGTTGGAACAAATATGTAGATCAAGCATATCGTGCTGCTAGAGAAAAATACTCTCAGTGGCGATATTTAGGCAAGCCTACATCTGGCGTTTTATATAATGAAATGTGTGACTCGAGAAAGATTTTTAAATCGCGGTTAAAATGTTGTCAAGACCATGCGGACCAAATAAGAATGGACGTTCTGGCATCGTATCAGTCGAATTCAGATTTTCGCTCATTCTGGAAGCATACCAACAGGCTGAGTAGTAAACCTGGCCTTCCAGTATCCGTTAACGGGGTAAGTGACCCCAGAAGTATTGCTGAACTCTTTAAGGATCATTTTATAGTAAAATCACCACTGGGTCCCTCTCAGTCGATGCCTAATGCTATAGACCAAAATGACCTAGGGATCAGATTCACAGCCAAAAAAGTGAACCACGTTGTGAATGGTATGTCTAGAGGTAAATCCCCGGGTCATGATGGTCTCAGCATTGAGCATCTCAAGTTTGCAGGCCCTCACTTACCATCAGTGTTAGCAATGCTTTTTAATCTTTGTGTGAGTCATGGTTACATACCTAATGAAATGTCTAAAACTATTGTGCAGCCAATTATTAAGAATAAAACAGGTGACATTGCGGACCTAACCAATTACAGGCCTATTTCTCTGGCCACCGTGATTGCAAAGGTGTTTGACAGCCTAATTAATACACAACTTAATAAATTTATTAAGGTACACGATAATCAGTTTGGATTTCGTCCTAGTTTATCTACGAATAGTGCCATCTTGTGTCTTAAATGGGTTGTCAAATATTACGCAAATCGTAAAACGCCCATCTACGCTTGCTTTCTCGATCTTTCCAGGGCCTTTGATTTGGTTTCTTACGATATTCTTTGGAGCAAATTAGAAAAGACTGGAGTACCTAGTGTGCTCATAAACATATGTAAATATTGGTATAGAAACCAGATCAATCTTATGCGCTGGGGAGATTTACTCTCGGAACCATTTAAACTCGAGTGCGGGGTGAGACAGGGAGGTTTGAGCTCTCCAACTCTCTTTAACCTATATATGAATGAGCTGATTGAGACACTCAGCAGTGAACGCGTTGGATGCTACATAGATGGCACGTGCGTCAATAATATTAGTTACGCTGATGACATGGCGCTGCTGAGTGCTTCAATTTGTGGTCTGAGGCGGTTAGTGAGAGTTTGTGAAGCCTATGCAATACAGCACAGATTAGTGTATAATGTAAAAAAGAGTGAGCTCATGGTCTTTGAGGCCGGTGGTCGATGTCCAGAACATGTACCACCGCTTAAATTAAATGGGTCACCATTAGCTCGGGTCTATACGTTTAAATATTTTGGACACATTTTGACGGTCGATCTCAAAGACAATGATGATATTGAAAGGGAACGAAGGGTGCTGTCGGTTAGAGCCAATATGATAGCTCGCAGGTTTGCTCGTTTTTCGTGCGTATTGTACATCTTTCTACACGTGTAACCTGTGGGCGAATTATACTCAAAAATCTTACAGCGCTCTTCGTGTCCAATTCAATAACGCGTTTCGGTTTTTAATGGGACTGCCCCGTTTCTGCAGCGCGTCAGGGATGTTTGCTGAAGCGAGAACGGATTGCTTCTTTGCGACAATGCGCAAAAGATGCGCGTCTCTGGTGCGCTGCGTGCGGGCCAGTCCCAATAAAATACTAAAATGTATTGCTAATAGACTAGACTGTGAATATGTCAATCACTGTATTAATTTGTCTACGTCAGTTACCGTGCAAATAAATAAATAATTATGCGAACTACTAACATAGATTGTAAGTAAAAATTGTTACTAACCTGTTTGAGTCAATGTTACTTGATGAATAAATAAATTATTATTATTATAGTGTGATTCTTGAGGAAGGTTTAAGTGTATAATTTACAATTGCATACGAAATTTTCCTTTTGGTACAGTATCGTCCTCTACATGGAACAGAGTGTGGAGTCTCTATCGAAGCAGGACAACTTAAACACATACTGCGCGTCACCTAAGCTGGACTACTGCAGTCAGTACGAGCTGAAGATGGAGGGCAGCGGAGAAGACACAGATCCTGATATCATACCTTGTCACTATGGTAAGTCACACAATTTCTCTGGTAATTAAGAATATTTTTTTAGTAATATACTGGTATTTCCCGCGATGTCGTTTGCGTAGACAGCATTCATATCATATTTTCCTCCCAAAATCTTTACTGGCTACGAACTACATCCTACTTGCCTATAGCCCAAATGATTGATAGCAGATATTGCAAAATATTACCCTTTATAATTAGTAGCAAGGCTGCGACAGCCTAGTGGTAACAGACTGCCATGCAGAGGGTATCGGATTTGAATCCACGGCGCGCACCAATGATTTTTTGGAGTTATGTGCGTATTGACTTGTAAATTATCGCTTGATCTGTGCCTTGAAGAGCATGTGGAGTCGTCGATCTGGGCTGTTACGAAGTTCTTCAGAAGAGCTACCCATTCATAAACTGACACTAGTCTAATCCATGGAATATAGCAGCAGCTATCCCTTAGGGATGCGGAGGTCAGACAGGCATTCGCTCTGTGGAAAAGCTTATATTCAGTGAAATTTGTTTAGACTAGAAAGCGGACGTCGGGTTCTAACTGGGATAACGCTAGGAGGATGATGATTATCCTTTGAAATTAACCGCATTTTAATCTGCACATTTAAATGGTGTTTTAATAACTATGCTGAAAGATGCGGCAGCGATAGCCAAGTCGATATACTAACAAACTGCCGTGCAGAGGGTATCGGGTTCGAATCCACGGCGCGCACCAATGACTTTTCGGAGTTATGTGCTTATTGAATTGTTAATTATTATCGCTTGTCTCGTGCCTCGGGGAACACGTTAAGCCGTCGGTCCCGGTTGTCATGAAGATTTTTGACAGTCGTTATACCTTCGTCAGTACCTTCTTAATGAACTGACACTAGTCTAAACCATGGAATATCGCTATCCAAATCCAGCCAAATCCGGTTACACTATTACTAGTGTAGCGGATACCAGATTGAAAACTGTGATAACGCTAAGAGGATGATGCCGAAAGATTTAAGAATGATGCAAAAGATACATTAATTCTCTAGTAACAGTTCTGTAGTAAGAATAAAATATTTAGTTCAGACGAGAATGACCCATTTTTTTCTATCATACTCTGTAATAAATATTGCAAGCTGTGTCACAGAATATTTTTAAAACGCCATCAAATTAACGCCTGAAATAAGCAGGTTAGCAAAAATCTGTGTAGAGATAATTTCGACGAAATTTGGGTGCGTATGGCCGACTGATTATAATAATTAAAATTATTTTTACTTTTAGTGTGGACTTATTTACTTTATTTACGTATAGCATTAGGGTGGTATGACCCCTGCAACCGAAAGGGATAAAGTGCTTTAAACCAGTGTCAGTACATTACAGGATACTGACTCCTTAGTGACTGTCGAAGATCTTCGTGACATACGGGACCGACGGAGTAACATGATGTCTGTTATGTGTGGGTGTATATTTGAGGATAGTAAATGAAATGGAGATAAATATTTCACTTGCATTTATTGGCATACAACCATATAGTACAAAGGTTAGGTGCCGACTGGCGTGCCGCATATCTTATGCTAACGTGTACAAAATACTACAGTAACCTCCCTCTTTTTGAAAAAATCCAATGTTACACATCATTTAGCTAAAGTTTTAAAACAGAAATTATAAACGTTCATAAAAGTGACCAAAGCTACGCGGTTTATCTATATGTTTACAATAGTAAGCAGTTCTGTCGAGCGATGTTATTCGTAACTTGAAACTGTCTCATACTAAACATGATGCTTGCTTATAACTCTGACACACCTGCTAAGTAATAAAAAGAAATACGAACAATAATGTTATATATTGTTATTATACCTAAGAACGTTAAGAGTTTTATATAATAATATTTAAGTATTTAATGTTACGCTGAAATACATTTACATTTATACTTTTAAGTTACCTATCTTATAGGTACAGTTAAATACACATAGTTACACACAGTTAAATATAATATAAAATATACATACAGTAGATTACACGAATTCATTACATGCCTCTTGTACAGTTTGCACCTTAGGTGAAGGAGTTGTTTGGGTAACTTGTCTTACAGTGATAGGGGTTTGAGCGGACCTCTCAGCTCGCATTTCCTTCTGTAACCACTTGCGTATATTCTTGCGACAACGAACAAACAAGAAATAGGTGAATACAATTACAATAACTGCAATAACAACAAACAGTCCTGCAGTATAATACTGTAGGTTTTCTAAATGATTCATGGCTGTTTGGTTAAAGACATTAACTTCCTTTCGTTCTTCTTTAATAGAATTATTGCCCATGATTAGAACACTAAGGCAAGACAAAATACAATAGAAAATAAGTAAAATAGTTGTTTACTCTTAGGCTGTTTGCAACCAAATAATTATTTTATACATTAAACATTACAAGAAAGTTGGCAATTAGGCAATACTGAATTCGTGACACATCATTTTACATAACTATAATGTACTAATAACATACACAAAATTTTTGCTATACAGCGTTAAAATTACTTATACCTTATTTCGTCACATAAATCGTACCGGACGTTTTATATTTCGTCCACTACGGGTTGTATGTTTAATAACCGGTTCATTTATCGGCATGTTTACGCTAGGTATATTCTTATTACAATCACTTAAAACTAATTTTGACGTGACAACGTCTTATAAATTGGTTTGCCGGGTGACACTTCAAGAAACTGCGTTACGCTCCGCTCACGTTATGCGCTCACAATGAGAGCGAGTGAGAGG
Source organism: Euclidia mi (assembly GCA_944739405.2). Lineage (NCBI taxonomy): Eukaryota > Metazoa > Arthropoda > Insecta > Lepidoptera > Erebidae > Euclidia > Euclidia mi. The sequence continues at coordinate 73,144,133 of OX123193.2, read as the reverse complement.
CACGCGTCCCGCCTAAGAGCGAGAGAGACAGACATAAAAAGTGAAAGGCACGCGTCTTTCATCCTTCTTCCTACTATACGAATGAATATTCACATTAAAATTATTTTACCACTCAAAGTCGTTGTCACGTAAAACTTTCGCCCGTATACCGACTTTACAGGCAACCAATTTTTTTCTTGAGAACAATCTTTATCGGGTACGGATAAAGTGTGAAATGAGATGTCATCATCGTTAAGTACGTACGCAGGTTTCAATCTGTCTATAGATATATTCGCTTGTCTATTAGGTAAAGAAATTTTATAAAATTTCGGTGTTCTCTCTAATACTTCGTATGGACCAGAATATGAAGGGTCTAACGAAGAGCGTTCGACTTCGTTCCTTAAAAAAACATATTTAGTAGTTTCTAAATCGGGATGTACGAATATATTCTTTTGTGCTCTAGCTTTCATAGGTGTCGGCTTAATCTTTTTAAAACTATCTCTAATTTTTGTAACATATTCCGCGTCTGTATAACTATGAGTTATGTTTGCTCCACAAAACTCTCCTGGTAACCTTATTTTAGTACCATAAACCATTTCAGATGCACTTACACCGTTATCACTTCTAGGAACTGTACGTAAACCATATAAAACAGTAGGCAAATGATCAACCCAGGTACTACCTATTTGATCTAATTTCGCTCTTAATGCGGTTTTTAATGACCTGTGCCACCGCTCAATAATTCCATTACTCTGAGGGTGGTACGGGGTTGTTCTAAGTTTCGTAACACCTAAATATCTTAATAGCGAACTAAATAATCTACTCTCAAATTGGGCACCTTGATCTGTACTGACCCTGATTGAAGTCCCAAAACGTACGATCCAACCTTCGTAAAAATATTTTGCTACCGTACTGGCTGATATGTCTTTTAGCGGATATGCCTCGGGCCATTTAGAAGCTCGGTCAATTAATGTTAGTAAATACCTATAGCCTTCCGATGACGTAGGTAGGGGGCCCACTATGTCCAAGTGTACATGATCAAAGCGGTTTGCATGTTGAAATTCGCCAAACCTAGAAACAGTATGTCGCGTAATTTTAGTTTTCTGACAATGAATACAGGTTTTGGCCCATAGACCTACATCTCTATTCATATTCGTCCAAAAATATCGTTCGCTTATTAAACGTCGTGAAGCTTTTATACCTGGATGGTTTAAATTATGCAAAATATCAAAAACAGTTCTTCTAAATTTTTCTGGTACATATGGTCTCAATCGGTCCAAAGACGTTTCACAATAAATCATATCTTCGCAACCTGGCAAACAAACTTTTTTAAGTTTCACATTATCCGAAGTTGACTTTAATAATTCTAATAACTCTTTATCATGTTGTTGTTCTGAAGCGATTTCCGAGTAATCTATAACGGTTGGGAATGTGATCGTCTCTATTCGAGATAAGCTGTCTGCAACGCTATTCTTGCTACCTTCTACGTACCGTATGTCCGTTATTCACTAATAACTCCGTAAATTCACTAATAAACATTAAATGTCTTATTCGTCGCGGCGTATCTTTTTCGCTCGGCTTTTTATTAAATGCATAAACTAATGGTTTATGATCTGTTAATATTATAAAATTACGTCCTTCTAACAGGTACCTAAAATGCTGGATAGCCTGATAGATGGCAAGCAGCTCGCGATCATAAGTACTATATTTAGGTTCCGTTTCAGACATTCGCTTCGAAAAATAAGCTAAAGGTTTCCACGAACCTTGGACTTTAGTCTGTAGCACTGCGCCTACGCAATCATTTGACGCGTCACTCATTAAACATAAAGGAGCGTTCTCACTTGGATACGTTAACAACGCTGCTTCTTGTAAACTTTTTTTACATTGGAGAAATGCATTCTCTGAACGATCGTCCCAAATTATTGGTGATCGATCTTTTTTCTTAGAACCGTGCAAAAACTTATTTAATTCTGCTTGATGTTGAGCGGCTCTCGGCAAATGTGCCCTATAAAAATTAAGCATACCAAGAAATTTACGTAATTTATCGACTGTTTCCGGTTTCGGATAGTCTACAATCGCTCTAACTTTATTCTGTAAAGGTAAAATTCCGTCCTTAGAAATTTCGAATCCTAAAAATTCTATTTTAGGTTGACCAAACACACATTTTGATAAATTAATAGTGACACCAAATTCGTCTAGCCTTTTTAAAACTATTTCTAAGTGCATTTTATGTTCTAATTCCGTTTTACTAGCTGTACAAATGTCGTCAATAAAACAAAAAATAAAATCAGTACCGTATGTAACCTGTCCATTAGAATCGATTACTTTTATGTCATGCAATACAGAGTTGACCATGAATCGTTGAAATGTTTGTGCACTATTACGAAGACCAAATGGCATGCATGTAAATTCCATTAAAGACCATGGTAAAATTACAGCAGTCTTTTCTATGTCTTCGGGATTCATAGGAATATTATGGTAAGCTCTGCACAGGTCTAATCTACTAAATATTTCTTTATTGGCTAACATATACGGTACATCATGGACTCTCGGAATCGGATAACGATCCGGTTTTGTTATGGCGGTAAGGGTCCTATAATCTCCGCAAGGTCTTAATTGCCCTCCAGCCTTAGGCACTACGTGTAAAGCACTAGACCATGCTCCCTTAGATGGACGACAGATACCCATCTCTTGCATTATTCTAAACTCCTCTTTAACTTTTCTATACCGGTCCGGTGGTAACGGTCGAGCGCGCGTAGACACCGGTCTGCCAGTAGTTTCAATAAAATGCATAACGGAATGAGGAGGATTGTTTTTAAAATTAACGCTTTTAGTTATGTCAGGATATTTCAGCAATAAGTCACTATAAGGGTGATTTGACTCGATAGTCCTTAACGATGGTTCATTCCAATTCACTATAGATACTATAACACACATATTTGTAACTTGATCAATTAGTTTACGACCTGATAAGTCTACTAATAACTTGTGATACTTAATGAAATCCGCACCGATAATAGGTTGTTTTACATCTGCTATCACGAAAGTCCATTTGTATGGTCTTCTTAATTTTAAATTTAACATAAGCGTTTTAACACCATAAGTATTAAGAGCCATTGGCTGCAAAAAGTTTATATTTAAACAATGGTAAATTACATGTTTTAACTAACCTGTTTTTATACGGCAAAACTGACACATTAGCGCCTGTATCTATTAAAAATTGTAAACCAGTCGCCTGATCTGTAACAATAAGACGGTTATTAATAAATTGTGTACAATCGCCCGTCGCCGACTGTACCTCTACTTGTTTTCCGGCTGCGTTCCGGCAGCTGTCACGGTCGAACTTTTCCAGTTGCAAGGAGCCACGCACTTATGAGCCTTTGTGCGGTAACGATGGTGGTAATAGCATAGCCAATTGGGGCTATTGGGAGTGCGCCTTCCTCTGGAGCTGGATCTGTTCCGTTGCGAATTTTTATTATAGTTGTTGTATCGTGGTCTTGAACGTAACGTGTTTGCTTGCATTTCATCTAGTCTCGTGTTAATACGCGCGATTTCAGCGATTAAAGATGCAACTGTATCGGTACCGGTACTCTGAGTTACTTCGGTAATTTGCAATGGCCGAATATTCTCGACGACCTTGTCTGCCATCTTCGCTAATTTCTCGAGTTCCGTAGTATCTGCCACCGTCAATACAGCACGCACGGATTCTGGTAAATGCCCTTGCCAGAGTATTCTCAACGTTTCACTACTGATTTTTCCACGAGCTAAGTCGGTCATTTTTGTAAGTAATTGTGAAGGCCTTTGATCACCTAACTCCATTTCTCCGATTAATTTCTGTAATCTCCGTGTCTCAGTTTCCTCAAAAATTGTAAGTAGGCGTTCCTTCAGACCTTCGTACTTTTTCGTCTCCGGCGGCTTCAAAAGGTAATCGGTAAGTTGGGCTATAACGTCTTTACCCAATTTCGTTATGGCTAAGTTATATCTAGCTTCGTCTGATAATTTCTGAGGTGCCAATATCGCATCCATCTGGACGAACCACAATCGAGGCTGGTCAGTCCAAAATTCGGGGATCCTTGACGCCACTGTAATTTGTGCCATATCGCCATACATCAGAGTAGAACTTTCTCCGTGTTTTCCTTCGCTAGCAGATGTCGTCATGCTTACAAAACGCTGTATTTTACCTCAGCCGTGCACGTCGCGGAGGGAGTCGGCACGATACGATAAATTCACAAGGTTCGTATATCACCACTTTTCTAATTGTAAAAATGTTCACTTTATTCACCGTCGGGGTCACCAATGTTATGTGTGGGTGTATATTTGAGGATAGTAAATGAAATTGAGATAAATATTTCACTTGCATTTATTGGCATACAACCATATAGTACAAAGGTTAGGTGCCGACTGGCGTGCCGCATATCTTATGCTAACGTGTACAAAATAGGATACCTGTGTGTCCCTACAATGTCCAAGGCACGGGCTATATATATATATATATATATATACGCCATTTTTTTAGCTATGTTTTACGTGTCACGTCAAGTAATGTAAGTCCTATGCCTTTTGCATTATGAGTCTGTATTTTGCTGTCCATTTAACATCAATAACATTGTACGATCATTAAATTCAACTACGGCCAGCACCACCGCACGTTTCTAAGGAAAAAATATATTTTAAGTGACGATAGACAATTTCACGAAGTTACCCGACTTCCTGGAAATGGGAAAAGGGTGCGAGTGTTTTAATATATACACGGCATTTTGGTGGCAAAATATGTTTCCACGAAAGGGACTTAGACTGTTTAAAGAGCTCGCAGTACCTGCAACTTAATTGCGTTCAGCTTAATAAACTTTTACCAATGGACTTGTGTTTTGCGAAACGTTGTGCATGAAGTAGAAATTTAATAGTTTAGGTCATAATGTGATAAATGTTATGTACGTCTTATCAAATGAAATATGATAATTATATATAATTATAAGGCATATTGAATTGAAAATATTTTTCAATCCCAAAGTTTATATATTGATATTATGAGAACTATTGCCTGAATTGTCCAACTCACTGGCCAAATGCGGGTTAGCAGGCTGCACGAATCTTTCAAGAATATTATGTAGAACTCTTAGACATGTAGGTTTAGTCACGATGTTTTTCTTCATCGTTATGGAAGTGCTATAAACTAAAAACTCATTATTAAGAATACATTGAAAACAACTCGTCACATTTTAATAAAATAAAATTTCAAATGTAACCACATGAGTGGTTAAAGCATTCAAGTAAAATAACTTTTTACCTTGTAAACAGTTAAGTAAAGTTGTTAAAAATGCTCACGATGTTTTTCTTTGCCGTTTAGCAAGCGATAATTAAGAATTTATTACGTACTTAACTTCAAGAAGTTAGAAGTGCACTTCCTAGGTTTGAACTCGGGGTCTGGTAGAAATAGGCCTGTCAGCGGTGGCAGCTTTTTCAGTGGGAGTGATTAACAAATTATAGCAACAGACAAATTTAGGCTCAATTGACTGAAAACTGAGGGGGAGCGCTAAAAAACCGTCTGATCAATTTCAGGATTATCGGTATCGCCTAAAGCTTTAAGTTGTCTCATCTGAGGTGATAAAGCGACTTTCTTTCTTTCAGAAAAAAATAATACGTGTCTCGTATATACATCTGTGCACCAACCTTTGCCCTAAATAGCTTTAACTTAAGCTGTTTTATCTGAGATCCATATCAATTTGCATAAGCTAAAATAGATTCGTGTTTTGTGTGAAACTTCTGTGCTGAGTCACGTTTCATTCAACGCATTCAACGCATATTTTTATCAAACATTTTCAATTTTTTTCTGTTCTGAGTTTATTGAATATGTTTACAACATACTACTCACCCTATCCCACATACATGGAATGTAATATCTAGGGGATAGTGGGCTTTATCGTAACATAAGTGCCTCTTAAGCAAGTTTAAATTAATGGCACATTATGTGACATGCACACGCATAACCAGAATGGAGGGTTAAGTTATTATGTTTTGTATTATCATGAAGGTGCTCTTAGTGGCAGCAATTACAAACTATGGTCAACAGAGACCACTTCCAGTAGAATTAAGTATTCATAAAATTTGTTTATGCGCAGCTACAAAAACAGACTGATGATGAAGTAAATAATTGTTTGTTTGTTTTCTGTCATCTTACTTTCGTTCATAATAAAAGGCTTTGCTATTTTCGACGCCCTAACATCACAATTAATAATTATAATAGTTACAATTTCAAAGTTGTCTTCTTCAGCATTAAAATCAATAACACTCTATCCCTATCTATATTATTTTTAATATTTACTAAAATACCTTTACTTAATGACTTAAAGTTATCTATCTATATATCTATTTAAAATGTAAATAAACAGCGTCCACTAGTTATGATTTTTTTTCGATAAAGAATGTGGGTATTGCACACTTCAGGAATTACATTGTTCACTTTGTTACAGATAAGAAGCTAATAAGTGACTAAAGTAAGCTACCGACCCCTGGACTGGACACAGATCCACACAGGGTTTTCGGTGAACGACCCAATATTCCTGCCAGTGCTGTGAGTATGAACACTTTGACAAGAGACATGTTTTCTCCTAAATCCATTAATGCGAAAAAGTTCAGAACATTCTTGTGCTATAATTTACTAATTAGTCTTTGCCTGCGGCACTCTGTGAGCCAGTTACCCCTAAACGTTTTATTGCGGTGAAAAGCCACCTATATCGTTATCTCCACACCCAAAAATCATACATCGCTCTGTTGAGACGTGAAACAAGCACAAACAAATAAATACACATTTGGTATTTACTTAAAATATTAACAGGGATTTGTTTCTGCATTAGTTGCCGCTTCGACTATTTATCACCCTCTAAAGCTTTACCAACTATTATTTACTCTTCTCTTTATTTTTCTCCAACAGTCATCAGTAAGCATATGCGTAGTCAATCGCGGCGTGACAGCCCGCAGTGCAGACATCGCAGCCGCAAGAAGACCGGAGGTCGTCACCACCGCGAGAAAAGTTCGAGAAAGTTGTATATAAATGTGACATTGTGATCGAACTATATATTAATATGACTATCAGAAAGACAAGAAGTTGAATCTAAAAGAGATAAGTGCAAATCTGTATGTAATTAAATTTATCGACTCTTATTCACCGTAGATATAAGTTTCGGGTATGATTTCACTGGTTTTGATCGCTAATATGTCAGTAAAAGGCAACTGATATTGTGATTTGTGGCTTTTTGGTTAAAAAAGCATCATATATCACCACTCGAGGATAGTACTGCAAATGTGTAAAGTGTGACAATTTTGGATATAGTTGAACATTACTGTGACAAAAATATTTCTGATATAAGTATCTCTTAAGATACAAGCACCGCAACAGCATATCTCCAACTAAGCGATTAACTTGTCATTTAAATTTGACCACTAAATAGTATGTCGTAAGATATATTTCACATCAACAGAATTAACAGCCAATCAGTTTGTCAGTGCGCTTACTCCGCAACATTCAAGACAGCACAGAGCCGTGCTGTTACGGTGCCGGTACACTATGCCATGACCTTCAAACGTCCCGAGTGCGTACGCAAGACGATCACGTGCCCCTGGTTTATAATGTATGGGACTGTGTGAGATACGAAACCATATAACGCTTTCGTATACGTACTTGTCACGTACATATTCCGACGTCCTTCAGCTTTAGTTACTACGGGATATAAATCATTGTAATCGTTACAATGAAACGTCGGAAAATAAAAAAATATGTTTGGATTCCACAATTCGTAGTAATGTGCAGATTACATATTATGATTAACTTTGTCAATATTTTAATAGCATTTCAATATAGACACCGAAACATGTTAAAAATCTAACCGAAAATTATGGCCTTATGGTCAATTGAAAAAATAGCGATAAGACATAATAAGTGACACAGTAATTAATGGTGTATATTCTAAATAAAATTAATAAGTACATACATTTATCCGCCCAATCCTTCGAACAATTCCATACAAAGGCTGTTCAATAATTTCAACATCATAGTATAATGATACACATTTATTTATAGAACTTGTAAGATCATAGTCCTTTCAATTCTGCTCTTTTAATGTTGATAAAGTAATAACCTACATTTCTATAAATCTAGGGCAGCTTGGAAGGTCGACTTTGTGATGTAATAATAATAAAAATAAGGTTTTATTAGCACTTTAAGATGTAACTACAATTATTTTAAAAACAGTACCATTGAACTTATTTCTAAAAATAAGAATATAGAAATATAGTTTTATTTTATTTTCTCTTTTAGTCCAGATTAGTAAATTTCTATCAATAATATTAAAACCACTTATGTAACTGCGAAAAAGATCATAATTCAATTAAAGATTGTTTAATTTAAGTTTCTGCTTATCATGTTTACCAATAAAATTATTATTTTTTTATCAACAATTTTGAATATATCTTAATTACAATACATCGCTGGGTCTAACGAGTCTCTAGTCTTGCCATCAGACATTACTTTACTCTAGTAGGTCCCTCACAAAATATAGGTCCTACTATAGATTGATCACGAACTCATTTGCTGAGCGTTGAAAGCAGAGCTTCAAACAAAAGTAGCTTATCTGATTGTGCTGAAACGTCCGCCTCGGTTGAATTAGTGTCCAATCTGTCTAGCCGTATACTAAACGGTATAAACTTTGTTTTAGAAGCAACTTTTATATCAAACTAAAGACGGTATATCTATAGAAATTCCTTCTGATAACTGATCAGCTTGTAACATCATAACTTTGCCCTTTTTTATACCCAAAGGAGTAGGCAGAGGTGTATTACACACCCACACTTCGCTAGTTATGTTTTGGTCCCAATGTAATAGGGGGCGAACCTATTGCCAATATTGCCATGTACCGGGCACATTGTTAAGCGAGCGATAATTTACATTTTTAATACACACATAACTTCAAAATGTCAGAGGTGTGTGCGCGGGGTAACTGGGGATCGAACCCGAGACCATCGTCTCGGCAGTCCGTTACGTACACCACTGGGCTACATGTCACATAACAGGTAACATAGACTTGACATAGATTTAACATAGGTAACATAACATTTTTAACATAGGTATATGTACGACAGAAGAAATGAGGTTACAATAAGAAAGGTTAAAAATCTTGCTATTGCAACTGGAATTGCTTGTGGAGTTGAAAGCGTTAAAATAACTGACAACACAGAATAAAGCCACTTTGCTCGCTGCGAGGCACAGAAGCAAATTTGCTGGTTGCGAGCATACGAGCCACTTTACTCCAAACGAGGCAGCCTCAAATGGAATAAGTTACAAAGTGACAATTGTCTAGAATAAGTAGTTGTTACATAATGGTAATATAAATATACAAAATATTATTTATAACTACTAGAATAATCAATTGTTATGTTGCAAGCAATTAAAAAAGATATAAAATATGATATTATTATTTTTTGCTTTCGAATCATTTTGTATGCATTATTATATGCAACATGACATTTATTTATAAATTGCACGAAATGACGAAATTGATAAATTTTAAATCCTGTTTGTTGTTAAAATAAAAAAATACGTTTTATTATTAGGCAAACCTGACTGATTTTACCTACAGTGATATAATGTAAACGATGATTGTGAATGTTTTAATAAAAACAATTACAAAAATGCTTTACTTTGTTTTATTTTTGGCTTTTGTATCCTATAGAGGTGTCAACAAACATAAAGCTTGTCCGAGGGTATTTAAACATACCTTTTCAGCGTCAGTGAAACAACGGTTATGATACCCACTATAGTTACCAGCTTTGTGCTAAATCGGAAAGAGGTGAGCCGTAGGTATTCTATTAGATGCCGGATGATTAGTAAAATGTAATAATAATAAAGTGAACGGAGCTCTGAAGGCATTTATGAACAGCCAAAACGTTTCTAAAAAGGCGCGTTTGGCTGTGCATAGAGGGGTATTAGTGCTTACCCTTATGTATGGTAGTGAAAGTTGCGTATGGCAGAAGAGACTTAAAAGTAGAATAAATGCTGTAGAAATGAGAACACTGAGAAGTATGTGTGGTGTGTTTTTGAACGACAGTAAATAATTGTGTGATAAGAGAGTGTTGTGTAAAAGAAGATGTAGTGAAGCTTCGAGAAAGCCATGTTCAGATGGTTTGGGCACATGGAGAGGACGGATGACGAAAGACTGATAAATAAAATATATAAGGCAAGTGTGAATGGGACAGGACAAAGGGGAAGACCTAGGCGGATGTTCTCTGACCAGATTGGAGACATCCTAAAAAGAAGACAGGTTAGAAGTACCCTAAACAGAAGACCATTCATGAGAAACTTCATGGGAGTGAATGAAGCAAAAGAGATATATCAGGATCGTTTCAAATGGCGCTCCGTAGTCCCTGCCTATCCCGACGGGAAACAGAGCGTGAGTCTGATGATGTCCTCGCGACCGATTTCGGCCACGGCGGCTCGTCTCTATATGAGACTTGCCAACTGCGCGGGACATATTATAGTGCACAAGGTGTGCGCATACACAAGTGCACTCTCTATTCCCTCACTCTCATAATCCGGTGGGACGCCACATGCGACACGACCGGAAAGAGATTGGGCGCAGGACCAACGGCTGAACGTGCTTTCCGAGGCACGGGGGTGTAACACCGCCAACTCCCTGACTCCGAACTTCTATTGGGTAATTCCTAACAGAAAAACCCAACATCACTTCTTGTTCGACCCGGGAATCGAACCCGAGACCTTATGATCCGCAGTCGCTTACACTACCGCAGGACCACTGAGGCAGTCAAGCGTGAGTCTATGTATGTATGTAAAAGAAGCATTGATTGACTGATTGATTTGCTTGATTATCGACTCATTATTCAATTCCTGCCATTAATCTTTTAAAAAGCATAGCGTTTGAGACACCATTATCACATGTATCGGTCTGACAATTAATTACTGTAAGTCCGTAGCCTATCAGGTGTAGCGGTTACGAAGTGTTTTCTTTGGATTAGTCTCGATGTTATTTCTAAGTTTTCTACTTTTAAATTAATTAGATTGGAAAATATATTGGTGTGTATGTGGCTGTGGGAAGTGGAATTGGCTATAACAGCGTTTTAAGATTTTTGTAATAGTAAAGAACTAAATAAGTTTGTCTGCACAGATGGCGTACTGGTTTAGCACTGCGTCAAGTGTTAGGGCTTCAATCCTCACTTGAGACAACCTTTTTTACAAACCACAAAAATATGATTGCTGCGAGTATTAGTTTTCAACTAATACAACAAATTATGCATTATTTTAGAATAGCTACCGAATTCCGTTAACGCCAGAACGACAGTCTTATAATTTTAGAAAATATTAAGTAACTATTATCAATAACACTTTTATATTCATCAAAACATTATGACAACAATAATACAATTTATTTGAAGCTTTAAGCACATTCTTCAACATGATATTTTACCGGTATTGCCGTGAAATCGAACAAACCTATCAAACTACCTGCAAGTCTTAGTCGTGAAAGGCTTTGTCGCCGCAACAGTTTCTAATATTACAGAAACACTTGTTTCTAGTATGTTTCAAAGACACGTGGATTCTGATTTTGAAGACGTGTTTAATAATTTTTCGCAAATTATCTAGAGTGGACAGCAACAGCTCTTGATATGGAGATGTAGAAAGAGGGTAGGGAGGCCTTTGTCCTGCAGTGGGACTGGTTAGGCTGCAAATAATAATAATCTGAAAGTCTCAGATTAACGAAGTATCAGATGGAGCACATTCGTCCAACTAAGTGTGGCACGTTGACAGCTATGTGTGCGTGACATTTGGCGACTGGCACTGTACGGACACGCGCGGCTATGTGTCTGTAAGGTTGCCAGATTATGAATAATCTCCCACTATTTTGCATATAGTTAAGTAATATTCTTATATTCGTTTGCGGTTTTGAAGAATTTACCATGGATTTAATTAAGCTTTTATAAATACATTTCTTAAATGTAGGTACCGAGTTAAGTTTTAACTACTTCGTAAATTGAGAAATAAATATAATATGTTTTGTGATTCATAGCCTCTAACCAGGAGAAATATACAGGGTGGCGCTACCATAGGTGCATTTATTTAAAAAGGACGTAGCATTGATGCCTATAAAATGTCTTATATCATCAAAAAAGACCCTGGGGCCAAAATAAAAAAATGAAAATTTCAAACAAAATAAACTATAAAATATAACTTACAAAACAAAACACCATTTGTAGACCAATATGACTTTAGGTTACTGACCTTTGTAAGAACAGCAACGTGTGCTATGCGGCAGACGGAGCCACGGAGGTAGTTCACACACATTAATTGACGAATTACCTATTTCAGTAATTCTACACATCACTCCAATGAAATTTGGTCACTCATTAGTCAAGCACTGGTGTCTTTTTCATATCAACAAAAACCCACTTAACACAAACCCACGTAAAAGGTAGCACAAAATTTTCAAATTCTCAAAATGGCCGCCATTGTTATCACGATTTACCTATTTCAGTAATTCTACACATCACTCTAATGAAATTTGTTCAGTAATTAGGAAAGCACTGGTGTTTTTTTTATATCAACAAGAACCTACGTAATACAATCATATCCGCATATTCGGACGACGTAAAGTTTGTCATTATTATTACAAATAATGCAAAAATTACGAATGATAAAGTTGAGTAAACACCAACACAATTAAATAATACAACTAAATACAATCACACAATTAAATAAGTACCAAAAACAACTGTCGCATAAAGTTAAGAAAACGCGCGCGCAATCCGATCGATCGTTTTTGCGGCACTATAACTTTGATGAGCCACTGATCACGGATGCGCCGCTGCTGGCGCCGACTTGTCTAGGTACATGAAACTAGGGATACCCAATAGGTACGGTGAAAATCGATATTTTTGACACGCTAATACGTTAACAACAAAATATAACAAAATGTTTTTATGTACAATGAACTATGCATTCTTTATTTGTATTAACAATACCGCTATTACTTAATAGTGTTGCTAATACGACACAGTTAAATAAGTTTATAAAATACTATGCACATACTTCAATTAGTTCAGTACAAAGTTGTTATAATTCTTAAATAGATTGTTGAACCCATTAGACCATTTAAAAAATATCATACGGAAAGAGCTAAAATAGTCAATAATTATTAACTTATTTCAAACTAGCTGCTGCCCGCGACGTCGTCTGCGTAAACGCTATACAGCACCTAACTATTAAATAAATACCTACGATTATACCTTTTAAAAAATACGCGGCGGCGATCTGGCGAAGTGTGGGTGTGTAATACACCTCTGCCTACCCCTTCGGGGATAAAAGGCGTGAAGATAAGAGAAGATATACCTTTTAAAATAACATTCATTTACCCGTTTCTTCTTTTTATTTCATACCTGCAGAAAGTGTAGTAACAGAGGGAGACTGTCTTTTGTAAAATTGACCTTCAAAAAGTGCTGATTTTCAGCCTGCTTTGAATAAATGACTTTATGGCGATTCTGCTGAATTAAGTCATAACTTGTGACTGGAGCAGATGGAGAAAATAAGGAATACATAACAGGGTAAAATACATACTTGTAGGACTTCTCGATATACAACATTAGTGGTTTGGCTCTTGTAAAGAGAGTCAGGACTGGTGACGCAGGAGCAAGCGACATACAGGACACCCGCTGCCCTCAATGTCTGCCTCTGCGACTTATTGATGGTCATCGCGAAGCAAACACTCACGGGGAACTGTATGCGCTTGAATTATGAGGTATGGGAGGAATGCGTGGTATAAATACTGCCTCGCTGACGCCACAACCCGTAAGAATTTCCTAAATGGTGTTTCTGTGGAGCGAGATGACTTTCAGGCGGGTCACGTTACACAACTTCGGAGGAGATAGGTTCCGAAGAAGCATAATCGGGACACCGACCTTCAGCTTGATGCTATGCGCTGGAAGTTCACTTGCTGACTGGGAGTTCAGAAATTCCACAGGATAATGTGTGGCGTTTTCTTGCTCGACGACAGTGTTTATAGAGGTGTAGACTACTTCATTCCTCTCAATTTCCGAGAGAATGCATTCGGTAATTGCTACAGCCTGATCATTTTTGGGCGTCAAAGTAGGCCACTCACACACTCACGAATTCTGCTATTACGGTATACAGCTGTATACCTAATTCTAAGCTGGATACAACTCTACTGAGAGACTCTGGAAGCACCACCTGTCCACCTCTCTCCTCTGGTAGAGTGTCTTCGCCAAGACTTAGAAAGACATCTTAGAATTTTTGAGCACGTTGACGCCAAGCTGAGCTCTCATATTAATGGTCAAGCGCAGCATACGAACTCGTGACCACAACAAAGATAATTTCAACGAAGCACTCACCTTGTCCGTGTGGTGACGGATTAAGAATACGGAATGTCACCACCCCATATCATCCCATGGGTGTCGTAAGAGCCGACAGAGGGAGCATATTATGCAGAGAACAGCACTGTAAGAGAAGGAAAACTTGATACAAACCCTATAGCAACCCGTTTGGCCAGCGTGGTATAGTAGGCCAATTCCTCCTTTCAAAGGAGAGGCCTAGTCCAGCAGTGGACTGTTAAAGGCTGATGATGATGATGATGATGATGACTCACCTCGTCAGCCCTCGAACCCCGTGTCACCACGGGAAGCGTTTGTCGGGAATCGTCACTGAACAGAACTTTGACCACCTATTAAATGCTCGTCCCTGCGGATGTCCTGCAGGGTTCTGTCCATGGCCTGAACTGCCTTCCTATTGGCCATCGTACGCTCATCCCATACGATCAGAGAGCAATCCTTGAGCACGTGTCCCTTATCACTGTTACGTGACACACCACAAACGGGTGTTACGGCGCTCTCTAAATCGATGGGAAATTTCAACATGGTATGTGCTGTCTTGCCACCCAGAAGCAGTGTGGCAGCGATTGCCGGCGACGCTACAGCAATGACAATTTGGCCTTGCCTCCTGACCTCTGCAAGTATGCCAGTAGTAACAAATGTTTTTCCTGTTCCACCAGGAGCATCCAAGAAAAACATTTTAGCTTGGCTTTGACCAACGCTTTCAAGGACGGTGTCGTTAAATTCGTAAGGTGTCATTTCAAATTGTCTCAGCGTTATACTCCCAATTTTCACGGTCTTGATGCGGTGATGATTGGGAAGCTGGTAACAAATATTTGACCAGTGGATTGCCGCTGATAGAAATGACCACGTCTTGAAGTGAACTGAGACAGGTGTTCAGCACGCGGTCATCAGTTACTTCGACTTCATCTCTAGTAACACGCCTCAAAGCAATCTTCAGACAGATGATGGCGATACTTCTCCCAGAAAGCTACCGCGCTCGCGACTCCACAAAACACCAAGATGACGTCAAACAGATGAAACTTCCCGGAAAACCTTCCACAGCACCTGCTTGTCAACGTCGGTTGAATACACCCTTTTGCTTGTCGTACGTGTAATATGAAGGCATCTCGTCATACATAAGGGACCTCCCAAACTGATCGATTTTACAGAGCCTGAAAAATGCCAAGAGAGTTGTTTGACGCGGATTTTCCAAGAGCTCAGCAACGCTGTCGGGATCAAAATATATGCGCTGGCCGTTCTCTAAGTGGTCGTGTAAATGCATTACGGTAGGATGCTTCTCATGTATCTAGAGAACGCCAGTATCCGCCAAACCGCTTCAGACGTAACAATAAATAAATGGCTGTGTGTGAGTCAAAATAATCTAGCTAGTTCCACATTTCACTAATATTTATATACAGTTAATCCAAACAAAGGTACGTGCTATATGTATATCCCGGAAGACAATTTAAAGCAAGTTTACATGCGACCTGAAAATATATTAATTAAGAAGCAATAATTACACCAATGTGAGCAAAATGTTTATTTTGTACTAACTCTATTACTATTTATTCTGACAGAAATGATGTAAACAATCAAGTGTGGCGATGGTGTAGTCAATTAATTAAATAACTTCAACTAATAGTCTTGCTCATCTCTGAAACGAATTAAAAATACAATTTTTAAGAATAATATGTACAACTCCATCTATGACTTTTGAAAACAACTATTAACGTCGCCAACATGTTCAAATTTAAATTATTTATATCCAAAAAGGGCTTACACATGTAATTCGACTTGATATTTTTGAACTCTCTTAGATGGCGCTGCATTAAAATTGTCTTGATTCTATATATTCAATTAATTATGTTTATCAGCCTAAGTTACTTATATTGCGTGATTTTTATAGTGTGAAGCTAGCTTATAGCATAGTTAACATAATAACAACATTCAAATATGCATTGTTACATTACACGTTGTTACAGAATACGTTGAAGAAATAAAGGTCCTCTGCCCGTTCCCTGTAGGTCATAGCGTGATAATATGTAGTCTATGTGGTGACCCGACTTTTTAGTAATATTTGTGCCAAATTTGAAGTAAATCCATGCGGTACTTTTTTACTTTAGCCCGGATATAAGGACAAACAGATAAACAGATAAACAGACAAACAGACAAACAGACAAAAATTCTAAAAACTATATTGTTGGCCTCGGTATCGATAGTAGATCACACCCCAATTATTCTTTTAAAAAAATATTCAATGTACAGTTTTGACTTTCCTACCATTTTATTATATGTATAGATGATTAAATAATTGAATATCTTTACATGTTTTTCATTGTTTACTTATAAATAAAAACGTCGTCTTTATTTGTACCACACTTTGAAATTTTCGAACGTAAAGTCATTGATAAGACGATTACATTAACGTTAAATACAATATATTAAAACAATATCGATACAATAAACAACAAACTTTTACGGTGCGTAGGTATTTTTATCGATACTATTTACAATATTTTGTTCATAATTGGGCAACTCTATTTGGCTCCACTATGTTTGTCCTTATCACACGTAGTACATTTACTGTAAGAGTGAGTTCCTACTCACTCTTACAGTAAATGCACTACCCAATTAGAATTTTTCGTGCTTGCCGGAACCGATCCATTTTATTATTATGTCACTTTATTGAAAAGGTAATTAGAAGGTTTCAAAAGTCTTGTTCTGTAAAAATTAACTCGGGCGTAAAAACCTACAACGACGGGTCGTACCTACGAGGCGAAGCGACGTTGCACGACGACGAAGTCTAAGGGTCAACGCAGACAGAGAGGAATAATCCCCGCGCGGTCTCGGGCATTTTCTTTACGGATTGCGTATGCTCAAGGTTGCACGCGCGACCTCGCGAGCCTGCGTGAGTAAATCGTTCTGGGTTACCACTCTACAGTAAATATTTTGTCGCGAAAGTTCGTTAAACTCAGTAACAACACTGACTGAAAGTACGCGTACGACGCGGGCGCCGACTCGACGCCGCGCGGGAATTCCCGCGTATCTTTGAGGACGCGCGAATATTTTTTGTCAGGTTTAAGCATTTATGCACTTTATTGTAAAAAAATGCATCCTACATCCTACAATATTCGTATGCCTGATAGAGGTGAAATGTGAACTGTAAAAAATATGAACATCTATTATGTACCATTTCAATCGAATAAAGTAATTTCATTTCAAAATAAAGTTTACTTTCGTTGACCGTTTTGTATCAGCTGTATGGAATTCAAAGCATGTGCAAAAATTGCGGAACTTAAAATCGGTATTGTGGCTAAACTACTGCAGCGATTTAATTGATTTTTGGTACAAGATTTCAGAATGTTGTTAGCTATGCCTCTGTTTAAAAAGCGCCCCTATGGTAGCGCCACCCTGTATAATACCAACTACATATATTTACGAATACCAATCATGAGGTTCAGATCTTAGATCGGCGAATATGTTGCTTATTTTTTGTTTAGGAATTCTCAGTATGGTATCTGGAAATGTTTGGTTAATTGCAATAGGCTTGCTTCCTATAATTCCTATAATATTAATTAAGTAGCTAAAAATGTACATATGTGTTACAAATAATATACCTCTGCTTTTTGGAAATCAGGTGTAAGGATGAGAGAATATGTTGTACTATATACCGCCTATAATTATAATATATATGTACAACATATTAAAAGGCAAACAGAAACAAAACTTCAAAAATTTATAATATTCTAATACTCAAAACAGTTATTTGCACAGCATTACAAAAATC
Organism: Euclidia mi; assembly: GCA_944739405.2. Taxonomy (NCBI): domain Eukaryota; kingdom Metazoa; phylum Arthropoda; class Insecta; order Lepidoptera; family Erebidae; genus Euclidia; species Euclidia mi. Next base: position 73,125,979 of record OX123193.2, on the reverse strand, counting down.
GACAAAAAACCTCAATAACCTTTATATCTGTTTCTGTACTTAATGTAGACTGTAGACTGGCAGAAAATGCCTAAGGCATTAAGTCCACCTTTATATGCTATGTGTGTATATAAAGTTAATAAATAAATAAATAAAATAATGTACACACACCGTCAAGTCAAGCTAAATAGTTGCAGTACAATTTTGATACTTATTCCCTACGCCATAAGATAGCTTGACGAGTAGCCGTGTGTACACGAATATTTGGATCGTTTGGGGATCGAACTCAAAACAGTGTAAATACTAATGGAAATTCTATTACGATATTTATAAGAAAGAAGATATATCTACAATATACTTTTACAATACGTTAATGTATTTTTCGTTAACATGACAATCATTATTACATAATCAATTGACAAGTGCATTTTTCCTAATTCATGGCAGAACAGCGTCGACAAAAACTTTCAACACTTACATATTTCTTGCACAAATACGAATTTTATCGAAATTAAATTATGAAACAGTCAAATTATCAATAGTTGTCTGTGAAAAGATATTCCTTTTTCCTGTTATTGTTTTTGGGAACAACTTTTACAGTGTATAAGAACACAAGACGGCATTTTAAGAATTTAAAAGCTGAAGTAATCGTGGCGCGTGAACTGTACGATGCTTCGTAGCGCACTGAGACGAGTTTGTATTCCCTTTTCAATTTGTATTTGCTTTAGTGGCCGCACCCAACTGAGCCGTGCGCTCCATCTGATACTTCTTTAATCTGAGCTGAAAGTATAAACTCATATTTAAGGCTTTGTTAAGAGCGCCTCCCGATACCATAATTATTTTCTGTAATCCTCATGTGCTTTCACTTATTTAATACTCGACTGAAACATTTTTTTCACAATGCAACAAATATAAGAATCTTTCTAAAATTTCTCTTATCTTCACTGCCTTCAATCTTCAAACCAGGTTTCCCCTGTTTTCCTTTCCGCTAACATGGAAATTTTGCTAGACAAATATCCCCCACAATATATCTTCGCAATCTAGGGTAACTTAACATAAACGCTCAATCTTTTCTAGTTATAACTTTGAAAGAAAGTATAAGTAACCTTATATTTACAGAAGGCAGAGGAAAGACATAATTTTATTGTTTTTACAGGAACTGTTTTTACTTGCCTAAGTGGCATACTTTTTGTGGAGTAGATGTTTGTAGGTGTATTTTTTATAATACTTAATTATTAATTTATTTGGTGGTAAAGTTTAAGGTTTGCTAGATTCTTGTGCTAAATAAGTATGCCTTTAAATTCTAGCTTAGATTACACACAGGCATTAACAATATTAGATGAATGGTGCAATATCTAGGTTAAGGTTTGTAATATCGACGATTCTTCTTCAACTGACAAAGATGTCAACTTCATTATTTCGGATATGAATTCCGTAAACAATTTTGAATGGTTTCAAGGTTCATTGCATCACAAGCCACATAAATTTTAAAGATCGCATTATGCACATTCAAGAGTCATAGCTGTCGGTGTCTTGCATTTCTTAAAAGTAGCTTTGTCATATTCTGTAACTGTCTACTAGACTTTACCAATATTCTGTTTCATTGGTAGTGTGAAATAGATTAAATTTTTCTCGCATTTAGTCTGACAAATATATAAGAACATGTTTTGAGTTGCGGTGTTCAAAATAACAATAGCGTAGGTAATAAAAAGGGAGATGGGCCTCGTTAGCCTTGGTTGGCAACCTGTCTAGGAGAAGGAAAACTCCGAATTTAAACCAACTTTCAGGGAGCATACCCGAAACAAAACCCCAATCTAAGGTGTGAACCGACCCGTGCCGAGGGATTCGTGGCCAGAGGGCAAGCTGGTCGTAAACGGAGGGTGCCTGTGTTGGTGGTCACAGGGCACAGTTGATATTCCGCCTTATCCCCGTAAAGGGCTCTGCGGGGATGGACCGTCTAGATCCCTAAATCTCGTGGGAACGCTATGGAAACAAAAACTTATTCTTCTCCATACGGCGGCGACGCGGTTCGCAACCCGTCACGTCTCGTTTCCCGCGAGGGCGAAAAGCGGCCTACGGAAAGCAGGTTTGCAACATTGAACGTTGGTGGAGGAATGAACGGCAAATTGGATGAAGTATGTCAGATGATGGATGATAGAAAGATTGATGTTCTTTGTGTGAATGAAACAAAAAGAAAAGGGTGTGACACCACCAAGCATGGTGCATATACGGCGTATTGGTCTGGGGTAGATAGTACCACCAGAGCCTGTAAGGGAGTTGGTGTAGTACTGTCTGCGCGAATGAATGAGCGCGTAAAAGTGTTTGAATGTGTAAATGCTAGGCTACTGTGGATGAGAATGAAAGTAGGACTTACTCGTCTCTTTATTGTGGGGGTGTACGCCCCGGTCAATATAGTAACGGGTATGTCACAACATGAGCAAGACGAAAGGCAGGAGTTTTGGGAGAGTTTAAGAGAGATTTTGAGGAACTGCAAGGATAATGAAAGATTGATCTTGTTAGGGGATTTCAATGGATGGGTGGGAGTAAAGCGAGATGGATTTGAAAGGGTGTTAGGTGCATTTGGTGATGAGAGTGTGAACGAAAATGGAAAAGCACTGCTTGAGATTTGTTTGGAGTGGAGCCTTTGTGTGACAAACACCATGTTTGATCATAAAAGGATACATATGTATACGCGAGAGGCGAAAAATGTTAGAAGAAGTATGATTGATTTTGTGATAGTAGATGAACGATTGAGAAAGAATGTGTTGGATACAAGAGTATATCGAGGGATCGGCATCCACACAGACCACTTCTTGGTGTTGAGCCGGATAAGTGGGCTCTTTAAAGGATGGCGACACCGAGAACGTAATGATAATAGGGTCTTGGAAAGAATAAAAGTAGAAAATCTACAAGAGAAAGATGTGAAAGATGAGTATAAACGAAGATTGATAGCAAGATTTGAGAGATTCGATGGCATAAATGATATGGAACAATTATGGCAGGCCTTTAAAGAAGAGGTAGTATGTGTAGCGTCTGAAGTATGTGGTATGATCAAGAGAAGGAAAATACGAAAGGTTAAGAATACATGGTGGGACAAGGATGTACAATCAGCAGTGTCAGAGAAGAAGAAAGCTTGGTCAGATTGGTTGGCTGCCAGAGCAAATGAAAGAATGGGAAAAGCAACGAGTGTAGACATAGATGAATCAAAAAAGGAGTTTGTTAGGTCAAAAAGAATAGTGAAAGAAATGGTTAAAAGGAAAAAAGAGGAAAAGAAAGATGAGTTTGATAGCAGATTATCTGACGATTTCCAGAGGAACATAAAGTTTTTCTGGAAATCCGTTCGTGCAGTTCGAGGAAGAACTCAATCCTCAGAACACACATTTATTTATTTATTTATTTATTTATACTTTATTGTACACTTATACATACATTGGTAGAAATTTTCTGAACAAGTAAGTACAAAGGGCGGCCTTATCGCTGACAGCGATCTCTACCAGGCAACCTTTGGATGGATATTATTGGTTGGAAATAAATGGTAGTTGCAAGTGTACATTTGTAAAAATATATTAAATATATAAATTCGTGTAATAACATATATTCATACAAATGAATACTTAAATATTAATATATACAAATAATATATAATATAAATAATATAAAATTTTAATACATACATACAAATAAGTATACAATATTTAAATAAATACATACATATACCTATAATGTAGAATGAGAAAAGTTATAATGATAGATAGTGATCCTTTACCATTGCTTTAAATCTAGTCATAGTCTGAGCCTGTCTTATGTGTAACGGTAGGGCATTCCATAAGCGAACAGCAGTAACTGAAAAGGATTTGTCATAAAATGCTGTGGAATGAACCGGCATTTTCAGTTTCAAATTTTCTGATGACCTTAAATAACGGTTATGCGTATCATGGAGGAACTCGAATCTTCCTTTAAGATAGGTGGGAGTAGAAGGGTTAAACAATATATTATAAAGTAAAGAGAGAATGTGAGCATTCCGGCGATGTCGTATGGGTAACCACTTGAGCTGTGCTCAAAATTGTGAAACGTGATCATATTTGCGTAATCCAAATATGAATCGTATACAGACATTTTGAAGGCGCTCAAGTTTGTCAAGCTGGTTTTCGGCGATATCTAGATAGCTGACATCTGCATAATCAATAATGGGTAAAAGAAGAGAGTTAGCAAGTGCAATTTTGGTAGCAGTTGCTAGAAAATTTCTTAGTCTTCTAAGTGAACCCGCTGAGGCAAATACCTTGCGGCTCACTTCTTGAATCTGCGATCGCCAAGTAAGAGAAGAGTCTATAGTTACACCCAGGTTCTTTACTTTGTCCTGAATGGGAATAACAGTGTTATCAAAGATGACGTGAGGGAGTTGGGACCAGTCAATTTTGGATGTCATTCTTGAACTCCCGATAACAATGACCTGAGTTTTGGATGTATTCACTTTTAGCCCAAAAGATTTGCTCCAACTGCTGATCAGTGCCAGGTCACTGTTAATGCTATTTATAGAAAGTGACAAACCAGCTAATGGCGACTGCGTATAAATTTGGAGATCATCTGCATAAAGGTGGTAGGAAGAGCGAAGATTATTTGATATAGAATTTATAAAAATTGCGAAAAGTAAAGGAGACAGTACGCCACCCTGGGGCACGCCAACAGTAGTGTTACACCAAGAAGAAAGTGAATTTTTAACGCGTACACGCTGTCGGCGGCCACACAGGTAATTATGAAACCAATCAATCACCGTAGGAGATATGTTAAGAGAGCTAAGACGGCTGAGTAGAATATCAAAATCCACTGTATTGAAGGCGTTGCTAAAATCTAGAAGAGCAAGAATTGTTAGCTGTCCGCCTTCCATACCAGCTCTGATGTCATCCGTAATATTGACTAGGGATGTAACGGTGCTGTGACCCAACCGGAAACCAGACTGGAATGGATTTAAGAGATTATTCTTGCAAAGGAACGTGTTAATTTGGTTGTGGACCACATCCATCAGAGACGAGACTGGAAGTAAAGTAAATGGTGAATTGTGCGTGCTGAAGAGATGGAAAGAGTATTTTGAAAGTTTATTCGAAAGAACGGCGATAGAGACACCGATAGCTGAAGTGAATTGTAATGATAGCAATGATGAAAGCGTTATTGGCGTGGATGAGATCGTGAAGGCACTGGGAAGTATGAAAGTAGGTAAGGCTGCAGGATATGATAGGATTACAGTCGAAATGCTGAAGGCTGGACAGGGCATCATAGTTGGTCAGTTGCAGCGGTTATATAACTTGTGTTGGAACACCGGCCGAGTACCTAATGACTGGACCACAGCTGTAGTTGTGCCTCTTTATAAAGGAAAAGGCTCGCAACAAGACTGCAAAAACTATAGAGGCATTAGCCTTCTCAGCCTTGTTGGCAAATTGTATGCAAAGGTACTTATGAAAGAGTTATGGAAGTAACCGACAAGAAAATATGGGATGTACAAGCGGGATTCCGAAAGGGTCTGGGATGCACGGATCAGGGTTTTTCCTTGCGAAGCATAGCCGGAAAATTTTTGGCCAAAGGTCAAAAGGTCTATTTCGCATTCGTGGATTTGGAAAAGGCTTACGATAAAGTGGTGAGGAATGAAATGTGGTCGGTGCTGTCAATGAATGGGGTGGACAGCAGCGTCATTCGAGCTCTGAAATCCCTTTATGCGGATTCTAGAGCTTGTGTGAGGATAAACGGGGTATACACTGACTGGTTTACCATCGATAAAGGTGTTAGACAGGGATGTGTAGCGTCACCGTGGCTGTTTAACCTCTTCATGGACAGTTGTTTGCAAGATTTAAAACATAGTGACTGCGGATTAAGGATGAATGGGTTACTCGTCAAATGTCTTCTTTATACTGATGATCAGGTAATACTTGCATCTTCAGCGGAGGAGTTGCAGGAGATGGTAACAATCATGCATGGTGCGTTAGAGAGGAAAGGAATGAAAGTGAATGTAAGTAAAACGAAAGTTATGGTTTTTGAAAAGGAGGAATGCGTTACGGCTTGTAATGTTTTGATCGATGGACAGCGAGTGCAACAAGTGGATAAGTTTGTTTACTTAGGTACGTTGTTTACAAGAGATGGTAAGAATGAAAAAGATATTGAAAGAATAGTTAATGCAGGTAATAGTGTGGTAAACCAGTCAGTGTATGCCCCGTTTATCCTCACACAAGCTCTAGAATCCTCATAAAGGGATTTCAGAGCTCGAATGAGGCTGCTGTCCACCCCATTCATTGACAGCACCGATCACATTTCATTCCTCACCACTTTATCGTAAGCCTTTTCCAAATCCATGAATGCGCAATAGACCTTTTGACCTTTGGCCAAAAACTTTTCGCCTATGCTTCGCAAGGGAAAAACCTGATCCGTACATCCCATACCCTTTCGGAATCCCGCTTGTACATCCCATATTTTCTTGTCGGTTACTTTCATAACTCTTTCAATCAGTACCTTTACATACAATTTGCCAACAATGCTGAGAAGGCTAATGCCTCTATAGTTTTTGCTGTCTTGTTGCGAGCCTTTTCCCTTATAAAGAGGCACAACTATAGCTGTGGCCCAATCATTAGGTACTCGGCCGGTGCTCCAGCACAAGTTATATACCCACTGCAACTGACCAACTATGATGCCCTGTCCAGCCATCAGCATTTCGACTGCAATCCTATCATATCCTGCAGCCTTACCTACTTTCATACTTCCCAGTGCCTTCACGATCTCATCCACGCCAATAACGCTTTCATCATTGCTATCGTTACCATTCATTTCATCGATCGGTGTCTCTATCGCCATTTTTTCAAATAACCCTTCAAAATACTCTTTCCATCTCTTCAGCACGCACGATTCACCATTCACTATCCTTCCATTCTTGTCTCTGATCGATGTGTATTCTGAGGATTAAGTTCTTCGTCGAACTGCACGAACGGATTTCCAGAAAATCGTAATGTTTCTCCGGAAATCGTCAGATAATCTGCTATCAAACTCATCTTTCTTTTCCTCTTTTTTCCTTTTAACCATTTCTTTCACTATTCTTTTTGACCTAACAAACGCCTTTCTTGCTTCGTCTATGTCCTCGCTCGTTGCTTTTCCCATTCTTTCATTTGCTCTGACAGCCAACCAATCTACCCAAGCTTTCTTCTTCTCTGACACTGCTGATTGTACATCCTTGTCCCACTATGTATTCTTTAATTATGTAGTTTTTACGCATTGATAATGATGCTGACTTAATGCCATATGAAATGTCCTAAAACAAGAACCGACTGCTTTATAATAATCCCATGATACAGTAGCGGTCTGATTTATTTGACACAAAAACCTTTTACCCATCCAAGTGGTGACATTGTTTTACTTTGACATTCTGTTACAAACGGCAAGACACGCTATATGCGCTACAACATGAGTGAAGCTGAAAAAGAAAAAGCTCAATACACACTCATTCACACAACACGTGCTTCAAAAGAAGACACTAATTACTACGGAAACAAATCGTGTGTGTGTTCAAGTACATAATATAAAAATGTCTTTCAACGATAAAATCGTCGTCCTTGAAGTTCGATAATACAATCTGACACTCGGGTTAAACACTAAAAAGTTATGTAGGCTAAGCTAAGTCAAAGGTCGTGTAGATCTCCGAAGTTAGATTAATGTGCCCAACTTTGTACCAATATGTATCACAGACATAATTATTTCTATAGGCTTTTTATGCGCGTGTATGGTTTGGTTACAGAGCGCACCGCATTGAGATGAAAAACAAGGTGTTTTTTGAAGTATAAATGATATATTGTATAGTTCCTATTAAAATGACTGCATAGCTGACGTAGTGGTATAAGCGGTCGCTATGCCGTTATGCAATACGCCTAGTGTTGTGGGTGCTATTACCACACAACACTTTGTCGATCGCTGAATTACTGCTTACATTAAGCACCGAAGATCGACTTATCTCTCGATAATACTCCTAAGATGCTAGCTGGTAGTACCATCAAAGTTAATAATTAGCTTAAATCGTATCTTAACTAACAAAGGCTCTTTATTAAGGCTGTCCCACGTGGGACATTAATTATACTTGTATAATGTGAGCCCTGTATGCATTCCTGTTGTATAAACCTAGGCATGGACCTCTTCATACTATGGGAAAATTATGGCATAGTCCACTAAGCTGAACTTGGCAGACTTCACCTCTCATATAAAAAAATAATGGAAAACGTAGACATACAGACTTCCATTATAATATAATAAAACATACGTATACATTCCGTAGGATGTTATCCTTCGCCGTTTGCATCTCAGCTTAGAGATGGCCACTGCTGGATGTAGACTCGGGCTCTCTCGCTCGCGCTCTTTGAAAGGAGGAATTGGCCTACTATACCACGCTGGCCAAACGGGTTGGTATAAGGTTTGTATCAAGTTTCCTTCTCTTACAGAGCTGTTCTCTGCATAATATGATCCTTCTGTTGGCTTTTACGACACCCATGGGAGGATATGGGGTGGTGACATGCCGTATTCTTAAACCGTCACTACACGGACGTTTCCACCGTTCAGCAAGCGACAATGAACTCCGAAAAGTCATTAGTGCGTGCCGTAGATTCAAACAAGAGACCATCTGCGTAGCAGTCTGTCAGTCTCTCCACTCAGCTATCGCTCCTCATCAATAATAATATGGATATAAATATTACGAGCTTAAGTAAAAAATAAACTAGAAATAAGGCAAAATAACAATCTACATAATATAAAGAATAAATCGTATCGTGTAAATGAAGCCTCTTTATACAGCTTTGAAGTCACATGTCATGTATGTACTTAGCATAATATAAGCGGCCTCGGCGGTTATTACGCGAAACGCCTGGTTATTATACACACTCCCCCGACCTGGGTATATACGTTTTATTTTATTATACGCAATAATACTTAAGTGACGGAGCTTCTAGTTTGTGTAAGAACTTAGGTTATAAGGTTGCGTTAGCAGTGAAGATGTGCTAGGGAGGAAAACTTACGCCAACACTATTAAACAAAGCTTAAGTAAGAGTTGAAACAACGCTATTATGAATAAGATTTTCTTGTAGTTTTCCCTCTGACCAGCCTCGACTATCAGAAGCAGTGATTTGTGAATCGTGAAGCTACATTAATGGATATTCAAGAAAGGTATCGTAAGATGAATACGTGCTATTATACTGCCTGTACGTAGCGTTCATTGAGCTCCGTAAAATGAAGCAACGTAAGCAGAGGCTACCATGTGACAGTTTGTTGAGGTATCTTTATCAAAGCTTATCTACCGCGTCATGGAATTCAAATTCAAATTCAAAATCCTTTATTCATTTGGGTCACAATGTGACGCTTATGAACGTCAAAATAATAAATTTATAAAATAATTACTTATACTCAAATTTAAAACATTATTACTGTATGCTTCTACATTTACATTTACTGCCACGTTCGCAAAGCAATAGGTAGAACCATGAGAAAGAACGGGCAATAAAAGTCACGGTCACTCTTTTTCATCGCCAGGTTTTGCATAATACACAATTTACATTTTGTAAGGTGCTGCAACTGTTACACCTTCTATATCACTTGTATATATTTACTGTACATCATAATACTCAAGCATAATACTTTTGGTTAGCCTCCTCAGAATAGACATGGTGAAACAGGAGCATCCACTTACATTATATATACCTAATAATGCAGGCAATCCGCGAAAGTGATCAGAACCATGATGGAAATGATGCAGTTAAATATTAAAATCTAATACCAGCCCGCAAGACCGTCATCGACCAGTCATCGCAAGTAGCACCCGTTCACGAGTATGACGCATGTGCCAGCCATCATCCCATTATGAATAAATTCAAATGTCCCGGTTCTTATACCAGGACAAGTAAATTTACGTCATGTCGGCAGTATTCCAGGGGCATATGAAATCTGATGCTAGAGTTAGTCAAATACTATCACGAAAAAGAAATAAATATATTGACGCCTGGATTGCAGAGTGGAAGGGTTCGATTCCCGCTCAAGTAAAAAATTTGCGTGCATGAACATGAAGGTTTGTCTTGGTCTGGGTGTTTCTATGTATAGTATGTATTTAACCATTGTCTAGGACCCATAGTACAAGCTCTGCTGAGTTTGGGACCAGATGGTGTAGTGTGTTTGTGGTAGTATATTATTATTTCGTAACTTCGCTCAGCACATATAAACTTAGCTGGATAGTTACCCCACTCGCCGTTCAGTTCCCTCGTTTCTTATAGACACACAAACTTATGAGTGATAGCTTACCAGTATTCGAATACTTCTTGTAACTTTTTCGTTTTTCAAGGTTAATTAGTCATATTATGTACATAAGCAATTTTGGCTAATTTATTCAAATAGTTATTCAAATTATGTTCAGGTTTTTGAAAGACTTTTCTTGGCAGTGTAAACATATCGTGAAAAAGTACATTACACGAACAATGTATTTCTAAGGAAGAGACTCAAAATTGCAAGCATAGACTCTATTAATTTGGATGGTAAGAAGCGGTGTTCAGTTTCTTATTTGTAAGTGGGTAATTCTGTATATCTAACATATAACGTAAATTTGTCAGTCCTATCCAGCACCAAACACTATAACGGTCTTAACAGTAAGTCCCCTCAAGTGTCAAGAAACCTAGAAATAGTAAATCATTATTGATAGCAGTCGCTCTGTAGAATACTTAGGTAAATAGATAATTATTGCAATATTAAAACAGGTTCTTAACTGTCATATAAAATTCAAATTCATATAATATAAACAAACACGGTACGGTTAATAAAAACAAAGCTCTCAAAAACTAATCTTCCCTTTGTTGGCGCTTAAACTAAACGCCAAGGGAGCTGCGGAGGAGACAAGACGCGCGGGGGCGTCGCGGCGGTGCGACGACCGTTAGCACCATGCTTCACTTGCCTTTAAAGACCCAATTAGCGACCACGCCTATGCAAATGTATATCTAAATTACGTTAAAATATACCAAGTTTGTCTTTGCAAGTCGTCTATTTATTTCTATGTTCCAATACCGAACATAATTGGCGACCGTGTACATAAATAAGCGGCTACTATAAGAAAATACCACTTCGGAGCCTGCCGAACCAAATCCACGTATAGAATCGAGGGGCTTCAAGCACTTTTGCAGCCATCGCGAGCCGGCCAAGCTGAGATCCAGCGGACAACGCATCACAGCATCGGTTTTGCCAGCCAAGAGTGAGCCCGTTCCTTTTAATTACCTATCCATCCTTATTTCACCAAATGCATTCTATTTGTGTGACAGAATCTATTTTCTAACTCTGCCTATATATCTAGTCTGTTTCGCATTCATAGTGTTCTTCCTAGTGCTTTAGGAATTAATTACGAAAAACTATTTACATTTCAACAGAAAATAATTCAAATCTTCGCATAAAATTGCGTTATCGCGTAGTTAACCAAATCTACCTACATTTATAAATTATTATTTTTTGTTTGAATGGCTGATGCAATAATTAGCAACGATTGCTAATTTCATTTCAAGACTTAAAAGTCTTCACTACATCATTTTTGCAGCTTATCATATAATTGCAACAAAATCACAATAGCTAAACCTGTTCATACCTTTAAAACGTAATTATATATTTCAAATATGCAACGTTGAACGGCTGAATCACTCCATTCCTATTCAATATCTAGTTACGCACGCATTATATTCATATTTTTATTCAAGCATTCAAGTAATTATTGTTTGTTACAAAATATTTCATACGATCGGCTTTTAGCTATTTCTATTTTAAATAACGTTAGATCCGCTTCCACAACCTAGCAAGTTGTACCTGTATTACCGTCGGGTATCTAGGTATATCTACAAAGCACTCCAACAATCTATTTCAGTGGCAGTGCGTGTGTTTAGCGGTTTTCGGCGCCAGCGTTGTCGCGCTGCCGACCCCGTGCTTGCGTGCGGCGTGAGCATATCGAGCGCTGGGATAGGCCGGCGGCCGCCGCCGCCGCTGCTAGCCTCAAACCGGTTTCCGGCAACCAAGTCAGTGGAACGAGGAGCGTATCGTATGCAATATTATTTATTTTAAAGTAATAACTGCGTTGCCGCGTTGTTGTTTACGCGTTAACTTATTAAGTATGGAGACTAATTATAAATCGTTAAATTTAAAACGTGCTTCAATTAGAGGGCGTATTACAGAGTTTATAAATCATTTAGATGATTTAAAGAATAAAAAGCTTACTCCTACTGAAGTTGGCGTGTTGACACAGCGTTTAGCTAAAATAGTAGCATTATTTCTTGAGTTCGATGGCGTGCAAAACCAAATGGAATCGTTGGATGAAGACAATTTAAGTTCTGAGTTGGATACCAGAGAAGTTATCGAACAGACTTTCCACTATTCAATTGCACGAGCTCAGGAAATTATTTCATCACATAGTTTGTCTAAAAAATGTTCAGTTGACCATAGTAGCTTCGCTGCGGCTGATGATGAGGACAACGAAATTATTGGGTTTCGTTTACCAGTCATAAAGATAAATAATTTCGATGGCACATTTTTTAAATGGCTGGAATTTCGAGACACGTTTTGTTCACTAATTCACAATAATTCTAAAATAAAAAACATACATAAATTTCATTATTTGAATTCATACCTGCAGGGTGGAGCTACTAGGGTTATCAGTAACCTTGAGATTTCGGATATTAATTATCCTGAAGCGTGGAGTCCTTTGTGCCAGCGTTATGACAATGTTCGTCAGTTAATAAATAACCATTTGAAATCCTTATTTAATATTGAACCATTACGGGAGTCTGATAAGTCTCTGAGGTTTCTTGTTGACCATATAACAAAGAACCTAAGAGCTTTAAACACTTGAAGTTATGTACAAATTGTTTACGCAAAGGTCATAATCAGCGGGCATGTAAGCTTTCTGGTACTTGTAAAATTTGTAGAAAACGGCACAATTCTCTTTTACATGAGTCTAGTGAGTTTGAAAATGAAACTACTGAGACTGAACCTGTTTCAATGTCTGCAATGATGCCTTCTAAAACACTATTGTGTACTGCTTTGGTTGACGATATCAATCCTATTTCTAACGAGGTTGTTACCACCAAAGCATTATTGGATATGGGAAGCCAATGTTCTTTCATACAGAGGCGCTTAAAAATAAATCAAACTTAAATGCAATACATACAAACACACAAAATGTTGTAGGTATAGGCAACACATTGCTCAAGCTTAATAATGGGCGTTGTAATGTACGCATACAGTCTAAAGTAGGTAACTATAGTGTAACTACGTCCTGTCTAGTTCTACCTCGTATTTCTGGGAAAATACCTAAGTCGTCGGTGAATATTTCACACCTCAATTTAAAGTCATTTAGATTGGCAGACCCCAGCTTTAATGAGCCTTCAGACATTGGATTGCTTATCGGTGCTGATTTGTTTTGGAGCATCATAGGTTCCAAACAGCACTCTTTAGGAGAGGACAATCCGGTTCTTCGAGAATCCCAATTAGGATGGCTCATCGTAGGTCCCATGCACTATAATACTAAATGTACTACAAGTAGCCAAATAAAATGCAACCTAGTAAGTGTAGAAAACAATAATTTTAACGAGTTTCATAACGATTTGAAAAGGTTTTGGGAACTTGAAAACTTACCTCATAAACCTTTGCTAACAGACCAAGAAAATGGTTGTGAGCAACATTTTTTTAAACATACATCACGAGACGATGCCGGTCGTTTCTGTGTAAAACTACCACTCCTAAAGGAACCAAGCTGTCTTGGTGCCTATTATTTTATTAAAAAAAAAACATAGATTTCTTAGCTTAGAGTGAAGTTTTTGAAAACAACCTCATCTTAAATCAACTTACAGAAATTTTATTAACGATTACCATACGCAATCCAGTTGAATGATAGTCAGACACTCTTCAATTCCCTATCGCATTGGACGTTTCTAATGTGGTGACTAAACGAAGTATCCTATCTTCTACATTTAAAATCTTCTATCCCTTGGGCCTCCTATCCTTGTGCACTATCGTTCCCAAAATGTTAATGCAGACCTTATGGTCTCTCAAACTTGAATGGGACGATCCTGTTCCTACAGAGGTCGTCAAGAAATGGAAACCATTCGTTGAGGGTCTCAAATCTATTTCTTCCCTGTCCATAACAAAATGGGTATTAGTTGCGGACTCAGTTGCAGTAGAAATTCATTGCTTTTGTGATGCTTCTCAGCACGCAAATGGCGCGTGTTTGTATCTTCGCTCTATGAATAAAGAAGGGCAAATACATGTCTTCTATGTGCTAAGGCACGTGTGGCTCCTGCATCTAGCCCAACAACCATAGCTCGTCTCGAGCTCTCAGGCGCACTACTTGCGGCTGAAATGAGCTCTTCTGTGACTAAAGCTTTACGTCGTACTATATCACGGCATTTCTTTTGGACCGATTCTAGTGTAGTTCTAAGTTGGTTGCGTGTTGGGTCGGTCAACTTAAAGGCATTTGTTGCCAACAGAGTAGCTGCAATCAGAGAGTTGACGAACACTTCTTCATGGCACCACGTCCCCACCCAACATAATCCAGCTGATCTTTTATCCCGAGGGGTAGCCCCGCAAGAGGTCCCTGCATGTGATATGTGGTGGCATGAACCTAAATTCTTACTACTACCCGAGTCCAAATGGCCGTGCATGCAATCACAGACTAGTATAGAGATTAAAGATTTGCCAGAAGTGAAATCTCATTCAGTCATGGTTAATTCACTTCCCGCAATAATAGATTTTAATAAATATTCAAAATTGAGGAAATTACAACATGTTTTAGCCTACGTACAGCGTTTTATAAATAATTGTAAAAATAAAAAGGTTATTGGACCACTTATTACTAGTGAACTTAATAAATCTCTTAATTCATTAATTTACCTGTCTCAGTTAGAATCATTCTATAAGGAATACGATTTGTTATTGAATGGAAAGCCTTTAAAACCTAAATCTAATCTCGTTGCACTCAATCCTTTTTTACACGAAGGTATTATTCGGGTTGGTGGTAGAATACAGGCTTCTGAATACAGCTTTGATATGAAACATCCTGCGATATTATTCTCTAAGCATCGGTTTGTTCAACTTCTATTCCAACAAGAACACCTTCGTCTATTGCATGTCGGTCCTCAAGCCTTACTAGCTCCTATAAGAACTCGTTTTTGGCCTCTTGGTGGACGAAATTTGGCTCGACGTACTGTACGTAATTGCAACATTTGTAGGCGATTCAAAGGTCAGCCTATGAAAGCAATCATGGGTAACTTACCTGCTGAAAGGCTCACGCCAGACTTTCCATTCATTTCTGTAGGGACTGATTTCGCTGGGCCATTTATGATCACGGATCGCAAGGGTCGTGGTTGTAAAATAACAAAATGTTACCTATGTGTTTTTATATGTTTAAGATATAAATGTATCCACTTGGAAGCTGTTTCTGAACTTTCTAAGGACGCATTCATTTTAACTGCTCTTATAAGGCGCAGGTCCGGCCGCATATGGAATACTGTTCTCATCTTTGGGCAGGGGCACCCCGTACCAGCTTCTCCCTCTAGACCGCATCCAACGGAGAGCCGCTCGAATTGTCGACTGCCAAGATATTTGCAATCGGTTAGACCCCTTGGCGCTGCGAAGAGATGTAGCCTCGCTATGCATCTTTTATCGCTTCTATTAAGGGGAGTGCTCCGAGGAATTGTTCGGATTAATCCCTGCCGCCTCTTTCCGCCATCGTTCTACGCGACAGCATTTCCATCCCCATCATTTAGATGGTTGGCAATCCACAACGGTGCGTTTCTCTAGAAAATTTCTGCCTCGCACCTCTAAACTGTGGAATGATCTGTCACCTGCGGTTTTTCCGAACCAATACGACCTTCAAACCTTCAAAAAAAGAGCGTATTCCTTTTTAAAAGGCCGGCAACGCACTTGTGACTCCTCTGGTGTTGCGGGTGTCCATGGGCGGCGGTAATCGCTTAACATCAGGCGATCCGTCTGCTCGTTTGCCCCCTATTCCATAAAAAAAAAAAAACTTTTGAACGATTTATTTCTCGAAGAGGACCACCCCCACAAATATTTTGTGACAATGGTGGAAACTTTGTCGCTGCTTCGAAGGAAGTCAAAGAATTTTTTAATTTTAATGCCGACTCCATTAACGGTTTTGCTGCCAGCGAGGGCATCGAATTTTGTTTCTCGCCTGTATACGCTCCTCATTTCAATGGCTTGATGGAGGCCGGAGTAAAATCGGCAAAGTTTCATCTAGTTAGGATTTTAGGTACTACGCATCTAACCTATGAAGAACTGTTTTCTCTGTTCGCTCAAATAGAGTGCATTTTAAATAGCCGTCCCTTATGTCCTCTCAGTCCGTCCCACAACGATTACTGTCCTTTAACCCCGGGCCACTTTTTAATTGGTAGACCACTGAACTCGCTGCCATCTCCGTTTTTACAAACCGCTAATGCCAATCGTTTGGACAGGTACAAAAGCCTTAAACAGACCATGCAGCACTTCTGGAAGCGTTGGAGCCATGAATACATCGCTGAACTGCAGTCGAGGACGAAATGGCGCATAGATTCGAAAGATGGCCTGCAGATTGACGACCTGGTTCTTCTCAAGGAAGACAATTCTCCACCCTTGTACTGGCGTTTTGGACGAGTACGAAGATTATTCCCAGGCTCTGACGGCATAACGCGCGTCGCTGATATCGATACGGCCCGAGGAACTGTGCGCCGTGCCCTATATAGGATTTGCCTTCTACCAAGGTCCGAAGAGTTGGAAGGGCTGGAAAGCAGTTAAGCTTTCCAGGGCCGGGAGTATGTTGGCGCTTGAACTAAACGCCAAGGGAGCTACGGAGGAGACAAGACGCGCGGGGGCGTCGCGGCGGTGCGACGACCGTTAGCACCACGCTACACTTGCCTTTAAGCATCCAATTAGCGACCACGCCTATTCAAATGTATATCTAAATTACGTTAAAATATTAACCAAGTTTGTCTTTGCAAGTCGTCTATTTATTTCTATGTTCCAATACTGAACACCCTTTCTTGTAAAACGAAACCCCGTCCTAAGCGCGTAACGGCGCGTAACGTTACCGTAAACTATTTAGTTTACGTTATCGATACATGGTGTTACGCTGCGTAGCTTTCGAGAACATTTACTTGATTCAATTACCTTTCAATTTATCTTGGTCCCTGCGTCTTGACATGCAAGGTGGCTCGTCGAGGGTTCATAGTGCGGGTATGTATACAACGGTTTGATACAATAATATATAAGAATATACTTATGGCTGCCTTAGTAAGTTTGTATATGATGCGCAAGGTATAGAACTTTTTTGCCAGGAAAATAATGATTTTTGACGAAATAGTATATAGACTGGAAATGTATGCTCGTTGGGGAAAACTTTCTTGCTTCTCTTATTCTTGTGAACGAAAGCTGTTGACTTTCAATAATCACATAAATTAACAAGAAAATAGTTATTTGTGCAACAAGAGAGCAAAGTTGTTTTTTGCTTCGAGTGCTGATTTTGAGTCCCGAGCAAGCGAAGGATTCTATGATTGATTCACGAGCGTAGCGAGTGAATCAAAGTTAGAATCCTGAGCGTGGTGAGGGACTCAACAGCACGAGATACAAAAAACTTTGCTCTCGTGTAGCACACATAACTTTTCACCACAGCAGTGAGAACACATATTACTTAGGAGACATAGAAATGAACAGGAATATTTTGAATTCTGCATAATCACTTGTTGATTTAACTCTTCTGGTGTTAAAGTACAGTCATCATCGCTAGTTTCACTCATCTTTTTAGATTATTTTATATATTAATATAATTTAACACGTTACGCTATACTGTATCAGCATCAGCGAAATTTTTATTCCCGCTACTTTTTTAAATCGCGTTTTAATACCGCGTCCCTGATGTTTATTTTTCAAATGTATCATTGTTGTAATTCTAAATAAAAATGTATTGGTTAAATACTAATTTTATACTATTAATTAGACTTATTTTTATTAAAATCCAATAATAAATAAAACATGTAAACAATAACATATAAAAAAAAAGTAATTTCTTTGTTACAAATATCTTTTTTTTTGCGTTGCCGTAGGTGTTTTCTTTGAGGTCGAATTTCAAAATCGAATTTCGAATTCGAAGGGGTTTGTTTTTTCACTCACTTTTTATATGCATGTGAAAGAGACAGAGCACAGTAAAATTCGAATGTTTCAAATTTGTCGCTGAACAATGTCAATTCGTGGCACTGAAGATTGAAAAATTAAAAAGCTACTTTGCCTCACGCTCGAATCAAAATCGCGTTTTGTTCACTGTTGTCTCGCAGCAAAAGCGACATGTTTGAGCTGCTGTGGTGAAAAGAATATGGTCCGCATGGGAGGCGTTACGCCAAAGGCGGTGGCCTATGGCTTACCATTTTTAATTCGTGACGAGGCATGTGCTTAGCTATTCGACAGTTTAAAAATCATAAAGCTGACGTAAAAGTTGTAGACGGGCCAGGAATCCAATACAGTGTATAGAGTAGCTAGATACAATTGGAAAGTACGAACTCACGACACTATTGAAAACAGATACTTGCTTCGAATACGGTTTTCTAATGGCCCGCATGCGAGGTGTTAAGCCAAAGGCGGGGGCATATGGCCTAACCCTTCTCATAGCGAGAAGAGGTTTCTCATAGGAGGAGTTTTGAACTGTCCAACAGCTGGGCACAGGGCACAGCTGTTGGACAGTTCAAAACTATGGCTAAGATTAAAAATATTTGATAACCAAATAATCCAATACAGTGTAAAGAGTGCCTCAATACAACTGGTAAGTAAAAATTCACGGCACTCTTGAAACGAGTTGGTACTTGATATGAATATGGTTTTTCTAAACAGTTTAACTCTGTTGTTGTATTTGTTAGCTGAAAGCCAGACGCGATAAAATTACATTGCTCTCGTAGAAAAGCTTTTTCAAAGAGTTTCTACAACAATAATCAAACAGTATTGAAATGGGTATGTTTAAAATTCTGTTGCTGTCGGTGTGAGTAGGTACAAGGATTTTATTGATGGAGTGCCCTTAACTATAACTTACTAAATGAGTTTAAGTTAAGTTTAATTGTCCGTGTGGTGACGGATTAAGAATACGGAATGTCACCACCCCATATCATCCCATGGTTGTCGTAAGAGCCGATAGAGGGAGCATATTATGCAGAGAACAGCACTGTAAGATAAGGAAAACTTGGTACAAACCCTATACCAACCCGTTTGGCCAGCGTGGTATAGTAGGCCAATTCCTCCTTTCATAGGAGAGGCCTAGTCCAGCAGTGGACTGTTAAAGGCTGATGATGATGAAATAAGTTTATAGCATGATGTTATACAGCCTAAAGCCTTCCTCGATGAAGGGCATCACAAAAATAATAATCCAAATAGGACCCGTAGTTCCTGAGATTAGCGCGTTCAAGCAAACTAACAAAGTTTTCAGCTTTATTGTATTAGTATAGATGTAGAGGATCTAGATTTACACGTAATAGTTACCTGTAACCAAGGCCAAAAATATAACAATTCCATTTGCTAACAATCTGTATGGTAAAATTTAATACAAGCCTGCAAGTGTTGCACCTGCCGATCAACGGACGAGGCTCTGGCAAACAAAATATCCCGATAAGCGGCAATAGGCTCGCCACGGCTCTATTACGTGGAATCAAAACACTGGCGAAAAGTGGGTGTTTAATATGCCTCTGCCTAACCCTTCGGGGAAACAGGCGTGAGTGTATGTATGTATATACACCGTTATTTTTTAATTAGTACAAAAACTTTGAGGACATATTAGCGAAGACATTATTATCATATAAGTGACGTAAGAATTTCATAATATCTATAAATAGCAAAGTTATAATCATTTGTTGTTTGTAGAAAATCTCACCCAAATCATAGACATATTTTACAATCCATTCACTACTTCATTGATAGTACCTACTTACTTTCCGTCCTACTCTTACGCATTCTTTCCGTCGCACTTATAATGCAGGTAGCCGTAGACAATAAAATGAAGCAAAATAATAAGTGTAGGTAGATATTTTTTATTTTTTTAAATTCTACCCACTCCTTCATACTGCACCGGCAAAATTTACTGTTTTACAAGTAATTAAATACGGAGATTGGTATGTAATTAGAAAGCAAACACATATCAAAATAAAAGAAGGTATTCTGTAATAAAAGAAAAGAGTAATTTTGGCGTATTTATGAAGTTAGAATCGGCTGCTATTTACAATTACTATTTCATAATCATTATGTCAGCCTAGAGAAGTCCACTGCTGGACATAGGCCTCCCACAAGGCACAACCACAAATCGGTTTGTGTGGAGAACCACACAAACCGATTTTGAGCCGGCCGCATCAAATTATTATTTAGTTAAGTAGGTAATATTTACTTTACTTACAAGTATTTCAATTGTTCTTCGAAATATCCATCACTATTGTCAATACACAGCACGTTTTATTTAATTGTTTTTTAACGAGATAAGTAAGCTTCTCTGACTTTTCACTGCGTCAAAAGCGTCCAATATGCGCTGTTTAAATTGTTCAACACTCACACTCACAACGGCTCATTTTTGTACACAGTGGTGAGCATGGAGGCCAAGCTACGACCCGCCTCAACGGATCCACTGGCTTCCAAACACATCCCTGTACAAACGCATAGCTGCACTCGCGTGATGTGAACTAATAAGCCATCCCGTTGGGCAAATGTAAACAAACAATAATTTTTTCCACGAAAAAACATCCGCTCGCTATCGCCTTCAGTTTAGTACTGTGGCGCGCACGCAGAGGGACAGGGGGTGACGAGCTTCGAGTTTGCACAAATTTATCAATGGAGTAGTGGCGCGTAAAATTACTACGACAAATTAGTATTTAGTTATGCATTTACCAAACATAACGTATTTTTGTGGACAGTTTTGGGACAGTTTTGGAACTCAGTATTTTTATTTTTTACATACATATATGTGTTTAGTTAAAGATGCCTAGAGCCTCATTAAATTTTTTGTACTAATTAAAAAATAGCGGTGTATAGATCCAAAAACACAACACAATTTTTCGGAAAAATCCCTAGCATCTACTTCGGTTTCATTCATCAAAGTTGGTTAAGCAGTTTATCCACGAATGCATGACAGACAAAGTTATTTTTCACCACAGCAGCTCAAACATGCCGCTTTTGCTGCGAGACAACAGTGAACAAAACGCGATTTTGATTCGAGCGTGAGGCAAAGTAGCTTTTTAATTTTTCAATCTTCAGTGCCACGAATTGACATTGTTCAGCCACAAATTTGAAACATTCGAATTTTACTGTGCTCTGTCTCTTTTACATGCATATAGAAAGTGAGTGAAAAAACAAACCCCTTCGAATTCGAAATTCGATTTTGGAATTCGACCTCAAAGAAAACACCTACGGCAACGCAAAAAAAAAGATATTTGTAATAAATAAATTACTTTTTTATATGTTATTATTTACATGTTTAATTTAATATTGGATTTTAATAAAAATAAGTCTAATTAATAGTATAAAATTAGTATTTAACCAATACATTTTTATTTAGAATTACAACAATGATACATTTGAAAAATAAACATCAGGGACGCGGTATTAAAACGCGATTTAAAAAAGTAGCGGGAATAAAAATTTCGCTGATGCTGATGGTATAGCGTAACGTGTTAAATTATATTAATAATTATATAAAATAATCTAAAAAGATGAGTGAAACTAGCGATGATGACTGTACTTTAACACCAGAAGAGTTAAATCAACAAGTGATTATGCAGAATTCAATATATTCCTGTTCATTTCTATGTCTCCTAAGTAATATGTGTTCTCACTGCTGTGGTGAAAAGTTATGTGTGCTACACGAGAGCAAAGTTTTTTGTATCTCGTGCTGTTGAGTCCCTCACCACGCTCAGGATTCTAACTTTGATTCACTCGCTACGCTCGTGAATCAATCATAGAATCCTTCGCTTGCTCGGGACTCAAAATCAGCACTCGAAATAAAAAACAACTTTGCTCTCTTGTTGTACAAATAACTATTGATTTTATTACATTTAAATTTTTTGTTCTAATACTTTTAAGGCTTCGCTCGCGGCTCCATTCACGTGGAATAATACAATAACCTTACCTAAAATCACACTGCACAGACAAAACGGACGGCAACTACAATTTAGATCATGTCGAGATTTTTATTTAATTTTATTTGTTATTAAGGGCTTTGTTTTAGTACAAAATGTAAAGACAAAAAATATACAAATAAATACAACGCGTCACTGTTAAACGACCGACACCAAACGGCATAATTTGAATGCTGCCTCTGATCCAGGCTTTATCAAAAAGGTCTGTATCAGAATATGGCAGCTATATTTCATATTTCGGTTATATTTTTTACTTTTCTCACTTTAGCAAGCAATATTTTAGTGCTAGCTACAGATACACGGGGTATCTGAACTTACTCTAAACTTTTACACCTTTGAAAGCATGGTATGCGCATGAAGAATATTTTATCAAGCTCTTCCTAACGTGATGCCTAGAACACGGATTGAAGTGATTCGTACGCACGTTCGAACGCTTGTACGATTTAGCTTACCTATTTCACCAGTATTTTTGACAGAGGCATTTTGGTTGGATTTCATCTAAACTCGGGTTGCAGTTGCAACATGATTTTATGCAAAGGATATTTTTATTATAAATGGATTTGTGTTTGATCATACTGGTCATGTATTTGGCAATATAGTATTCTGTTCCAGAAGGTTTCTGTTTTATTGACGAGTTGAAGACTCAAGAAATTAGTGATAAACAGTTGCTGTCGATATAATTCTTCAAACTTCAAACTCATTTATTCCGAAAATGGGTACAGTTGTGGTGACAAAAATATACATAATATTGAAATGGTCTCTCCATAAGCCCGAAGGCATGCAATAAAAAAATACAATATTACAAATTAATTAATTATATAGATACAAACATTCGATTTAAAACGGGTTTCGTGCAACATATTAACGTAAATTACTTCGATGACAATTATTAAATTAATAATATCAATAATTGTCTGAAATAAAAATATTGTCTATGATAAGTTAAATCGATAATATTAGTTTAGTAATATTTTATTTTGTCTATTGTAATTTTTTACTCTGGTCACACTATGAACTGTTATCGCGTGTTTTGTAGAATTGAAGTAAATTTGTCTTGTAAATTCTTGTATCTGCCGCTTTTGACCACTACCGGCAAGGGTTGTAATAAATTTGTGAAATATTGAACATTTGCAAAATTGTGTGTCGACGTGCACGTGCCTCGTCTCCTGAAGACATCAGTTTGGAGGAACAGGTAAGTGGATAATTCATTCAATCTAATATTGGCCAATTTTAGATCTGTGTGTATGTGTCTAATTTAGCTCCAAGCCTGACATCACCAAGATACCAGGTAATTAATTTGTTTAATTTCATCGCTGTGAATCACAGTAACATATGTCAGAAATTTGATTGCCTTAGAACAACATGATGAAGACAATCACGCTTCCATTGCCCTCTGCTAACAATTCGTAGTCCTCCTAGGCAAATTCTGAACAGTAATAATAATAATTAAATTTAAAATAAATTTTATAACAATTTCAATAACAATTTTACTAAAAGGAAATAATAATTATAAGTAATGTCAATTAAAACATTAGAAATGATTATGCCAAACAATAATAAGATAAAAATTAAAATAGGCAGATGTAGTCACAAATTTAAGATGTCTTTATATATTTGTTTTGGATTCATTTAAAAAATAATTTACACTATAATACGCTTTTGCAACAAGGAATAGTTTGAGATCATGTTTGAATTTAATTCTACAAATAATTTCCAATAAATACTTCGGTAGGTGATTATACACGCGGGGTGCCATACAGAAGACAATTTTCATCATCAAAGCACATTTGTGTTGCGGACAACTTACTCTAAGATGATCATTGTAATGAGATCTTACAAATCGTCGGCTTTCTTTTCCAATAACAAGACTTTACCCAATTTTCAATAATACTACCGTTACCCCTAACGAAATGTAGGTTTATCGTAGCCATAAGGACAGATGTTAGAAGTTATATCAAATAACAATGCATCTCACTATTTGAATGATAAAAATATCATCACTATTATTACGTTACAGGCTCTGGGAGACCACTCTTCTTAATTTTCGTTCATTGATCGTTTAACTCAAGTAACTTAGATTTTCTATATTTTACACGTATTTATATTTCTTTAGCAAAAATAACTAGTACTAGTCTAATTATTCTTACGGTACATTTAGGAATATTAAATGGACAAAGAACAAACTGAGAAAGTTTACGACCTCTTTAAGGAGGTGTCTTGTGTTGCCGACCAACTTTAATATTGCGAACGTCCGACAAAAGTCTTAGCGCACTCAATGAGTTCTTTTCAAAACACAGAACGATGCAACATCTTGTACCCTTTTTCAATATCCATAGCGTACTTACTTCAGATCTTTCCATAGCTTTGTCCAGTTAAAGAGTAATAGACTTGAAGTTTACGTTTCTAAGCGTCCCGGTTTTAAGTAGAAGTCTCCCAAGCTAACTTTTAATCATTGTTGAAATAGCTATTCCCAAATTTGTTCTAAATGTAGAACTTCACCGGCCGTTCACTCGTTTGTTTAAAAAGTTGAAAACATTACAATTTGTAATGGTCTCTGTAAGTCATTCTGATGATAATGATTGAATTATTACAGGAAGCGATGTAGTTTTCATGCTAATTTGCAAGTGTGCAAAATTATTTCCGGCTTAAATTTTGTTATCTGTTCCAGGAGCTTGGATATTATTAAATTGTTATTTTAATTGAGATAATTAATCAACCTTATTACTTTCTGCAGAGTTTCGTTTGGTAAACCACCTAATTTCGCGCACGTCGAGGTTTTAGATTCGTTTTTAACATAAGCTCCATACAAAATATGTCAAATACCAATCTTGAATCTCAAAATCCATGTATGGATCGACTATCGAAAATGGCCTTTATTCACGAATAGATTAAATATTTGGATCGACCCGTGATATCATATTTTCTGAAGCCACATTTAATTTTTCTGATTCCAGGAATTACTTAATAAAAGCCTAATTAAAATTGAGTTCGCTTTTACGACAAGACTACGCTATCTGGATTTAATTTTCGCGCGACTATTTTCGATATTATTTGACGAGGTAGTTTGTGCCACACACACATTTTTTGTTAGGTTATAATAAATTAATAGCTTAAAAAACACGAGAAAAGCACGCCTTTATAAACGTACGTAAAAAATAAACATAAATTATGGATCGTTCAAGTTGTCCCCATTTCTGGGCTCAAGTGTAAACTATGTGCTTTTAATTATAATATTTGATTGTAAAAGCATGGGGCACTGGAACAGGAAAGACGTTCTTGTTTAACTTGTTCAAGAATCAGGTGAACAGATATTACGGGAAGCAGGTTACACAGATTGGCGCTCTAACTGGAGTTGCAGCACGACTAGTAGATGGCTGTACGTTAAACAGTCTGTTCAAAATACCAGTTTGTCGAAATCAGACAAAACATGCGCCATCAGCGAGGAGAGACGACATTCACCGTAATTTTTAACACCTCTTTCAGAAAATTAAGTGCATAAGGGTAACGCGTCAACAGTGGCAAAATATAGAGTTCTTATTCGTTTGGTAAGCCTTTGGCGACATCAACGTTATGCTCTTGTGCGACCTCATGCAGCTTCCGCGAAGAAGTTAATATAAGTATTTGTTAACAATAAAGTCTTTCCTGTTCCAGTGCCCCGCACTTTTACAATCAAATATTGTTCAGAACTTGCCTAGATAGACTGGAAAATGTTTGCAGAGGGCAATGGAAGCTTGATTAGATTCATCCAGTTTTACACAATTTTTGCAAATGTTCAATATGTCACAAAAACTTTGCTGGAGGTCAAACCGGAAATTACAAGTATTTACAAGACTATTACACAATACAATTTGCGAAGCCGGTCCAACCATATGCTTTTCAAAAGATGATATTTTACGAGACGATAACGTGTTAATATTTTAAGGCAAGAGCAAAGAGTGTTATGGTCATCTTTCAGTGTGACCAGAGTCAAAAAATTACAATAGACAAAATAAAATGTTACTAAACTGATATTCTCGATTTAACTATTATAGACAACATTTCTAATTCAAACAAATATTATAATTAAATCCATATCCGATCCATAATTATTTTTTTGTTTTTACGTGCTGAGACGGTGGGTCTCAGGTAGGATTGATGGGGTTCGATAGAAACACTGCAAGACTGAACAGGTTTTTTATTACGTCTCACTACCGCTTACATACGGTATGACCGAACTAGGTAAGCACTGGCTTGAAGGCTGAAATGTAGACTCCTGCTGCTCTCCGACGCTCGCATGGTAGCTGCACGTAGGGTCGCCGGTGAGCTGGCCGAAGTGCACGCTGGGCAGGCAGCTCGGTGGTCGAGGTGCAGGCTGAGCGGAGGCTCAGGTGGTGCAGCCAATGTGGGCCGAGCGGTAAGGCTCAGGCGTAGGTCGGTGCAGTCAGGCGTCCGTGGCCTGGCTGTAGAAAGCTCGCAGGCAGGAGCTGATGCGTAGGCGATGGCTGGTAGCAGCACGGCGCCAGCAGCTCGTAGGTCGCAACTACAGCAACCTGCAGGGAGAATTGTAGCCCGTAGGTAGAACGTCAGGTGTAGACCGTAGGGAAAAATGTGGTCCGTAGAGAGAACGTCAGGTGTAGATCCGTAGCGGTGTAGACTCGAAGAGAAAACTGGAAACAGCATAGAGAATACACAACAACCGGTCAGGAACAGGCTGTCCCCAGATCGGCTGTTATGCTTAGGAGACAGGTACTACAGACAGAACATATAGGCACACAGACAACTAGAATATGCTTACCCCAGCGGGACAGTAGCTAGAGAAGTAGAAGAATAATACTCGGTTGTCACTACAACCAACAGCATAGTGACGTCTAGGGAAAGTGACCGATTTAGATCGCGCACCCATCTTATATAGTCATAGAACAATGAGTCACAGACTGCCTGTGGCCCGTCTATGACCTTATCTGTATATATAAAATCCTTGCGTTACTGACTGACTGACAGACACGCTACAGCTGAAACTACTGGGCGCAAGTAGGTGAAATTTGGCATGTATGTTCCTTGGGTACCGTAGGGGTGCACTAAGAAGGGATTTTCCGAAATTCCCACGGGATCGGGAAGAAATTGTTAACTTACAAATAATGTGCGGGCGAAGCTGCGGCAGTATTCTAGTATGGTAATAATTCCCAGCAAAGCGTTCTTCGGACTAAGCTGGCTCCACTCACTGCGTTAAGCGCCTGTGAGATATTATAACGCAATACGGAGTATTACGTTACAATTTAAATAACACAAAAAATACCTAGTGATCACACAATATGTGTTTTCATGCAGTATCGATTCCAAAACCCGCTACGTGACAAGAGAATCGCTTAAACTACTAATAAGTATAGTCCACGCAGTCAAACTGTCATCTGCATCTTCCTTCCTTAGTGCGCAAGATCGGTCTGTCGAGATCCCTGAGGTGGGCCTATGTTCAGCAGTTGTCGTCTCTAGATTGAAATTAGGAACACCTTGCTAATGTTTTTTAGGCTTGGTCAGCTTTATCGACCAATGAAAACTCAAGTGAAATAGTAAACACGATATTATACATACCTGAACCAAGAACTAAAATTGAACTGAAATTCCCGGAACAAAGACCTATAAGTGAAAACGATTTGACTTTTAAAGGAAACTATGTTAGAGAATTTACCAATCATCGATGTATATAAAATTCTTCCGTTACTGACTGACTGATAGATATTATATGATTGACGTGATTTACGCCATGAACCGGGCAATACCGGATTTTGCAATGCTGTTACTCAGCAATTTTTTATTTATTTGTGAGAATCCTGTGTCGTGGGATTTTTTTAAACATTCTATAAAGGAATTTCGCCCAGACACAATATAACAGTTTTTGAATCACACAAGTGTTTTCCCGTGTGGGAATCGAACACACAACATTCGGCGCTATTCTAAATGGCGAGGCGGCTACTAAAACTCGTAAAGATCAAGGCTTTATTTAAACCTCTGCTGAACACCAATAAGAACGAAATAGTACAGATTTACAGAGATGCAGTTGTTCCTGTAAAGTGAACATAGCATTTCGCTCGCGCCGAAAATGTTCTCGACCACAAAAGTAGATCTATTATTTTTGACAGCATCCTCGTTCGGAATGTAAGTATCTGTCTGCCACGATAGAGTATGAAAATGGAACATGGAAGCAGAGCTATTTGCGTACAATAAAGATATTGTAACTTTTTCGGATTTGATTGAGGTGGAAACTAATATTGTGTTATTTTTTATTCGCTAAATATTTGTATTTGCGATGACTTGACAAGAGTAGGTAAAGAGATCCTTTAAATAAAGCCTTGATCTTTACGAGTTTTAGTAGCCGCCTCGCCATTTAGAATAGCGCCGAATGTTGTGTGTTCGATTCCCACACGGGAAAACACTTGTGTGATTCAAAAACTGTTATATTGTGTCTGGGCGAAATTCCTTTATAGAATGTTTAAAAAAATCCCACGACACAGGATTCTCACAAATAAATAAAAAATTGCTGAGTAACAGCATTGCAAAATCCTGTATTGCCCGGTTCATGGCGTAAATCACGTCAATCATATAATATCTGTCAGTCAGTCAGTAACGGAAGAATTTTATATACATCGATGATTGGTAAATTCTCTAACATAGTTTCCTTTAAAAGTCAAATCGTTTCCACTTATAGGTCTTTGTTCCGGGAATTTCAGTTCAATTTTAGTTCTTGGTTCAGGTATGTATAATATCGTGTTTACTATTTCACTTGAGTTTTCATTGGTCGATAAAGCTGACCAAGCCTAAAAAACATTAGCAAGGTGTTCCTAATTTCAATCTAGAGACGACAACTGCTGAACATAGGCCCACCCCAGGGATCTCGACAGACTGATCTTGCGCACCAAGGAAGGAAGATGCAGATGACAGTTTGACTGCGTGGACTATACTTATTAGTAGTTTAAGCGATTCTCTTGTCACGTAGCGGGTTTTGGAATCGATACTGCATGAAAACACATATTGTGTGATCACTAGGTATTTTTTGTGTTATTTGAATTGTAACGTAATACTCCGTATTGCGTTATAATATCTCACAGGCGCTTAACGCAGTGAGTGGAGCCAGCTTAGTAAGAAGAGCGCTTTGCTGGGAATTATTACCATACTAGAATACTGCCGCAGCTTCGCCCGCACATTATTTGTAAGTTAACAATTTCTTCCCGATCCCGTGGGAATTTCGGAAAATCCCTTCTTAGTGCACCCCTACGGTACCCAAGGAACATACATGCCAAATTTCACCTACTTGCGCCCAGTAGTTTCAGCTGTAGCGTGTCTGTCAGTCAGTCAGTAACGCAAGGATTTTATATATACAGATAAGGTCATAGACGGGCCACAGGCAGTCTGTGACTCATTGTTCTATGACTATATAAGATGGGTGCGCGATCTAAATCGGTCACTTTCCCTAGACGTCACTATGCTGTTGGTTGTAGTGACAACCGAGTATTATTCTTCTACTTCTCTAGCTACTGTCCCGCTGGGGTAAGCATATTCTAGTTGTCTGTGTGCCTATATGTTCTGTCTGTAGTACCTGTCTCCTAAGCATAACAGCCGATCTGGGGACAGCCTGTTCCTGACCGGTTGTTGTGTATTCTCTATGCTGTTTCCAGTTTTCTCTTCGAGTCTACACCGCTACGGATCTACACCTGACGTTCTCTCTACGGACCACATTTTTCCCTACGGTCTACACCTGACGTTCTACCTACGGGCTACAATTCTCCCTGCAGGTTGCTGTAGTTGCGACCTACGAGCTGCTGGCGCCGTGCTGCTACCAGCCATCGCCTACGCATCAGCTCCTGCCTGCGAGCTTTCTACAGCCAGGCCACGGACGCCTGACTGC
This sequence comes from Euclidia mi, assembly GCA_944739405.2. Taxonomy (NCBI): domain Eukaryota; kingdom Metazoa; phylum Arthropoda; class Insecta; order Lepidoptera; family Erebidae; genus Euclidia; species Euclidia mi. The sequence goes on along the minus strand of OX123193.2, from coordinate 73,095,949 downwards.
ACCGACCTACGCCTGAGCCTTACCGCTCGGCCCACATTGGCTGCACCACCTGAGCCTCCGCTCAGCCTGCACCTCGACCACCGAGCTGCCTGCCCAGCGTGCACTTCGGCCAGCTCACCGGCGACCCTACGTGCAGCTACCATGCGAGCGTCGGAGAGCAGCAGGAGTCTACATTTCAGCCTTCAAGCCAGTGCTTACCTAGTTCGGTCATACCGTATGTAAGCGGTAGTGAGACGTAATAAAAAACCTGTTCAGTCTTGCAGTGTTTCTATCGAACCCCATCAATCCTACCTGAGACCCACCGTCTCAGCACGTAAAAACAAAAAAATAATTATGGATCGGATATGGATTTAATTATAATATTTGTTTGAATTAGAAATGTTGTCTATAATAGTTAAATCGAGAATATCAGTTTAGTAACATTTTATTTTGTCTATTGTAATTTTTTGACTCTGGTCACACTGAAAGATGACCATAACACTCTTTGCTCTTGCCTTAAAATATTAACACGTTATCGTCTCGTAAAATATCATCTTTTGAAAAGCATATGGTTGGACCGGCTTCGCAAATTGTATTGTGTAATAGTCTTGTAAATACTTGTAATTTCCGGTTTGACCTCCAGCAAAGCTTTTTTGTGACATATTGAACATTTGCAAAAATTGTGTAAACCCGCACCTTGTGCAGCGTGTCCTGAAGACGCCGACGCCTTGAAGTCTAGTAGCTATAAAGATTTCACCACCATTTTGGCCAAATTAGTGAGTGTAATTTTATGGGTCTACTCCAGGAAATCAGTGAAGATACCAGGTAATTGATTGCTTAATTCATAGCACCAAGAAACTTGGTCTTATGTCAGAGATTTGATTGCCTTAGAACAACTGGATGAATCTAATCAAGCTTCCATTGCCCTCTGCAAACATTTTCCAGTCTATCTAGGCAAGTTCTGAACAATATTTGATTGTAAAAGTGCGGGGCACTGGAACAGGAAAGACTTTATTGTTAACAAATACTTATATTAACTTCTTCGCGGAAGCTGCATGAGGTCGCACAAGAGCATAACGTTGATGTCGCCAAAGGCTTACCAAACGAATAAGAACTCTATATTTTGCCACTGTTGACGCGTTACCCTTATGCACTTAATTTTCTGAAAGAGGTGTTAAAAATTTCGGTGAATGTCGTCTCTCCTCGCTGATGGCGCATGTTTTGTCTGATTTCGACAAACTGGTATTTTGAACAGACTTTTTAACGTAGAGCCACCTACTAGTCGTGCTGCAACTCCAGTTAGAGCGCCAATCTGTGTAACCTGCTTCCCGTAATATCTGTTCACCTGATTCTTGAACAAGTTAAACAAGAACGTCTTTCCTGTTCCAGTGCCCCACGCTTTTACAATCAAATATTATAATAAGAACGAAATAGTACAGATTTACAGAGATGCAGTTGTTCCTATAAAGTGTACATAGCATTTCGCTCGCGCCGAAAATGTTCTCGACCACAAAGTAGATCTATTATTTTTGACAGCATCCTCGTTCGGAATGTAAGTATCTGTCTGCCACGATAGAGTATGAAAATGGAACATGGAAGCAGAGCTATTTGCGTACAATAAAGATATTGTAACTTTTTCGGATTTGATTGAGGTGGAAACTAATATTGTGTTATTTTTTATTTGCTAAATATTTGTATTTGCGAAGACTTGACAAGAGTTGGTAAAGGATATATTTCCTTTACCTACTCCTTAATCTGTTGAATAGACAGATTTGTGTGTAATTTTGCCTTGATATATTCTTCAATGACGTCTACTTTAATGCTGTGTGGTTAAAATAAATCATAACACATCAACAGCTAAAGTTAAAGTATAAATTTATGTGGTAATACTGCATACATGAGATTAACTTTTCCGAAAATTCTTTTTTACTCTCAAGTGACAGCCAACTTTTAAACTTCTTAATCCATATTATAGTAGAATACACTTAGTAGATATAGTACATAGTAAACTCTACAAAAATCCTACCAAAATATTTTTGCTGAAAACAACACATTTTCTGCCTTAATATTTTCTTTCTAACCATTCAACTTTGGCCCCATAAAACATAGTTGACCTCAACTTTATAAATTACTTAGCGAACTAATTTCTGGACAATGAATCTCTCACCAGGGTGGTAGTTAATTCAATCAGAGTAAAAATACGGCACTTGTAACCAAGCAATGAAAAAATAAAAGATAGTGCCTGAAGGAAAATGTCTCTGCGTAATTATTAAAATAAAGATTATAATATTTTAATTAGTAGGTAATGTATATTATAGGGTTAATAGATTGTTTTTAAGAATATTGTTAATATGTCTCGTTGATTAGAATTTCAATGTTTTATAATAGATAATTTATTCTGTCTAATGCAAAATTTCGATCTGAAATAACAGATTTCTGTTGCTTTCAGCCTTACTAATTAGATAAAAATTGTAATTTGTTTGAACAATTAATTAGATTTGTTGGGTATAATTATATTAGATGGATTATTGGTAGGTGTGGTCACATAGAAAGCGATTGTCAGTAGATCCATTGAGGCCTTTATATGCTTAGGAACTTTTCAAAGGTTCAGAAATGGATGCTGTACTGTTTAACTGAGAAACTGTTTTATCTTGTAAGTCTTCACAGTCTACTTCAAAGATTTATTATCAGGCATGTTGTTGGGCTAAGTCCCTAACCTTCTCAAAGTTAGAAGTGCCTGTGCTCAGCAGTGGGCAGGTATTTACATTTATAACTTTCTGGTATTAGTATAAATAGTGAGCCTATTTACCCACACGGTAATAATATAGGAAGTATTTAAAAAAAAATACCAACTTTATGTCATCATGCCTAGCCTAGAGACTGCCACTGCTGGTCATAGGTCTCCCCTAAGGTTCTCCACACAGACTGATTTTGAGCCGCCCGCCTGATTTATATTTATTTATTTATTTATTTTTACACTTCCTGCATTTTTAATGCAAAGGCGGACTTAATGCTATATAGCATTTTCTGCCAGTCAACCTTAGGGTGGTGCAGAGATGATTGTGGCAGGTGTATAAACTACAAAGATTGAAATAGTAATCCAACATTATACTACTTTTTATATTATATATAAATATTATGTTAATACATACATATTATATAAATAATACATACCTATAAATAATATATAAAATGAATATATACATATACATACGTATATTTAATACACAGTGTAACAAATGTAAGAGATGATGTTTCTATGGTCTTTCAAGTGACAGTTTGATGTAACACTGGCGCACCTTAGCCCTAAACGTGAAACGATTCGTCGCCCTGATTTTAACTTTGTGTATTAAAGATAAAAGCCAAACCATAATTACTGGCTTGCTATCGTGAGACACTAACTGTGGTGACTGCTGTCAGGAAATAACGAATTAAGACATGTTGTTGACATTAACATGTTGTGCTGGAAGAAAACCTGTTAATAATTGAGTGTTAATTCAGATTCAACGTAATAACTACTGTCTGTCCGTTGTAATAAATATCTGCTGAGTAGCAAGTTCTTATATAATTAACTAGAAGATGTTTGCAGCTACGCACGCATTTTACCATCTGAGTCTCGGGAATTCCCTTTTTAGTGCACTTGTACGCTCCCCAAGCAAGATACTTGCCAAATTTTAGCTTCTCGCGCCCAGTCGTTTTGGCTATGCATTGTCTGTCAAACAGCAACGAATGATTTTTATATGTATAGATAGCAAACAAAATAAATATCCTGCATAAATTTTAATTTAAATGAATACACATCCATTTTCCCTTAACGAAAATGTGTGAACAACACTATTCTTTAACATGGCCGTCTTACAAAGTTGCGGTGGTAACTGCTTACTTACTGCAGATAATAAAGTTACAACTTAACATCCAGTGGCTTATTGAGTAACGCGTTCGTTTACCTTATAGTTCGCAACTTAATTTTATAACTTAACTTTAATAATGGGATGTAGTTGGTTGACTGTAAGATATTGTAGGAAGAAAGCGAGGGTTTGATGCTTGCTAGTGAAGTGTAGTGCGCTCATAGCGTGACTTGACTTGCCGTTTGTAAAATATCGGCGAAGTTAAGCAAGGCTTGCTCAGGTTGGTAGGTATGGGTGACCACGTGTGGCGTTGACGTCACAGCACTGCTGCACTTCGGAGATAACTTAAAGCTGTCGGTCCCGGTTGTTGTGTCAGGATAAAAATCATGAGGCCACGTCGGAGGTCTTTGGGCGGACTAAAAATTACAACTTCAGAGTTCACCAACAACTCACAAAAACAATTCAGAGCTATCGATGTGTCAAGGGTAATCTACAGACTAACATTTTGACTTCATCTTTGGGATGCACGGATTTTGTTCGTTTCCTGTGCTTGTCTACCAATTTGTATAAAACTGATTGAAGAGTTTCGGGAAGGGACGAGCTTTTTTTAATCAAGCAGAATATCTCCGATCCAGTTATTTTTCAAATTTTTGATGGTCAATTTACACCATAAGTAAGTTAACATATTACGAATCTACATTCATCTTGTTGATGTAATACCTAATTGTTGTATGGAATCAAATTCCACGTCACCGTCATCCAGCCAAAATACGTCATCAGCTTTAATATCAGCTGTTCATACAGGCAAGTGCCAAAGCACTTAGCATCATACAGATTAGCACAGCAGCTAACGAGCACGCATCTCCTTGATGCGTTAACGATATCTGTTCGTAATTAGCTCGCCGACACTCATTTGTCAAGGGGACGATACGGGAACGGGTTCTGACGTAACACGCCGGCCGCAGAAGGACCAGGATTAAGTATGTGTATTGTGAAATGGAATGACTATTTATTTTGTGTAAACATTTTAAAGTCGTTATAAATACGTTCATACCTATAAATATATAACGACTATCTCCGTGTTCCAGTGGATAGCGTATGCGTCAGCTAAGGAGGTCTCAGGTTCGATCCCCGGGTCAGGCAAAAGTGTTACTGAGTTTTGCCGAATTCTCAATAACAGTACGGAGTCCGGCAATGTGCCCGGCGACGGCAATAGGCTCGCCCCCTTTTACGTGAGACCTGAAAATTCCTCCACCTCTGCCTACCCCTTCGGGGTAGTACAGGCGTGTGACTATAAAAAAACCGAATATTCTACTACCAGTACAGCTCATTTGTGCTGAGAAGAGCTTCCAAGCAATTCAACAAGACTTATATTTATGTAGTACTGACAAATTTGTTGATAGTTAATTGATATAAGTACTAAAATGACACAGGGTTCTTCAAGTTCATTCTCACAGCGGTCAGCCAGTGTTCTCGGTAAATAATAACTAAATGTTTAGATTATCTCATATTCAGGTATGTAAAACAAGAACGCACACACTGTTTTTTATCTTCTATTAATATTTCAAAAGGCATAGCAAACTTGTTTTAAAACGCTCACCTGGTCAAAGTAAATGTGCCATGCCTTACTCGCAATTTAGTAAATAAAGTGTTAAACATTTCAGATCATTCAATTATTTCATTATACCTACGCTACGTGTATATTCAACTTGATTTAATTTAAGTTCAAAATAAAATTCATTTATTTTTTATCACACAAGTGAATGTATTTGAAGATACTTCTTTATGCACCAAAGTTGAGACCAGTTTTCATTGGTCGTTGTCACACGAGTATTCGGAAGAACAAATACCATAGTTCTATAAAAGTAAGACTGAGTAAAAGTTACAACAGTATTACCGAAATTCTAGCAACATTGCTATCAGATTCGATTTTTAACTTTGTCTCACATAACTCACTGTAAAACCTATTTTGCACACGCAGCCTGCAGCGCTGTGCCAACCTAACTGCTTTATTTTCGTAACATCGTTCACTGGGAGATAGGAGAAAAATGCAGTGATATTGAGAGGCATTGGAACAATTTTGTGATTACAGTTACTGACAGTTTCAATATCCCTCAATGTGTTATTTTATGTGATACTAGAGGACGCCAGCAGCTTCCCCTGCATTTTTTTTTAATTTACCCGTTTTGTCCGATCTCGTGGGAATTTCGGGAAATCCCTTCTTAGTGTACCCCTACGGTCCCCAAGGAACATACATGCCAAATTTCAGCTTCCTGCACCCAATAGATTCGGCTGTAGCGTGTCTGTCAATCAGTCAGTAACGCAAGGATTTTATATATTAAGAAGAAGATAATGTACGTGATTTTATGTGTAAATGCTAATTTTTACTTTATTGAAAACTGAATAAGTACTATAACTTTTATTTTGTTTCTGTTATTACTACTTTTATGTGTAACAATTTCTGATATTATAATTAACACTGTAGTAGTACTTATTTTACTTTAGTTATTTATATTGAACTCCTGCGCTAGCTGTCAGGTATGTTTTGCGTCGCGGGTGACTTTGAAAAACAATCCATTAACTTACACAAAGAACAATCAGACTTGAAACAGCAATTTGTGCCACGCACAAAGATCAATCCCACAACAAAAGATGCAGTTTTAAATACATAACCTATCACCCCATACAAGCAGTCATTTTATGTGGCGATTGAATAAGGATAGTAACGTCTTTATGGTTCATTTATATAAATAAATAAGAATCGAATAGTCCAAAGTAAGTAATTTTTTTTTATATACTCACGCCTGTATCCCCGAAGGGGTAGGCAGAGGTGTTATATTACACCTACATTTTACCATGAATTTTTAGGTGCCACGTAATAGGGGGCGAGCCTATTGCCGTACCGGGCACATTACCAGACTTCATGCTGCCACTGAAAATTTCCTAACGGAAAAACCTAATAACACTTTGCCTGACCCGGGCATCGAACCCGAGACCTCCCAATCCCACGCGCACTTTTATGCCGCGAGACCAACGAGGCAGTAAGTAAATATTTACACAATATTATATGTGTCAAACAAACAAGCATTGGCCAAGAACAAACTTAAAATGAATGTTTTATACAAGCCTTGGCTAAATCAAAATACACCGACTCCACGCCTCTGCGGTTGTGAATTTAATCAAGTTTGTTACGTTAAATATCTGACCCGAATGTTAGCGAACATTTTAATGAAACTTTACAAAAATAACTGATATTCCCTTGAAGCTATTTAAAATATGCCACCTATATATATAGTAGTGTTATAGGAACAATAAATAAAAATGTAATTAAATAAAAAAAAATATATCTTTATTTCAGGCAATATCGGCCCATACAATTTGCAGTACAAGTACACATAATCAGAAATTCATACTAGGTACATTTAATTTTATTCTATATCTATTTAAATTTTATAATTCTATTCTTTTCAATAATATATTAAATAATTACAATTCAGATTTCATAATAAATTTTAAAAATATCAACATAAAAATACAAAGTTTATTATAAATATAATATCTATTTTAATGTCATAATATAATGTCATGCATTTTAATTCAATTACAAAATTTATTAAGTTTAAACATTTTATTTATAAACATTTTATAGGTATCTAAAATGTTATAGAATCAATGAGGTATTTATATTTTTATTCTAATTCTAATGAAACTAAATTTATTTTTGTACATTATACGATACTACAGTTCTTTTATTTAACGTTTTAGATGCCTGTTTATGCAGTGTCTTATACAGGGTGATTTGTAATTGCTCGTATTCCCTTCGGGAGGTGATTCTAGGGTCGAAATGGAGTATTTTTACCCTCTACATATGGGGGTCCAAAATGCACCATTTTGGAATAAAACGGTTTTTAAGATTTTTTGAGAAAATTCCAAATTTTTGTTATAAACATCTTGTAAAAAATTATTTTGACTATTCTTGGTGGCATATTGGGTCTTATTTAATCGACAATGAAATGGCTCATTTTTTAAATTAAAATAAACCTACTAGCTCAACATGGAATTTGAAAATAGAGCCAATAAACACGAAAAAAATGCTCGAATAAAATAAAATTACGCCACAAAAATGCAATTATTTGAAAAAAATAATATGTGGCATGTTATGTAAAGTATTGGAGTAACTTCCTGGTATTACCTGCTATCCAAAAAGGTATAATAGTCATAGACAATTGGTGCAAATTTCGAGTCATAGCCACTTTTGTTAAAAAAAAGTGCTTCTAGATGACTCACTCGCCAGAACATTTTTTCCTGTATTAATTCTTAAGCTCTGCAATCAGCAGTGATTTACTAGTAGGGAGACCAACCTAGTAAAACTTTTTTCTTTGGAGTTTAACAGTCAGTCCCTAACGGCGGGGCAGACTGCCGGGTTTGTTTCAAGTTTTCCTTCTCTATGGTTAAAGACGTCAATATTTATTTTATTTTGATGACAATGCGTCCGTCGAAATACCTTAGTCGCCTTTTACGACACCTCGGTAGGAGAGAGGGAGAGCTATTCTACTCCGCCGGACACCACACGGCAATACGCGCAAAAGTGTAACTGAGTTTTTCCGAATTATCTGTAGCAGCACAAAGTTTGGGAAAGTGCTATGTAAGGGAAATTGACTTGCTTGCCCCTATTACCTACAAATTCATAACATGGCGAAAGGTGGGTGTAATAATACACTTCTGCCTATCACTTCGGGGATACGAGCGTAGTCTATAATATAATAATGAAAATTATGATTTGCTCGTAGTCGAACTTTTTTCCGATAAAACCCCAGCTAGATCGATAAATGGAGTTTTTTAATTGGAATGCAGGAAAAAATACGGAATTACGTTATATGATCTAATCGCAAATTGCGTTCGTTTAATCCTTAGGCAACCCAGAATGTGTGAGGCGTGTAAATAAAAATAAGAATTAATAATTTAATTACTAGTAGTCTCACTTTTGAGAAGCGTTTAGAGTCGAAATAATCAAAATCCAACTTTGACGTAAAAAAGTTATGCAAGTGTCACGTTTATAGGTCGTGAGCAAAGAAATTATAAGAAATAAAACTAAGTTTTGAAATTATAAAAAAAAAAATTAAGTTACCTATATTAAAAAAATAGTAAGGTTCGGCCTAGGTCGTTGCGCACTTGTCTAGCCTTCCACACTTCCCTGGCGTAGTCCAGGTCAGCTCGGACACTCCACTCAGGTGATGAAGGAGATTGGGATTCCGGTTACGACAGTTAAACCGTGACGTAATTCCTAGGAACAAAGGCCGAATCATTAAGCTGCCAGTATAAGGGGCGCACGGGAAACGCTAGGATGCATGGCAAGAACTAGATTGGCAATTTAGGGCTTATAACGGCGGAAGAATTCTAAGTGTGAAAAATCTAAATTAATAGTAAATGTAAGCAAGCAGAGACGGTTACAAACGTTGAGCGTTGAAAGTTTAAGTATAACCAGGCCTCCTTCACTCGGCCGTACCTACAGCGATAAGTGCCTACACTTTGGCGCGGCTTCCACGCCGCGTCGTCACCGCTCGCGCGCAGGGCTAGCTAATAACGTGAATTTTAATAGTGAACAACAAAAATGTTCACACCACAAGTCTGGTGCGAAGTATTGCTCATTTAACGGATGTGTGTCGGAAGCAACTTGAAATTTTGATTTTATTTATTTTACGAGAGCAACTTGAAAATTGTACTTTTTATTTGTTGAGATATCTCAACGATTATGGAGTCAAATTAAAGGTCTAGTTCAAAAACCATTTTATCTGTTTGAGTCATGTAAATCGGTCTACGCGTTTAGGAAATAACTAAGAATTAGTATAGTGAAAATGTTAACCACCAGAATTTTTGTGGTTTTCGTTCTTCGAGCTCAAATAGTGGGATAGGATACTTATAGTATAAATATTTATTATTAGGTACGTGGTCAAGTAGGTAGATAGACGATGAATAAATATTATAGTAGCAGCGGCAAGTCGACAACCCTAGTGCACCGCTCCGCGCCAGACAGCGACAGCGTTATGTCTTAGAAAAGAGCGGGAACAGTTAGGTCAATATCGCGTTAGGTACTGAATGCTCATGCGAGCTGAATTGCACTTTCTTGCTTAGTAGCAAGAGTCGCCATTTCTTTAAATTGGTTTGCGAAGTGGTGCTTCTGTTCGTAAGAACTATCTATTCTGTGGTATAACATAGTGGAAGAAAGGCAACTATAAGCATTACACACAGGATAGAATAAAGCTACAATATTTAGTCGGACTCGTACCTCTAAAATTAACACAAAGTATATAATACAACAGGTAGGTAACGACCGTTAGAAATCTTTATAAATAAATGTGCACAACTTACCCAAGTTTGGGAATCACGGTCACTTAATTAATAATTACAACAGTTTTAAGTATATGGAGACAGGCAATCCACTCTTAAGTTGATATTAAAGTTTTAATATATTCGTAAATAACTTGACGTTCAAAATTGATATTTCGCAATGACGGTAAAACAGTGAGAAAATTAGTCAAGGCGACAGCGTTCGTGCCTCGAGAGGTTCGGCTACGGACTGCCTGTGATAGTTAGGTGCGCGCGCGGCGCGCGGCCGCTGGCGGGCGGCGATGAGGAACCGGTACTTCCGTATATATAAAATAATGTGGTTGTCCGCATTGCTTGTCGTTTTTATTTTTTTTATAGTTATATTTAAATTGTTTATTATGTAAATAGTTTAAATTAATTTGTTTATTTTGTAAATAGTTTAAATTAAATTGTTTATTTTTAAGTTACTTTTTTTTTAATTGTTTATTTTTAAGTTAACTTTTTTTTTATCAGTAGTAAAGGACATTTATGTACACTATGTTACATAAGTTAAACTTATTAGGTACTAGTTTTCTAATTGTTAAATGTACTTAAATGGGCACTAGGTATGCGGATAAAAAAAAAAGAAAAGGTATGCGGATATAGAAAACAAAAAAGACAATGTTTATGTATCGTGGCTTGATCGTATCAATATCCCTTAACATACGAATTATTGCCAAATTTTAGCCACACAATTCAAATACTAAGAAAACATACAAAACCAGTATCAACCACGAAAACAAGGCCTATTTCAAATCAATAGATTCGTTAATCTTTGTAAACGCAAATCAATAACTGGAATGTGTTTGGTTTGCGTGTAATGTGAACAACGCAACCCCTATTACAGTAACTCGATTACTACCGGTCACGTCAGCTAGACGTCAAGTATATTCATAATAGCATTGTGACGGTACGATCTAAGGCTTATCTGACCTTGAAGTACGTGGACATTTTTTCTAGTCCAACCAGGTTTGTCAGAATATTAGCTTTTTTACGGCACGACTGCCGTCTGAATATGTAATATAGGTTTAGAAATATTTTATGGCCAAGACCAGTATCAGGTTATTTGGGGTTGCTGACTCTTTGTAAAATCTGTCAATGGGAAAGTTGAAGGTTTGGCGTCTTTTAATGATCTTTATGACAGCCAAGACAGCACATTTTGACTTTTGCGTGTAATACCTTGGCTTTTAAATATTGTGAGGATAGAGCTTTATGGAGATACTTTTAGAGTTTAGTGAGTGACTATATCTAACGATCATACTCATACATCTTTTTATGATACTATATTTAAAAAAACCAGGATTTGACAAAGTCGCTTAGGCTCGATACCTTCGCTTGAATGTTCTTTTTCACGGCTCTTTAGTCGACAAGTATGCCCACAGCCTTAGTTGCGATGAAATAGCCGGGGAGCTAAACAATGGCAATAAAAGTTACATTAGTCCCGCGACCGAATCCGACCGGGGCCTATAAATGTGTCCCCGGGATACAGGTTGTTTTTATTAAAATCAAGTTGACTTTATTTTTGTAGTAGCGTTTTAACCCAGTGCATTGTTGTTTTACTGTAAACGCTTTTTGATAAATGCTGTACTAGACTTCGCCTGCGTGGGTGTGGATGTTGATTATCGCGAAATAAAACCTATGTTTTATTCTGATTTATAAGCTATATTACTACAAAGCTTTATCAAAATCCGTTCAGTAGGTACTATGTGAAAGAATTGCAAACGATCATAAATTTAGCTTCACAAACTTCTAAATTTCTAATTATATAATTCAATGGTCTGACGTTTAAGAATTGTTAAAGAAAAATAGAAACAGCCTGATTCTGTTGCTCAATCTACAGATATTTTGCTATTGATAGCCAGTAATATACATATGTTGCTGATAAATGCAAGATGTGCTTATATGGGTAAGTGACAAAAAAAGAAGTGGGTTGCCACCAACAGAAATGAAAACGTGAGAACTATGGCTTCAAAAGGCTATATTACTAGTCTATTTTATTTTCAGAAGCTATTTTATGGATTAAAAACCACTGTGTATCAACATGCAACGTTTTGGCAGGTAAATATTGTCATTACTTTTGATATATTTCATGTATACTGGTAGTTTGTTAAAGCCTTTATGAAAATTGAATAACGCTACATTATTTATATATTTTGTTTCATCGTTAATTTCTTCATCATACCAAGATCATAATTATTATACAACATTTTATTCAGTTAAACTAAATATATATTCGTAAATTATTAAATGACAGGCTTTTATGCAAGCGACGATAAAATACTAGCGGCTTTAATACAAATAGTGTGGCGATAATTATATTTTCAATGTAAAGAGAAAATATCATACATTCACTTCATCATCATCATCATCATCATCTTCAGTCTTACAGTCCACTGCTGGACTAGGCCTCTCCTTTGACAGGAGGGATTGGCCTACTATACCGCGCTGGCCAAACGGGTTGGTATAGGGTTTGTTTCAAGTTTTCCTTCTCTTACAGTGCTGTTCTCTGCATAGTATGGTCCCTTTGTCGGCTTTTACGACACTCACGGGATGATATGGGGTGGTGACATTCCGTATTCTTAATCCGTCACCACACGGATTACATTCACTTCAGGACTATGAATATTAAATATTTTGCTTTTGTCTTGATGCTTTTGAATACGTATTTTTGTATGATTATTTAAACTTTTGATATTTAAGTTTTCAATATTTGTAAGGGTCTTTTATTTAAAATTAAAATTAATGTTCAACAAGAAATATATTTTTATACGTTATTGTTGTGCTCATAATGATAGAAATCAAAACTATAAAGTAAGGTTTAATATATGTACCTGAAAATGTGCCGGAGACGAATTCTTTCATTATGCCATCATCGACAGAAGCGGAGAGACATAGACCTTATCAATACATTCATTACAGCTTTGGAATATCAAAAGGATTTCGTAGTCAACTCATAATTTGGCAAATAAGATACATCGTCATATAGAAAACAACTTTACCAACACATACAAATGGCACATAATCCTAAAAAATCAATTTACTGTACGGTTCACAACTTAATTGAAATTATAAGGTCTTTATAGCCTCCATTTATTTCGCGTAATATCTTAATTTTCCATTTGCGACAAAACGTGTTTCACAAAGAGAAAATACTATTTTAATATGAGAGTTTTAAAAATATATTTAAATTGCTGAGCGGTCTGCCGCGGTAAGTCTCAGGAGGATTTAGAATGTCGTTTAAGTTAACAATATGGCCTAGGTCCAGGTATATTACTAAGCTGCCTACATTTCAGAAGCCCATTAGGTACGAAATAAAAAATCTTAAGTGTGTTGTGAAAAGAGGTATTTATAAATATTACGATAATTGTATTATTTTAATGAAACTAGAGGCAATCCACAGCTCTGCCAGCACATTTTATTTTAGAGTCACCGCAGACTAGCTCCTTTTAGCATCTTCGACCGGCGACTCGGTCGCTTTTTAGCATCCAGATGCAGGGTCCAAATACTAGCACCGCACACTGGAAGATGCCGATCGCTGCGACTTGTCACTTAAAATAATAATATAGGGTCATCCATTAGTAACGTGATTTATGGCTTGCAAATTTCAAAATTGCTCAGTGATGATGATACGTGGTTAAGTTTAATTTCATTATTTATATAAAAAAATTGAAAATATTTTAACCAAACCAACATTGCCAGTCATATCGCCAACTACTGATCTTCTTTCTCTGAGCGTTATCCCAGTGTCAGTATGGGGTCCGCTTTCTAGTCTAACCGGATTTGGCTGAATATTAGCTTTTCCACGGAGCGACTGCCTGTCTGACCTCCGCAACCCAAAGGGATAGCGATATTCCATGGTTTAGACTAGTGTCAGTTTATTTAGAAGGTACTGACGCCCTGTAACGACTGTCAAAGATCTTCATGACAACCGGGACCGACGGCTTAACGTGCTCTCCGAGGCACGGGACAAGCGATAATTAACAATTCAATACGCACATAACTCCGAAAAGTCATTGGTGCGCGCCGTGGATTCGAACCCGATACCCTCTGCATGGCAGTCTGTTGGTATATCCACTCGGCTATCGCTGCCTTCATATCGCCAACTACTGATGTCAAAATTAAAACTAAAATAAAATATATTATACTCATTATTGTTGAGATTTATTTGTTAATTGAGAGATGTAGTACTCAAGGACAAGGGAATGCAAGGTAGGGCAATGATGTCATAGATAGAGCGAAGTGGAGGAGATAATAAAGGAAGCTTATCCCACTACCATGTGGGATATATCGCTAGGAAGAGAGATAGGGAGCGACATACTCATTATTCTCTTCATCTCTTGCCCTGGTTTCAATTTGTTAGGGTCGGCGCTGTATGACTTCTCCTCCATACTTCTCTCGTGTTGGGTATAAAATGAAAAGGCTTAATTAGCACATTTCATATATTTATACAGATTGTTAGCTGTTGCCCGCGACTTTGTTTGCATGCACCTGATAAATGTGAGCCAAACTTATTTGCTCTCCAAACTTACTCAAAATACATAGTCAAATTCAAAGTCAAAACTCTTCTTCTTTTCTCTATCACCAATCATTCGAGCATTTCCCTCTATTTCTTACATGTGTTTTTATGTTATGTTATGTTAATTATCATTTCTTCGCATAAGATGCTATGGGCGGACGATATAGTATACATAATACTAAATATATGTGTAATTCACAAATTGTTGTTTCGAGTCCAGACTCGAAACATGTGTTCATTGTGTCCGTTAGTTGTATGTTTGTAAAGTCCCAGCGACACAGGATTTTGTCCTAATGCGGAAGATGTCTTAGGGTCGGCGCAAACGGGCCACCGACCACAGCCACTAGTGGCCAGCCACTTAACACACTTTTTTCATATATTTTCTATAGACGCGCAGCACACGTGTGGCTGGTGGCGGCCATTCACTACAGAAGTAAAATATATGAAAAAGTGTGTTAAGTGGCTGTCGCTGGCCACCAGTGGCTGTGGTCGGTGGCCCGTTTGCGCCGATCTTTATTGAGAAAAAAAACGAAAAAAAATATTTGCCCTATTTTTGCATGATAAAATAATTATTAGTATATCATGCATCATACTACTAATTACCGATAACAAAGCTATTTTAAACTTATGCTGGCTCATTAAACAGTTATTGGCAATTCGATCTTACAAAATAGAAGCATCTCGCATGGAAAATAAAAATAATTCCAGAAATGGTTCAGAAAATTCAGAAACCAGAATTCCAAAATCGGTGCACCAACATAAAAAATAACCTTCAGACCGAATTAAGGACGTCCTCCTTTTTGCAGTAGGTTGACTACAAAGATGCTGGAGTATTAAAAAGCAACGAAAGATCTAAATACAGGCCTTTTCTTAATCCCCCACGATCGAACGAACAACGTTGTTTTATGATGCGTATATGCATTTCTGAATCAAGGATATTGTCCATGCAAAGAAAAAACAAGGACACGATATATCTATCTACACTTCTATCTCCCTGCCACCTATCGAGACTCACGTGATTAATGGATGACGCCTTACCATAGGTTGTCACTTATTTTTTAACCCTTAAATAACATCGTGGGGTAAACCCCACGATGTTATTTTGTTATAAAAAAATAAATATCACATTTTTGCACCTGGGGTAAACCCCAGGTGCAAAAATGTGATATTTATTTTTTTCTGCGAACTTGCGAAGGTAGTGTCATGTCCTTTCGTGTATTCTCTAAAGCTAGCAGTCACGTGGCGTAAAAAAATTATCCGTATAGCCTGCATAGGCATGTGAGGTAAAAATTACCCCAGGGTGTCAGTTACGCATGCTTTAATTTTTCATCAATTACGCACGATAAGTAAAGATGTATCTGACAGTCAATTAGCATTATGTCTAAAAGGATGCGGAGAGTGAAGATCGCTTGAATCACATTAGTAATATAATCACTACATCGTATAAAAAAAATCTGTCTTGTGTCTGTCTGTCCCTATGTATGCTTAAATCTTTAAAACTACGGAACGGATTTGAATGCGGTTTTTTGTAATAGATAGAATGATTCAAGAAAATGGTTTATATGTATAATTGACGCGGGCGAAGCCGCTGTCGACGTCTAGTAATATAATAATATTCTACCACATTCACACAATACCGTCTAGTCCTAAACAAAGCAAAAAAAAAACATTAAAACTTGTCTTTAAAACTCAGAATACAGCGATCATGAATCCGTTATGGCAATGAATGCAAACCTAACATAAATGCAACCTTTTCACATCAAGTGATCTTTTGTAGAACTTTTGGCATATCTGGTGTACAATTAGAATTTTAGTGAAATATTAAACGATTTTTAGCGTAACGTACTTCAGTGTTAATTAAGATTTGACTAAAAATAACCCCATGTGTACTACAAAAATAAATTAGTATATAGAACTTGTTCAGCTTTTTAATAGCTGTTTGGAGTAATTTTACCCCAAAGTTTAATTTATTATGTTGTAACCGAAAATAAGTTATTAATATGGCTATTAATAAAGGGTTAGACCATTAGTCTAACCTAAATTGACTGCACCGTTGGCGTAGTGGCTTAAGCGCCACTTGACACTGCGACGAGTGTCGTGGGTTCGTTTCCCACACGAGACAACACCAACAACACTTTGTGTGATCTATAATTTGTTGTTTTGAGCACATGAGGTGGTTTTGAGTCTGGGTGTTCAGTGTCTCCGTTGGTTGTACATATGTTTGTAAAGTCCCCCGCGACACAGGATTTATTCCTAATGCGGGATTTGTCCTTTTTAAAAAAAAAAGCAAAAGAAGAAAGAAAGAAATATTTATAAAACTGTCAACAAATTGTTGTTTGCATTCTAATAAAAAGTTCTTTGATTCAGTACCTATTGAATAATATTGTAAGATAACGAAACTCCAAAGTCACAATTCTGTCATATTATATCTATTACACGATTTAAGAACATCACTACATATACGGCATTTGTAATATATCAACTACTGGCTGCCCCGGCGAACTCCGTATCGCTTTTTAAAGATCTTTTTTCTTATTCCTTTATTTTTCAAACCACTTTACTAGGAAATTCTTAAGAAAGTTACTAAAGCCAGCAGTGCTTAATTTAAAATTTCAATATTTATAAAAATATACAAACAAACGAAAATGATTTTTATTTATAATTCATTTCCCATCGGCCATCTTGAATCACGAAATAGATGTTGTATGAATCACGAAATAGATGTTGTATTTGGATTCTTAAACATCGGAGACGATACCCATATTGATTTTAAAAAAAATACCCATCCGCCATTTTTGATCACGAAATAGATATTGTATTTAGATTCCCCACCCCTTTAAATATCGAAGGCGATACCCATATTGACTTTTAAAATTTTCTCATCCGCCATCTTTGATTTCCCGTACGCCATCTTGGATCACTAAGTAAATTTCATATTATTAATCAGCGTCCCGAAAATCTCGAAAACGATACCCATATAGATTATATCCTATTCGTTTAGCCTTTTTTTACCTTTGACCCAACCCCTTCTCGTTTGACCATTTTATTATTTTTGTCTGGAGGATTTGACAAAGTCGCTTAGGCTCGATACCTTCGCTTGAATGTTCTTTTTCACGGCTCTTTAGTCGACAAGTATGCCCACAGCCTTAGTTGCGATGAAATAGCCGGGGAGCTAAACAATGGCAATAAAAGTTACATTAGTCCCGCGACCGAATCCGACCGGGGCCTATAAATGTGTCCCCGGGATACAGGTTGTTTTTATTAAAATCAAGTTGACTTTATTTTTGTAGTAGCGTTTTAACCCAGTGCATTGTTGTTTTACTGTAAACGCTTTTTGATAAATGCTGTACTAGACTTCGCCTGCGTGGGTGTGGATGTTGATTATCGCGAAATAAAACCTATGTTTTATTCTGATTTATAAGCTATATTACTACAAAGCTTTATCAAAATCCGTTCAGTAGGTACTATGTGAAAGAATTGCAAACGATCATAAATTTAGCTTCACAAACTTCTAAATTTCTAATTATATAATTCAATGGTCTGACGTTTAAGAATTGTTAAAGAAAAATAGAAACAGCCTGATTCTGTTGCTCAATCTACAGATATTTTGCTATTGATAGCCAGTAATATACATATGTTGCTGATAAATGCAAGATGTGCTTATATGGGTAAGTGACAAAAAAAGAAGTGGGTTGCCACCAACAGAAATGAAAACGTGAGAACTATGGCTTCAAAAGGCTATATTACTAGTCTATTTTATTTTCAGAAGCTATTTTATGGATTAAAAACCACTGTGTATCAACATGCAACGTTTTGGCAGGTAAATATTGTCATTACTTTTGATATATTTCATGTATACTGGTAGTTTGTTAAAGCCTTTATGAAAATTGAATAACGCTACATTATTTATATATTTTGTTTCATCGTTAATTTCTTCATCATACCAAGATCATAATTATTATACAACATTTTATTCAGTTAAACTAAATATATATTCGTAAATTATTAAATGACAGGCTTTTATGCAAGCGACGATAAAATACTAGCGGCTTTAATACAAATAGTGTGGCGATAATTATATTTTCAATGTAAAGAGAAAATATCATACATTCACTTCATCATCATCATCATCATCATCTTCAGTCTTACAGTCCACTGCTGGACTAGGCCTCTCCTTTGACAGGAGGGATTGGCCTACTATACCGCGCTGGCCAAACGGGTTGGTATAGGGTTTGTTTCAAGTTTTCCTTCTCTTACAGTGCTGTTCTCTGCATAGTATGGTCCCTTTGTCGGCTTTTACGACACTCACGGGATGATATGGGGTGGTGACATTCCGTATTCTTAATCCGTCACCACACGGATTACATTCACTTCAGGACTATGAATATTAAATATTTTGCTTTTGTCTTGATGCTTTTGAATACGTATTTTTGTATGATTATTTAAACTTTTGATATTTAAGTTTTCAATATTTGTAAGGGTCTTTTATTTAAAATTAAAATTAATGTTCAACAAGAAATATATTTTTATACGTTATTGTTGTGCTCATAATGATAGAAATCAAAACTATAAAGTAAGGTTTAATATATGTACCTGAAAATGTGCCGGAGACGAATTCTTTCATTATGCCATCATCGACAGAAGCGGAGAGACATAGACCTTATCAATACATTCATTACAGCTTTGGAATATCAAAAGGATTTCGTAGTCAACTCATAATTTGGCAAATAAGATACATCGTCATATAGAAAACAACTTTACCAACACATACAAATGGCACATAATCCTAAAAAATCAATTTACTGTACGGTTCACAACTTAATTGAAATTATAAGGTCTTTATAGCCTCCATTTATTTCGCGTAATATCTTAATTTTCCATTTGCGACAAAACGTGTTTCACAAAGAGAAAATACTATTTTAATATGAGAGTTTTAAAAATATATTTAAATTGCTGAGCGGTCTGCCGCGGTAAGTCTCAGGAGGATTTAGAATGTCGTTTAAGTTAACAATATGGCCTAGGTCCAGGTATATTACTAAGCTGCCTACATTTCAGAAGCCCATTAGGTACGAAATAAAAAATCTTAAGTGTGTTGTGAAAAGAGGTATTTATAAATATTACGATAATTGTATTATTTTAATGAAACTAGAGGCAATCCACAGCTCTGCCAGCACATTTTATTTTAGAGTCACCGCAGACTAGCTCCTTTTAGCATCTTCGACCGGCGACTCGGTCGCTTTTTAGCATCCAGATGCAGGGTCCAAATACTAGCACCGCACACTGGAAGATGCCGATCGCTGCGACTTGTCACTTAAAATAATAATATAGGGTCATCCATTAGTAACGTGATTTATGGCTTGCAAATTTCAAAATTGCTCAGTGATGATGATACGTGGTTAAGTTTAATTTCATTATTTATATAAAAAAATTGAAAATATTTTAACCAAACCAACATTGCCAGTCATATCGCCAACTACTGATCTTCTTTCTCTGAGCGTTATCCCAGTGTCAGTATGGGGTCCGCTTTCTAGTCTAACCGGATTTGGCTGAATATTAGCTTTTCCACGGAGCGACTGCCTGTCTGACCTCCGCAACCCAAAGGGATAGCGATATTCCATGGTTTAGACTAGTGTCAGTTTATTTAGAAGGTACTGACGCCCTGTAACGACTGTCAAAGATCTTCATGACAACCGGGACCGACGGCTTAACGTGCTCTCCGAGGCACGGGACAAGCGATAATTAACAATTCAATACGCACATAACTCCGAAAAGTCATTGGTGCGCGCCGTGGATTCGAACCCGATACCCTCTGCATGGCAGTCTGTTGGTATATCCACTCGGCTATCGCTGCCTTCATATCGCCAACTACTGATGTCAAAATTAAAACTAAAATAAAATATATTATACTCATTATTGTTGAGATTTATTTGTTAATTGAGAGATGTAGTACTCAAGGACAAGGGAATGCAAGGTAGGGCAATGATGTCATAGATAGAGCGAAGTGGAGGAGATAATAAAGGAAGCTTATCCCACTACCATGTGGGATATATCGCTAGGAAGAGAGATAGGGAGCGACATACTCATTATTCTCTTCATCTCTTGCCCTGGTTTCAATTTGTTAGGGTCGGCGCTGTATGACTTCTCCTCCATACTTCTCTCGTGTTGGGTATAAAATGAAAAGGCTTAATTAGCACATTTCATATATTTATACAGATTGTTAGCTGTTGCCCGCGACTTTGTTTGCATGCACCTGATAAATGTGAGCCAAACTTATTTGCTCTCCAAACTTACTCAAAATACATAGTCAAATTCAAAGTCAAAACTCTTCTTCTTTTCTCTATCACCAATCATTCGAGCATTTCCCTCTATTTCTTACATGTGTTTTTATGTTATGTTATGTTAATTATCATTTCTTCGCATAAGATGCTATGGGCGCTATGTATACTAAATATATGTGTAATTCACAAATTGTTGTTTCGAGTCCAGACTCGAAACATGTGTTCATTGTGTCCGTTAGTTGTATGTTTGTAAAGTCCCAGCGACACAGGATTTTGTCCTAATGCGGAAGATGTCTTAGGGTCGGCGCAAACGGGCCACCGACCACAGCCACTAGTGGCCAGCCACTTAACACACTTTTTTCATATATTTTCTATAGACGCGCAGCACACGTGTGGCTGGTGGCGGCCATTCACTACAGAAGTAAAATATATGAAAAAGTGTGTTAAGTGGCTGTCGCTGGCCACCAGTGGCTGTGGTCGGTGGCCCGTTTGCGCCGATCTTTATTGAGAAAAAAAACGAAAAAAAATATTTGCCCTATTTTTGCATGATAAAATAATTATTAGTATATCATGCATCATACTACTAATTACCGATAACAAAGCTATTTTAAACTTATGCTGGCTCATTAAACAGTTATTGGCAATTCGATCTTACAAAATAGAAGCATCTCGCATGGAAAATAAAAATAATTCCAGAAATGGTTCAGAAAATTCAGAAACCAGAATTCCAAAATCGGTGCACCAACATAAAAAATAACCTTCAGACCGAATTAAGGACGTCCTCCTTTTTGCAGTAGGTTGACTACAAAGATGCTGGAGTATTAAAAAGCAACGAAAGATCTAAATACAGGCCTTTTCTTAATCCCCCACGATCGAACGAACAACGTTGTTTTATGATGCGTATATGCATTTCTGAATCAAGGATATTGTCCATGCAAAGAAAAAACAAGGACACGATATATCTATCTACACTTCTATCTCCCTGCCACCTATCGAGACTCACGTGATTAATGGATGACGCCTTACCATAGGTTGTCACTTATTTTTTAACCCTTAAATAACATCGTGGGGTAAACCCCACGATGTTATTTTGTTATAAAAAAATAAATATCACATTTTTGCACCTGGGGTAAACCCCAGGTGCAAAAATGTGATATTTATTTTTTTCTGCGAACTTGCGAAGGTAGTGTCATGTCCTTTCGTGTATTCTCTAAAGCTAGCAGTCACGTGGCGTAAAAAAATTATCCGTATAGCCTGCATAGGCATGTGAGGTAAAAATTACCCCAGGGTGTCAGTTACGCATGCTTTAATTTTTCATCAATTACGCACGATAAGTAAAGATGTATCTGACAGTCAATTAGCATTATGTCTAAAAGGATGCGGAGAGTGAAGATCGCTTGAATCACATTAGTAATATAATCACTACATCGTATAAAAAAAATCTGTCTTGTGTCTGTCTGTCCCTATGTATGCTTAAATCTTTAAAACTACGGAACGGATTTGAATGCGGTTTTTTGTAATAGATAGAATGATTCAAGAAAATGGTTTATATGTATAATTGACGCGGGCGAAGCCGCTGTCGACGTCTAGTAATATAATAATATTCTACCACATTCACACAATACCGTCTAGTCCTAAACAAAGCAAAAAAAAAAACATTAAAACTTGTCTTTAAAACTCAGAATACAGCGATCATGAATCCGTTATGGCAATGAATGCAAACCTAACATAAATGCAACCTTTTCACATCAAGTGATCTTTTGTAGAACTTTTGGCATATCTGGTGTACAATTAGAATTTTAGTGAAATATTAAACGATTTTTAGCGTAACGTACTTCAGTGTTAATTAAGATTTGACTAAAAATAACCCCATGTGTACTACAAAAATAAATTAGTATATAGAACTTGTTCAGCTTTTTAATAGCTGTTTGGAGTAATTTTACCCCAAAGTTTAATTTATTATGTTGTAACCGAAAATAAGTTATTAATATGGCTATTAATAAAGGGTTAGACCATTAGTCTAACCTAAATTGACTGCACCGTTGGCGTAGTGGCTTAAGCGCCACTTGACACTGCGACGAGTGTCGTGGGTTCGTTTCCCACACGAGACAACACCAACAACACTTTGTGTGATCTATAATTTGTTGTTTTGAGCACATGAGGTGGTTTTGAGTCTGGGTGTTCAGTGTCTCCGTTGGTTGTACATATGTTTGTAAAGTCCCCCGCGACACAGGATTTATTCCTAATGCGGGATTTGTCCTTTTTAAAAAAAAAAGCAAAAGAAGAAAGAAAGAAATATTTATAAAACTGTCAACAAATTGTTGTTTGCATTCTAATAAAAAGTTCTTTGATTCAGTACCTATTGAATAATATTGTAAGATAACGAAACTCCAAAGTCACAATTCTGTCATATTATATCTATTACACGATTTAAGAACATCACTACATATACGGCATTTGTAATATATCAACTACTGGCTGCCCCGGCGAACTCCGTATCGCTTTTTAAAGATCTTTTTTCTTATTCCTTTATTTTTCAAACCACTTTACCAGGAAATTCTTAAGAAAGTTACTAAAGCCAGCAGTGCTTAATTTAAAATTTCAATATTTATAAAAATATACAAACAAACGAAAATGATTTTTATTTATAATTCATTTCCCATCGGCCATCTTGAATCACGAAATAGATGTTGTATGAATCACGAAATAGATGTTGTATTTGGATTCTTAAACATCGGAGACGATACCCATATTGATTTTAAAAAAAATACCCATCCGCCATTTTTGATCACGAAATAGATATTGTATTTAGATTCCCCACCCCTTTAAATATCGAAGGCGATACCCATATTGACTTTTAAAATTTTCTCATCCGCCATCTTTGATTTCCCGTACGCCATCTTGGATCACTAAGTAAATTTCATATTATTAATCAGCGTCCCGAAAATCTCGAAAACGATACCCATATAGATTATATCCTATTCGTTTAGCCTTTTTTTACCTTTGACCCAACCCCTTCTCGTTTGACCATTTTATTATTTTTGTCTGGAGGATTTGACAAAGTCGCTTAGGCTCGATACCTTCGCTTGAATGTTCTTTTTCACGGCTCTTTAGTCGACAAGTATGCCCACAGCCTTAGTTGCGATGAAATAGCCGGGGAGCTAAACAATGGCAATAAAAGTTACATTAGTCCCGCGACCGAATCCGACCGGGGCCTATAAATGTGTCCCCGGGATACAGGTTGTTTTTATTAAAATCAAGTTGACTTTATTTTTGTAGTAGCGTTTTAACCCAGTGCATTGTTGTTTTACTGTAAACGCTTTTTGATAAATGCTGTACTAGACTTCGCCTGCGTGGGTGTGGATGTTGATTATCGCGAAATAAAACCTATGTTTTATTCTGATTTATAAGCTATATTACTACAAAGCTTTATCAAAATCCGTTCAGTAGGTACTATGTGAAAGAATTGCAAACGATCATAAATTTAGCTTCACAAACTTCTAAATTTCTAATTATATAATTCAATGGTCTGACGTTTAAGAATTGTTAAAGAAAAATAGAAACAGCCTGATTCTGTTGCTCAATCTACAGATATTTTGCTATTGATAGCCAGTAATATACATATGTTGCTGATAAATGCAAGATGTGCTTATATGGGTAGGTGACAAAAAAAGAAGTGGGTTGCCACCAACAGAAATGAAAACGTGAGAACTATGGCTTCAAAAGGCTATATTACTAGTCTATTTTATTTTCAGAAGCTATTTTATGGATTAAAAACCACTGTGTATCAACATGCAACGTTTTGGCAGGTAAATATTGTCATTACTTTTGATATATTTCATGTATACTGGTAGTTTGTTAAAGCCTTTATGAAAATTGAATAACGCTACATTATTTATATATTTTGTTTCATCGTTAATTTCTTCATTATACCAAGATCATAATTATTATACAACATTTTATTCAGTTAAACTAAATATATATTCGTAAATTATTAAATGACAGGCTTTTATGCAAGCGACGATAAAATACTAGCGGCTTTAATACAAATAGTGTGGCGATAATTATATTTTCAATGTAAAGAGAAAATATCATACATTCACTTCATCATCATCATCATCATCATCTTCAGTCTTACAGTCCACTGCTGGACTAGGCCTCTCCTTTGACAGGAGGGATTGGCCTACTATACCGCGCTGGCCAAACGGGTTGGTATAGGGTTTGTTTCAAGTTTTCCTTCTCTTACAGTGCTGTTCTCTGCATAGTATGGTCCCTTTGTCGGCTTTTACGACACTCACGGGATGATATGGGGTGGTGACATTCCGTATTCTTAATCCGTCACCACACGGATTACATTCACTTCAGGACTATGAATATTAAATATTTTGCTTTTGTCTTGATGCTTTTGAATACGTATTTTTGTATGATTATTTAAACTTTTGATATTTAAGTTTTCAATATTTGTAAGGGTCTTTTATTTAAAATTAAAATTAATGTTCAACAAGAAATATATTTTTATACGTTATTGTTGTGCTCATAATGATAGAAATCAAAACTATAAAGTAAGGTTTAATATATGTACCTGAAAATGTGCCGGAGACGAATTCTTTCATTATGCCATCATCGACAGAAGCGGAGAGACATAGACCTTATCAATACATTCATTACAGCTTTGGAATATCAAAAGGATTTCGTAGTCAACTCATAATTTGGCAAATAAGATACATCGTCATATAGAAAACAACTTTACCAACACATACAAATGGCACATAATCCTAAAAAATCAATTTACTGTACGGTTCACAACTTAATTGAAATTATAAGGTCTTTATAGCCTCCATTTATTTCGCGTAATATCTTAATTTTCCATTTGCGACAAAACGTGTTTCACAAAGAGAAAATACTATTTTAATATGAGAGTTTTAAAAATATATTTAAATTGCTGAGCGGTCTGCCGCGGTAAGTCTCAGGAGGATTTAGAATGTCGTTTAAGTTAACAATATGGCCTAGGTCCAGGTATATTACTAAGCTGCCTACATTTCAGAAGCCCATTAGGTACGAAATAAAAAATCTTAAGTGTGTTGTGAAAAGAGGTATTTATAAATATTACGATAATTGTATTATTTTAATGAAACTAGAGGCAATCCACAGCTCTGCCAGCACATTTTATTTTAGAGTCACCGCAGACTAGCTCCTTTTAGCATCTTCGACCGGCGACTCGGTCGCTTTTTAGCATCCAGATGCAGGGTCCAAATACTAGCACCGCACACTGGAAGATGCCGATCGCTGCGACTTGTCACTTAAAATAATAATATAGGGTCATCCATTAGTAACGTGATTTATGGCTTGCAAATTTCAAAATTGCTCAGTGATGATGATACGTGGTTAAGTTTAATTTCATTATTTATATAAAAAAATTGAAAATATTTTAACCAAACCAACATTGCCAGTCATATCGCCAACTACTGATCTTCTTTCTCTGAGCGTTATCCCAGTGTCAGTATGGGGTCCGCTTTCTAGTCTAACCGGATTTGGCTGAATATTAGCTTTTCCACGGAGCGACTGCCTGTCTGACCTCCGCAACCCAAAGGGATAGCGATATTCCATGGTTTAGACTAGTGTCAGTTTATTTAGAAGGTACTGACGCCCTGTAACGACTGTCAAAGATCTTCATGACAACCGGGACCGACGGCTTAACGTGCTCTCCGAGGCACGGGACAAGCGATAATTAACAATTCAATACGCACATAACTCCGAAAAGTCATTGGTGCGCGCCGTGGATTCGAACCCGATACCCTCTGCATGGCAGTCTGTTGGTATATCCACTCGGCTATCGCTGCCTTCATATCGCCAACTACTGATGTCAAAATTAAAACTAAAATAAAATATATTATACTCATTATTGTTGAGATTTATTTGTTAATTGAGAGATGTAGTACTCAAGGACAAGGGAATGCAAGGTAGGGCAATGATGTCATAGATAGAGCGAAGTGGAGGAGATAATAAAGGAAGCTTATCCCACTACCATGTGGGATATATCGCTAGGAAGAGAGATAGGGAGCGACATACTCATTATTCTCTTCATCTCTTGCCCTGGTTTCAATTTGTTAGGGTCGGCGCTGTATGACTTCTCCTCCATACTTCTCTCGTGTTGGGTATAAAATGAAAAGGCTTAATTAGCACATTTCATATATTTATACAGATTGTTAGCTGTTGCCCGCGACTTTGTTTGCATGCACCTGATAAATGTGAGCCAAACTTATTTGCTCTCCAAACTTACTCAAAATACATAGTCAAATTCAAAGTCAAAACTCTTCTTCTTTTCTCTATCACCAATCATTCGAGCATTTCCCTCTATTTCTTACATGTGTTTTTATGTTATGTTATGTTAATTATCATTTCTTCGCATAAGATGCTATGGGCGGACGATATAGTATACATAATACTAAATATATGTGTAATTCACAAATTGTTGTTTCGAGTCCAGACTCGAAACATGTGTTCATTGTGTCCGTTAGTTGTATGTTTGTAAAGTCCCAGCGACACAGGATTTTGTCCTAATGCGGAAGATGTCTTAGGGTCGGCGCAAACGGGCCACCGACCACAGCCACTAGTGGCCAGCCACTTAACACACTTTTTTCATATATTTTCTATAGACGCGCAGCACACGTGTGGCTGGTGGCGGCCATTCACTACAGAAGTAAAATATATGAAAAAGTGTGTTAAGTGGCTGTCGCTGGCCACCAGTGGCTGTGGTCGGTGGCCCGTTTGCGCCGATCTTTATTGAGAAAAAAAACGAAAAAAAATATTTGCCCTATTTTTGCATGATAAAATAATTATTAGTATATCATGCATCATACTACTAATTACCGATAACAAAGCTATTTTAAACTTATGCTGGCTCATTAAACAGTTATTGGCAATTCGATCTTACAAAATAGAAGCATCTCGCATGGAAAATAAAAATAATTCCAGAAATGGTTCAGAAAATTCAGAAACCAGAATTCCAAAATCGGTGCACCAACATAAAAAATAACCTTCAGACCGAATTAAGGACGTCCTCCTTTTTGCAGTAGGTTGACTACAAAGATGCTGGAGTATTAAAAAGCAACGAAAGATCTAAATACAGGCCTTTTCTTAATCCCCCACGATCGAACGAACAACGTTGTTTTATGATGCGTATATGCATTTCTGAATCAAGGATATTGTCCATGCAAAGAAAAAACAAGGACACGATATATCTATCTACACTTCTATCTCCCTGCCACCTATCGAGACTCACGTGATTAATGGATGACGCCTTACCATAGGTTGTCACTTATTTTTTAACCCTTAAATAACATCGTGGGGTAAACCCCACGATGTTATTTTGTTATAAAAAAATAAATATCACATTTTTGCACCTGGGGTAAACCCCAGGTGCAAAAATGTGATATTTATTTTTTTCTGCGAACTTGCGAAGGTAGTGTCATGTCCTTTCGTGTATTCTCTAAAGCTAGCAGTCACGTGGCGTAAAAAAATTATCCGTATAGCCTGCATAGGCATGTGAGGTAAAAATTACCCCAGGGTGTCAGTTACGCATGCTTTAATTTTTCATCAATTACGCACGATAAGTAAAGATGTATCTGACAGTCAATTAGCATTATGTCTAAAAGGATGCGGAGAGTGAAGATCGCTTGAATCACATTAGTAATATAATCACTACATCGTATAAAAAAAATCTGTCTTGTGTCTGTCTGTCCCTATGTATGCTTAAATCTTTAAAACTACGGAACGGATTTGAATGCGGTTTTTTGTAATAGATAGAATGATTCAAGAAAATGGTTTATATGTATAATTGACGCGGGCGAAGCCGCTGTCGACGTCTAGTAATATAATAATATTCTACCACATTCACACAATACCGTCTAGTCCTAAACAAAGCAAAAAAAAAACATTAAAACTTGTCTTTAAAACTCAGAATACAGCGATCATGAATCCGTTATGGAAATGAATGCAAACCTAACATAAATGCAACCTTTTCACATCAAGTGATCTTTTGTAGAACTTTTGGCATATCTGGTGTACAATTAGAATTTTAGTGAAATATTAAACGATTTTTAGCGTAACGTACTTCAGTGTTAATTAAGATTTGACTAAAAATAACCCCATGTGTACTACAAAAATAAATTAGTATATAGAACTTGTTCAGCTTTTTAATAGCTGTTTGGAGTAATTTTACCCCAAAGTTTAATTTATTATGTTGTAACCGAAAATAAGTTATTAATATGGCTATTAATAAAGGGTTAGACCATTAGTCTAACCTAAATTGACTGCACCGTTGGCGTAGTGGCTTAAGCGCCACTTGACACTGCGACGAGTGTCGTGGGTTCGTTTCCCACACGAGACAACACCAACAACACTTTGTGTGATCTATAATTTGTTGTTTTGAGCACATGAGGTGGTTTTGAGTCTGGGTGTTCAGTGTCTCCGTTGGTTGTACATATGTTTGTAAAGTCCCCCGCGACACAGGATTTATTCCTAATGCGGGATTTGTCCTTTTTAAAAAAAAAAGCAAAAGAAGAAAGAAAGAAATATTTATAAAACTGTCAACAAATTGTTGTTTGCATTCTAATAAAAAGTTCTTTGATTCAGTACCTATTGAATAATATTGTAAGATAACGAAACTCCAAAGTCACAATTCTGTCATATTATATCTATTACACGATTTAAGAACATCACTACATATACGGCATTTGTAATATATCAACTACTGGCTGACCCGGCGAACTCCGTATCGCTTTTTAAAGATCTTTTTTCTTATTCCTTTATTTTTCAAACCACTTTACCAGGAAATTCTTAAGAAAGTTACTAAAGCCAGCAGTGCTTAATTTAAAATTTCAATATTTATAAAAATATACAAACAAACGAAAATGATTTTTATTTATAATTCATTTCCCATCGGCCATCTTGAATCACGAAATAGATGTTGTATGAATCACGAAATAGATGTTGTATTTGGATTCTTAAACATCGGAGACGATACCCATATTGATTTAAAAAAAAATACCCATCCGCCATTTTTGATCACGAAATAGATATTGTATTTAGATTCCCCACCCCTTTAAATATCGAAGGCGATACCCATATTGACTTTTAAAATTTTCTCATCCGCCATCTTTGATTTCCCGTACGCCATCTTGGATCACTAAGTAAATTTCATATTATTAATCAGCGTCCCGAAAATCTCGAAAACGTTACCCATATAGATTATATCCTATTCGTTTAGCCTTTTTTTACCTTTGACCCAACCCCTTCTCGTTTGACCATTTTATTATTTTTGTCTGGAGGATTTGACAAAGTCGCTTAGGCTCGATACCTTCGCTTGAATGTTCTTTTTCACGGCTCTTTAGTCGACAAGTATGCCCACAGCCTTAGTTGCGATGAAATAGCCGGGGAGCTAAACAATGGCAATAAAAGTTACATTAGTCCCGCGACCGAATCCGACCGGGGCCTATAAATGTGTCCCCGGGATACAGGTTGTTTTTATTAAAATCAAGTTGACTTTATTTTTGTAGTAGCGTTTTAACCCAGTGCATTGTTGTTTTACTGTAAACGCTTTTTGATAAATGCTGTACTAGACTTCGCCTGCGTGGGTGTGGATGTTGATTATCGCGAAATAAAACCTATGTTTTATTCTGATTTATAAGCTATATTACTACAAAGCTTTATCAAAATCCGTTCAGTAGGTACTATGTGAAAGAATTGCAAACGATCATAAATTTAGCTTCACAAACTTCTAAATTTCTAATTATATAATTCAATGGTCTGACGTTTAAGAATTGTTAAAGAAAAATAGAAACAGCCTGATTCTGTTGCTCAATCTACAGATATTTTGCTATTGATAGCCAGTAATATACATATGTTGCTGATAAATGCAAGATGTGCTTATATGGGTAGGTGACAAAAAAAGAAGTGGGTTGCCACCAACAGAAATGAAAACGTGAGAACTATGGCTTCAAAAGGCTATATTACTAGTCTATTTTATTTTCAGAAGCTATTTTATGGATTAAAAACCACTGTGTATCAACATGCAACGTTTTGGCAGGTAAATATTGTCATTACTTTTGATATATTTCATGTATACTGGTAGTTTGTTAAAGCCTTTATGAAAATTGAATAACGCTACATTATTTATATATTTTGTTTCATCGTTAATTTCTTCATTATACCAAGATCATAATTATTATACAACATTTTATTCAGTTAAACTAAATATATATTCGTAAATTATTAAATGACAGGCTTTTATGCAAGCGACGATAAAATACTAGCGGCTTTAATACAAATAGTGTGGCGATAATTATATTTTCAATGTAAAGAGAAAATATCATACATTCACTTCATCATCATCATCATCATCATCTTCAGTCTTACAGTCCACTGCTGGACTAGGCCTCTCCTTTGACAGGAGGGATTGGCCTACTATACCGCGCTGGCCAAACGGGTTGGTATAGGGTTTGTTTCAAGTTTTCCTTCTCTTACAGTGCTGTTCTCTGCATAGTATGGTCCCTTTGTCGGCTTTTACGACACTCACGGGATGATATGGGGTGGTGACATTCCGTATTCTTAATCCGTCACCACACGGATTACATTCACTTCAGGACTATGAATATTAAATATTTTGCTTTTGTCTTGATGCTTTTGAATACGTATTTTTGTATGATTATTTAAACTTTTGATATTTAAGTTTTCAATATTTGTAAGGGTCTTTTATTTAAAATTAAAATTAATGTTCAACAAGAAATATATTTTTATACGTTATTGTTGTGCTCATAATGATAGAAATCAAAACTATAAAGTAAGGTTTAATATATGTACCTGAAAATGTGCCGGAGACGAATTCTTTCATTATGCCATCATCGACAGAAGCGGAGAGACATAGACCTTATCAATACATTCATTACAGCTTTGGAATATCAAAAGGATTTCGTAGTCAACTCATAATTTGGCAAATAAGATACATCGTCATATAGAAAACAACTTTACCAACACATACAAATGGCACATAATCCTAAAAAATCAATTTACTGTACGGTTCACAACTTAATTGAAATTATAAGGTCTTTATAGCCTCCATTTATTTCGCGTAATATCTTAATTTTCCATTTGCGACAAAACGTGTTTCACAAAGAGAAAATACTATTTTAATATGAGAGTTTTAAAAATATATTTAAATTGCTGAGCGGTCTGCCGCGGTAAGTCTCAGGAGGATTTAGAATGTCGTTTAAGTTAACAATATGGCCTAGGTCCAGGTATATTACTAAGCTGCCTACATTTCAGAAGCCCATTAGGTACGAAATAAAAAATCTTAAGTGTGTTGTGAAAAGAGGTATTTATAAATATTACGATAATTGTATTATTTTAATGAAACTAGAGGCAATCCACAGCTCTGCCAGCACATTTTATTTTAGAGTCACCGCAGACTAGCTCCTTTTAGCATCTTCGACCGGCGACTCGGTCGCTTTTTAGCATCCAGATGCAGGGTCCAAATACTAGCACCGCACACTGGAAGATGCCGATCGCTGCGACTTGTCACTTAAAATAATAATATAGGGTCATCCATTAGTAACGTGATTTATGGCTTGCAAATTTCAAAATTGCTCAGTGATGATGATACGTGGTTAAGTTTAATTTCATTATTTATATAAAAAAATTGAAAATATTTTAACCAAACCAACATTGCCAGTCATATCGCCAACTACTGATCTTCTTTCTCTGAGCGTTATCCCAGTGTCAGTATGGGGTCCGCTTTCTAGTCTAACCGGATTTGGCTGAATATTAGCTTTTCCACGGAGCGACTGCCTGTCTGACCTCCGCAACCCAAAGGGATAGCGATATTCCATGGTTTAGACTAGTGTCAGTTTATTTAGAAGGTACTGACGCCCTGTAACGACTGTCAAAGATCTTCATGACAACCGGGACCGACGGCTTAACGTGCTCTCCGAGGCACGGGACAAGCGATAATTAACAATTCAATACGCACATAACTCCGAAAAGTCATTGGTGCGCGCCGTGGATTCGAACCCGATACCCTCTGCATGGCAGTCTGTTGGTATATCCACTCGGCTATCGCTGCCTTCATATCGCCAACTACTGATGTCAAAATTAAAACTAAAATAAAATATATTATACTCATTATTGTTGAGATTTATTTGTTAATTGAGAGATGTAGTACTCAAGGACAAGGGAATGCAAGGTAGGGCAATGATGTCATAGATAGAGCGAAGTGGAGGAGATAATAAAGGAAGCTTATCCCACTACCATGTGGGATATATCGCTAGGAAGAGAGATAGGGAGCGACATACTCATTATTCTCTTCATCTCTTGCCCTGGTTTCAATTTGTTAGGGTCGGCGCTGTATGACTTCTCCTCCATACTTCTCTCGTGTTGGGTATAAAATGAAAAGGCTTAATTAGCACATTTCATATATTTATACAGATTGTTAGCTGTTGCCCGCGACTTTGTTTGCATGCACCTGATAAATGTGAGTCAAACTTATTTGCTCTCCAAACTTACTCAAAATACATAGTCAAATTCAAAGTCAAAACTCTTCTTCTTTTCTCTATCACCAATCATTCGAGCATTTCCCTCTATTTCTTACATGTGTTTTTATGTTATGTTATGTTAATTATCATTTCTTCGCATAAGATGCTATGGGCGGACGATATAGTATACATAATACTAAATATATGTGTAATTCACAAATTGTTGTTTCGAGTCCAGACTCGAAACATGTGTTCATTGTGTCCGTTAGTTGTATGTTTGTAAAGTCCCAGCGACACAGGATTTTGTCCTAATGCGGAAGATGTCTTAGGGTCGGCGCAAACGGGCCACCGACCACAGCCACTAGTGGCCAGCCACTTAACACACTTTTTTCATATATTTTCTATAGACGCGCAGCACACGTGTGGCTGGTGGCGGCCATTCACTACAGAAGTAAAATATATGAAAAAGTGTGTTAAGTGGCTGTCGCTGGCCACCAGTGGCTGTGGTCGGTGGCCCGTTTGCGCCGATCTTTATTGAGAAAAAAAACGAAAAAAAATATTTGGCCTATTTTTGCATGATAAAATAATTATTAGTATATCATGCATCATACTACTAATTACCGATAACAAAGCTATTTTAAACTTATGCTGGCTCATTAAACAGTTATTGGCAATTCGATCTTACAAAATAGAAGCATCTCGCATGGAAAATAAAAATAATTCCAGAAATGGTTCAGAAAATTCAGAAACCAGAATTCCAAAATCGGTGCACCAACATAAAAAATAACCTTCAGACCGAATTAAGGACGTCCTCCTTTTTGCAGTAGGTTGACTACAAAGATGCTGGAGTATTAAAAAGCAACGAAAGATCTAAATACAGGCCTTTTCTTAATCCCCCACGATCGAACGAACAACGTTGTTTTATGATGCGTATATGCATTTCTGAATCAAGGATATTGTCCATGCAAAGAAAAAACAAGGACACGATATATCTATCTACACTTCTATCTCCCTGCCACCTATCGAGACTCACGTGATTAATGGATGACGCCTTACCATAGGTTGTCACTTATTTTTTAACCCTTAAATAACATCGTGGGGTAAACCCCACGATGTTATTTTGTTATAAAAAAATAAATATCACATTTTTGCACCTGGGGTAAACCCCAGGTGCAAAAATGTGATATTTATTTTTTTCTGCGAACTTGCGAAGGTAGTGTCATGTCCTTTCGTGTATTCTCTAAAGCTAGCAGTCACGTGGCGTAAAAAAATTATCCGTATAGCCTGCATAGGCATGTGAGGTAAAAATTACCCCAGGGTGTCAGTTACGCATGCTTTAATTTTTCATCAATTACGCACGATAAGTAAAGATGCATCTGACAGTCAATTAGCATTATGTCTAAAAGGATGCGGAGAGTGAAGATCGCTTGAATCACATTAGTAATATAATCACTACATCGTATAAAAAAAATCTGTCTTGTGTCTGTCTGTCCCTATGTATGCTTAAATCTTTAAAACTACGGAACGGATTTGAATGCGGTTTTTTGTAATAGATAGAATGATTCAAGAAAATGGTTTATATGTATAATTGACGCGGGCGAAGCCGCTGTCGACGTCTAGTAATATAATAATATTCTACCACATTCACACAATACCGTCTAGTCCTAAACAAAGCAAAAAAAAAACATTAAAACTTGTCTTTAAAACTCAGAATACAGCGATCATGAATCCGTTATGGCAATGAATGCAAACCTAACATAAATGCAACCTTTTCACATCAAGTGATCTTTTGTAGAACTTTTGGCATATCTGGTGTACAATTAGAATTTTAGTGAAATATTAAACGATTTTTAGCGTAACGTACTTCAGTGTTAATTAAGATTTGACTAAAAATAACCCCATGTGTACTACAAAAATAAATTAGTATATAGAACTTGTTCAGCTTTTTAATAGCTGTTTGGAGTAATTTTACCCCAAAGTTTAATTTATTATGTTGTAACCGAAAATAAGTTATTAATATGGCTATTAATAAAGGGTTAGACCATTAGTCTAACCTAAATTGACTGCACCGTTGGCGTAGTGGCTTAAGCGCCACTTGACACTGCGACGAGTGTCGTGGGTTCGTTTCCCACACGAGACAACACCAACAACACTTTGTGTGATCTATAATTTGTTGTTTTGAGCACATGAGGTGGTTTTGAGTCTGGGTGTTCAGTGTCTCCGTTGGTTGTACATATGTTTGTAAAGTCCCCCGCGACACAGGATTTATTCCTAATGCGGGATTTGTCCTTTTTAAAAAAAAAAGCAAAAGAAGAAAGAAAGAAATATTTATAAAACTGTCAACAAATTGTTGTTTGCATTCTAATAAAAAGTTCTTTGATTCAGTACCTATTGAATAATATTGTAAGATAACGAAACTCCAAAGTCACAATTCTGTCATATTATATCTATTACACGATTTAAGAACATCACTACATATACGGCATTTGTAATATATCAACTACTGGCTGCCCCGGCGAACTCCGTATCGCTTTTTAAAGATCTTTTTTCTTATTCCTTTATTTTTCAAACCACTTTACCAGGAAATTCTTAAGAAAGTTACTAAAGCCAGCAGTGCTTAATTTAAAATTTCAATATTTATAAAAATATACAAACAAACGAAAATGATTTTTATTTATAATTCATTTCCCATCGGCCATCTTGAATCACGAAATAGATGTTGTATGAATCACGAAATAGATGTTGTATTTGGATTCTTAAACATCGGAGACGATACCCATATTGATTTAAAAAAAAATACCCATCCGCCATTTTTGATCACGAAATAGATATTGTATTTAGATTCCCCACCCCTTTAAATATCGAAGGCGATACCCATATTGACTTTTAAAATTTTCTCATCCGCCATCTTTGATTTCCCGTACGCCATCTTGGATCACTAAGTAAATTTCATATTATTAATCAGCGTCCCGAAAATCTCGAAAACGATACCCATATAGATTATATCCTATTCGTTTAGCCTTTTTTTACCTTTGACCCAACCCCTTCTCGTTTGACCATTTTATTATTTTTGTCTGGCCCCTAAAAGTTGTGGCGTAATTTTATATAGCCATTTTGGAATAATTGGGCTATCAAAGGCAATAACTACTAGTTCCTGAGATTAGCCGACATTATCTTTTAGCCTTTTTAGCCTTTTGCCCGGCCCCAAAGGCTCGAAGCGTTATGTTATAAATAGCCTATAGCCTTCCGGAATAGCTGACCTATCGTATACTAAAATAATTTTTCAGATCCAACCGGTAGTTCCTGAGATTAGCGCGGTCAAACAAACAAACAAACAAACTCTTCCGCTTTATTATATTAGTATAGATTCTCTTCGTATATTAGGGGCAGCGATAGCCTAGTGGAGATACCAACGGACTGCCATGCAAAGGGTTCGAATCCAAGGCGCGCACCAATGACTTTTCGAAGTTAAGTGCATATTAAATTGTTAATTATCGCTGCCCCCGTGCCTCGGAGAGCACTTTAAGGATG
The DNA here is from genome assembly GCA_944739405.2 of Euclidia mi. Lineage (NCBI taxonomy): Eukaryota > Metazoa > Arthropoda > Insecta > Lepidoptera > Erebidae > Euclidia > Euclidia mi. The sequence goes on along the minus strand of OX123193.2, from coordinate 73,058,904 downwards.
ATTCACGTTACACCGGGCCGTGTCCGGGCCGGGCCCCGGCCGGGGCACGGCCGTGGCACGGTCAAATATTCATTGTATTGATTTGTATGAAGTAATTCACGTTAGGCCGTGGCACGGCCGGAGCATAGCCGGGCCACGGCCGTGCTCCGGCCGTGGGTATTGTTTCCCGGCCGGAGGGCAGTTGATGATTTAGGCCGGAACACACTGAGCTATAATTATAAATTAATATTAATTATAGGTCGTTATATTATGGTATATTTTTTTTTGTAATCGGTGAGTGACCACACACGCTGCTATAACTTATATTTTTACTACGTCACCAAAAGTTTGTCGACAGATATCGGACAATATATTTTGGTATAGCACGATACATGTTCGTATAGCAAGATACTTTAACGCATATTTTGATATATTTTTAGAACATGGTGTTATTTGACCAAAACACGGTCTACGGTAATGATCTCTTACCGTGTTAAATAACACGGTAAGAGATCATTACCGTACGGTCATCATCGTCCTAGGGTTTTTCCAGTTGCATCCAAGATTTAGAGCCCGGGGTCCGCTTACTAGTCTAACCAGCTAGGCGATTCAGAATCCTTCAATATCTCATTTGGCATTCGATTCTGTTAATTGTCAAACGAGCTACCTCCTTTTCTGCCAAAAATATCGCATTGCCCATTAATTTTATGCTTTCACTATCTATACACATTCATTACTCATCATACAAAAAAAAACCTTGGCAACACTGCCACGGTATAAAACGCGCTCCGTATATTTAATTTTCAAAAAATAGTTACAGTGCAGCAAATGCAATAAAACCAAATTAAAAACATCAATTACAGTCTATTAAGTGCGTGAAAACGTTATCTCAACAAAGTTTAAGCTATAAGTGGAATAAAAACAACTCTTAAGTTAAAACCTACTCTGAGTGAAAAACGTAAATAAACAGTACAAAAGTGCCGAACAATACGAACCGACAACAATTCAGTGTAAATAGACTCGAAATAAGTGACAGAAAGGTATCAAAAGTGTCTAAATAATAACGAAAACAAAACTGTGTGTAAGAGAAAAACAGTTGCAATTCAAACTCAGTGAATAGTGTTTGACTGTCAATAGTGATTTATACAAATGAACATCTACTTATAAACCACATTTTATCGCAACAAAATAACTACCTTGTAGCAATTAACTATATTCAAACGATTAGGTGGCACGTTCGTTTTATCCAGCGCCTTAAATCAGAAGCAGGGTGTTCGCATCCCGTGAAGAGAAAGTCTTTTTGGACATCTTTTTGTATTTTTTCTCTGCGTACCTATTTCAAAATTAGGAATGGCTGAGAGTAACATAACTTTTCGAAAAACCAAAATCATAAACCAAAATATTTCAATGGATTCTTCTGGGTCTCCTGACTCGTATTATACACAAAGTTTACCTGATTTGTCCACTGCTGGATGCAATATTGAAGAGCTGATGGAAGAGATCAAAAGTCTAAGATCCCAACTTGTGACTGCTCATACGGAGGTTGAAAATCTATTACATGAAAATACCAAATTGAAAAGCCAAATTCATCAACAGAATATTGCAGTCTCAAATCTTAAAACTCTCTGTAAGGAACCGCAAAGTCAAAGAAAAACATCACCGAAATCCACAAAATTCAAAAAGACGAAACAAATTACAAAACATCGTAGAAATTCGTATTGTAAAGAATTAAACTCAAGTTGTACAGATCTCGGACTCATGAATGAGATTGCCAATATATCATTAACAGATGGCGTTACTGGTCACTAAACAAGCAAAGATCAACTGGATGAAAATCAAAACACAAACGATTTACGTAAAGAGTCAACAGATGGCATAACTGGTTCATCTAAATCCAGTTCGGATGAAAAGAATCATCGTCATATATACATAATTGGAGGACAAAAATGTAAAGGCTTGGCTGAAAAAAATATTAGTACAAGAATTAAAAGCAATTATGAAGAATACAGGGTGATGTCTACAATAAAACCATATGCGCCAACTGGCGAATTAATAAAATCTTGTAATGGTCTAATAGATTCAAAAACCAATTATTTAATCTTAGGAATTGGACAAAATGACACTAATCCTACTACATTACAAATGGAGTTGGCAGCAATGTTAAGTAAATTCAAAAATATTAACATTTTACTATTGAGTGTAACTTACAATCCATACCTTAATGAATGGAAACTAAACAATCTTTTGAAACAGATTTGTCTAAATGTTCCTAAATGCAAATTCATATCCTTACCTGACATTAAATCTAGAAATGCATATTTGTTCAATCAAACCAAGACATTAAATTTTACAATTGATTCTTATGATTATGAAATGAAATATATAACCAAACAATATACTAAGGTGAGACATTATCAAAATCAAATAAAAATGTTGCCTAAAAAGGGTACCATCCCATTTTACTTTCCAATTATAAAAAAACCTATTACTTCTAAAAAAACTGAGTTAAATTTTAGTATCACTAGCAACCCTGTAAGTAATAAAAAGATAGTGCATACCTTTTTTCGCTAATAAAGTTAAAAACATTGTGTAATATTACACCTCTGCCTACCCCTTCGGGGATACAGGCGTGAGTCTATAAATATAAAATAAAATAAATAAACATTAGTACATCTACATTGTTACATCAAAATATTGCAGGTTTGTTAAGCAAAATTGATATGGTAGAGGTATGTTTAACAGAGCTTTTTAGAAAAAATATTCATATAGACATACTGTGTTTTACAGAAACTTTCGTAAAGTCAGGTGATGAGTTAAACATACACTTTAAGCAATATAAGTTGGCTTCTTTCTTTTCTAGAAAAAAGGAAAAGCGAGGAGGTGTCTGTATCTTAGTTCATAAGTCATTAGAGGTCAGAAAAATTGAGTATTTAAAGGAATATAGCACAGAAATTTTTTTTGAGTGTTGTGGTGTGGAAATCCCAGCCTTAAACTGTATTGTTATATGTTTATACAGGATACCAGGTTCAAATACTCATGTTTTTTTTTTAAATTTAGAGTTATTATTATACAGGCTTCTGCTGAAACATAGAAAACATATCATAGCGGCAGGTGACATTAATATAGACACTTTGAAACATTCTAACAATTCACTAAAACTTTTAGATATTATATCAAATTACGGGTTATACCAACATATTACTACGCCAACACGGCAAAACTCTTGCATAGATCATATCTTTAGCAATAAAAGGATATCTGCAGGTAGTACATATGAGCTTTTTCTATCAGACCACAATACATGCCAAATATTATCATTTCCTTCTAAAAAACAAAAGCCTCAATTAAGCTATTGGTATAAGAATATGAGGGATTACTCAGCTGATAATATCAGAAAGTTTAAGGAGGCAATGGAGAGTTTGTCCTGGCATGAAAGCTGTAACGAAAATGACACAAATAGAGCCTTTGAACAATTTCATGACATTCTTACTCTATTTCATGGTTTATGTTTTCCATTGGTAAAGGTAAAATTTAATGCGAATAGGGCTGCACCTAAATGGGTAACTAGAAGCATTAAGATTTGCTGTAAATATAAAAGGACGATCAAAGTATTATGTTATCAAGGTAAAAATGAGGACACCAAGTTAAGATATATAAAATACAATAAGTTACTTAGAAAATGCATTAATACATCAAAGAAACTGACAAATCAAATATACATACAAAAATCTAAAAGTAAAAGTAAAGCTACATGGAATGTTATTAAAAATAAAGCAGATACAGCCAATAACCATAGTGTGCTAGACTCACTTATATCAGAAAATGAGGTCATAACAGATGCAGTAAAAATTGCAGTTGCGTTTAATGATTTTTCATCTCAGTATCAGATATAGGGAGCACAACTAATTTGCCCCATTCACAACATAGTAGAAACACAAACAGCATTTTTCTACGACCTTGCACAACAAATTAAGTTTTGAAAATAATACATTCATTGAACAACACAGCATCCGTGGGCTACGATGAAATCTCCACCCTTTTAATAAAATCTAGTGCAACGGCATTAGCATCTGTTTTAGGCCACTTGATAAACTTGTCTTTTACCAACGGAATATTTCCTGACAAGTTAAAAATCTCAATTGTTAAACCTCTGCATAAAAAAAATAGCACATTACAAATTAATAACTATAGACCTATTACTCTCATACCAATACTGTCGAAAATTTTTGAAAGGGCTATGCACATAAGATTAGTAGAGTTTTTAGATAAACATGAAATCATAAAGGAGGAGCAAAATGGTTTCCGGAAGGGCAAATCAACTACATTAGCAGCTTTCTCATTAGTTAAATCCATCACTGAGTACATTGACAAAAAGCAGTTAGTTTTGGTGCTTTTCCTAGATATGAGTAAAGCTTTTGATCTAGTAAATTTTACAAAGCTACTTGACAAATGCGAGCGCTATGGTATAAGGGGTACAGCGTTAGAATGGTTACGTAGTTATCTTTATGGTCGATCTCAATGTGTAGAAGTGACTCAAATGGACGATAAATTAGCCTTAAGTTCGTATAGATCTAAATTTCAATAAAGTAGGGCAGGAGAACCACAAGGTAGCATTTTAGGTCCACTCCTGTTCTTAATATATATCAAAGATCTACCGAACAGCACTACACATAGATGTGTATTATTTGCTGACGACATATCTGTGATTATTCCATCGAGTAAAAATCATGAGGAAGAATTAGGGCTAACACTAAAAAATATAATATGTTGGCTAACACAAAATCATTTAAAAGTTAATTTATCGAAAACCAAATATGTTCAATTCTGCAATTACCAACAAAAATCACAAGATATCAATCTTACATTTGAAAATGAAAAGATTAGCAAGGACACCAACATTAAATTTCTCGGACTTACATTAGATGAAAACTGTAATTGGAAACTACACATTGATTCATTATGTAAAAAGCTAAATAGGTTTGTCTATGCTCTAAGCCAATTACGAAAATCGGCAAATGAAGAAAACGCACTTACAGCTTATTATGGTCATGTAGGATCCATTTTAAATTATGGTATACTGTTGTGGGGCAATTCAACGCATACATATTTCAAGAGCATTAATATAGTTCAAAAAAAATGTATCCAAACAATTTGTAAGGCCGGGCCACTAGAATCGTGTCGCCCACTTTTCAGAAAGTTACGTGTTTTGACTTTGGCATCTATGTATATATTAGAAATTGGAATGTTTGTTAAAAAGCAGCAAAAATTATTTCACAAAGTCAGTGAAAATAATAAATATAGTACAAGGTACCCTACAAAACTACAGATGGAGTTGTGTAGAAGCACTTTTCATCATCGGAATTGCCACATTATGTCTATCAAAGTATACAACCATATTCCTCAATCTTTTAGAGAGTTGCCAATTTGCAAATTTAAATCAAAATTAAGACAATGGCTGATCGAAATGTGTTTTAATACAATTAAGGAATTTTTCGACTATAAAATCAATACAAATTATTATTGACAATTAAAGTGACATTCCATATTATTTGTATACCTATTATAATTATCTTATTGTTTTTGTTTTAATTATTATTACTATTGTTTTAACACTGTATGACATTAATTACTTTCCTTCATGACATTGTCTCCATATAAATTAATGATATTCGTATTATAATCAAATAATTGTATAATCGTAAGTTATTAATCTTAAATCAACCTATTTAATTTAACTGTGATGCTTGTTATGTAAATTTTCGCATGCCTGACAAGTGCGAGATGTGCAAAGAGCCTTATTATCATTATCTACCACCTAAGTAATGTAAACCACATCTCTGGCGAAATAAAATTTTCATTTTCGTTTTCATTTTCATTACTAAGTATAATAAAAATCTTGTTTGAAGATTATTTGGTTGATCGAATGCAGAGAGTCAGGGTTGGTGATGTCGTCAGCGATGACCAGTCCGTTGTCTGCGGTGTGCCCCAAGGTAGTGTTCTGGGATCTACGCTCTTTCTTACTTATATAAATGACCTATGCAACCTTTCTCTCAGGAACGGAAAGATAGTCACGTATGCTGACGACACCGCCCTAATATTTCATGGTGATTCCTGGGATGATGCTTTTGTGTCTGCACAGCTAGGTTTTAATAAGGTGACCACATGGCTCAAAGGAAATGGACTCACTCTTAACGTTGAAAAGACGCATTATATGCCATTCACTATCAAGAGCAGTTCATCATCAACAACTGACAGCCATGATATAATATATCATACATGTCACCTTAGCCATCCCTGCACTTGCACTCAACTTACCGTAGCCTCCAAAGTTAAGTATCTGGGAGTCGTAATAGACGATTCACTGAACTTCTGTCACCATGTGGACTTACTATCCTCCAGAACGCGGAAACTAATGTCGATCTTTAAGAACTTACGGCACATAGCGGACACTCAGGTCGTCAAAAGCATTTATCTTGCCCTATGTCAATCCATTATAAGCTACTGTATTACTGTGTGGGGAGGAGCATGTAAAAATAACATGATCAAAGTCGAGAGAGCGCAAAGAGCAGTCCTTAAAGTATGTCGGTCCTTGCCATTCCTCTTCTCTACCAAGGACCTGTATCAGTTAACTGACGTCCTGACTGTGAGGCAGTTGTTTGTTTTAGGGATCGTTCTCATACAGCATGCCAAACTTACTTTTGATCATACTAAGCTGAAAGGTAAACGCAGAAATTATCACACTTGCGACACCCTGAATGTCCGGTGGAACACAGCGTTCTCATCGAGATTTTTTGGATTCTTAGGAGGTTACTTATATAATAAAATTAACAAAGAGCTCAGCATTTACTCACTTACTCGTTACAAATGCAAAAAGGTGGTCACAGCCTGGTTGAAATCTCTTAGTTACGACGAGACAGAAAACCTTATACACATTATTTCCTAAACCGACTGCACCCACACCATGCGCGCATACACACACACACACACACACACACACACACACACACACACGCACACACGCACCAACACAGACACACCCGCACGCACGCACGTACACAAACACACACACACACGCACGCACGCATGTACACAAACACACACCAACACACAGACACACACACACACACACGCACACGCACACACTCTCATTCATAAGTAATGCATGACTAGTGCTGCACGTATCCAGTGTTTGGAGAGGCTGGTAATCTGTCATACAGGTCTCCTAGTACAGATACCAGTCTATCACATAGTGGCATATATAGAATAAGCTTATATTGTGCAATTATGTATTTTGTTACTATGTGAGAGAGAAACAATAAAGTTATATTATTATTATTATTATAAAACTGTAGAGGTTACATTAAAGATATTTTGACGAAAATTTGGTCTCATCATCTTCTAATTCCTTATACAGTGTGGCGAATTCCCCTTCCGTTTCGCGTTTCCACCAGGCTGGGTGTATCTTCTTTTGGTACTTTCGGTTCGTTTTTCCAATGCTTCGTCGTCAATGGCAATGGGGATAACTGCCAACTCAATTTGTGTGAATTGCATTTTAATTAGTAATAATTACAAACTATCACCTTATGTGACGCTATCCCAACAAGTACCGACCGGCACGGCCGTGCAATGAATGCTCGGAAACAGCCCGGTGTAGCATCAATGCCTAGCCCGGCCGGAGCACGGTGGATTCGACATGGCAGGGCCCCGGCCAGGCCCCGGCCCGGTGTAACGTGAATCATCGAGCATTGATTGCACGGCCGTGTCTGTCTGTTCAAGTACGGATTGCGACAGACGAAAGAGAAAGAATACCCACCGACATTACGTGAATTACTTCATACAAATCAATACAATGAATATCTGACCGTGCCACGGCCGTGCCCCGGACGGGGCCCGGCCCGGATACGGCACGGTGTAACGTGAATCATGCTAACCGTGTCCCAACCGTGGCCCGGCCGGGCCCGTCCCGGCCCGGCCCCGGCACGGTGTAACGAGAATCATCCTTTAAGCCGTTGAGTCGGTCCCGGCTGTCATGAAGATCTTTGACAGTCGTTACTGGGAATCAGTACCCTCAAATAAACTAATACTGGTCTAAACCATGGAATATCGCTCTCCCTTTAGGTTGCGGAGGTCAGACGGCAGTCGCTCTGTGGAAAAGTGGATATTCTGTCATATCTGTAACTAGACTAGACTTTAACTAGACCAGTTAAAGCGGACCTCGGTAAGTCTTGGATGCAACTGGGGTAACGCTAGGGCGATAATGATTCTCTTCGTATATTTACCTCAGACAGACGGATATCTTATGATACTAAAACAACATATATTGTTAATTGGACACAGGAATATCGACGTCCGATTTGGAATTTGTTGGCATACAATATAAGTAGTTCTAAATGTTTGAGTGCTCTAAGTACATACAACTCACAAGTCCTTTAATGAGTTATGTCTGCGTCTTCAAGAGTAATATTATAACTGTAATATCGGAAATATATTTAATGATTGAAACATTGTCATGCGGTGTATTTCACGTGGTGCCAGTGGTTTGTGCACTCTATGCATTTTCCCAGCACAGGCCCTCTCCGCTCCAGTCCTAAATATAATTTACTTTTTAAAAAGACTATTTAATTACTTAAGACAGAAGTTGGTTACTTTAAGTTTAAAATTGTTGATACGATAAAAGACACTGTACTCTCTATAGAGTGAATATTTGAAATGAGTCTGAGGCAGATGTAGCCCAGTAAAGTTTTGAGCACTAGACAAACGACGTATCCACATGCACTGAAACCTCTGTCACTTTACCGCAAACGTACGCAATTACTCAGAGGACTGCATGCCTCCGACACACTGCAGGAATGTGGGCCGAGCCACTTGCGATGTATACCCGCACACGTTTTGATGACAACAATGGAATCAAATCATTCCCTTGAATACTACAGTTTAATTATGCCGCGTTCGACGTTTTGTATTATTAAACCGTTTACAATATAAATGGAGGACAACAATTCGAGGTATTATTACTTTTTAACCGACTCCAAAAAGAGGAGGAGGTTCTCAATTCGGCTGTATTTTTTTTTATGTTTGTTACCTCATAACTCCGTTATTTATCGACCGATTTCCAAAATTCTTGTTTTGTTTGAAAGCATATACTTTCAGGTAAGTCCCATTTAAATTTTATCAAAATCAATCCAATAGTTTCATTAAAAACTCAAATTTTATCAAAATCAATCCAATAGTTTCATTAAAAACTCAAATTTTATCAAAATCAATCCAATAGTTTCATTAAAAACTTCAAAATTAAGTCATCCAAGTAAACGAAATTAAGCATTTACTGTGACTTTTCTGCAGGGGACACTAGAATAGTCGCGATCAATGGGCCTACTTCGGGCTTCATTACCAGGTATTGATGAAACCGGGAGGAAGAAAGGTTGGAGGGTAAATCTATATACTCGTATATAAAATTGCTTGGGCTGACTGATTCATCAACGCAGAGCCAAATCCACAGGGGCTTGAGACTTGAAATTTTGACAATCGATGCATTTTATGACGTAAGCACCCACTAAGGAAGGATTTTTATACATATTTTTTGTTAGAAAAAATAAACACGCAATTCAGATTTTTTCAAATCTAACAACTAAGAGGGTGATATAAAGTTGAAAGAGTATGTAGGGTAGAAAGTTTGTATGGGAGGTCCGTCATTTTTAAAACGATAGCGTGTAATTTTGTGTGCAAACTTCTGGTTAGAAATATAACAAATACGTGTTTTAGCGATTTCTTAAATCTACCGTTTAAAAGGGTGAAATAGGGGTTGAAAGGCTTTATGCGAAGTGAAATTTATTAAACCAGCTTCTGATTAGAAATAAGTTATCATAATTATATTTACGCGTTTTTGGAAATAGGGGTTGTATTTTTATATAGAAAGTCCGTCATTACGCAAGAGCGAAGCCGCCAACTGCTAGCTTATACATATAATAACATTGATTATAAATCCCAGAATAACTAATAGGAGTACGGTTTAATTCAAAGAGCAGACGATGAGTACGTTCTTCAGTGTTTACACGATTTAATATTTTTCACTGTAAGCCCGCATTTGTGATAAACTCTTTTCACGCAGTTCACTACTTTCTCTTGAATTGGCCTTGGACCGAGATTCCCTACTTTGAGATAGACGTTTCTCCATTTCTTCGCTAGTTGTGGAGTACTGCTCACATCTCTGGGCCGGAGCGCCAAACTATCAGCTTGATCCACTTGACTCCCTACAGAGACGAGCTGTTCGAATCGTCGATGATCCCGATCTCACGGCTAGACTAGAGTCGCTGGAGCAGCGGAGAGACTTTAGTTCTCTCTGCGTATTTTACCAACTCTTTCACGGGGAGTGCTCCGAAGAATTGTTTAATTTGGTACCAGGGTTACCCTTCTACCAACGTACCACTCGCCGACGCAGTAGAGTTCACCCGTACTACCTGGAAGCGTTCTCATCTAGTACGGTGCGCTTCCAGCGATCTTTTTTACCACGTACTTGTAGGCTCTGGAATGAACTACCTGCTGCGGTGTTTCCCGAGCGCTATGACTTATCCTTCTTCAAACGAGGTTTAAAGAGAGCATTACTTTCACGGTAGGCAGCGGCTTTGCTGTGTATACCCTGATATTAGCGAAGTTTATGAGCAGTGGTTACCGTTTACCATCAGATGGGCCGTTTGCTAGTCTGCCACTAGCAGCAATAAAAAAATAGTTTTATTTAAACGGCGCTGTCTCATATGGGCAGCGCGTTTAGTAGGTCTACCCGTCTTTGATCGAGAGGAGAAGTGCCTGTGTCACGTTTAGGTTGACTCAGATACTCACCGGACACGGATGTTTTGGAGAGTATTTGAACTAAATCGGCCGCGAGGCGACGCCGGCATGCTACCACTGTGGCAGTGACCTGGACTCTCCCCAGCATACGCTCTCTGAGTGTCCTGCATGGGAAACCGAGCGGCGAGACTTGGTCTCTGTTATCGGAGTCGAACTTTCTCCGCAGGCCGTCGTCCAGGCCATGTTGGCGGAAGACATCCGGTAGGATGCTGTGATCTCCTTCTGCGAAGCGGTCATGCTCCAGAAGGAGGCCACCGAGCGGGATCGCGAGAGAGCTGATCCCGCTCGCAGACGCAGGTGACGTCGTGGTGGTGGCAATGGCCGCTAGCCCAAGATCTTCCTTAGGCCCGTGGGTAATCAGAGATGGCAATCTGGCTGCCCGACCACGAACGACCCCGAGAAGACAGCGGTCTCGGATAGCCGAGGAACCACTGTACTCGCACAGTTTGAGGCGCTACCTCATACTGTGCGAGTGGGGAGGACACTTCCAGAGACTGAGCCCTACTTACGGGACAAGCGTAACGGGACCCAGGAGCAGCACACCCGCGTTCTCTGTATCCCATTCTTTGCCCGCCACGCGGAGAGGCACTCAGCAAAAGAGTTTCCCCAGTAAAAAAAAAGTCTAAGTACCCATCTTTAATTTCGATAAATCAGATAACTGCAGAAAGGAAAATTCACTAAAAAACAGGAAATAAAAATTTTTTAACAAAAAATAACCGCCTCCAAAATCTGAAAAATGTGTGAAAATAGCACTAAAAAGTAAAAAATAAATTCCGTTATTTTTACTTCAATTTACTTATAAACATCACCTATTCAATTGAATATTATATACTTGTACGAATTATACGTATCTACCACTTAATTCACATACCTGACACAATACATATTTTTATATAACTAACGAACTAAATTAAATACCTATCACCAGAAATCAGATAAATATATTATATTTTTGGACTAAGTACTTAGAAAAATATATTTTATTAGGACTATAATATACAATTATACTTTTTTTTGGAGTCGGTGCCAGCCAAACATTTTAGTAAATAATTTCTTGATAATGTACAAAATATATATATCCGTGTGGTGACGGATTAAGAATACGAAATGTCACCACCCCATATCATCCCATGGGTGTCGTAAGAGCCGACAGAGGGAGCATATTAGGCAGAGAACACCACTGAGAGAAGGAAAACTTGATACAAACCCTATACCAACCCGTTTGGCCAGCGTGGTATAGTAGGCCAATTCCTCCTTTCAAAGGAGAGGCCTAGTCCAGCAGTGGACTTTTAAAGGCTGATGATGATGTACAAAATATATGAAAAGCTGTATTGATACGATAATTTAGCAAAACTTTATCAAACTTGTAAGTAATTTACAAATGACGAGAAATCTAATCAACAAATATAAATAAAATTTTGGGAAGTTTTCTATAACACAAAATATATGTACCTAAAGTTACATTAACACCACAATGTAGGATATAACCAAACCTATTTTGCAAATAAAGAAAACAACGCAACCTGGCAATAGGCGCGACAGCCCAATTACAAATTAACCTAAATACCTATTTACAATTACCTATCTAACCAAAACAAGAACTTAAAGCGATACTTGGAACAAATCAAATTCTGAGAAGATTTTACAAAAAGATCTCAAAATTTGAAAAACAAGAAAAATTTAATTATGTAAAGATGCAATACTAAAATGCAGCAAGAACCAAATCAGACCTATTTCAATAAACACAGATTTCGTGTATAAATAACTCTAAAGAACCACAATCCACTTCAATACAATAATTACCTACATACAAGCGCATAGAAAAAATGGATATCGGAGACAACCGTCAATCACGTCTGCCCTCACGCGTCTGCCCTGCCCGCGTTCGGGTCTGTCACTTAATAACATCTTTAATTGTTAAAATCTCAGCTGGCACCGACTCCAAAAAAAAGTATAATTGTATATTATAGTCCTAATAAAATATTTTTTTCTAAGTACTTAGTCCAAAAATATAATATATTTATCTGATTTCTGGTGATAGGTATTTAATTTAGTTCGTTAGTTATATAAAAATATGTATTGTGTCAGGTATGTGAATTAAGTGGTAGATACGTATAATTCGTACAAGTATATAATATTCAGTTTAATAGGTGATGTTTATAAGTAAATTGAAGTAAAAATAACGGAATTTATTTTTTACTTTTTAGTGCTATTTTCACACATTTTTCAGATTTTGGAGGCGGTTATTTTTTGTTAAAAATTTTTTTAACCAAACTATTGCGTTCGACATTCCTGAAGCGGTTTCAATTTGGTTCAACTACGAGCACAATTTAGACACTTGTAAAATGCCATTCCTGAGGGAATCAGCACAAAGCAGTACCTCTCCCCACCACCTCCCCCCTCCGACACTCCGTCTTTACCCCTCGAGTCTTAGAACAAAGCGATTAGAATTAACTATTTGGTGGACTGTACTACAAGTTGGCCACTTAACCCATCAGCTGTTTTAACTGATCTGTGTTTGAATGCCTTTACTTTGTGGCTATTTCACTTGCTACACTGATTTTTGGTGTCAGTTAATTGGAGCGTTTGATTTTGGTCTTAGTACTTTAAAACATATTTGATTGCTGCAGTTCCGATCGAGAAAATCTGTGTAAACAAATATCGTGTTGTGAGATTTTAGTGAAACATGCAGGATATCATGAGTACCATTTGCTCAACGGACAACCACCATACAAAATTGTATGTAAACTGTTCACCAATACATTTATATAAGAGGCAATTCCCTGACTTAAAAACAAGTTATGATACCTAAGCATTTTCTACAATTGTCTTATTTGGTTGTCTGTTTTAGTACAAGTGGTCGTAAAGAGGGTTAATTTTATTGGCCGTTATTAATCATAGGATAATAATAAATTATAATAAAAGATCCTAATAAATTTCCTTCTTTGAAGTCGTATTTATCTATGAATGATACTATGCGCTAAAACTTTAACTTTAAATCATTTTCAAAGTTTATTTCTATCACAGATAATATAATACTATACTAGATAACTGTCTACTGTTTATCAAGTGAACAAAATCGTCGAAAACTATATTAGTCGTTTCATTGTTTCAGCCTGATTTGTTTTCATTTTATCTGAAAAGAAAATCGCTCGGTACTGGAGCTTTGCCACCAAAGCCTCAAATCCGTTCAAACCTTTTTATTAACCCTAGAAGCCCAATCTACTCGTACGTCAATTTGACGTATACCGCGGCGAAATAACTCTATATCTTTTCCGTTTACCATCGGATCGCTTTAAACTCCCGAACCAATTCAGTGGCCGTCAGGACCTCGTAGGACACGTTTGCGTCATCTCGGTAAGTGCCGCCATTCTCGTGGAATGTGATGTTGCACGTCATTTCGATGTAAGATTGGGCTTTGCGTAAGTTTTGTAATTGTTCCAAATTTCTTTTGTCGTGATTTATTGGAGTTATCTGTCTTGTTTAGACACATTTGTCATAATATAGTATTATATTGGTAGGTTAAATATAAAATGGAGTCCCATCGACATCTAAACTGGGACAAAATAGCTTCAATTTTAGAAAATGACGGTGATTGTTCTCCTTGTATTCGGACTCCGAGCATGAAGCTTGTGTAGAAATAGATGATGTCAAGAGTGATAACGAAGACACGATGATCGACCACATTGAGGATGCAAGCCCAACAAGCAGACATGTGGACCCTGAAAATCATGCTTTTCTAGTATTGGCTAACCTTGATGTAACTTCATCGACGTCACACTTTACCTTGCCTTAGCGGTCAATACGTGGAAGAATAACCATATATGATCAACTATAAAGAGACGTACGATTGGAGGGACTTCTGTTATTAATTTTATTCGTCCAAATAGAGGACCAACGCGAATTTGTCGCAATGTTGTCAACAACATAAATTAAGCACAGATTTGACGGCACCTTGGATGCAAATACGACTAGAGACACCCACTTTGTAGAGGACTGTACGTGATAATACACCAAATATAAAAAACTGGTACTGCCACCTCCAGAGATTATTAATGATGACCTAAAACTAAGAAAACAACGCTATTGCGGACTTTGTTCATATAAAAAAAGGCGGATGACCAACGCGCAGCGTGCCAAAAGGCCATATACGGAGAACACAATATTGATACTTGTCAAGACTGTCTATATAGACTGCTTTTTTCTATTTTAGTAATAAAATATTATTACAGGTTAATTAAATTTTTGAAAAATATGCAATACAAGTAGATTTTTGTGCTAATTACCTAATTATAAAAAAAGAAAATAGTTTTAAATTTTGGTTGATTTAATTTTTCCTTGATTCAATGATAGTACTCTGATTGAATTAATAAAGAGTATATTATCATTAAATGTATTTTATCTATTATTTAACTTGTATTTTTAATAACTAATGCAAACAAATATTGTTATCTAGAAAACAATAGGAAAAACACAGAGATTTTATTTTTACACGTCATTTTGACGTATGATTGGGCTTTATAGCCAGTGAAATATGATTGGGCTCTCGACATGAATACCTTCAACACCAAGTGACCATAGACTTAAATAATTATGTTGTGAATCTTGATGTTTTCAGTTTGAGCCCTTGAGAAATAAGTTTCAACAGACAGACACACCGACATGCGATGGACGGGCAACATGTAAATAAGAAGTAATGAAGTTCACTTTTTTAGGGAAAGCACCCTAAAGATAACTTCAATCTGTAGCTATGCCGTGACCAGGTAGGCAAAAATCATTATTATATCAGCCTTAACGTTAATCCAGTTGTACCCAAGGCTTTCGTCTGCTAGTCTAACTAGATTTGAAACCATTATTAACATTTCTAGCTTAAGTACATATATAATTAGGTAATACAAGTCTACCTTTTACTAATTTATATAAATAAAAACCAGGATGTAAAATCTGGAAACTCGTAAAACAATCAATCAGAACATTAATTGATTTAGAAGATTTAGAAGAATTTGCAAACATCGTTTAAACATATCTCCATAACAGAGTTTTACTATTTTTATTTTATTAAAGTAAATATGCACGATTTTATACGTCCGTATAGTTTCGGAGTATTGCGATTGGAACGATTTAGTCATCCAGCATGACGTATCAACTGTTTCGTTGTGCTAGCTATAATTATAAGTAAACCTATTGTTATCTTTAAATCTAGAAAGAGATGGCAATAGACAATAAGTATCTGATGAATTAGTCTTATTTATCTTATTTTAATATTTTATGTAGTTTTAGGTGGCACGTCTAGGTGTAATTCACGCAGCCGGAGCTCCGGGCGAAATCAAGCGAGATATAAATTATTACAGTAGGTATATTAAAGAATAGAACCTGCAATTCCCGAAACTATACTCAATAATATGTTCCCTAAGAAATATTTTATCGAATGTCAATAATATAAATCTATGTTACCCGCATTGTTCCGTCTACATATTCCACCCGGGATTGAATATAATAAATTGCAATGAAACCGTTTTCTTGGGACCACGTTTACAACGTAATGGTACGGTGGCCTTACATACCATAAGTCTAACTCAAATAAATTATTGTTCCCCTACATAGAGTCTTAGGCCTTAACCTATTCGAGAAACTGCCAAATGCTACTCAAAAGGTTTCAAGTTCAAATCCATGGACCACACCACATTTGTTTGAATTTTCGAAGGTATATGTGTATAAACTTGTTGATTATGACTTGCTAAATAGTGAGGATAACATATTGAGCAGAGAGCCTAGAGAGCTCCCTCTTATCATATTGAGAAGAGAGCGTAGAGAGTTTGTATACAGGGCAAATGATGTTGGTAGCTGGTTTATATGAAAGTTGGTCCGAGTGCTGTCATAGAGTGCGCAGACAATGTTTGCCGGGAGTTATATAGCCCTAATTTGAATGTTTATGAAGATGCAAGTTTTATTTATAGTTAGTGAGAGTCATTAACAAATTCATATATCTCAACTGGGTTATATTTCACCTGGAAACTTGTCTTTTACGATCTGATACAGAGATTTAAATAATGAGCAGACTATAATAGTCGACATGTTTAGGCCAAGCGTTCAAAACCTCAATAGCTCAATTCCTTGCAATCATGCAACGTCATCTTTAAAACAACATGGTAAATTAATTACACACATGTATAGGAATTTAAACTTTCGTGGTCATTTAAGCTTATTTTAAACTGTTTTTCTGGATATATACCACGTACCTTTGTTTGGAGTAACCGATATTTCGGCACTGTTTCACGGATGTACTGAGGGTATTGCGGGTGGATGAATGTTACGAGCAAGTATAGCGGTCTACCCGCTTTCTTACTCGTTTTTTGCGTTCAACACCACTAGCACTGTTATCACTATCGCACTGTACCCGATCACGACATACTATACTAACTACGTCAGCTCGCGGTTTGACTTTGTTATTTTCACGGGTTTTACATAGACGTACCACTGGATGCCAGATACTCGACAGTTGAAACCCATCCTCTCTATTGAAATGTTTGCACTTTTTAATTTCAATAGCCTCCCTAACCATTCGAGGTATGTAGTGGCGTTCTGTCGAAAGCACCTGAGGGTTATGTAACTCAATCCAGTGGTCGGTACCCGAGTCTAAGAGGTGTTGAGCTATGGCCGACTTGTGTAGTTCATTATTTTTGACTGCCCTGATGTGTTCCTTTATCCGGCAAGTGATGGTGCGTTTAGTTTGTCCTGTATAGGAACTCCCACAGCTGCAGTCAATTTTGTAAACACCTGGCTTTTCCAAGGGATGACTGTCTTTCGGTGTTCTTATATATTGCGACAGTTTCTTAAAAGGAGTGAAGATAGTTTCAACTGATACCTTCTTGAGGATGTTGGCGACCTTATCTGTCACTCCTTTGACGTACGGTAAGTACGCTGAGTGTCGTTAAACCTTGAAGTCCAGGTGTTTGTGAGTATGTCTGGGTGGTCTAATTCGCCTACTGTACCCGTTCTTGTGTAGAACGTCGCTTAAATGTGAAAGTTCCTTATTCAAATGTTCCTCGTCACACAAGCTGTATGCCCGGTCGGTAAGACACGTTATAACGAAATTCTGTTGACGTGGGTGATGATGTGAGTCGGCGTGTAGATAGGAATCTATGTGTGTTGGTTTTCTGTATACGGAGTGGCTCAGGGAACCGTCACTTCGTACGGCTATCATAACGTCAAGGAACGCCATTTTTCAATCCCTTTCTATTGCATAAGTAAAATCCATTTTGCTGTGGATGCTGTTTAGATGTGCCAAGTATTGACGAACAGTTGCTTCATCGCCTTCCATCCTATCCCTTTTCCCAACCCCAAGGGGCGGCAACGCATTTGTGA
Source organism: Euclidia mi (assembly GCA_944739405.2). Classification (NCBI taxonomy): domain Eukaryota; kingdom Metazoa; phylum Arthropoda; class Insecta; order Lepidoptera; family Erebidae; genus Euclidia; species Euclidia mi. The sequence continues at coordinate 73,040,715 of OX123193.2, read as the reverse complement.
CTTCTGTGGTGTTGCTTGTGTCCATGGGCGGCGGTAATTGCTTACCATCAGGCAATCCGTCTGCTCGTTTGCCGCCTAACACTATAAAAAAAAACACAACTTCACGCCTTTGTCCTTGAAGAAGAAGGTAGAGGTGTATTACACGCTCACACGTTGCCAGTTATGTTTCAGTCTCAATGTAATAGGGAGCGAGCCTATTGCCATTTAACGGACACATTATTAAGCGAGCGATTATAAACATTTTTAATAAATATTTTTTTTTAAATTAAAGTCAGACTATATGTACGACTGGGCTATCGCCTTTTTTTACAACGAAACAAATACAGTACATTAAATAATAATGTAAATAGTAAATTCAGTCTCTAAAATATACACCGATGTAAAACGTACATGTTTAAATAACTTACGCAAATAAACCATTATTAAAAACTACATACATAGAAAGATCGAAGCATGTAATATTGTCACTTATCTTTTAATTGTAAAACTCCACAAGACGACGTGTAAGGAGTGCACGTTGGTGATGACACCAACGTGCACTCCAATTCTATGGAAGAAGCGACTACAAAATATGTTGTTCGTTAAACAAACTTGTGTCTGAGCTTCAAACGAGATAGTACGTCACAGATTATCATTTGATGTAACGCTGAATTAGATTTACAGATAAAAAATAAGTTAAAAGACTAAAACCCGACCACGTAAAAAAGGGGGTCTCAAAAGGACGAAACAAGAAAATAGCTCAAAGCCGTGGTCGCACGGGTTTGTGTGGTGCTGGGTGTTTCTAAAGACAAAGACAAAGACATTTATTGCATAACTGTGTAGTAAAGTACATGGATGTTAAATATGTATAATGTATCAACAGTTTACCCGTTACGGGCATTGCAATTATATAATATTAGATTACATTTTAATAATGCTTGCAACTAATAAAATTATTTTTAAGTAAAAAAGAACCGACTTCAAAAACACTAAAGAACTAAAAAGCAAAAAATAATTGGTTATGGAGCAAAACTTTTTGGAGTCGGTACCAAGCCAAGTATTTCTGATCTGACTATAAAACCTCTACACTTTTTTATATAACTTTCGTTGTTAATAGGATAGGTAGTTTGTAATTTAGTAACATTTTGCGTAAGGGCTTGGCACCGACTCCAAAAAGTTTTGCTCCATAACCAATTATTTTTTGCTTTTTAGTTCTTTAGTGTTTTTGAAGTCGGTTCTCTTTTACTTAAAAATAATTTTATTTTTTGCTTTTTAGTGGTATACTAATAAAAAATAGCAATAGGTGGTAAGTAGGTACATAGGATAGTGTAGGTGGTACATGATGGGAAGGCCTTCCTTACTTGCCTCAATTCTGAAATGTAGACCTGTAACTTTCTGGCACATTCAAGTATTTTTTTGTTTTCAACTAGCCTAAACACGTTCGTTTCAGTTCCATCATCAGATTCCGAAAATCATCCAGTACCAAAGTGTTTGCCAAGACAAAGCAAACGAGCCTAAACTCGATGAGATTGCGTTATTGTATTACAAAAATCCCATGGCCACTTTCCTACTCTATCATCAGACTTTGGAAAACATTCAGCACTAAAGTCCGTGTAAAGACAAATCGAACGAGTTTACGAGTCCAAACTCAATGGGATTGCGTATTTGTATTACAAATATCCCATGGCTACCATCCTGCTCCATCATCAGAGTTTGGTAAACATTCAGCACTAAAGTCCATATAAAGACGAATCAAATGAGCCCAAGCTTAATGGGATTGCATCTTTGTATTACAAAGATCCCATGTGCCCGGTAGATGGCAATAGGCTCGCCCCCTATTATATTGGGACCTAAACATAACTGGCGAAATGTGGGTGTGTATACACCTCTGCCTACCCCTTCGGGGATAAAAGGCGTGAAGTTATGTTATGTTATGTTAAGGATCCCATGCCCACCTTCCTCCTCCATCATTAGACCCTGGAAAACATCCAGTACCAAAGTCCATGTAAAGACGAATCAAACGACCCTAAACTCGATAAGATTGGGTTGTTGTATCACAAAGATCTCATGGTTACCTTCCAGCTCCATCATCAGACCATGGAAATCATCCAGCATCAAAGTCTATGTAAAGACGACACAAACGAGCCCAAACTCGACGGCATTGGGTTGTTATCGTCAAATCACTTTAAGTGTGCTTATAAAATTTGGAGAGTTCCTTCGATTTTTTCAGGATTCCATGATCAGATCCTGACCTGATAATCATGGGACCAACTGGGAGGTATACTCTTTCAATACAAACAAGAATTTTTGAAATCGGTCCAGGCGTCTAAGAGAAATCGGGGAACATACATAAAAAAAAAAGATTCCGACGAATTGTAAACCTCCTCCTTTTTTTGAAGTCGGTTAAAAAATTCATGCATGTTATAAAATGCTTTTTCCAATAACCACTTTTTTAATCTTATTTTAAACAAATTGCTATTTAGCTCTTTAATTTCTAGAGGTAAATGGTTAAATACTCTTATAGCAGTGACATATGTGCTTTTGTAGTAAATTGATTTATGGATTAATGGCATGCTTAAATTATATTTGTATTGCGTTCTTACATTAGGTTTTAGATTAAATTTAACATCAAAATATTCAGAATTACATTTAACAAAGAGACTAAGGCCCACTTGCACAACGATTCTTAAATTGAATTAAGATGTATTTAGCGAGAAAAAAAATATTAAACACCACTAGCGTCTTGCACAACGAAAAATTTGTCGAGTAATATGATTTAAGAACTGTCAAAATTAATTACCGAAAATCGGCTGTTTAGTGGCTAATTCCATTTAAGAACTGTCACACTGATGTTGGCATCTTGTCATTAGCGACGAAAATTATCAATAGTTATATAACTGGACCGGACAACGCAGCAGGGGGAGGCCTATGTCCAGCAGTGGACGTCCCTTGGCTGACATGATGATGATGATGATATAACTGATAACAATGTACCAACTTGTGTTATTGTTAACCCTAGAATCCTACACTATTTGGCGCACATGTTATTCCTACACTGAGGTACTGGAACACCCCATACTAAAATGACTGTATCCTTAAAATAAAAAAAAAACAATTCATGAAAATACGTTTTATTAAACATAATCGGTAACTTGAGATCACAAATCAGCCTTATTACACAAAGTTAAATGTAGTTTGAGCAACAGCGCTTGTAGGATTTGGTCCTTTTTTGAGGATCACTATAATGGACTAAGTTGGCATCCGGTGACGGTCATGTATCAGTTCCAAACCTAATATCAAAACTGTCTGCTGAAACTTTATATTTGGCTTATTATTTGATCTTGAACACTTATAAAGAACCCAGGAATTACAACTGGTCCCAACTACTATTTCTTCCTCGCCAGATTTGTGGTCTAGAATAGAGCTTATTTCTTCGTAATTCAAACCTCTGACAGCCATCCGAAACAAAATAAATAAACTTCATTGAATTTTACCTTCATAATATCTAAAAATATCTGTATTTAATTCATATAAGACTATTGTTTTAATAAATAATCAAATTTAATAACTTATTACATATAAATGCATCAATCGTAATAAATAAATAATCTTACGATTTTACTACACTGGGGTACTGGCGTACCCCACAGCACTAATACCGGCGACCACACAACGCGGTCCCTCGTCACGGTATTGACGTAACGCGAGCGGTTGACACCAATCTAAAATACTCCAACGCGCGAATTCGTGGATATTAAAGAAATTGAGATATTTAGAAAACAAATCGGTGTGGGGTGCACCTGAACCTCATGTAGGGTTCTAGGGTTATTGCTCAAAAATGTCTAGTTATTATTTGTCAATGTCGTTGCTAGGCGACGACAGTGCGTTTTGTTTTATGCTTAAAGTATATATAGTCTAAGGTTTTATGCGAAACCATACGCATAACATCGTTAAAATCGTAACAAAAAGGCTTCATGCCATGAAACAAAACGTAGAAACTACTTTACCGACCTCCTAAAATGTTTAACTAAATCTAAGCGTTGTTGACGTTGTGCAAGAGGACGATAAATACTTTTAACTTAAATTATTTTATGCTGTTAATTCTGTTCAAAAAATTTAAATTAAGGAGTGACTTAAATCAAACGTTACGCAAGTGGGCCTAAGTTCCAATATATACACAGAAGTTAGCGTCAAGAAACCTTTTTCTTTAAAGACAACTCTTAAGGACTCGGTGGTTTGCATATTATAGATAACTCTTAAGGCGCTGTCCTAAGCGGCTGTTTTGGTAAATGAGGGGGTGAAGCAGGGGAGGTGAAGGGCGCGTAGCTCCGTCTTGTGCGGGGCGTCCCCCTTCATTCTCGTTGCGTGCGGCCGTATTCTGGCAACATCTGTATTTCAATATTTCAAAATCGCAAGCAAAACGTTTTAGCATATTGAATTGAGATACTGATATTAAAATTTAAATTACATTAATAAATCTATTTGTACAATATAGGCATAGCGCGATTTCTGTTCTCAGTAGCACCATGAGCAAAACTGGTTTACATTAGACGTTATAGGTATAGTTGACGAAAGCAGGTAAATACCTATATGCCGTAAGATGATAAAAATAATTAAGTCAGTTCCATGAATGGAGAGGCCCTTATTATTTTTGTTTTGTTTTTGTATAAAAATTGTGAAGCGGTTTATGGAATACCTACATCTAATTCCATTCCTGCCAGTTATTAAATCTATTTTGCAATAAATTGGCTGTGACATACGGGCGGACAGACAGACAGACATGGCGAATCTATAAGGGTTCCGTTTTTACAATTTTTGGCTACGGTACCCTAAAAACACAATACTGCCCTACTAAGCGCAAAAGCCGAATCTCAAGTAAAGCGAGTTACGAGATAATTGAAGTTTAGTAAAAGTTGATTTATTTTATTTCTTTATGGATGTTTTATTGTTATTATCGGTATAATTATTATGGTAAAGGTTTCGAAATACGTCGCCGTTTTTAGGGGTTGTGAGTGATTGGAGAAGGAGGAGGGGAGGTCTTGAAACCCCCCTCACCATTTTTACTTACCGGAAATACTTGGTTTCCTCTGTAAAAAAAATATCTCTAAACATCGGCGTGTATGGCACTGCGAACTTCCACATTCTTTACACTAGTTTAATAAACTAAGGCTGACGGAGCCTTGCTTCGCAGGGCCCCTATTTTCGGATTGAGGGTCAAAAGAGAACCTAACATAACCTATTTAGTTACTTATTACAGTCGCACCTAACCCTAGGCACTCGAAAGCAATGACGCATAAATTTGACATTAGCTGTATTGACAGCTTATGTCAAATTTGTGTGATCAATAATGATCATTCTAAGATGGCGGGTTTGCGTTTCGTTTCACGTTTTTCACATAAAACCTAAAAATGACATTTCTAAAACAGTACTAAAGTATAACAACTACGTTCCGTTTTGCATAATTGTCGAAGTATTTAGGAATTATTGGAATTTGTTTAAAAATATTTAGACGCAACTCCGGCAGCCAAAATTATTTTTAGGGGATTAAAACTAACTCCCTTAAGCCCCCTACTCCACCAATACACTCAAATTCAGGCGACTCGTTTCGAAACCCAACCCATTATTATTTTTCAAAATAGAGGAGATATCAAAATATATGTGGATATACCTTATTCATGAGATACTGCTATATCACTTAGAAAATTATAGAACTAAAATTTAAGCTACTGCTTTTTCGTTAGCTCTCCTCGTACATGTTTGTATGGAAAATTATATTTTTTTTTGTATTTTTGCTTATCACTAGGGAGTTGAGTCCAATTTGTTAAAAATTTTTTTTGGCATTTCTTGGCTAGCTCTTGAACAAATCGTGTTAGGAATTACTGCAGTCAAATGTGTATAAGATGTTGCAGAACTGTGATCTTTAACTTCACTGTAATTACAGTAAAGATAATTAGTTAGGTACTTTATTATTAAAAAAATACTATAACTTGTGTTATAGCAAACAGAGAAGTCACCTTCTTGCTTATAAATGATTGATTTTAGAAACTAAAAATATATTAGCTGTACTGAGACATACCTAATAATCGATTTTAAACTTTCGCTCTGCCGACCTTACGACCTTACGGCTTACCTCCGCGACCACGCTCGGTGCAAGACGAGCGAAACGTCGGAAACAAATAGGTATTTATACCTTAAATAAATTAATTGTACGCGATTAAGACCCGCTAATTTATTTTGTATGACATACCTAATAGTTTATGAATAATCAAAGTTTTACCCGATGTACCTAAATAGGTTTATGTTCACAACACAATAATACAACATGCTTTACCGCTTGTGTGCGGAATGCGGAGCGCCATATTAGCGCTGCACGCTGTTTATTGTTCACCGTGGCGGCATCTTAGCGCTCCAGGCGCTCTGACAAGCTAATGAATTTGCAATATAGGTATAGGTCGGTTCACGAAAGATGACCACTGCGCAGAAATCATTTTTTGTGAGGCGCGGGTGAAATGCCAATGGCGTGGCTCCGTTCTTGACGCATTCCCTAAATGCGTCAAGAATGGAGCCACGCCATTGGTGCACGAATGTACATATGCGCGACGGCCGCCATTTCTGGTCAACTTTCGTGAACCGACCCATACCAAATATTGAAAACTGTGGCAGCTATGTATTGTGAAAATAATTTATATAATTATATTATGCATAATCGATAACATAGTCAGTCATACTCATAAAAGACTCATATGAAAATAATTTATGTTACATATTTCATAATCACTTGGTCATGGATGAATTTCTATTTTATTACGACGCTTTCTTGTACAAATCCTTCGTAGAACTTTATTTCTCTAATTGTCCATATTTTATTCTTCAAATTATATATTATAAGCACAGAAACAATAACATATGAGACACAACAAGAATATAAACTTAGGTCCTAATTATATGTGCCCATAGTCACATGAAAAGCCTATTTGATTCAAAGTATTCAGTCTATAACATAAAACAAGAAATTACGAACTCAAATCGGCGTATTACAATAACAAACAAGTTTACGTAAAATATCGTGCAGCGGAGACGCAAGCGACATGACCTATCTCTCACAGGGCTCATAGCCGAATGATGAGGTCTGGGCGGAGCATAAACTAGCAACTGACACTCAGTACACCGCTTATGCTAATAAGGTTTAAATTGCCGAAGCGTTTCATATTGATGGAATCTACCGAGCGTCAAAATCATAGACGTTTGGCAGATTTTATTTAATTTTACAAAATATACACGTATAATATGAAAATAAATAGGGTAATTCTTTAGTTCATTAGGTTTCCTACAATATTATTAAATAAAATATGATAGCTTACGATCAAAATATTGCAAACAGTGAGACGAAAGATTATTTTTTGCCTCGTTTTTGTGATTTTTTTACCGTGATTCTATTTCATATACATGAAAAATTCTTTCAAAAGTCTTTTGTTCAGACTTTTGACTTTAAGCTAAATTTTTTGCTAGCTTGTAATATGTACCGTTATGGCAAGTTGCGCGACGAAAAATTAGGTGTTTCACGGCTTCTGAGGTGTAACAGCGCCTTATACATTTCTTTTGTAAAATAAAAGTTGATTCGACATTCGTGGAGTTACCCCAGTATATGTATAATATGTATGTATTTACAAAAAAAAGTAAATACAGAGTGTAAAAAGATCCTTAACGAAAACTAAAATCCCATGTTGTACCAATCACTACGACCATTTTTTACTTCGACACCATACCTGGGAAATTACTGGTTCAGGAGATATTGAGGCTCAAAGTTAATATGGAATTTTTCTAATTAGGTACAAAATTGATGCATTTACCCGCCATATAGTTCTTTAGATGCCCTATGACCCCATGAATAAGTAGGTATTTCGAGCATTGCACGCGCGCGCTTTTAATTGTGGTTTAAAAAATGTGAAAACTTTAAAAAATGTCGTTTCCCAGGTATTAATAAATTTTTGCTTAGTATGACTTGGCATGACGTCCACAACGAGTAGACTTCGGCTTGGTGATGGGTCTTGTGACACCCTGTATGTATGTTTATCCATTATCTAGTACCCATAGTACAAGCTTCTGCTTAGTTTGGGACTAGATGGTGTTGTGTGAATGTGGTAAAATATTATTATTATTCCTCTTTATTTATTTTCATTCTCATTAATCTTATTTTATTTAATTAAATCACTTAACAAAAAAAAATATTTAACCATATAAAATAGGACCACGGAGACCCACCGGCATCGGGCACAGGGACCAAGCCACCGGTGGTTAGGGCTCCAGAGAGAGGAACCTCCGAACGATGCGTGTCGTGTCCAGCAATACTGCCTTCTGTATAGAGGACTTGATCCAGCCGTCTAACGAGAGCCCCTTGAGGTGGTGGTCGAGGCTCTTGGCAATAAGACCATTTACGGTCACGACTATCGGTACAATGATCGCCGAGTCAACATCCCACATGTCGACAATCTCGTGAGCCAGGTCCAAATACTTAATTTGTTTATCTTTTTCGGCTTTCACGAGATTCTCGTCATGGGGTATGGTGACGTCGATGATCATTGCAAGGCGCTCTAATCGGTCTATCACCACTATGTCCGGCTTGTTAGCCACAATAGTTCTGTCAGTAATGATAGACCGATCCCAGTACAGAGTAGCACGACCATTTTCAAGAACTGGGTCGGGCACATACCTGTACTACGGTACTTCGGAGTTGACAAGTTGGTACTTTAAGGCCAGTTGCTGATGGACAATCCTGGCTACTTGGTTGTGTCTATGCAAATATTCGCCGTTGACAAGACGAGAACAACCGGATACTATATGTCTGAGCGATTCACCAGGCTGGTGACATGCCCGACATATGTCGGCCATCCCATCCCTCAGAATATACTTCCGGTAGTTGTTCGTCATGATAACTTCGTCCATAATTGCAAATACAAAACCTTCTGTTTCGGCGAAAAGATCGCCGAAACGCAGCCAGGACACCGAAGCTGGAAAATCTACATCGGGCCCATGCAAGGCCAAGTTAAATCGTCCATGCAGCTCTTTGCCGTTTCATACCTCCCTGCGCTCCTCTACACCAAGTACGGCAGGTTTGCGCCAGTTCTCTTTGGCCAGACCCAGCGGGGTAAGTCCGTTGTCCACAGTGATCACATCTCGGTGCACACCCGCGGCAGTGTGGAGAAAGTATTCCCTGAGATTGCACACCTCGCGATTGTGGAGGGTCTTGGCACTTAAGAAGCCACGACCCCCGCACTTCCGCGGGATGTACAATCTCATCACCGACGAACGCGGGTGATGCATCCGGTATGTCGTAAGTAGACAACGAACTTTCCTATTCAAGGCGTCCAATTCTGTCTGAGTCCATCTGAGTATGCTGAAGGAGTACATTAAGACTGGCATGGCCCAACCGTTACAGGCACGCACCTTATTTCCGCCCGATGGAAAGCTTTTTAAGACTTTCTTCAGGCGGCCAAAAAAACGCACCTGCAACGCCTGTTTCATACCAGCCTCATCAATGCCTAATGCCTGCGACATACCCAGATATTGATAGGTTTCGGTTGCAGAGAGAGATCTAAGTTGTGTGAAATTTGAAAGTTCTATACCATCAGATTCCACACTCCTGCCTCGCCTTACATGCATGACCGCACATTTATCCACACCGAACCCCATCTTAATTGAATTACTAAAGCTTTCGGTTATCTTTAGTAACTCAGTCAATTGGGGGTCAGTGGAGGCAAATATTTTGAGGTCATCCCTGAAGTGGAGGTGAGAAATAACTTGACCTCTACTCTGCAATCTATAGCCTAGCCCTGAACTTTCGAGCAAAGTGCTCAGTGGGTTCAGTGCTAGGCAAAACCATAGTGGACTTAAACTGTCGCCTTGGAAAAAACCCCACTTGATCCTTATAGGTACGCCATACCCGCAAGGCTGTCGACATCCTGGATAGCGAAGCACCGTACTCCACTGCCCCATACATGCCTTCAAGAGGGCGCATAGAGTTGCATCAACTTTGTACAAGACCTAATAAAAGCATGTTAAAAACAAAATAAATGTTTTACGTCTTTCAATACATTTTATTGAAAATGTTCTTTTAATAAATATAAATCTAATTTAAATGTGGTGCGACCGTTCTAAAGTAATGCGCATACAAATATTTCAGCAATTTATTTTTATTTATAAATCTCTATCAGGCCCTCTTGATAACAAGCATGTAGCTAAGCAATCCATCTCATTTTAAGCAACCACATTATTTTTATCCCTTCCTTGTTTACTGCCACACATCTCCCTCACTTATTAAGTTAGCACACTAGTGAGCATGCACTAAAGGCGCGTGCACACCCGTCAACTGTGAAGCTTCCTAATGATGTACACTCGTTATACAACGTGAATGTACACTAAGGGTTACTCTAATTATGTTCGTCAACAAGTCATTTTGTTGAGGAATAATGATATTAAGCTTGCTTTACGGATTATTTTATTATCATTCAAGATGCCTAGATATACCTACGTATGACACCCGGTGGCGTAGCGGGAGTGTAAGAGACTGCTAAGCCGAAAGTCGCGGGTTCGATTGCTGCTTAAGTCAAATATTTGTGTGCATGAACATGGATGATTGTCTTGGTCGGGGTGTTCCTATGCATAATATGTATAATTATTATGTTACAGCCAGAGTAATAAATCTCGATATATTATAATATAATACCTAGACATTATTTATAATATCTACTCAATTTGGACAAAGTAATAATAAACACCGAATTAATCACATTAGCTAGCTATTTTATATATCGGAACTATCATTAGTATGGGACGTCAATTTTGTTAAATTTGAACTGTGATGTGAAGTGTTGATACCGGCCAAGAATCAAGCAACCCGCCGACATATATAACATTTTGGTGCTCTTGGATGAAGTAATATAATAAGTGAAGTGAAGCTTGTAAAGTTTTATTTTAATCAGTTCTGTACAATAGGTTATGTTAGGTTATCTTGTGACCTTGCACCTTAAAATAGGAGCCCTGCGAGGCAGGGCTCCGTTAACTTAGCTTATAAAACATTGTCTCCTGACTCTACATTTCATTATAACGTGTTTTGGTGATCACGCCACGCTATATCGGAATGGTAAGGCAAATAATTCGTATCATATTTATTACTTTGACTTTTTTGGCCTGACTTTGAATAACATCCAGATTAAGTTATTAATTTATCAAATTGTCTAGGCAATTTAGTAATTATATATGTATATTGACGAGCCATTATGTATAATTTTATATTAATCACTTTGGCTTTAACATATATATTTACAAAAAACACTATACATGTACGTTTAACCATCGTGTAGTACTCGTAGTACAAACTCTGTTTAGTTTGGGACTAGATGGTGTTGTGTGTAAGTGGTAGATATTATTGTTATTACTAAGACGGTAAGTTTGGTGCAGTAGTCTTAGTGTTCAACTCTTTAAGCAATGCAACGAGTAATGTTAGGTTGGATTCCCGCACTGGACAACAGTTTGTACATACTCGTACATATATACATACATACACTTACGCCTTTTTTCCATCGGCGATCAACAGTTTGTGTGGACCACAAACTGATGTTTCGTGACTGAGTGCTTTTTGGGTCCACTGGTTGAATGTTTGTTTACAATGATAGAATTCATATCTAGTGGGATTTTTTAATGATGAAAGATACATAATTAGGGTAAGTCTTATGTGAATTCCAAACAGCTAAGACGCTAACGTCTTAGCTGTTTGGAATTCACATAAGACTAACCCGACAACACAATTGAATGTACTAAAATATCTATAACTATATTATAATGTAAGTACATGAGCACATTGTGCACCCACATACGTAATCCGCGTAGTATATGTTGGAATAACCACAATATCAGAAGCTAGATTTTCAACATATTTAGAGTAACTACAAATTAATGGGTCTAAAAACAATAAAACAAGCAGGTTATCGATTATTAGGTTTTATTGTAGGGTATTATAAAAAGGAAACAAGTGCTTACTAATAATCATAGGTTACAATCATTTATTATCAGGCTTATCCGTTAGCATTTTACACAAATGTTTAAACTTTAATAGTGAGGCGCTTCAAGAGTAAAAGTACAGATGGAAAATACACTATCACAAATTAAATAAACCACCTCAAAGTAAAATAACTGCCACAGTTCAATATGTTGTATCGTATTTAGAGATCCATAATTAATTATACAAAATTGACTTACAGTAGGTCCTTCTGGGTTAAACTCACACTTATTAGAAAATACAACTTGTCGACTCGGTGGTCCGCGTTCGAATGGCCGGTGGCCGGTCGCCCGATTTTAGTTATCAATGCACAGACAACTTTGACATCTGTCACGTTGACACTTGTCACGCGATCGAAGAGGGAATGGTGAATCAAAATGTTGCCGGTATATTGCAAAATAATTAAAGTATTAATTTATTGTTTTAATTTTATATATTTAAAATTCTAACATATATATATAACATAATTGAGATGATAACAATAATCCGGTTACATCCAAGACCTTCGAGCCCAGCCCAGTGCTCTAGTCGAACGAGATTTGACAGAATATTAGCTCTATTTTACCTGCAGCTCATGTATCTTACAAAACACCGCGACCTTATACATCATCATCTTCTTGGCCTGGTCCCAATCTATTTGGGGTCGGCGCAGTACGTCCTTCGCTTCCATTCTTTTCTGTCGCCCGTCATCTGATCATTTACCCCTTTCTCTTTCATATCCATCCTCACACAGTCCATCCATCTTTTCCTTGGCCTCCCTCTCCCTTTCCATCCCTCTACCTTCATATTCATCACTTGCTTACCTACATACATATCATCTCTTCGCATAATATGTCCATACCAAGCCAAACGACTTCCTTTCACTTTCTCGTCTATAGGCGCCACTTTCAGACTACCTCTCACGTATTCATTCCTAATCTTATCCATTCTCGTAACTCCACACATACATCGCAACATTCTCATCTCTGCCACATGTAATCGTTTTTCATCCATCTTCTTAGTAGCCCAACACTCAGCTCCATACAATACGACAGGCCTTATAACCGCCTTATATATGCGTCCCTTGAATTTCAAAGGCATTTTAGGATCGCATATTGTGCCCGAGACCTGTCGCCATTTCATCCATCCTGAGTTGATCCTTTGCCGAACATCTCGGTCAATTTCGCCGTCGTGTTGCAGGAGTGAACCGAGGTAGCGAAAGTCGGAGCATACTGGTAGGGGTATACCGTCGAGTGTAACCGGGCTTGGACTAGAGAGGCCGCCAAAGTCACAGAACATGTATTCAGTTTTGGTTCTGCTTATCCTAAGGCCTACGTTCTCCAGTCTCTGCTGCCACTCCTCCAGCTTGCTCTGCACCTCCTGTCCACTTTCTGCTACCAGGACGATGTCGTCGGCAAACAGCATGCACCAGGGTGCCTCTTCCTGTATGTCCGATGATATGGCATCCATAATCAACAAGAAGAGGTAAGGACTAAGAGCCGACCCTTGGTGCAAGCCTACAGCCACATCGAATCTGGCTGTGATTCCAGCTGCGGACCGGACTTGCGTGTGGCATTCAGCATACATAGCTTGGATCAACTTCAGGTACTTTTCAGGCACTCCTTTCTTCTTGAGGGCCTACCACAAGACTTCACGCGGTACCCGGTCATATGCCTTTTCGAGGTCAACGAATACCATATGCAGATTTTTATGCGCCTCCCTGTATTTTTCACAAATTTGGCGAAGTGCAAAAATGGCATCCACCGTACCTCGACCAGGCATAAAACCGAATTGGTTACGTGAAATCTCACTCTCTGCTCGCAAACGTCGTCAATTACTCTCTCCCATACTTTCATACTATGAGGCATTAACTTTATTCCCCGATAATTGTTGCATTCTTGGACATCTCCCTTATTTTTAAAAATGGGCACTAGGTAACTCCTGCACCATTCCTTGGGTACTGTCTCCTCATGCAACATCTTATTGAAGAATAAAGTCAGCCACGCCCATCCATCCTCCTCTAACACCTTCCATGCTTCTACTGGTATTCCATCTGGTCCTAATGCTTTCCCATTCTTCATTCCACTCACAGCCCGTCTTACCTCATCCTTACTTATTACATTCACTAGTCCAATATTCTCGCCTTGTTCTCAAGCATTTTGCACCAATCATTCTCTTCATTCATTAATTTTTCAAAATATGTTCTCCATCTTTCTTTAATCCTATCATTATCCGTAAGAACCACTCCTGTTTCATCTTTCATACACTTGATATGGGATACATCCCTCGCCTTTCTCTCTCTAGCCTTAGCCAGTCGGTATAAATACTTTTGGCCCTCCGGCTTCTCAATTAATCCGTACATATTGTCAAGGGCTTTTGCTCTAGCTAAGGCAACGGCTTTTTTGGCTCTTTTCTTACATTCATCATACTTCTTTTTCTTACTCTCTTTCAACGAGTCATTACCTTCTTTCATCAGCTGCCATTCCTTAAACCTTGCTTTCTTTTCCTTGAGCACACTCTGTACTTCCTCTGTCCACCACCAGGTATCCTTATCTTTCATACGTTTTCCTTTCGATTCTCCTAAAACATCTTTTGCCACGCACTTCATACATTTACTCATCTCCTCCTAACTCTCATTCACGCTGCAATCCTTCATATCGCCCATCTCAATCATTTTATCTACCACTCTATTTCTGAATTCTACTGCATATTCATTCTTCTCTAACATATGCCATTTTACTTTTGGGGGTAGCTGCTCCTTGGTTCTTTTCGAGCTCAGCCGAATTTTTAATTCGACCACCAGGAGTCTGTGCTGTGAGACTAAGTCTTCTCCCGGTATCACCTTACAGTCACCTTACACCGCGACCTTATACGAATACTACTAATACCAAAGCGTCCCCTAGCCCAGTCGATTATTCTAGTGAAACTATCAATACTCGACCACCCGTAAAATATTCAGAATACAAATCTTATCGTATAATCTAATGGCACAAATACAGTAAATTAGTCGGTTATTGCGTTTATGAGCCATTTGGGAAGAAAATATTAGGCTCATGGGGTCCAAGCGTTTGTATTTTATTCCGAGATATCTCGAAATACTTAGGCTAAAGAATTGGCGTAAAACTAGTTTATACTATCCTTCTGGGGACGTTAGTTGCTGACAAAACCTAAACTGGTCGTCTATTCTGTAGGTAGTAAACATAAACGTCATTTTATAATGTTTGGTTTATTTTTATAAAGTTTGTAAATGAAACATTTTGTTGGTATATGATCATAAATATGTCTGTGAAAAGATAACAAACATCAATTAAAAAATTTGGATATGCAAGCCACTTGACATATTCGATACAAGCCAAGTAAAATAAATTAATTCAAGTCTTTCTTTTCTGTATGAATGTTTCGCTATATCTGGCGTCAAATATCTGCTATCGATTCATTTCTTAACACAAGTACCGCCGACGGCTTATGTACTCTCTGGAGCACAGTAGATTCACGCAATCGATAATAATAATTGCTAATTAATTTACGGTTAACTCATATAACCGGTTATTGTAACCTACAAAGGGCTCTATAGGCTCATCCTGAATATGTTTCAACACAATGGATGTGGAACAAAGCCTTCCAATCAATAATTAAAGCGCGATTAGATTATAAATGGCGGGCGCGCGGCGTCAAAGTGAACCGACTATTTACCTGGTCGGTTATACGACTGGTAATGTATGTATGTGTGTATTTAGTGACCACATATTAAACAATGAAGAACGCATGGGACCGTGGATTTATTAGACTTGGCGAATTCACAATAAGTTCTTGAAATGGGCTTACAGGTTTGTAGTATCACTCGTCTTGATTCTAGATCGATTTTGGAAAAGTGCACTTAGCAAATAATTTTCCAATTAATTTCAAGTCAAGAAAATATTTTCAAAATTATGTGATCAGGCAAGGATAATAAAATCTTGTAAAATTGTACCATTGGTGTAAGCATAAAAAATTACGAAGCACTAAAAAAATATTGAGGTATCTCAAAGTCAGGAACTGTTTATAAAACAAAGACTTTGAACTATGGATTGCCAAAGAACCTGCATTACTATATCATACAATTAACTATTCATTTAATGCATTTGTGCATGGTAAACTCCAGTACAATATACAAAAAACGACAGTTTCTCATTTGCAAAATTACATAGCAAACATACGAAACGAGATTTTGCTCATCTGTGTACAGCAAAGCTTTTAACCCGTTTTCTGGAAATGCATCATATTAAATCGTAGCGTTTTCGTAGCACTCGCTACGCCTGTCGTAGACAACGCCTACAGGCAGGGCTGTCATTGTAATATCATTATTCAGTGAATATCTTAGCCTCATTTGGTTAGTACTTGGTAAGAAAGTTTGGTCCGTATGGTGACGTTTTAAGAATTTGAAGTATCTCATGAAGTATCAAATTTTTTTTCCGAGGGTGGGTGTCGTAAGAGGTGACTTATGAAAATACACGAAGCCAATAGTATCATTGGGCTGACACCGAAAATTTGAAATCAAACTCTATACCAACTTGTCTGGGCAGCGTGGTACAGTAGACCAAATGCTCCGAGGTATTAACTCATAATGATCTTGACACTCAAATTACGAGACGAATAATTCCAGCAGTGGACTGCAAAAAAGGCTGTATAGGTATGCTGTGTGCGGTGAGGAAGGGTGAGTATAAAAGCCTCAAAATTACAGCTGCATTCTTCCAGCCGAGCTACTGCGTACTCATAGTAAACCAGTAAAAAACATTATTTTAATATGCTTTTGCGTCATACGAGATACATACAACGGGTATAAATTTCATATTGTAATATCAGCTCATTGTGATATACTAACGTAATGGCCATATTGTCAATAATTTTGGTCTATGAACTTTGCCCTCAATTAAACAAAACTAGCTCTTAGGATACATCAGAAGGCCATAGATAATTAATCTATAATAATAAAAAAAAGCGAAAGTTTGTATGAAAAATATTATAAAGAAATTATGGTACGTAAATGTCCACGACAGGAAGAGAAAAATAATTACGATAGGTCTTATAAAATGTCCCTCAACGCTCAACAATAGGCCAAATGTTGTGGGTTTGAAAATTATGCACACCACATTTTATCGAGGACAAAGAACACGAACTACATACTTTACGTGATCTACTAACTGCTGTTTAGATTCTGGGTGCTTTTTCTTCCAGCTGGTTAAATGTCAGTAAGATCCTAAAACAGTACAGGACTTACAATGAAAAATAGTTAACTAATAATGAACAATTTGTTGTTGTCATTAAACAAAAAAAATAACGGTATGTTTTTTCGAGCAGTCACACATACACCCATATAATGGAATTATCCTTATTCTGAATAAATTGGTTTTCAATTCATCATCAGCCCCTTACAGTCCACTGCTGAACTAGGCCTCTCCTTTGAAAGGAGGAATTGGCCTACTATACCACGCTGGCCAAACGGGTTGGTATAGGGTTTGTATCAAGTTTTCCTTCTCTTACAGTGCTGTTCTCTGCTTAGTATGGTCCCTCTGTCGGCTCTTACGCCACCCATGGGATGATATGGGGTGGTGACATTGCGTATTCTTAATCCGTCACCACACGGACGATTTTCAATTAGTGGATTATAAATTATATGCGGAAATTACAACTAATTAGAGTTTGGTATTTTAGGGTAAACACAGTGAAAACACTGCCTATTATATTATAATTAATTGCATGTTTAGGCATGAATACGTGTTAAAATATTTGTAGACTATAATATGTATATTTTTAATATACATATTATAGTCGACGACCGGTTGGCGACCGGTTGGCGCAGCGGGAGTGTAAGTGACTGCTACGCCGAAGGTCGCGGTTTCGATTCCCGCTCAAGTCAAACATTTGTGTGCATGAACATGGGTGTTTGTCTTGGTCTGGGTGTTTATATGTATAATATGTATGTATTTACAAAAAAAAAGTATATATGTATGTTTATTCATTATCTAGTACCCATAATAAAAGCTTCTGCTTAGTTTGGGACTAGATGGGTTGTGTGAATGTGGTATAATATTATTATTATTATATTAATATTCAATGTTGCCAACCCTATGCGAGTGAGAATTGTTTTACACAATAACGTTTGATTTAAGAGAATTACTGTAGTGTTAATTTTGGGTAAAAACTAAAATTTGCTCCGTTGCGTTTGTTGCGAACCGGCTTACTATAAGGGTAGAACCTGTTTGGGACAAGTTTTCGCTATAGTCACGGTACAAATTGAATCTCGTTGGGTAAGCCATTTTTCGCACTTTGATAAGTAGATAATGAATTGAATTAACTGTTACTTGGGTGAAATCATCTAATTATTGAGGAGAGGTATTTATGTACTACTGGCTTCCTTATTGGTTTTGTGGTTATAAGCCTTGTCTGCTAAAGCGAAGGTAATGAGTTCAAATCTAAATTAAAACATTATTTGTGTGATGAGCTGGGCTATTTTTCTGTGCCTTGGGTGTAATTTATCTATAATACCTTTTAGTAGGCAGCGGTAGCGTAATAACATTCAAACTATCATGCAGAGGGATAGATAGATTAACACTCTATTGTACACTAGTAAACATAAGGAGATACAATATTTAATTAAGTAACTTAAAACTAGTTGCACAACAGTGCGGTTTTATCGCAAAAAAGAGTATCGGATCCGTATGCACGGCGCGCACCACTTAACTTTCCGAAGTTATTTGCATATTGAATAGTTAATTATCGCTTGTCTCGTGCACATTAAACCGTTGGTCCCAGCTGTAATGAAGATCCATGACAGTCGTTACGAAGAGTCAGTGCCCTCAAATAATTTGATACTCGTTTAAACCATGGAATATCGCTAACCATTTGGGTTACGGAGGAGAAGCTCTGTAGAAAAGCTGATATTCTGTCATAACTAGTTAGACTTATAAACGAAGTAAGTCTTCGATGTAAGATAACGCTTTGACGATGATGATCTTTGCATGTATTTTAAAATATATCAATATGTTAATCAATCGTATAGTTGTTATAGTTTCAGCTATGGCAACTAGATAATATGATAAATATAACGACTCCGTTTAGTTTGGTATAAGATAATAATTTTCCAAGGATATTATGTATTGTCATCTAGGCAACTCGTCACTGTGGACAATACCCAGTTGATAAGGAACTTTGCTCTAATTATTATTAACCCAGCCTTTCAATAGGAATAAATTAGCTGTCTTCAATACTATGACTATTTGGTTATTGAATACTAAGAATAGATCTGATATTGTTGTAGAGGTCAATAAGGCAGCGATAGCCGAGTGGAGATACAAACAGACTGCCATGCAGAGGGTATCGGGTTCGAATCCACGGCGCTCACCAATGACTTTTCGGAGTTATGTGCGTATTGAATTTTTAATTATCGCTTGTCCCGTGCCTCGGAGAGCACGTTAGGCCGTCGGTCCCGGTTGTCATGAAGATCTTTGACAGTCGTTACAGTATGTCAATGCCTTCTAAATAAACTGACACTAGTCTAAACCATGGAATATCGCTATCCCTTCGGGTTGCGGAGGTCAGACAGGCAATAGCTCCGTGGAACTAGGACTAGTAAGCGGACCCCAGATTGAAACTGGGATAACGCTAAGAGGATGATGATTGTTGTAGGTCAATAAGCATCTAACATCGTTTCTATAAATAGATGTTGAGTAACATTCTACAGTAAAGTTATTGGTTATCATACTGACTATTAAGGGATGATTTCTGCAAATAAAAAAAATTATAATAGTTATTTTATCGAGTACATGCCTAAATAATGGCAATTAGTTTTATTCATCTATTAATGTTAAAGCTCTATTTTCCGTTTATTACAATTTATCGATAATTAGCAGTCTATTTGATAATTAAAAACAAAAACAAATGACGTGACTAGTGCACTCTGTGAGTGCACTTTTCTTGCACAATCCATAGAAAGGAGTGTTTCTGACATGATATTAAAAGTGTCTCATTTGATTAGTTAGAATCAACAATATCAATACATTCATGTTAGTGCTAGCCTAGTCCCGCGGGTTTACTCGCCGCACCTCGTTCTTAGATCCGTCGTATCGCCTCTCTTGCAATTGTATTCATCATGGTGTTCTGTTTACTCAGCTCCTATGAATCTTAGCATGATATTACACAACCTATAGCTAAATTAATGTAGCTGTCAATACAAAAAACTATTTAAATCTAACAGTTAATTCCTGAGATAAGAGCAAAGAAAGAAACTTTTTACCATTATTATACTAATATTGACTATTTGGTTTTAACATTCGAATGATATACCAATGAACAATCTGTGCCCAACTTCTCTCACCAAATAACACAACACATTTAAACACACAAGTGCCAATCTACTTTCAAAACGTATCAAAGTTTGCAACAACAATGTACATTTTCAAGCATGTTTTTAAATAACGGCGTTTATTTTGTGTGGCCGCATAGTTTGGGAGTATTGTGATTGGATCGGTGCAATATTACTTTCTAGAACATGGAACGTGAAAATGAAACGGTACAGCAAAGTTGAAAACCTATTCATAATGAATTAAAATAAATTCTTGATTTGAATATAGTTGGCATGTTTCTAACGTATATGTTTTATTTTATAAGAAACCAGAGGTTGCCTGCAGCTACGGTCGCACTATTTCTAATTTAACCATTTCTGCTCGATCTGGTTGGAATTTCAGGGCATTCCTTCTTAGTACATCCCTACGATTTCCAAGTAACATACATGCTAAATTTCGGTTTCCTGCACTTAATAGTTTTAGTTTTAGCTTGCCTGTCAGCCAGTAACTTAAAAATTTTATATATACAGATTGTTGGGTCCTGGCTTGGGGTTTTGCATACATACTTTTTTATATTTATTTATGTAAATAACGCACTTTTAAAGTTTACAGTTGTAACGAAGTGTCGCTTATAGACTCTACTCTACGAATCGATTGCAGAAGTGATGCAAAGAAAAATGCCTACTTCTATGGTACATTAAGCGATGCGAAGCGAAGCGATTTACAACGTTTTTTTTAAAAAGCCTAGTTACGCTTCTTACAATCGAGAAGTCAGATGGATTATAACAAACTCTGTCTTGACGAAGACAAAATTTGATTCCCATACATACATACATAGACTCACGCCTGTTTCCGCGAAGGGGTAGGCAGAGGCATATTAAACGCCCACTTTTCGCCAGTGTTTTGATCTCACATAATAGGTGGCGAGCCTATTGCCGCTTATCGGGATATTTTGTTTGCCAGAGCCTCGTCCGTTGATCGACAGGTGCACCACTTGCAGGTGAGATTGGCTTGGGACCCTAAGTTCTTGGTGGGAACCCAATGCACCCAATTTGATTCCCAGTGCTGCGATAATTTATTCAAGGCCAAATAAAATGTATAATCTAGAAAGTTTTACTGTTGTATTCCCAATGGCGTTGGTACAAGTATGTTTCATACCCATATTATCCCGCCCACACTTTGTCAACTATTTTATGCTGTATGTCGACGATTTGATGCCTATCCTAAATATGGTGATTTTGTCTTTATTTCTTTTAATAAAGACAAAATGATTATAAGGATCACCACCACTTCTGAACGACAATCATGTTTTCAGAAGTGGCAACGCTCCCTATACAGCAAAATTATAACATGAT
Organism: Euclidia mi; assembly: GCA_944739405.2. NCBI lineage: Eukaryota > Metazoa > Arthropoda > Insecta > Lepidoptera > Erebidae > Euclidia > Euclidia mi. The sequence continues at coordinate 73,019,026 of OX123193.2, read as the reverse complement.
GCTATTAAAATTCGATCTTCTTTAGGATTTTTCGGTTCAAGGTGTGTGCCATTGGCTGAATATTTGTGAAGTCGCGAGACACGATACATTTTTGATGGAAGGGGTATAATTAAAATAAATTAACAAATTGTAATTTTACCAAACACGTGAATGCCCATATATTTTATTTCTACATATTGTCAACTACACAAATCTGAATACTGAGATCTTCTTCTGAAGTATTTCCAGACAATAAGATTGTATCGAATGTCAATACTATAAGTCTAAGTTACTTGAATAGTTGCGTTCAAGTACTTCTTTAGAGATACAATATAACGAGTATGTATTGGGATCATCACGGTTTGTTTAGGATCTTTTCTCTCATATAATGGTATCGTACACGATATTACTTTTAGTCTTAGGCAAATACATAGTGTGGTTTTGTCATTTAACTCTTTCAATGTGATATCTATATTTATCAACGTTGACGAATATATACGATTAGTAATGGTATTTAAAAAAATCCTAAGAATTCTAATGATTTTCAATATAATTATTTTAATTGGCAGCAAGTGAGCTTAATTTTAATATATGTCACTAGCAGTGAAGTCTTTTAGAATAAAATGATAAGGTTCGTCGTCAAAATAGTAACATATTAACTGTAATCCCATTAAAACAATACTTGTCAAAAATACCAAGTCTCGCGACCGTAAAAATTTGTGAGATCAATGTAATACCAAGTCGATTAATTAAAAATCTTTAATGTTTTAAATAAATCGATTGACTCGGCCATCGCATGAAAACACAATATATCTCATAATTAATACATAATATTACTTATATAAATTAGATTGTTTAATGCTATTGCCAAGTCAATATATTATATATAGTTTTAACGGAAAGGATCTTTCGTTCAGCAAAACTGTAAGGAATCTAGGTTTTTACTTTGATTATACAATGTCATGGAGATCTCAAATCCTAGAAACGAGTCGAAAACTATTTGCATCAGCAGGTTCGTTGCGTAGATTACGCAACTTGCTTCCAACTGCCGCTAAGATTGCGCTTGCTCAAGCTCTGCTTCTGCCTGTAAGTGACTACGCGGACGTCAGCTATCTTGACCCCACTGAAGAGCAGCTAGATAAACTTGAGCGTCGCCAAGACTTTTGCATACGATTTATATTTGGATTGCGCAAATATGATCACGTTGCAGATTTTCGCAACAAACTCAAGTGGCTGCCAATTCATCTTCGCAGGAATACTCACATTCTTACGTTGTTATATAATATACTTTTTAATACCAATTCTCCCTCTTATCTCAAAGAACGCTTTAAGTTTCTCAATGACACACATGTAAAGTCCTTGAGGTCGTCTGAGGATCTAACGCTGGAGATGCCGAAGCATTCCACAAATTACTTCGACAAATCTTTTACTGTTCAGGCTGTGCGACTGTGGAATGCTTTATCACTGGGGATCGAAGAGCAAACACAATAAATATTTTCAAAGACATGGTAAAGAAGCACTATTTCAAGGATTGACAAAATATATCAACTTAATTTTCGTCTGAGTTCATCACTTGTATAAACTGTATCTATATCATTTAGTATATTGATTATATATTTAATTGTATTTGTATAAATTATGTACCTATGTATTTTATGTATGTAAGTAAAAGGTATATTTATTTACTTATTTATGTTAATGTAACTGTATATATGTATTTTATTTAGGATAATCTTCTTGATAATTTCATTTTAAAGCGACACCATACCCACAAAAATGCTTTGATCATTCCTGTCCACCCCAAGGTTGCCTAGCAAAGATCGCCCCTGGCGATAAGGCCGCCGTTTGTACATGAAACTAAGCTTTAAGTCACTATATAAATGTAATTTACTTTGGTGTGCAATAAAGAATATATCTATCTATCTAAATATGAGAGTAAATCGCCCGCTGTTTTCACGGTCATATATGTTTTGGTCTATTTTATAAATAAGACACCAGCTTTTGCCAGCAGCTTCACCCGCCTGAAGAAATAAATAGTTTCATACAAACTCTAAATTAAATAATATCTTTATAGGGTAGAATCTGGGTATTCTCTTTGATGCTATACTGTCCTTAAACCTGCATATAGAAGCCATAGTCAATAGAGCCTTTAATATGTATGGATTTGTGATGAGAACTTCCACTGAATTTAAGCGTATCTCAAACTATCTCTATTTGTACAAGACGCTCAAACCTTCTCAGTTAGAATATGCGGTCACAATTTCGAACGGTCGTTATTTACCAAAAGTACGTGGTTGCAATAGAGAGGGTACAGCGAAAATACCTCCGTGCCATGTACTACAAATGTAGCGGGACTGAAACTTATCTCTCATACTCCCAAGTTCTAGATGAGTACAAGCTTATCAGCTAGGAGAATCGGCGCAAATGCCTTGAGCCCAACGTACTTCATGACATCATCTGTAATCACTTTGATGCGATCGATTTGACGAGTAAACTGTGCAATTCTGTCCCCCAAACGGTTCAAGTGCGTCAAGTCCGTGCACGTACTCTGATCGCTTTAAACCCGTTTCGTACGAACTCTGGCTTACGTAGCCCTATTTATAGAATGTTGGAATCATATAACTCAAATTTCATTGATATTGATATATTGGCATGCTCGAAAAAGAAATTTAAATCTGATATTATAAAAAAATATCTGAATCTTATTTATTGCATTATTAAATTAAATGAAATTGTTTTTAATATAAATAGCGGTAAACAAAATTGTTGTTAGTTCATCTTTGAAAGCAATTTTTTTTTATTTATAGTCTCACGCCTGTATCCCCGAAGGGGTAGGCAGAGGTGTAAATATTACACCCACATTTCGCCATGATAGGTCCCACGTAATAGGGGGCGAGCCTATTGCCGTTACCGGGCACATCACCAGACTCCGTGCTGCTACTGAGTATTCGGAAAAAACCAGTAACACTTTTGCCCGACCCGGGAATCGAACCCGGGACCTCCGATCAGCAGTCGCATACGCTATCCACTGGACCACGGAGGCAGTAATTTATTAGTATTATATAAATATTTGTTATTTGTGGTAATGCTCGTCTAGTGGCAACCTTAGCCCTAAATAACTAGCTTTTAAAATATGTAGTATTTGAGGATAATGTAGTGGACTGCAACATTACTACTAAGTTTTTGTTGGCATTACGTTATATTATTTGTTGTAGTTGTTTATTATCCCTAATAAATAAAAAGCTCTGCCTCTCTTCTTATTGGTATTAGTGTTCCACTACACTCCCCACAGAATGCACATGCCAAGTTTCAGCTTTTTGCGCCTAGCGATTTTTCTGTTAGTCAATAAGGGCAAAGGTTTATATATATAAATTAACTAGAGGACGCCCGCGGTCACGTGTGCACATTTTATTTTATCTTGACCGTTTCTGTAGGTATTTCAAAGAATCCCTTCTTCGTGCATCTCTTTGGTCCCCGAGGAGCTAACATGCCAAATTTCAGCTAGTTGCGTCCAATAGTTTGGGCTGTGCATTGTCTGTCATTCAACCAGTAACGCAATAATTTATGTATACAGATTGATATAAATAAGCAAGCCAGAAACCTTATACCTCACTATTCTATTTATAAAATGTCATATTCAAGCTCACATCTAGAACTATAACAAAACTCCACCTGTGAGAGTTCTCAGTTTAGGGAGAGCTGTTTAGTTGGCAGATTAATTTCAACGAATTTGTGTAACAGTTTACTCGTTTAGTTCCGTATCAAAGATTAACTCATTACGCTTTTGGGGTAGATTCTGAACGTGTATTAGTTTACTGTTCGGGGAAATGAATGTAGGTTTTTAGACTTAGAATTAATAATATTCAGAGAGCATGTAGAGCGACCTTGAATTCAGCTAGGTTGTAGGAGAGAAAATTTAATGCGTGATTATTAAGGGCTTTGTGTGGTGACGACTTAAGAATACAAAGTGAATCTAATAAAAATACACGACGTTTCGACATTCTGAAAGAGACTATTTTAGTCTTTAACACCTCGTCCGGCCAGAGCGCAATAGTAGGCCAGCAAAAAGCACACACCCGTCGGAGTTTCTATCTCCAGGAATTAGGGTTTAAATTAGTAAGAAAACATCTAATTTCGTATTTTGAGTCTATCTGTTTTTGTTATTAACTCCTCCTACTATAATTTGGAACTTACAACATTAAATTACTTCACCTTCTAAGAATTAGAATAATAAACATGGTTAATTCTCGTTAATGTGTTTTACTGCAATAGTTTTTAGATACTTACGAACTTAAAATATATATTTACTCATTTTCTTTATCATAACTTTCATCATAACTAAAAGTTTTCAAAAAAAATCAAAACCTAATAATGTCTTATTACTTACTGTGTTTTGGTTTAGTTTCCATGGGCACTGGTTAGTGTTGGATCCCATTCCAAACTTAGTAAGTGTTGTGTGAATTATTATAATTTTTTAAGTTTTAGTATGCAAAAATGTAGACAGTAATCTTATCTACCATCTCCAAGAATCATATTCAGCTGTAGATTCATAGTTTGGTAAGGCATAATAAAATCAGTTTTTTTTTGCCCTCCTGTAAAATTTGCCCGAAGTCCCTTACTGTGTTTTGATTTGGGACAGCCGAAATGTCCGTGTGGTGACGGATTAAGAATACGCAATGTCACCACCCTATATCATCCCATAGGTGTCGTAAGAGCCGACAGAGAGACCATACTATGTAGAGAACAGCACTGTAAGAGAAGGAAAACTTAAAACAAACCCTATACCAACCCGTTTGGCCAGCGTGGTATAGTAGGCCAATTCCTCCTTTCAAAGAAGAGGCCTAGTCCAGCTGTGGACTGTAAGGGGCTGATGATATAGGTACAATAAAACATAAGCGTCACATCAAATAAAAGTAAATATTAAAGTATGATACGTGTTTAGATAAAATAGTACATTTACAATAAACATAAATATTAATACATAAATATAGATGTAAAAGGTGTTAAATAATATTATAATTATATAAAAAGATAATATGAATATTAAAAGTGCTGTACAATGCTGGTTAAATCGAATAGCGGCGCGCGCGCTATGATCTTACGGCCAGAAGGGCTGGGCGGCGGGAAGTGCGGGCGTGTTGTAAACAAAGCCTTCACCACCCGCTAGTCACCGCGTCACAGGTGGCGAATCTGCTCGTACCATTCCCATAGAATAAGGCTCGCTCAGTCACTCGTAAACACCCGTTGTAAACGCACGCGACTTTGCCAGTAACGCAGAGATTACAAACCGTTGGCCGTTGGTTAAACTGTATAACTTTTGTTTACCCTTTTGCCTGACAATATGAAGTGTGCTGTCTGTAACGTTACCATTAATGACGGTGTCCAGTGTAGTTCCTGTAAGAAATATCTAGATTTTTCATGTGCAAATATTACGGAGGCTGCATGGCGAAAGCGTGGAGTGGACAAGAGGTCTACTTGGAAATGTCCCACTTGCAAGATCTGCTCTCCATCTTCTAAACCATCGACGGAACCTATTTCCATTGAAACAGTCCTTATCGAAATCCGGGACCTGAAGGAACAGCTGGCTAGTTTGCCGTTGCTATCTGAAGACGTGCGTCATATAAAGGAGGAGCTTAGGGAGCTTAAGTCTACTTGCGAGTTCACCGGTAATCAGGTTGCCGATTTGGCTGGAAAGCTTGCTGCTATTGAGACGAGAGTAGCTGCTCTGGAACAACTACAGGATACAGTGCGTAATCTACAGGCTGATGTTGACACTATTAAAATGGAATTGTCTGCGAACGACCAAAGGTCTCGACTTAATAATGTCGAGATCAAAGGGATACCCCTAAAGAAAAATGAAAATCTTTTTTCTATCTTAGAGAGAATAACGAAGAAAGTCAATTTCACATTCCCTAAGACACAGATTAATTATATTTCTAGAATACCCTTATTTAATACTAAAGAAAAATCTATCGTCGTAAGCTTTCTTAATAGATACATTAAAGAAGACTTCATAGCAGCTGCACGCTCTTTCAAGACCTTAACATCTTCAGACCTTGAATTTGAAGGCTCGGCCAGCAGAGTGTATGTCAACGATCATTTAAATTCAGATACAAAGAGATTGCTCAATAAAGTGAGAACGATAGCTAAGGAAAAGGACTTCAAATATGTATGGGTAAAACATGGCAAGATACATGCCCGAAAAAAGGATGTATCACAAGTCATTGTAATAATCAAAGAAAAGGATTTAAACAAATTGATTTAAACTGTTGTATTAAACTGTATGTAAATTGTTTATTTTATTTTAACGAATCAAATTTTTAATTCTTAAAAATATGTAAAAGGTTTAGCATCCCTGCCTTGCTAGAAAGTTCGATGTTTCACTATTGGTCCTACAATTATATCTATTACTCACTTTGCGCTGTTCTACTCATAGCATTTCTGCACAATAATATGACTATCTTGCTCACACGTATGGCACTCAGCGCCTGCTTGCTTGCTCACACATTTACTTATGAATCCATCACTAATACATACCCTACATTTATTTTATTACATTATAACTGTATTCTATGCATACTTCGAATGTTTATAGTAACTTGCTTTGACAATACGGTTATTATGCATTTTATTTGTAAGTCTTCGGTAAGACTTTGTCACGTACTTTCATATAAAGTAATTAATAATGCGACTATCTACAACGTAACGTTCAATGAGTAATAATCAAAATCAACTAGTTATTTACTATCAAAACGTTCGCGGATTGCGCACTAAAACCGAATCTTTCAATCGCCAACTTTGTCTTAGTTCGTTTGATATAATTATTCTGACTGAGACATGGTTGGTTGATAGTATATCGGACTCGGAGTTATTTGGTGACCAGTATATAGTGTGGCGTCGTGACCGTGATTACAGTGTTACTAGACAAACGCGCGGAGGTGGTGTATTGATAGCTGTTCGCAAACATATATCAACATTTCCTCAGCCCCTCTTTCAGTCTTCGGCCGAAGACTTGTGGCTAACGTTATATTTACGACAACCGGTGACAAGGCAATACTTAAAATTACATATCTGTGCTATCTATTTATGTGGACAAAATTGTGGCTTATCATTCTCCGTACAGTTACAACATTTTCTTCAAAGTGTAAGTAATTCCATGTTAAATAATCCTTCTGACAAGTTTTTAATTATCGGTGATTTCAATATGAGTGGAATAACATGGCAATTTAATAATGATTCGCTGGCCCCGAATAATATTTGTAGTAGTGATGAGTATCTATTGACAAATGAGATGCAAATTTTAGCCCTTAATCAGTATAACGGAGTTTTAAATAAATATGGTAAGATTTTAGATTTAGTTTTATGCAATGATAAGGTAAGCGTATGTGAATGTATAGATGCTCTTTTACCCATTGATAACTATCATCCAGCACTTTCTATTGTGGTGAATTTTGCGATTACCACGTATTTAAAACCAGCGCCGTATACTCGGTTTATTTACAATAAAGGTGACTTTGATTCTATTAATAATAATATTATGACCGTGGACTGGGCTAGTGAGTTTGACTGTCGATCTTTTAGTGAGGCTGTAGATTATTTTTACTCTACTATATCAACTTTACAAAATAAGTATATACCTACTAGACGAATTTCTCATAGCTCGTTTCCAATCTGGTACTCTCCATCACTTAAAAGACTAATTAGACAGAAATTTAAATACTTGCGAAGGTTTAAGTTATATGGAAGACTATCGGACCAATCGACGTATAAACTTCTTCGTGACAGAGTTAGAGTTGTAGAACATGACTGCTATAGGACTTACCTAGCATCTACTGAAGCTGGAATAGAGAACAACCCTAAAACTTTCTGGCGGTTTGTGAAATATCGTTCTAAAACTAACACGATACCTAACTATGTCAAGTATGGCGATGAAACACTTTCCACGGGTGAGTCGATTTGTAGCGCTTTTTCGTCTCACTTTCATAGCTCTTTCCTTAGTCCAACTGCTACTTTGTCAAATAATTATCCCCTTAATTACAATTCAAATGTTACTCACCAGGTGTCAGATATACAAACAGTAGAAATTAACTTAGATGTTGTTCAGAAGCTAATTACCAAACTTGACCCATCAAAATCACCGGGACCAGATCAAATATCACCAAAGTTTCTTATAGGTTGTGCTAAAACTATAGCAGTTCCAATAACTTTGTTATTCAAAAAGTCGCTTTCTACTTGCACTGTTCCTGGAATCTGGAAGTCGGCATTTATTACACCCATTCTTAAGAAAAGCCCTAAAACAGAAGTAGTTCATTATAGGCCTATTTCTAAATTGTGTATCATAGCCAAACTATTTGAGAGGGTGATATATGATCAAGTTTATGCAGCATTAAAAAACTCATTTAGTCCTATGCAACATGGGTTTCTCAAGGGGCGTTCAACCGTTACCAATCTTGCACTTTTAAATGATTATATTACGAAGGAAATGGAGGGTGGAGCGCAGGTTGATGTCGTTTATACTGATTATAGTAAAGCTTTTGATCGTATTGATCATACGATCCTAAAAAGCAAGCTTTCTAATATCGGTATCAGGGGTGACTTATTGAGATGGTTTTCCTCGTATCTGGAAAATAGGTCACAAGCTGTTGTCGTTAGCAACTATATATCTAGTTGGGTTCCAATTCCAAGCGGTGTACCACAAGGATCTTTAATGGGCCCGTTGCTTTTTATAATCTATGTAAACGACATCGACTTGTGCTTTCGTTCCTCCAAACTTCTTTGTTTTGCCGATGACATGAAGATATATTCATCCATATCGTCGACAATGGACATGGAAGCACTTCAGTCTGACTTAACACGTCTGGACGAGTATTGCCGACTCAACAGATTGGACCTCAATCCGCTTAAATGCTCTGTGGTATCTTATAGCCGAAAGAAATCTGTATTTACTACATCTTATACACTTAGAGGTCAATCAGTCCCAAGATGTAACGTAATTCGTGACCTAGGTATTCATCATGACTCTAAGCTTCTTTTTGATGTGCACATTGATGAAATTATTTCCAAGTCCTCAAAAGCCCTTGGTTTTATTATGAGAATATCTAGGTGTTTCGTTAAACCCAAAACTTTTAAAATTTTATATTGTACCTATGTCAGAAGCCATCTTGAATATGCATCGCAAATCTGGAATCCCTGTTATGATAAGTACATGGACCGTATAGAAAATGTTCAGAAGCGGTTTATCAGATATATCTGTTATCGACTACATATACATAACAGCTCCAATAGATATTTAGAACTATGTAAAAAATTTCACATACAACCTCTTATAAATCGTCGACGTCAAGCTGATATAACGTTCCTTCTAAAATTAATTAATAATGAAATTGACTGTCCTGACTTACTCAGTAGGTTGAACTTTAGCGTTCCCCATAAGTTAATTAGATTTAATCCACCTATATCTATTCCACACTGTGCCACAAATTATAGACGTAACTCTTTCATAGTGCGAGCAAGTTGTGAGTTTAATAAATTGTGTAAAGAATTCTCTTTTGATCCATTTAACACGAACAGCAATTCGGCAAGAAGGCAGCTGAACCTTAAGTTCTTTTCGTAATTTACAACCTATTTCCCTTTTTTAAAATTGCTTTACTGGTATTTTAAATTCGTGTACTTTTGTTATCGAGAAACATCTGTTATGTATTTTCGTTAACTATACGTGAATACCTGTAATTGGCTTTATGTTAACTTATATTAGTTACATATTCATTTATTGTTAGCTGTTGGTTTTCCATAATAAAATAAATAAATAAATAAATATGGCGAGAGTCCGGTAAACTATTAAGATGCGAGTGTATACATATATATGTATAAGTATGCAGACATTGCATTCAACTTGTGTGAAAAAAATAAAACAAGAACCATGCATTACGGTAAGTGCAGTTACTTATATCTTATTTTTTCCGGTGTACCTACGGACAGTGAGACTTTAGAGCGGGAGGAGAATATAAAAAACATCGTGTTATATTTGTTTCAGGTTGCTCCTACGGGTTTCTCACACAGCGTATGTATTACCCCTGTTCACAATAATGGAGTGGAAAGATACAAGATAAATAACCTTAATGTGGTCAGTACCGAGACGAAACGAAATAACAAACGCCAAGAACATATCTTGTTCAATAATTTTACGTGTTTTTTGTTGGACAATCATTTGACATATACTTTATTATTTAGACAGCGATGTTTTATTTTCCTTTGCTTTTTAAAGGTTATTTCTCTTGTATCTTCGGTAATTGGACGGTCAAGACATCTTGGCTAAGAAGAAATGACTGGACTTAGAAAAATTTCATAATAACTACAGTTGTTTACTTGATACCACTAGATAGGTTATAACTTTACTTTCCCTGCGAGATCGAATCAATAATGAAGAGATCCGCATGAGAACCAAAGTCACCGACATAGTTCTTTGAATAGCCAGGCTGAAATGGCAATGGACAAGGCACATAGCGCGAAGAACCGATGGTCGTTGGGGCAAGCGGGTTCTGGAGTGGCGACCGCGTACCGGACGACGCAGCAGGGGTAGGCCTCCCGCAAGGTGGACCGACGATCTGGCTATGATTGCGGGAAGCGGTTACATGCGGGCGGCTCAAAATCGGTCTGTGTGGAGAACCTTGGGGGAGGCCTATGTCCAAGTGGACGTCTCTAGGCTGACATGATGAAGGTTATAACTATTTGAACAACAGTTTGTCTAAAGTATGGAAGAGATCTCATTTGTTATAACTATTGTAAGCAAAATGAAGATTTTTTGGTTAGGTATTATTTCATAATTATTTGAGAACCATTTTGTGAGCCACTGTTCTATGGTACAAAACTAAGCGAAAATATTTCGAAAATATTTATTATTATATTTGTTTGAAATAGAATTAGTTTTTATTATAAGTCAAATCGATTAGATCGATTGAGAAACATTTTGTTTAGTCTATTGAAAATTTCTGACAATGGTCACACTGAACTGTCACTTCCGTGCTTCCGCTTGAAAAATTAAGACGCCGTTTTGCTCTCTCGCGTAGAATATTGTAATAAAATTGGAAGTATTGGAACCCGTTTGAGTGCCGCTTCTTTAATCAGCTGGCATCGGTTTACTTGTGACCAAGGATAAGTTGTATCTTAATGAACATTTGTGAAATATTGAACTTTGTAAAACACGTGTGTGAATTCCTGATTGGTGCCCGAGGAGAAGGACTTCGCCGAATTATACACTGGTATCTATTCGATTCTCTTGTTATTTTGGCCAAAATTATAAGTTAATCTATAGGTCCACTTCAAGAACATTACCAGGAGCTATAAGGTAAAATTTTCATATAACTACATTATAATTTGTCATCGCTGAGAATCTCAGCAATATATGTCAGACGTTTGATTGCTTTAGGACAACTGGATGAATATAAATTAGCTTCCACTGTGCCTACAACCAATTCCCAGTAAGCCTACGGTAATTCTAGACATAATTTTGGTAGCAGAGCGTGGTTGAAATTTAGCCGCTGTTGCATTACTGAGTATAAACTCAGATTGGTATGAGCTTGTATCTTATCACCTTGTAGACAGTATTGTAGTGTTTGTCAGGTCAGTTATTGTCTAAAATACATAATATTTAATTGTATAAGTTGACCTAGATAATTTGAAACACATTGTCACATAACCTCAATCAGTAATTGTTGATTTGTATTGTTGAAAAATCTAACTTAAATTTGTTGTTGCATTAATAAGTCAGTTTGTTTGGATACATAACAGCTGTATGTATCAATAAATTAGTAGTAAAATTAGTTTATTGCATATATTCATAAACATTGTAATAATCAAATTTGACCTTGCATAGATGGGCGGGTCACATTGATAAATCAACTTGATAAACCTTTGTTTTGTTGTAATATACGGATAATATTGTTAGGTAACACATATTCTGTGTGTACTTACAGTTGTATATATCATAAATAACACAGTTAGTCTGTCTGTTGCAAATAATTGATTAATTAAGTTGAAGTTTCAACTTTATTAATTTGTTATAAGTTATAACTTTTGATAACTTTTGTGTTTGTTTCAATATACTGAAACTTTTAATTTTGTTGGACAGTAGATACCTGTCACTTGCCTGCACTTGCAGTAAACAGGCTAATACTTTGTTGGTTTCAAAGAATTAAGAAAAATTAAGTTTTGATTGTTAATTTTATTTAACGCTTGTCCGGGCTCTTTTGAATTTTGATTATGTCAGCTATCAAGGACTTGCGTGCGGCTGCTGGTGCTATTGCATCAGATTTGCGCTGGTTTGCCTTGGCCAGTGCTTTAGTGAACCGGCTTGATCGCCAGCAGGCCTTACTTCAAAGGTACGAGCGGATCGATGATCGCCTGGCAAGTGTGGAACAGCAATTCCGCACTTTCAGCGCTTGCTGTCTCGAAGTGTCTGTCAATGATTTCACCGCTGACCAGCGAAATAAGGTCAGCGAAGAATATGCCCAGGTCTTAGACCTGTATGATGCTGTCTCCAATAGTGCGAGACAACTAGTTGCCGATAGGGAAGGGCAACCCGGCCTGAAGCAGGAGCTTCCTAGGTCAGCACCGGGGCTAGTGAGTAGGCTCTCTACTTTGGACCTCCCCCATTTTGATGGCTGTCTAGGAAGCTACCTGGGCTTCGTTAATTTGTTCGACAGCCTAGTCGATGATAGGGCTGACCTTCGGCCGGCACAAAAGTTGGCCTATCTAATGTCGGTTCTGGATGGGGAGGCTAAGGGCCTCATCCAGCATCTGCCCGTGTCTGACGAGGCGTACCAGATGGCTCGGGACCTAATTACCCGTAGGTACCATAATAAGCGTGGCCTCGCCGACACGCACATCGAGCAGATTTTGGGTTTGCCGACGCTCACCCGGGTCTCTGGGTTGCGCACCCAACTTTTGAACCCGCTTTTGGTGGCCATCAACGCACTTAAGTGCCTTGACCTGCCCGTGGACCTATGGTCCTATCTATTGGTGCACATTGTACTGAAAAAGCTGCCTGCCGACCTGAGGTCGCGTTTTGAACAGCGCTTTGGTGGGGATAGCGTGACCCATCTGCCCCCCTTTGCTGACCTGGAGAGGTTCCTCGAGGATGAGTGCCGGGTCTTGGACAACTCCGGTGGTGACACGCCGGCTAAGTCGCAGCCGCCCAAGGTCAAGGAGCAGGCTCGCGTTCACACCCGAGCCAATGTTTACCGGCGCCCTCCTCGCTATGCGGTCACGCAGAGCCCAGCGGAGTGCTCCTACTGCAAGGTCACGGGGCACAGAACGGCCAGTTGTAGGGCATTCTTGGACCTACATGTCGCCTCTCGTAGGCGCATGGCGAATGCCCGCCGCCTTTGCTTCTCTTGTTTGGGGTCCCACTACCAGCGAGACTGCCCAAATTCTCGCCCCTGTCCTCACTGTGGAGGACAGCATTTGGACATTCTCTGTATGAATGCCAGAGAGGTTGGCCGCTTGTCCAACCAGCCGACGCCGCGCACGGGCGGGTGTTTTGAAGGTGGCAGCCGAGGCTCACCGGCGCGTAGCCAAGAGTCGCCTCGCCTAATTGATCGCCACTCACCCCGCTTGGAGAACCGTAGCGTGCGCACGCCTCCTCTCTCTCGCGCACCTGAATGTGCTGTTCAGCGTCACCAGCACCATGACTGCTGCCCCAGGTATTCCCCTCCTTTGGCGGAGCGTCCCCGCCTTGACTCGCGACCACCTCGTTTTGGGCGGGTGCGTCATTATGTCCCCCCACAGATGGCGCGCGGATCGAGTCATCGCGCCTTTGAGGACTTCAAGCCGCACCCCCATTTTGATTTGCCTGGTCCTGGCCAACGGTCGCCGCCCAGGCAACAATAGGTCATTGACCCCTGCCCTATAACTCCAACCTCCCCCATTGAGACCGTTATCCTACCAACGGTTGCTGTTAGGGTCTGGGGACCCACGGGGACCTCTGTTGTTGTCCGTGCTATATTGGACACAGGTTTACAAGGTTGCATTGTTTCCACTTATTTGGTAGGGCAGGTTAAATTAAATATGGGCTCTTTTCCAGATTGTATACGGGGCATAGGGGACGTAGCCTCGAATGTTGAAGGGCAAGTTAAGGTTTTGTTTGGCCCTGTTGAATCTTCACACCCGAGGATTAGAACCTCGGCTATTGTGCTGAAGAATATTTTGGGTATGCACCCACAGAAGCAGCTATCTGCTGCTGTGGTGAATTTGACATCGGGATTGGAACTGGCAGACCCCAAATTTGACACACCGGGACAAATCGATTTGTTGATTGGCTCTGATGTCCTCGGTGGAATTTTGATTGGTGGGAAACGGATCTTGGTGCCAAATGGTTTGACTGCCATCCCGACCATATTTGGACTTGCTTTGATGGGACCTGTACCTAGGGACCCCCCTCCACCTGAACTTGATAATTTGTTGGCTGTAGGCTCCGCTCTCTCTGATGCGGTTCAGAGGTTTTGGGAGATAGAGGAGCCCCCTCAAGCTGCCCGTTTGAATCCAGAACATGAGGAGTGCGAGCTGTTCTTCCAGAACAACACTGGTCGACTCCGTTCTGGTCGGATTATTACGAGGCTACCCTTCCTGTCTGTTCGGCCTCCGCTTGGTGAGTCACGACCTTTAGCCGAAAAGAGATTGTTGACTAAGGAGCGCCGCATGGGTCGTGATCCGGAGCTCAGACAGAAGTACATTGAGTTCATGAGGGAATATGAACAGTTGGGACACATGTCCGTGTCAAATTTGGATTGGCGTTCGGTGGAGCACTACTTTCTCCCGCATCATGCGGTATTGAAGCCATCGACTGGCAAGCTGCGCACAGTATTTGATGGTTCTGCGCAGACTTCATCAGGCGTATCCTTGAACCAGTGCTTGCATTCTGGTCCCAAGTTGGTCAAGGACCTTTGTGACGTCATCACCAGCTTCCGACGACATCAGGTTGTCTTTGTGGCCGATATAAAAATGATGTTTAGGCAGACGATTATCCACCCTGATGACCGTCGCTTCCAGCTGATCCTTTGGAGAGAGTCTCCTCGTGATCCCATGGTCGTCTACGAGCTCAATACTAATACGTACGGGTTAAGGTCAAGCCCCTACTTGGCAATACGTTCTCTTTGGGAGCTCGCAGACCGCGAAGGCCTACGTTTCCCACGAGCCTCTGCCATCTTGAAGGACGATATTTACGTCGATGACATTTGCTCGGGCGTCTCCACAGCCGACGAGGCGATCCTCCTGCGGGACGAATTGATAGGTATTTTGGCCTCCGCTCCGAAGGCTTGCCAGAGGATCATCAGCAGGATCCACATTTGTTTGCGATTGTTGACAACCCCGCCATGATGGCTGTTCTCGGCGTTCAGTACAGACCAGTTCAAGACATCTTTACATATAACGTAGACTTGAAATTGCCGTGTTCTTGGACTAAACGTCTCGTATTGTCTACTGTCGCCAGAACCTTTGATCCGAACGGTTGAACCTGTCCAATTATATTTTGGGCAAAATGCTTCTTGCAGAAGCTTTGGACAGCAGGATTGACCAGGGACGAACCTCTGCACGGCACTCTTGTTTAGGAATGGACCTCTTTTGTATCCTCAATTCCTGCCGTCAACGAGATCTCCTTGCCTCGTCCCATCCTTCCTCCCGGGAAGTACAAGGCCACCCTTCACGGGTTTTGTGACGCCTCGGAACGTGGTCACGCGGCCGTGGTGTACTTGCGCACAGTTAGTGCATCAGGTCAGGTGAGGATTTCCCTGATCATGGCGAAGAGCAAGGTTGCACCCCTTCGGACATCTCTGACCATTCCGAAATTGGAGCTCTCAAGAGCAGCCTTACTTGTACGCTTGTTGAATCACGTGTCCAGTACCTTGGGTAAAAGCATTTGCATTAATGAGACCTACGCCTGGACAGACAGCCAAATTGTTTTTTGTTGGTTGAAGGCTTCTGTCCACACCTTGGAGGTATTTGTCGCTAATCGCGTTTCCCAAATCCAGAAATCCGAAGTCAAACTTGTTTGGAGACACGTGCCAGGTGAGCTCAACCCCGCTGATTGTGCCTCGCGCGGATGCTTGACGCCTAGTTTGATAGGTCATTCGCTGTGGTGGGGTCCGGAATGGTTGAGTCGACCAGAAATTGATTGGCCTCGAACGCCAGTTTTGAATACTTCTAATTTGCCGGGTCTACGAACACTCGCTCTTGAGAAGGTAGAATGCGCCTTCGACCCCGATTTCCTGTTGAATCGTTACAGCTCCCTCGACAAGTTGTTAGGTGTTACTGCTTGGATAAAGCGTTTTGTTTTTAATTTTAGGCACCCACAACAGAAACGACTGACACCGTTTCTCTCACCACAGGAACGACAGGAGTCCCTCACCTTTTGGGTTCGTTCTGTGCAATTGGCGCACTTTGAGAAGGAGATTGCTATCCTCAAGTCAGGGAAATTGAAATTATCGGGCGCTGTATCTAAATTGAACCCCTTTTTGGACGATACGGGTCTCTTGCGCGTTGGACGGCGTCTCAAGAACGCCAACCTCCCTTACGGAGCACGTCACCCCCTGTTGTTACCCAAGGACGGTCATTTGGTGCGTTTGTTGGTAACTGACCGTCACCTTAAAAATTCGCATGCTGGTTGTAATGCGCTCTTGGCCATTTCGCAACGCGAATTTTGGATCTTGTCTGCCCGAAGAATCATTCGGAGTGTAGTCTTTCGCTGCATCCCTTGCTATAAGCTCAAGGCTTCTACCATGCAGCCCTTGATGGGGGACTTACCGGCAGATTGCGTAACTGAAAGCAGGACGTTTAACGGTGTTGGCACGGACTTCGCTGGTCCCTTCTTGGTGAAAACGTCGACACTTCGAAACAGCAAGACTGTTAAGGCCTACTTGTGCGTTTTTGTTTGTCTTTCCACAAAGGCCGTTCATTTGGAACTGTTTGTTTTGTTTTTCGTGTGAGCGTGTGGCCAACTCTGGTGTCGGAGTTTTCAGACCGCCCGAAGGCCTCCGACATGGCCTTACGATCCTTATCCTTGGACAAGAACCGGGACCGACAGCTTTACGTGCCCTCCGAAGCACGGTAGCGCTCAGATGTAAATGCCACACACGGTCACCCATCCAAGTGGTAACCTGTGCAAGCGTTGCTTAACTTTGCCGATCTGTTACGAACGGCAAGCCAAGTCTCGCTACGAGCGCTACAACTGGTCTCCTCGCTTACGACCAAGGCGTTTGTAGCCACATTTGACAGATTTGTATCCCGCAGAGGGCTGCCTTCCTTGATCCGTTCTGATTGCGGCACTAACTTCAAGGGAACCTATAATTATTTGAATGATGTTGTTAATTTCCTTGAAACCAACAAGGCTGATATAGGTGATAGGCTTGCCCGACGTGGGATAAATTGGTTGTTTTCCCCACCAAATTGTCCACACTGGGGTGGTATTTTTGAAGCCGCTGTAAAATCGGCCAAAACACACTTGCGCAGGACAATCGGTGAATCTATCCTTACCTTTGAGGAACTCGCAACTGTGTTTTGTAAGATTGAGGCCGTTTTGAACTCTCGGCCATTGTGCCCGATCTCCTCAGATCCGAATGATTTGGAGGCCCTTACGCCGGGCCATTTTTTGATTGGTCGCCCACTTGTCGCCTTGCCTGAGTACCCCTATATTGATACGAGACCTGGTCGTCTCTCGCGTTTTGAATTGGTACGCCAGATTACTCAGAGCTTTTGGAAACGCTGGAATTTGGAATATTTGCACATACTCCAGCAACGCGTTAAGTGGACCGACAAGACCGATCCACCCAAGATTGGAGACCTCGTTTTGATCAAGGAGGCTAACCTTCCGCCACTCAGATGGCGCAGGGGGCGCATCCTTCATTTGGTAACTGGGGCTGATGGAGTTCCCCGATTTGCTGAGGTCTTGGTGGACGGTTCGATTCTGAGGAGAGCGGTTGCAACATTGTCACGTCTACCAACCGATTAGCGGACCGGTGGGCCGGTCCGGGGCGGGTGGATGTTTGAAATAGAATTAGTTTTTATTATAAGTCAAATCGATTAGATCGATTGAGTAACATTTTGTTTAGTCTATTGAAAATTTCTGACAATGGTCACACTGAACTGTCACTTCCGTGCTTCCGCTTGAAAAATTAAGACGCCGTTTTGCTCTCTCGCGTAGAATATTGTAATAAAATTGGAAGTATTGGAACCCGTTTGAGTGCCGCTTCTTTAATCAGCTGGCATCGGTTTACTTGTGACCAAGGATAAGTTGTATCTTAATGAACATTTGTGAAATATTGAACTTTGTAAAATACGTGTGTGAATTCCTGATTGGTGCCCGAGGAGAAGGACTTTGCCGAATTATACACTGGTATCTATTCGATTCTCTTGTTATTTTGGCCAAAATTATAAGTTAATCTATAGGTCCACTTCAAGAACATCACCAGGAGCTATAAGGTAAAATTTTCATATAACTACATTATAATTTGTCATCGCTGAGAATCTCAGCAATATATGTCAGACATTTGATTGCTTTAGGACAACTGGATGAATATAAATTAGCATCCACTGTGCCTACAACCAATTCCCAGTAAGCCTACGGTAATTCTAGACAATATTTAAATTTACAAAGTCAATATTTATCGAGATCCACAAATACAAAAAAATATTAATTCGGGTTACCCTATGTGGCTTAATCAAATATCTATTTTAAAATAATTCTCCCACGTTATAAACAGTACATATAACTCTCGCTTAGAACTTACAAACCTATGCAATACTATACAAAGTTGCAGGATATATTTTGTATTGTTAAATTATGCAAAAAATAATTAATAAATAATAACCAAAAGAATCAGTTTTTGAAAAGAGCATATTCATATTATTGTTATATTCCGTATAAAAAATACAAACTTCAAACACTGCTCGATTTATGCAGTCATTGTGGGCCGTAACGGTTCATGAATAAGTGATTTTGCGAAATTCTTACGGGATCGGGAGCCTCTGCCTATGATACAGCCACTACTTTCTGTTTCGTCGTATTTATAAATCATTATTATGAAACATTCATGTAAACATAACATTTTATTATTGTATCCGATCATATTGACGATAACTATTATATTATTAACTCCGACATTTCTCGTGAACATTATTTATGCATGACGTTTTTTGATGAGGAAAATATATTTCGCGGAACAGAATAATATTTTTGTTTGTTGTGTTTATTGATGTAAAGGATCTTGGTCACAGCACGGTTTTACGCCGTTACGGCGATTTCGCCGCACCGTAGTAAGAACTTGTTAACTGCGCTTTTTACGCAAGGTTAACGATCTCAAAAAAGAGCATGCAGAAACAAACCAAGGAACCACCCAGTATTAAGTTTTAAAGACTTGCGTCATTGTATTGATTAAATCGTGATGTAATTAATAAATCAAATTAATTAAAAAAATAGAAGTACTGAATAAAACTTGATTTATTGAGTTACAGGTCGCCACTAAAACAAAATTCAAAGATAATAATACTACACCGGTATATAAAGACAAGGCACCACGCTTTAGCTAGTAGTACGGGCAGTAAACCATATCCTAGGAGAAGCATTCATACTGCTCCATACAACTCATCGACCGTAGATTTTGAACGGCGAATTTGCCGTCAATATTTACTTCGTATGGGTAAGAATCCTAATAGAAGATGTAGAATGAATTGAATGACATTTGCTATAAAACGTGTTGACTGAATTTATTTGCGCTAATTCTTAATAAATTATCAAGTATCAAAACCATTTTTGCCCAAATTGAGTCTGAAGCACTTGATAACCAATTTGTAGATATATGTATATTTTAAATTCCGAGTGCCGTGTGGTTGACGGCATAGAATACAAGTGTCACCACCCCCTATCTTCCCGTGGGTGTCGTAAGAGGCGACTAAGGGATAACACGATGCAAATACCATCTTTGCGTAGAGACGGAAAACTCGACATCAAACCCTATACGACTGCCTCGTTGGTCTCGCGGCATAAATGTGCGCCTGGGATCGGGAGGTCCCGGGTTTGATTCCTGGGTCGGGCAGTGTTATTGGGTTTTTCTGTCACGAAATTCTCAGTAGCAGCTTGGAGTCTGGAAATGTGCCCGGTACGGCAATAGGCTCGCCCCTTATTAGGTGGGACTAAAGTATATCTGGCGAAAAGTGGGTGTAGAAATACACCTCTGCCTACCCCTTCGGGGATAAAAGGCGTGACGATATGTATGTATGTATGTAAATTCCGATAACTTTTGATAGAATAAACGGATTCTGATAAACTAAAGACTAAATATTAACTAAAGACACATGTGTTGCTTGAATTCAAGTCTATTAAATATATTGACTGACATTGCTAGGCCCCCATAGGTGATAGCGTGCTAATTGTTGTTCAAGATTGTAATCGGGTCTTCAGACAATATATTGGTGAAAACTGCATCAAAATCCGTTCACTGGTTATTGCGTGATGATTTAACAAATATACAGACAGACAAACAGACAGAGAGACAGACAATAATTCACAAACAAAAATTGTTTTGTGTTCTATTTCGATAACATGTCACAATCCAATTGAAATTTCGCAAAAATATTCAATGTACAGACAAAGTGCTCTTTGAGTTTTATTATAGTATAGATAAACAAGGTGCTCTCATTATATAGGATGGTGTGGCCTGTAGGTTGATCTGCACGCAAAGCCTCGATTTACATTGATAACGGAGGCTTCAACGCACCTAATGGAGATGGAATGCATATCAAATGATGAGAGCTATGTAAACGGTGTGGCTTAAGATGTACTGCGTGTAAGTTTCAATAATTACTGTACTAAGGGATTTGTTTGTTTCATTATAAACAAGATTATTCATTATTAACATACATAGGTTTTCGCCTGTTTCCCGAATGGCTAGGCTAACTCGCTTGCTTCAGTGACTCTCAAAATATTTTGATCAACAACGCTAGTTTTTATTATTAGCGAAGTTCTTCATTATTAACCAAATTCATCATTATTGGCAACACAAATAATTATCTACAAATCATGCATCATTATGTTAGCACTCGATGATAGACGAGCTATCTATTAATTTTGTGGTGGCGCGTTACCAACGTATCTACACATATTGGGATACACATAATTATGGAATAGGCGTGAAAGGGTCTTAAAGCACTCTAACTTATAGAACGAAGCGCAGCAGTATAGATACTGTAAATTTATGTCGCAATACTTTGAGAAGTTAGTACTTCTCCAATGGAGCCGACCCATTCATTCTGAAATCAACAAGGCTCTATTATCTACTAGAGTAAATAACATGGTCATCTTTAAACTTACCCATAATATCTAATACATCTTGACGTATATGTACAGGTACGTGCTAATACCAACAACATAGTATACATTCGATAAACAAACAGTGATCCCCAGAAAACGAGAGAACATGTGTCCTGTCTATATCTCATGTAGAAAGTACACACCTAACATATTCATACGATGTGTCAGTCCGTACGAGACAATAATATACGACCAGCTCCACAAGCAAATGACAACTTTATATAAATACTTATTATAGAGTTGAAATTTGAGTAGTAGATAGTGTTTCCGATATTGAAAATGAGAAGGTGATCCTACCAATATATTGTGATTTATCAGAACGTATTTGCGGTAGTGACGCGTTTGTCCCTCGGAATAGAAAATGATACGATATATGGATATACGTGTATATAGTCGCGACATATTCGAGTATTTACGGATCGCTCGTCCAATGGATGGATCTCTGTTTGACTATTTGAGTGATTATTTAGAATCGTGATGTTTATTTGATACTGGTTGAGTGCTTGAAGGCAAACAAAACATTTGTTCCCATTAGTGTAGAGACTTTTAATGCTTAGGCAGAGATAGCCTAGTGGACATGGTGGCTTCGAATCCACGCACCACAATATTTTCGAAGCCATGTGCGTATTAAATGGTTAAATGTATTATCATTTATCACTTACCTCGTGCCTTGGAGAGCGCGTTTACCCGTCGGTCCCAGCTGACATGTAAATCTATGACAGTCGTTAAAATACCCTCAGATAAACTGTGGTGGTAGCCTTGGAATATCGCTATTCATTGGGGTTGCGGCGATCAGATGACAGTCGCTTTGTGAAAAAGTTAGTTATCCTGTTATATCTGGTTAAACTAGTAAGCAGACCTCGGGCACCAAGGCGTGTAAGTCAAGACTTCGGGACGGGATTGCGCTAGGACGATAATGATCTATTTATAAAGTAATACGTAGTTATACTAATTTCAGGACCATCAATCCTTCTGCATAAAAACTTTATCTATCATAGATACTCTTCCGTCTGAAAGATAGTTCATTTATTCAAAGTTTAACTTTCCAAATATCTTGCTTCTATAAATTAAAAGTTTCGAAGGATGGATAGATCCATGAATGCGATGTATTTTACTTTTACGCAAAAGCTACTAAAAACATTTTGATGAAATTTTGTAGTTAATATCAGAATAGTGATATTCTCTCGTTTGCCATAAATTCATTTGCACTAATATTGTTTGCCATAATCATCCGCGATCATAATATTTACTTGCACTATTATCATTTATACTAATAACGTTTGCCTTCACAACTCAACAGTGATAACTTTTATTTGCCATAAAATGACTTTCTATAACAAAATATATCATAATAATTAGTTTCCATAAGTAACACATCTCATAATCGACTCTTGACATAATCAAAATTTGAGATAATTATGAAAATAATACATAATATTGTTAGGTCGAAATTAATTATCGTTAAAACCCCGACTCAGTGCAATCCGACTCGGATAGGTTAGGCTAGAAGACTAAGAAGGCGGGAGCTCCGCTTCGCTTCGCTCCCGCCTCCTTAGTCTTCGTGGTTTATTTCTAAACCACCCAGAAGTAGGAGCCCCGCGAAGCGGGGCTCCGTCGAGCTTAGTTAGTAGACGCCATATGAGGTTTAGTTTTAGGTTTAATTGTGAATAAAAAATCTGGGGTTGGGTTTCGAAACGAGTCGCCCGAATTTGAAGGTATTGGTGGTGTAGGGGGCTTAAGGGAGTTAGTTTTAATCCCCTAAAAGTAATTTTGGCTGCCGGAGTTGCGTCTAAATATTTTTTAAACAATTTCCAAAAATTCTTCATTCAAATATGCAAAACGGAACGTAATTTTAGGTTTTATGTGAAAGTAACTAAATAGGTTGTGTTAGGCTCTCTTTTGACCCTTAACCCGAAAATAGGAGCCCTGCTTTGCAGGGCTCCGTCAACCTCAGTTTATTAAACTAGTGAATTCAATAAAAGCGATATTTAGGTTTTATGTGAAAAACGTGAAACGAAACGCAACCGCCATCTTGTATGAATGATATAGACAGCTAATGTCAAATTTGTGCGTCATTGCTTTCGAGTACCTAGGGTTTGGTTCGTGGTTATGTACGTTGTCTCATTTAACAATAATATGTTCTTGTGATTGTTCAACACACTTAGTTATTGCCCGAGAATTGCATTTATATATTTTGCATACCTTGGTTGTGGGTAGTTGAGATTACTAGTAACACTTAAAATTGCTCTTCAAGAAAATTTAAATAAAACAGTTAATTTTAAAAATATATTTATATTAATGCATAAAAGTTAAAATCTATACTACATACCTGCTGGTTAAGCGTTATGTCACAAAACTAACAAGTTTCACTTTAACACATAAAATGGATACATTCAATGCATCAAAAATCCTGGACATGCAAGCTTATTTTGAGGAGCGGATGGCCAGTTTCGAAGCCGAGCTACAGAAGAAGTCCCCTCAAAGCACACGGAGTCTGGCTGATGAATTTACTGCGTTCAAGACCTTCATACTGAGTACACTGAAATCCTTCTCACAGCAGCTTGACTCCGTCGGCCGAGAAATTGACAGAATCGAAATGCGCAGCCGTCGTAAGATGTTGCTGCTACACGGCGTGGAGGAACGTAAGGACGAGGAGACATCTGAGCAGGTCGCGAATATTGTCAAGCAACGTCTCAAAATTGGCACTTTCGTGGTAGAGGACATCAGGCGCTGCCACAGATTGGGACGCCAGACTACCAGCGACAAGGCGAGGCCCATTCTCGTAAAATTCGAGTCTGCTGCGGTGCGGGACAGTGTTTGGTTCGCTAAGATGAAGCTCAAGGATACAGGTATCACGCTGTCAGAGTTTCTCACACGTTCACGACACGAGGCTTTTATGGCTGCACGAGCGAAGTTTGGAGTCGCGAAGTGCTGGACGCGAGAGGGATACGTGCACATCTTGAGCCCCGATGGTAAGCGTTATCGCATCACCTCCGTTAGTGATCTAAGTAAGATCCGGCTCACAGATGCGGAGAAGCCCGTCGTCGCAAAGCCAGCCGCAACAAAGGGCAAGAGAACGGCAGCGACGAAGAAGTAAGCTTGTTCCATCGTTATTTATATTCTCCTTAATTTTATTAGTATCAATAAACACCTTCACTTTCTAAATAATAAGTACTTTTAACTTAATTTTATGTAGGTACCGTGTATCATAAACAAAACAACAAGTGATGTTGTTAACTTATTAATGTCACTGTCACAAACGTCACTCACTATAGAGTAACGTTCCGTCTCACGTTACACGGATTTGAATATGTGTGTTTTTAGACATAAATAAATATGTTTTTTTTTCCGTTAGATTTTAGTTAGTAACATTATCTCTCATGTGAATCTATATATTTATTTTTGTATCATTTGTTAGTTTTTAATTATACACTTTTGTCTCTGACATTATCTATGTTCATGCGCAACTAGCGGGTGGACAGTGTGATCAAAGCTTTACGCGACAATTAGAAACATACATACATACATACATATCGTCACGCCTTTTATCCCCGAAGGGGTAGGCAGAGGTGTATTTCTACACCCACTTTTTGCCAGATATACTTTAGTCCCACGTAATAAGGGGCGAGCCTATTGCCGTACCGGGCACATTTCCAGACTCCGTGCTGCTACTGAGAATTTCGTGACAGAAAAACCCAATAACACTGCCCGACCCAGGAATCGAACCCGGGACCTCCCGATCCCACGCGCACATTCATGCCACGAGATCAACGAGGCAGTCGTATAGGGTTTGATGTCGAGTTTTCCGTCTCTACGCAAAGATGGTATTTGCATCGTGTTATCCCTTAGTCGCCTCTTACGACACCCACGGGAAGATAGGGGGTGGTGACACTTGTATTCTATGCCGTCAACCACACGGCAATTAGAAACATAATTATTTATATTTATATATATCATATATATATTTTTTAAATATTTATTATTTATATTTATTAAATGTCAGACACAGACTCAAATAGTGGTACAATCTTTCATTCTGCTACAAGCCTAGATGATAGCTTTGTAAGTGTCCCCTCCCTCGGAGACATTCTTCAGTCGCAGTTCTTAGACGTACCCAAGAACTTAATTAATGTGGTCCATATCAATGCGCAGAGTATTCCAGCTCATTTTCCAGATATGCTGGCTAATTTAGACTGCCAACACATACATGCCATCCTGGTATCAGAGTCATGGCTAAAACTATGTCTCCCTTCCACATCTTATTCACTGCCAGGTTTCCGGCTTATTAGGAATGACCGGGCATTCGGCATTGGCGGCGGTGTTGCCATATATTTGCGACATCTCCACAGCCGCCACTGTTGAATGCAGGCGAGCATCTATTCCTTGAAGTAGAACTTCACCACACTAAATTATTATAGGCGTATTCTATTCCCCCTCAAATCGTGTTAACTATTTTTCATCATTTCAGCTTATCTTAGAAAGTTTAACTCCTTCATATAGCCACACAATTATAATGGGCGACTTTAACACATGTCTGCTCAAACAGGATTCACGTGCTATCTTATTCTGGCACACCATAGAGTCTTGCAATCTATCTATTTTAAACTTAAATGCAACTCATCACTTCCCCAATTGCACCCCTTCTCTTCTAGACCTTATTTTGGTATCTTCCTCCAATCTGGTTCATAAGCATGGTCAATGTACAGCGAATGGGTTTTCCTATCATGACCTGATCTTCGTTTCCTATAAAATTCGCACACCCAAATTTAAGCCCAAAATAGTCTTGCAGCGCAATTTTAGTGGCATGGATCATGAAAAACTGCGTAAGGATGCCTCGAATATAGACTGGAGCCCTCTGTATGACTCAGAGTGTGTCAATAGTAAGGTCCATGAACTCACCACTAATATCATCAATTTATATGATGTGCATGCGCCAATACGTAGCATCAAATTGAAACACTTACCGGCACCTTGGCTAACAGACGATATCAGAAAAATCATGGCCAAAAAATCTGCTGCCAAAGCTAAGTTGAAACACAGGCCTACTCCTCTAAACCATGAAAAGTACGTGGCAGCCAGAAATCTCTGCAACAAGGTGTGTAGGAATGCGCAACGCCAATATATTCATAAATCCGTTGAAAACGGTGATCCAGCAAAGATCTGTCAATTTCTTAAAAGTCTGGGAGTTGGCAAGACACGGCATCAATCTATTCCAAATAATATTAACCTTGATTCTCTTAATATACATTTCTCTACTTCGTCCAAATTCGATGGAAATATGAAAAGTGCCACCTTACAATAATCCGGAGTTGGCAAGGATGAAAGATATTCTTTCATCCTTGCCAACGCCGGATTATTCTCCCTTTATCTTCTCGCAATTTGCCGCATGTGATGTTAAGAAAAACGTACTGGCTGTTACGTCTAATGCAGTCGGTAGTGATAGTATTAGCCGTAAAATGATCCTTCCCATCCTTGAAGAAATCCTTCCAGTTTTATGCCACATCTTCAACCATTTCATCAACCGTGGCATTTTTCCATCCGATTGGAAAGATGCAACAATAATCCCTTTGCCCAAGAAACCTAAGCCCTGTTCCTTTTCAGATTACCGACCTATATCCCTACTTCCCTTCTTGTCGAAAGTCCTAGAACGCTTAGTCCACACACAACTTAGTTCTTTCCTACATACAAATTCCCTCCTAAACACATATCAGTCCGGTTTCCGCCCTAGCCACAGTACTGCCACTGCACTTGTTCACGTAACTGATGATATTAGGCTAGGTATGGATAGTGGAAATCTAACGGTCGTTACTTGATTTTAGTAACGCTTTCAACACCGTGGATTTTCACATCATACTTGGCATTCTACGCTCTCTTAACGTATCTCCATCGGCAATTGACTGGTTTCATAGTTACCTGTTCGGTCGCCAGCAACGTATACGCATCGAAGACTCTTTTTCTACTTGGTCTCACACTAATGCCGGTGTGCCACAGGGTGGCCTGCTTTTTCCTCTGCTCTTCGCAATATTTATTAATACTATCTCAAGCCAATTACTTTCTTCTTACCACCTTTACGCAGACGATTTACAAATCTATACGCAAGCTCCTTTAAATAAGCTGGCAGAAGCTTGTACTATTATTAAGGCGGACCTGGCCAGAATCTGCGACTGGACTAAGAAATACGGACTCATCATAAATGCTGACAAAACCCAGTTAATTATTATAGGCAGCCCCAAATTAGTCTCAAAAATCAGTTGGTCCGATCTGCCACAAATTAGTTTCGATGGCAAAGATCTCGTTTTTAGTAAAACTGTGAAAAATTTGGGGATCTCCTTAGACGAAAGTATGTCCTGGAAATCTCAAATGCAAGAAACGAGTCGCAAGCTATTTGCATCCGCAGGTTCGTTGCATAGGTTACGCAACTTCCTTCCAACTGCCACTAAAATCGCGCTCGCTCAATCCTTGCTTCTTCCCATAATTGACTATGCTGAGGTCAGCTATCTTGACCCCACAGAGGAGCAGCTAAATAAACTTGAGCGTCTCCAAAACTTTTGCATTAGATTTATATTTGGACTGCGCAAATATGATCACGTCTCAGATTTTCGTAACAAACTCAAGTGGCTCCCAATTCGTCTTAGCAGGAATACTCACATTCTTACATTACTGTATAATGTTCTATTTAATCCTAGTACGCCCTCCTGTCTCAAAGAACGTTTCAAGTTCCTTCATGACACACATATAAGGTCCTTGAGGTCGTCTGAAGATCTGACGTTGGAGGTGCCAAGGCATTCCACAAATTATTTTGGAAAATCCTTTACCGTTCAGGCAGTGCGCCTGTGGAATGCTTTGCCATTACAAATTAGAAGAGCACCATCACTAAACATCTTTAAAAATTCGTTAAAAAAACACTATCTGAATACCTAACGCATTTTAATTGCTTGTATGCGGGTTGTATTTCAATGTATCTACAATGTCTGTCATATTATTATATTATTATGTATATATGTATATTGTACGAATGTATGTAGGTATATATTTAATATATGTATGTATGTTTAAGTATTTTTATGGAATATGACTGTAATTGTAAGTATGTATGTATTTCATTTAAATCTTCAATACTGATTCATAGTATTTAACTACACCATCGCCAGCATGTATAACTGCTTAACATCATTCCTGTCCATCCTAAGGTTGCCTGTAAGAGATTGCACTAAGCGATAAGGCCGCCCATTGTACATTACTTGTAGTTTTAAGCCACTTGTACTTTAAAACTTTATTTTGGTGTGCAATAAAGTGTAATTTATTATTATTATTATCATCTTTATTTCCTATTTTTCAAATTAAAATTACATTTTTAAATATATCATTCACTAAAAAAAAAAACACATTTAAAAACATAAAATTAACCGTGGGGTCCCACCAGCATCGGGCACAGGGTCCAAGCTGCCAGTGGTTAGGGCTCCAGAGACAGGAACTTCCTCACAATACGTGCCGTGTCGAGAAGAACTGCCTTTTGCATCAGACCCTTGACCCAAGCACCCAACGCGAGCCTCTTAAGGTGACGATCGAGGCTCTTGGCTATTAGACCATTAACCGTCACAACTATCGGCACAATAATTGCCGAGTCCACATCCCACATGTCGACAATCTCGTGAGCCAAGTCCAGATATTTAATCTGTTTGTCTTTCTCGGCTTTCACGAGATTCTCGTCATGGGGAATGGTGACATCAACAATTATTGCGAGGCGCTCTGATCGATCTATCACCACAATATCAGGTTTGTTGGCTACAACAGTCCTGTCTGTGACGATAGATCGATCCCAGTACAATGTGGCATGGCCATTTTCGAGAACTGGCTCTGCCACATACCTGTAGTACGGTACCTCGATGTCTACAAGTTTGTATTTCAGAGCAAGTTGCTGGTGAATGATTCTGGCTACTTGGTTATGTCTGTGCAAGTACTCGCCGTTAGCAAGACGTGAACAACCGGAAACAATATGCCTGAGGGATTCACCAGGCTGGTGACACGCACGGCAAATATCGGTAGTGCCATCCCTCAGGATATATTTCCGGTAGTTATTCGTCTTGATAACTTCGTCAGCAATTGCACAAACAAACCCTTCGGTTTCCCCAAAGAGGTCACCGAAGCGTAGCCAGTTCACCGAGGCTAATAAGTCTACATCGGATCCATACAGAGCCCGATGAAACCTGCCATGAAGCTCCTTGCTCTGCCACACACGCTTGCGATCATCAGTACTGAGTACTACAGGTATGCGCCAGTTCTCCTTAGCCAACTTGAGCGGGGTGAGTCCATTGTCCACTGCGACAACATCTCGATGCATGTCCACGTTCGCCCGGAGAAAATATTCTCTGAGATTGCACACCTCGCGGTTGTGTAGGGTCTTGACATTCAGAAAGCCACGACCCCCACACTTCCGCGGGATGTACAACCTCATCACGGATGAACGTGGATGATGCATACGATATGCCGTCAACAATGTGCGGACTCTTCTGTCCAGGGCGTCCAATTCAGACTGAGTCCACTTGAGTATGCCAAAGGAGTATACAAGAAGTGGCATGACCCAACCGTTGCAAGCACGAACCTTGTTGCCACCTGATAAAAGACTTTTCAGTACTTTATTCAGGCGACCAAAGAAACGCTCTTGCAACGATTGCTTCATGACGGCTTCATTGATACTTAAAGCCTGTGACATACCCAAGTACTTATAGGTATCAGTCAAGAGAAGCGTTCTTAGGTTAATGGAATCTGAGAGTTGGATCCCTTCAGATTCCACCATCCTTCCCTGCTTCACATGAATGACAGCACATTTATCCACACCGAACTCCATATTGATTGACTTACTAAAGTTTTGGGTTACTTTTAGTAAATCTATCAATTTGGCATCAGAGTGGGCAAATAACTTCAGGTCATCCATGAAAAACAGGTGAGATATGACCTGACCACTTCTCTTTAACCTGTAGCCTAACCTTGAACCCTCCAGTAAAGTACTGAGAGGGTTCATGGCTAGGCAAAACCAAAGGGGACTCAGACTGTCGCCCTGAAAAATTCCCCGCTCAATTTTAATACGTTCGCCGTCCTCCTGGATCCTTCGGCATCCTGGATAGCAAAGAGTCGTATTCCATTGCCCCATACATGACTTTAAGAAGGTGCGTAGAGTTGTATTTACTTTATACAACTCCAACACCCTCAAAAGCCATGTATGCGGCACGGAGTCATACGCTTTCTTATAATCTATCCAACATGCCGCCAGATCCTTTCGATTACGGCGAACTTGTTGGCTAATGGCCATGTCAATGAGGAGGAGCTCCTTAGTACCACGAGCCCCCCTCCTACATCCATTCTGAGAGGCTGACATAATTAAGTTGTCTTCGACATGTTTAGCTATTTTAGCTCTCAGAATAGATGTAAGAAGTTTATAGACCGATGGTAAACACGTAATCGGTCTATAATTGCCGGGCTCGCTAGGACTGCCAGTCTTATGGAGCAGGTGGGTAATTCCAGTCGTCATAAAGGTTGGCAACGATCCAGATTCCAAGGCTGATTGGAATTGAGATGCCAAACGTTCATGCGAACTACGTAGCCATTTCAGCCAGAAATTGTGCAGTCCGTCCAATCCTGGAGATTTCCAATTAGATAATGGACGGACTGCTTGTGAAACGTCCTGGCTAGAAATGGCCACGCATTCCATTTCGGGAATATGTTCGCATGCACGTTCGATGTCTCGCATCCAATCACCTTCGTTATGACCAATGGGCATCGACCAGATGCTACGCCAGAACATGCCTGTGGCGTCCGCATCTGGCCGCTGCACATTAGTCACACATTGATCTGGTTGTTCCCAATTTCTATATACCCACCTTTGGTCCCTCTGGAATGCACTATTAATAATGTACCGGTCCACACGTTTCTTAAACCTATGAATTCGGTTTGCCCATGCATAGACTTTCTGTTTTAGGTAGTCAATGCGCTCCGTGACCCGGGCTATATAATCTTGAGGACTAATGTTAGTCCCCGAAAAAGCCCGTTTCACAAAGCGCATTACCCTAGGGCGTGTATTCCCCTCCCTAAAACAGATCAGCTTGCCAATAAGTGTCCTTGCCTCGGCAATACGCCGCTCAATCCTGCACTGCCACGCCGGTACAGCAGACATTTGTCGTACAACGGTATCAGTTTCAGGAAACTTAACACCAGCTATACGACAAGCCGCCACGGCGGTACAGTACAAGATTGAATGCGTATCACCGAGATCCTCGCTATTATCTAAATAATTTGATAATAACGAGTCAAGAGCACTTATCAGCGCTATATTTCGCCTATGCATAGGCAACCTCGGTAGACGAGGCCTGATACCTAGTAGAGTGTACCGGTAGTCCCTAATAGCACATTCCAAAGCGTCCTTTACCTCCTCATTGCACTGGGTACTTACATTATCAACCATGTCATCCTCCTCCCTGACGGCACTACCGCCTATTGGCGGTGCGGTCAGTGCTGATGTCTGTGTAGGCTGGACGGGGGTGGCATGGCTCGAAGGTAAGTACTCTGAGCGAATCCTATCAAGCACGGCATTATCCAACTTGCCACTGCGCTGGATAACCCGTACCTGATCCGATAGTCGTTGAGCCGTGACGTTGATGCTTGGTTCCAAGGCCTGAAACAAAGACAGCATGCGACTACGGTACGCAGTGAGGTTAGTGCCCCCCTCTGTCGCCCCAAAATATGCGCGCATGACATGTTCGTTTATTAATGTCGTCCACTTCATGCGCTGCACATTACCACCGGCAGCGAGGACCCTGTTTGGGGCCGGTGGGCCCCGAGGTCCCAAGCACGCTGGTGGCCGGCCTCTCCCACGCCGCCGCGCAGGTGACGGTGTCGACGGCGGAGAGAAATACTCGTCGCTGGAGCTCGACGCAACTGCAGCCGTCGGTGTTATCGGCGTAGGTACCGACGGCTGCGAGGCGGAGCTCAGCGACGGGCCCGGAGGTGTTGGTCGTGCTCTCTTGCTCCTGGCTCTCGTCAACATACTAGAGTGCTAATATCTTTCATTTTATTTTCGTAAATATTGTTATTGTTAGTGGTTGACGTGTCATATTTGTTGTGACGGCTGTCATTTCACTTTTTCTTTATTTGTTTATTTATGGTGGTTTTTATCAAATATTTCCTTCTTTTGCTTGAGTTTTATATACTAATTTAGATGCGATATATTATTACAATTTGAATAAAGTGAAATTCGTGAAATATTAATATTTAAAATTCTTTGATGAAAAAAGCACGTTGACATTCGTGGTGTTGCCAGATTATATTATTATTATTATTATTTTGTTTGCGTAACTCACATATCTAATAATAAGTATTTTTTTCGAACGTGAATACGTGAATCCGTAAACATTTAATTTAATGCCATCTTTTGTAGTTTTAAACACTTCACAACTTTCACTCATCTCGACAGGACTAATAGTGAATTGACGACTAATGTTAATAAGGAATGTCTATTTATGTCAGACTTATTTTGTTTTACCCTCATAACTTTAACTGTGAATATGTTAATAGCAAAAAATATATTAACTTACTCATTAACATAAAAATTGCAGACGCTTGTACTAAATTATACATACATACATACATATCGTCTCGCCTTTTATCCCCGAAGGGGTAGGCAGAGGTGTATTTCTACACCCACTTTTCGCCAGATATACTTTAGTCCCACGTAATAAGGGGCGAGCCTATTGCCGTACCGGGCACATTTCCAGACTCCGTGCTGCTACTGAGAATTTCGTGACAGAAAAACCCAATAACACTGCCCGACCCAGGAATCGAACCCGGGACCTCCCGATCCCACGCGCACATTTATGCCGCGAGACCAACGAGGCAGTCGTATAGGGTTTGATGTCGAGTTTTCCGTCTCTACGCAAAGATGGTATTTGCATCGTGTTATCCCTTAGTCGCCTCTTACGACACCCAAAATTATCTTTATTTATATTAATAAAATTATGGTGAATAAAAGTTATGGAAAATTGCATTATTGAAAACGAAAATTATAGCAAATTATGGATTTAAATTATTATGACACTTGATCGATTATGACCAATGGAATAAGTGAAAGTCATTTTATGTCATTTCACGATTATGGCAACTGAAGCGTTATATCTAATGAAATAATGGCAAATACACTGGTTTGAAATTATGGCATTTTAAATTATGGCAAACATTAGTAAACCCAGAATAGTACATAGGTTATGCT
This sequence comes from Euclidia mi, assembly GCA_944739405.2. NCBI lineage: Eukaryota > Metazoa > Arthropoda > Insecta > Lepidoptera > Erebidae > Euclidia > Euclidia mi. Next base: position 72,985,433 of record OX123193.2, on the reverse strand, counting down.
TAATCTCGTTAACGACCGCTTTGTGGCAAAGGCCGCGGGCAGAAGCTTTGAGTATTTAAAGTTAAAAAACAAGTGCACTATATAATATATTCGGTCATTTTAGGTTCAACCGACAAGTCTTCGGTAGTATTGTGGTCAGTATACGCCTGTCACGCGGGAGACCGGGATTCGATTCCCCGCCGGAGAGATTGTTTTTGCGATTTATCTAATTGGATGTCATCACAGGAATATTTACATGTGGGAACATAAAATTTCACTACAGATTTAAATTTTTTTTTTCTTGGCTTCAATTAATTTAATATACCATAGCTTTTGTTATTTGTAATAAACTGTAACCCATACAATTATCATACATCGATATGAAAGTAATATAAGATTACGTGAGGATGTGATTTATACACGACTGATTCCGTACAAGATGTACGGCGGAAACACTAGAAATAATTAAAGCAGGAAATGATTTACTCTGTACACAATTGAACAAGACATATATGATAAGATCAATAAAAACAAATATGAAAGAAAAACATAGAAAAATATAGATAATATTTATTTTTCTGTGAAAGAAATACACGCTCTGTTAAATTTTAAACTCTACCATTACGGTTCTTGGTACAGCTCTCAGTCAGACAAACGGATGGACGCATAGACAGAGGAGACTTAGTAATACGACACCGTGGCGTACAACCTTTTCGACAATAAGAATAATTATTTAAATTAGCCTATTACCAACTATTGCAGGAATATATTAACAATGCACCTATTGTTTAAATATTTGTAACGTGACGATCTTAAATGAACAGGTCAAGTTGATACAATAAGTAGCAATGAGTGTGCCTGGTTCTTTCATGGATTAGATGGTTTAAGTTTTTAATGATTCAAGAATCTTGCATGTAATAAGCTGATTCACTAAATATATAGATAGATAGATATACTCTTTATTGTACACCAAATAATATTGAAAAGTACACATTTTTTTAATTGGCTTATACTACAGCATGCACAAATGGCGGCCTTATCGCTAAAAGCGATCTCTTCCAGGCAACCTTTGGATGGACAGAAATGGTGTGTAAGCAATCAAGTGTGGCGATGGTGTAGTTAATATATAAAATAATATCAACTAATATACATAAATAACAAAACTAATATCATGACAGTCGGCGACGACGTGGAAGACCCAAACGAAGATGGCGGGATGACCTGGATGCATTTGACAGCGACTGGACGAGCTTACCACAAGACAGGGATGCATGGCGGTCCAAGGGAGAGGCCTTTGCCCAGCAGTGGGACACACAGACAGGCTGAAAAAAAAAAAAAAAAAAAAAAAAATACATAAATGTATGAATATTATATATCATACATATTCTACATAAAGACCATACACATATGTACATACATTATTATATATATAAATACTTATATACCTATAAACTGTACGAGATAGAATGTCATATATTTCATAATATCATTATACTAATAACTATGCTAAAATACAGATACAGTGAATACTACTCATAAAGTAAGACCTGCATTCTAGGAGAACAGTGCATGATGTTAAATGGACAGGTAGTGCTTTTTTAACATGCTTTTAAAAATGTTTAAGGATTTTGCTTTCCGAATCTCTAGTGGTAATGCATTCCACAGTCACGCGGCCTGTACAGTAAATGATTTGCTAAAGAAATTTGTGGAATGCTTTGGTATCTCCAGCGTCAAATTTTCAGACGACCTCAAGGACCTCACATGTGCGTCATTAAGGAACTTCAAAAGTTCTTTGAGATAAAAAGGAGTACTGGGATTAAACAAGATATTATACAATAATGTAAGAATGTGAGTATTCCGGCGAAGACGAATCGGGAGCCACTTGAGTCTGTTGCGAAATTCTGAAACATGATCATATTTGCGCAGTCCAAATATGAAACGTATGCAAAAGTTTTGAAGACCCTCAAGTTTGTCTAACTGCTCCTCAGAGAGGTCAAGATAGCTGACATCAGCGTAGTCAATTACGGGCAGAAGCAAAGATTGTGCAAGTGCAATTTTAGTGGCAGTTGGTAGGAAATTGCGTAACCTACGCAATGAGCCCGCCGAAACAAATAGTCTGCGACTTGTTTCTTGCAGTTGAAAACTCCAAGATATGGTTTCGTCAAAGTGGATCCCAAGATTTTTTACAGTATTACTGAACGGGATATTTTTGCCATCAAACTTGATTTGTGGTAAATCGGACCAGCAAATTTTAGACACCATGCGGGGACTGCCGACAATAATTAGTTGTGTTTTGTCAGGATTTACTATGAGTCCATACTGTTTACTCCACTCGCAAATCCGCGCTAAGTCTGTGTTGATAGTAGTACAGGCTTCGGGCAAGTTATTTAAGGGTGCTTGTGTATAGATCTGTAAATCATCTGCGTAAAGGTGGTAGGATGAAAGTAAATGTTTTGAGATAGAATTAATAAATATCGCGAAGAGTAAAGGAGATAGCACGCCACCCTGTGGTACACCGATATTCGTGTTAGACCGAGTGGAATAAGTGTCTTCGATGCGTATACGTTGCCGGCGACCAAACAGGTAACTATGAAACCAGTCAACCGCCGTCGGAGATATGTTAAGAGAGCGTAGAATGCCAAGTAGGATGTGAAAATCTACCGTGTTGAAAGCATTGCTGAAGTCAAGTAAGGACAAAACGGTAATATTCCCACTATCCATACCTAGCCTGATGTCATCTGACACGCGGATCAATGCAGTAACGGTACTGTGGCCAGGGCGGAATATAATTGCCTCTAGGCTTAAATCGGGCTGATTTCACAGAGTTACTTAATATCTTATAAGTACTCACATTATTTTTCTTGTAACACACTTACGAACAAAACACAAGTAAATCATTCCAATGGCAATGAAGAAACTTAGTTCTATGCTTACGTCATCGTCCTTTTGGCCGATTCGAAATATTGGCTTTTTTTGTTACACAAACACCTCTTCAATAATTTTGCCCAAGATCAATGGAGGGGGCAAAATATTTCCGTGATTTGTGATATATGGAAGAATGAGGCGTATCATTTACAGAGAAAAGGCTATTGTTTGTCTATAGATAGGTGAAAGTAGAGCTGACCTATAAATTAATGAGATTGTCTAAGAAAATGGACTCATTTCGGATGTCCTTATTGTGTTTGGAATTCGGTACAGAACTTTTAGTAGGTGAGACGAAGCTAATTCTACTTACTTGTTAATTCAAATAACTAACGACGAGTTATGGCGTATAAAAAAGATCGTGAAATGAAGAGTAGATTGGTTTACTGTTATAGTTGATTGAATCAGGCGTTACTTGGCGGAACTCCATTGTAACCTAATGGAAGGAAAGAGATCAAACCAACTTTAACGGGTCCCCGTTGCTGAATATATTCGCACACCGTCATAATGACTCACATCAGTCGAGCAACGGAGGGAGGGGATTAGAAAGTACAATCGTTTATAATACATGCCCACGGTTGGAAAGCGCTCAGTCGTTGCCCATCGTTCCTGAGGATGCCTCGTGCAGAGGCGAAACACGTGTCGAAGAATAGTCGGCGCATACAGCGGGATACTGCAAGTCAGGTATCTTCCTGGAACCCATACCATTCCTATATCCCTTATCCTTTTAGAGGAGTTCGATATTGTCAACCTTTTTCTATTGCAATAGTTGGGGTAGTCAATTCGAGGGTGCGTGGTGGGTTCCTCTTTCCTTCCATTTGGTTTACTGTTGGTAATTGGTAATGGTCTAAACTCTAAGCCATGGAATATTGGAATTATAAACCTTTTTTTCCCCGGGCTATGGCGACTGACGGTATTCGCTCTGTGGAAAGGTAAATATTCTGTCAGATCAGGTGAGACTAGAAACCCTGAGTCAAAAGTTTTGGATGCAACTGAGTAACGTTAGGGTGATGATCATTCAATTAAAGAAGTATTTATTGAATACAGGTGTTAGATATTGATGTCGCATCTTTAAATGCTTTAGTTTTGTTTTTAATAGTATATTAATTTTACTGAACTATTGAACATATTGTACCTACTAATTTAAATACCTTAATAAACACGTTCCTTCATAGTTTAAATTAGCTAAGATAATTAAAATGAAATCCTAATCCTTAAGAGAATGAAGCCACTAGTCACATTACAGGTAGTAGAGCCTTGCTGATTTTTGCTTGAATGGGCCGGCTCGACCGGTGAAGTACTACCCTCCAACAGAAAATCGACGTAAAGTAACAGTTCCTAAACTGTTGCATTTCGTTCGGTGAGTGAGAATGCCGGAGGCCCCATCCCCTATTCCTTTCCCCTTATCCCACTCCTCCTCCTATCCTTTTCCCAACCCCAAGGGTCAAGTCATAAGTCCGTTGCTACAACGCACTTATGTTATATTATTTTACAAGAACACCTATATTATTTTACAAGAATCGATCCAATGTGTAACATAGTTGTATTTCGAAACTAATCAATGCCTTTCGTTAAAGTTATCGCTTACAATTTCCTTTTTATCGCGCGAATTTCAGGTTATGTTCGAAACACACCGTCTGCTGTAAGCTGACCTGGATTTTTGTAAGCATACAGCGAAGCAATGGATCAATTGATATTGGTATTTCAACTTGATATATTGCAGTATACACCTGCAAATTCACTGAATATTTGATTCTTGCGTCTATTTTTATCTAAGAAGTGCATTTAGTATTAAACTTTGTGCTTAAGCTAATAAATGTTGCTTAATTATTTATCACCTGATAAAATATTATGTCTAGGGCAACTTATTTGTTTTTCACCATCGCGCTATGGTTAACCATAGCCATGTAAATTAAATTCAATATTTTAGTAATTCATGCATTATGTTGCCAAGCCGAGACCAGCCGAGACCACATAGCTCGCAATATCAAAAAGTTATCAGATGTCATGTAGAGTTAAGTTTCTAACTGAAACGCGCTAACTTTACAAACTTTTCACGTTAGTCAATGTATGTGTAAACTATTGTTTAACAGAAACGAAAAGTATAGGAGGCGAAACGGCCAAGCCACATATTTTGAGATGTAACTGAACCAAATTTTTAATTTACGCAAAAACAATACCATAATTAATTTTTCCGGGGACATCTTATTCAATATACTCATCTGATGCCAGACTTATGCCTTAACTTACTCCTGAAAAATTAAACATGTCAATTTAAGCTTGTGCATAAATTAGATACATACGTATCTACAATCAAATGTCTCGTTATCAGCTTAATCTGTACTTTGTATAATCAAACACTTATGTGTGCATTTTTCCAAGCTAATCAAAGTATATTCACTTTCGTTTGCGAAATTACCATTTTACCATAGAAAGTGCACGATATTTTTTTATTTCCTCTTCCATTTCTGCGTCTTATACGACCACAAAAACACCTCGAAATTAAAGGTATAACCCTCAGTGGAAGTGTTTCACAAGATTAGCACTCACAACCACGTAGTCCGATCATGTATGGAGGCTTTCATGCAAAACACCGTAATACTCTAAGCTATTGACCGTTGTAATTTGGCATAAATAAACCAAACATCGCTGTTGCGCTTGCCAGTAAAAATATTAATACAAGTGTAGGAATGCGTTCCAGTGGGATGACGGTTCGGTTGTTAAGATATGTTAAGCGATGTTTTGGATCACGATGATACAATTATAATGGCAATTACTGTGTCTTAAACATATTTCATACAATCTTAATGTCTAAATAACTATAATTATGTACAAAAACCATTAAAAAAATCTTTACTTTCATACAAATTAATGCCTACACTCATCGTGTGGTGACGGCAAGAATGAATTGCTTTTTATGATTCTTAGTTGCAGAAATTATGACTAAACCGGCTAGTTTCCTATAAACTATATTTTCATTCAGTTTAGAATATTTTATTGTAATGTGATAATAGATCATGTGTGGTCAGTATGATAAACATAATGATAGTGCATGAGTACATAGTATGTCTTTAAAGACTTCTGAAAATCTCTAGTAAAATGTGTTGAAATCTTCGGAAAATGTGAAAAGACGATAGAGATACACTGTGACTGCCTACGTGGTCCAGCAGATAGCCTATGCGTGTAGTGCGTAGGGTCTGCTGATCCAGAGTTCTGCCCGGAAACGACAATAGGCTCGCGAAATGTGGGTGTAATATTACATCTCTGCCTACCCCTTCAGGCCTTGTGCCTAAAACATAATAGTTGTACAGTATTTATAGTAAAGCATCTCATTGAATCTCATAGCTACCATAGTACACCTCATGTGTGCACCCGCTCACGCTCCCCACTGGTATAATGTAATGTTTACGATCCCGCCGCACAGCGCTTTGGTGCTTGGCACCGCGTCGCATATACGAATGATAGCCACTAAAATAGCGACATAATATTCCTTTATGTACTACATAAATGTCGAGCCTTTGCAAGTTAGAGTTTAGATTTTAGACCTTTAAGCAAATAGTCTTCGTATCTTGTAATCTTGCTTCTGATTCTGTAATCGGATACGAGCGTTTTTTTTGGTCTTGTTTCTCGTAATAGGATCGACACAAATGTCCTTCTTTGTGTAGACTTGTAATGCGAACAACGTGTGACATACAGAATTGCCGCCCTTACGTCGATAGTATAGATAATTGATTCAATCATTTAACTAGGACTTTTCATTTGCAGCAAGCAGCAGCAAGCTACGTAATTGCAATGTGTTGTATAAGTAAATAATAGTTACATAGTGCAGCTGCTGAAGTAAAAACAACTGAAAGAACAAAATACCTTTTAACACTTTGAAGAGCATTGAAGAGCTGTTATTATAGGCGTTATGATAATAAAACTTTTATTGGGCCTCGTTTGGTGTCCTTTAAAGTGTTAAAATAACTTTATTTTTAAAGACAACACTTTTTAAAAAAGACAACAACCACACAAGCAATATTTCCTGTGTCGCGGGAGGCTTAGAAATATTCAATCACCGGACACAAAAAACACCCAAACTCAAAGTAACAATTTGTGGATCACACAATGTAAAATTTTGTTACAGATTAACACACAGGGACGTGTGTCTTGTAGGATGGCCGTAACGGAATGGTCATCAGTACAGGACGTCGATTGACTACGAAACAGAAGTGCGAAGGCGGCGCGCTTCGACAGAGTCTAGTGACGTTCGCTGGAGTTGGAGAGGGGGGATGACGGTTGACGTTCAACGGAGCAACGACAACTATCACTTCTCTTGGAGACTCCGGGCGTGCAACAAATACCTAGAAACTGTCACTCGTTTCGTGTTCAGTAATACAAAATAGTTATAGTCATTTTTGTTAGATTTGATTTGGTGTGAACTTATAACGAACTGTGATGTGAAGTGTTGATACCGGCCAAGAATCAAGCAATCCGCCGTCATTTATATAATTAAATGAAGAATGTGAATGGGTCTTTCTCTGAATCATATTAATAAAACAGTTTTATACCGCACGCCTTATGATTTTAAAACTGCCTCAGATAAAATACTACGCTTTGAAATATAAAAATCAATGAAAATATAATCCATAAAGTAGACATTGTATTTTATTCGTATTCTGATAATAATGTGAGCTCAGCATTAGTTTATTTAATACGCGTATCATATTTTGATGGCTGAGTGTTTCAAATACATTTAAAATGTGATAAATAGTGCTATTATATCAGCACTGTTTGCAATCAGTCTCACTACTGGACACGGACTGCTTTCACCATGAACAAGATTATGCGATATTAATATTACATAAAAATACTCGACGAATAAATACGCACTTTTCGCTTTTATGTTTGAGGAGGTAAAAGTCCATGTTGCAGGTTCATAATCATAGGACTCCTAAGAAGATGTTAAAGAAACTATTTAGTAATTGCTTAGCGTTTCAAATGTGTTTATTTACATATAAGTGCTTACTTTAACCAGAAATTCAAATTGCTATATTGATCAAGTTGAATTACAGGATATAAAACTTAAAGTAAGAGACATAATAATATAGTGGAATCTTGACAAAATAACATACATACATACATAGACTCACGCCTGTTTCCCTGAAGGGGTAGGCAAAGGCATATTAAATGCCCACTTTTCGCCAGTGTTTTGATCCCACGTAATAGGTGGCGAGCCTATTGCCGCTTATCGGGGTATTTTGTTTGCCAGATCCTCGTCTGTTGATCGGCAGGTGCACCACTTTGCAGGTGAGGTTGGCTTGGGACCCTTAGTACTTGATGGGTACCCTATGCAGCCTAGTTGACAAAATAAGTATATGAATAATGTATTGCCAGAAATATTTCATTATGTAACTCGGAACTGCCATGGTGGTGATATAATATCATTATTATAAGATTATTATAACATCGAACAACTCCTTGAACGTCTATCACAAACAAATAATTCCACAAAACTTTCTTGTACATTAAGCATCTCAGCTGCTTACTTTCCCAGCAGACAAAATGTCGACGATTATCGTTGTCTTTAAATGTAATGACGCATTTTACGATGCTATGATGAGCCGCCGATCAAACGCTGCTAACTCGCTAAGATTATGCTAAACAAAAACAAAAGGATTTGTACCTACGATTTCAAAATGGGTGGGAATACACTAGGCTAATAATTTGCCGATTACTGTCAGCTGCCAGTCATTAAGCGTAGCGTTACATAAATCGAAATGTAACAGTCATAATTCCAGGATGGTGAAACCAGAGCGATAGTTTTGACTCCATTAATCATTTGGAATTAATAATGGAGTTACTCCCTACCTTACCTCGCAAAATAATAAAATTGGCGACTAAACATCACTGAATTCCTACTAATAGACGTCCATGAGAGCCGTGATCCACAACACAACTAATTGCCGCCGATGCGTGGTTGAAACATTGCCGTTATCTAGAATTAAGACTTATTTAATACAATTATTTAGTAGTGTTTCCCAGACCTTACTATCATAGTAATCGATACTACCGCTTCACTTGCTACAGTATAATCTCACGAATTACGCAGTATAAAACTTCGTCGTTCTTCTAAGCCACTAACTCTAGTGCAATTAAACCTGTGCACAATAAAATTGTGATATCGCTTTTACAACCTAGTTTGCTGACAATCCTAGAGCTAAATCTACACCAAACGTGAAAACTCTAAGTGTGCATCAAGTCTTTATCTTTCCGCGTGAGTAATGCAAGCTACCGAGGGTAACGCCTCCAATAATGGCGCTAAGCGGGAAACTAGCAAAAGTGTAATATCGTATTTTTGAAGAATACGCCGTTTCGGTTTTACATGCGACTACGATGTTTTGCTGATTATGTGTTTGCTGAACATGTGTTTGCTTGATCCTTTATGGAGTGTTATTCTATGTGATGTAGAAACATGTATGGTTAGATAGATGAACATTGTGTAAGCTTTTATTTTGGGTGGATATAGGCACTTGTCTGCACAGTTTATAATTTACGACAGTCTCGGGACGGCTTATGCAAAATTCCACTTCAGATAGGGTCTGTCTAGAGCAGCTATACTCAACCTGCGGCCCGCGGGCCGCATGCAGCCCGCTGGCCTTTTTTGTGCGGCCCGGCATAGCACAGTACTTTTATTTTTACAGTAGTATTACTGATAAAGGTCCAACTTTAAGTAAAATTAACGAATTAATTAATTCACTCATTTATCATGTTTTCTCCCTTATTGCGTACACACAGAGCACTACATAATATTACTACCTATGTGGCTATGGATTCTAGACTTTCAAGCTTATAAAGAACCTGAGCAAGACAGTTGATGGTGTCTTTTAGCGTTTCTTTACGATATAAGAAAGTGAAATACTTGGTGAACTTAATCGCCGATTACAAGGTGAGCATCAACTGATTTCTCAAATGGTAAGTTAAGTTTGCTTTAGAAAAAAAACTTCATAATAATATGTTTATTGAAAAAATAAATAATAAAAATATTCATAATTTTCCAACATTGATAAAAGCTCAACAGGATGGAATTGATGTGTCCCCGGAAAATCTGGTTTAAGCATATTTCAAATTAGGTACTTAATTACTTTTCTTAAGCAACGAATTTCTGAAAAGATTTCAGGATTTACGTAAAATAAAGAAATGTCTTCTCTTAATTGAAAATCCTTGGCACTTAGAAGTAGCCACTACAACAGAGCTTGCAGTATTGGGTTTAGATAATGTAAAATTATCTGATGAGCTGATTGATTTAAAAATGATACGAATCTGGAGGCGATTTTTAAAGAGAAGAGAGACACATCAATATGAAGATTTTTTTAAATTAGTACCGGATAGCTAGGAGGCATTAAAAACTGTGCACACTTACTCTTGACATTGTTTGCATCAACATACATATGTGAATCTTCATAGCCAAAAATGAAATATGCGAAATAGGTCTACAAATCTCGGCTTACTGATTCACACCTAGACGACGCGACGCGGCGACGCGACGTTTTGAGAGTAGCATGCGGTAATTATGTGTCTAATTTAACAGAAATTGTCAAAAGTTTGTTACAGTGTCAAAAATCACATTAATTTTTATTACATAAATAAATGCTTTTATTTTTTAATATATTAGTTTTGTTACTGTCGCAAAATCCCCACTTTCCCACTAATATTACAAATGCGAAAGAAACTGTTTGTCTGTTACGCTTTCACGACTAAACCACTATATCGGTTTTGATGAAATTGGGTACATAGATAGACTATAGCTCGGTAAAGGACATGCGCGACATAGGTAGGTACGTAGGTAAATTACTGCGGCCCGCTAGATTAAACAGTAGCAATTATGTTGCCCTGTGTAAAAAAAGGTTGAGTATGGCTGGTCTAGAGGCTAGTCTTATTTCTCACACTGAAATAGATTTGGCTTTAGAGGACATTAACCCCGTTACGAAAGAAAAATATTTACGGTGTTTATTAAAATGACGAACATAAATACATATTAAATTATACTAAGAGTCTAAAGTTCTAGTCTCTAAGTCAGATGATAATGTCGCGAAGTATCATATACTTTATGAAATTACTAGCTGTTTCTCGCGGTTTCACCCGCGTCCTGAGGAAACTTCTTCGCGTACCCGGTTAATTTATAGTCTAAGTTACTTCTTGGTACATCAGCTATCTGCCAGTGAAAGTCTTGTCAAAATCGGTCTAGGCGTTCCAGAGATTAGCGAGAACAAACAGACAGACATACCAAACTTGTAAAAAAATGTCATTTCAGTGTATGTACCGCGGTTATTTTAATAGATGTGATCCTTATTTTACACATTATCATTACAAGGCTGACTATCTACTGGAGCGTAGAGGAGGGAAGCTGGGTCTAATACAACGAATAGTAGACATTTCGTAAAACCTTCGCAGCGGCGCTTTTAGTTTTCAGCAGACATGGAGCCAGCCTTACGATATTACACATTTCAAATATTCCTGACCGGCATTTGCTGTGCGCTTATGTGAAATTAATAAAGGAATCACTTTCTGGCACAATCCACATAATAAAATCTGATTTTAAAACTCGGCCGAGCTTATATTACATCTATTATGTATTATGGTGACGGTAGAAGTATTGCAATATTATTTGGAATAAAAAGCATAAAATAACGATAAATAAAAGTACCAACCGGTAGATGATAAACAAGGTAATATATTGGTTACTAGCGACACGTCCCAACTTCGCATGGGAGGTCCCTAACATTTTATAGAAATAAATATAGCCTATGTCACTCAGGGATAATGTCGCATTATAATGGTGAAAGACTTTTTTAAATCGGTCTAGTCCTTTTTTAGTTTATTCGTTTCAAACATACAGAAACACAAATCTTTCCTCTTTATTATTTTTATATTGGTTATGTCACTGTTCGAGTGTTCAGAGACACAAACACTTCTTAAAATGAGATTTATAGCCAAATAATGTTGTGTCTTAGAAGAGGTGCAAGTGATATCGTTTTTGTAAGTTTAGGCTTAAACATATTAGTAATGCTAGCATAGTAGAGTTTAGACAAAAACAAAATATAAACAGATTGTGACAATACTAACGAATTTACAGCATTATATGACGTCAACAAATTTCAAACACTTCACCTTTGCAGCTCAATTCACAAAGTTCGAATCAAATCAATAACAGAAATTGCTATTACAGTGAATTTAACTTTCGCTCTCTGATCTTGAATCTATCGCTGCTGACCTATCAAACTAGGAGTAACCCTCTCGATATCATTTATCGTGAATTGTATTATTTTTAAATGTCGCGCGATTTTTCCAAGGCTCTCAGTCTGACCCACAGATTGTCTCGATGCAAATTGTTATTCAGGTCATTGTATGATTTTACAATTAGTTTCAGCTAGTTATTTTTATTTCATCAATTTATTGTCATCTCAATGTTTACTGTTTGCAAATTGTAGATGTAACTTTTAGTCAAATATAAAAAAATATTCGCGTAAACGAATAAAGAAATGGTTTTGTCCCAAAATAGTACAAACTCATCCCTTATTGTTTCTCGTATGTAATTTTCTTTACTTTAGCTGCTTACGAATATCAATATTCCTATCAGTAATCTATTACCTACAGTTAATTTAATTAGACAATTATTATACTTATAGAACTTGCCACACAATACCTTATATTTCCTCACTCTAAACGACTGTAATCCTGCATGAGAGGCAATGGCCTGGGCTCGGGATCAACTGCCTAAAGTGATTGCAGAGGTTTGATAGTTTGACACCGATTTTCTGACGCATAATATGCAAATGGCGTTCCGTAGTCGCTGCCTACTCCTCCGGGAAACAGGCGTGAGTCTATTTATGTATGTACAGTCGCGGTCTGAAAGTGTTTACCACCTTAAGGTTTCTAATTGCATGAACACATCAATGACACAAGGACGACGATATTGTACTAGGCACATTTATAATATATGTCGGCGATACACCGGGGTTATGGTGTCCAGACTCCATTATAATAAAAACACTCACGTAATATTACTTGGTTTATTTTCAGACGATTTCTAGCACAGAATTGAATTAAAATGTGACCTACAGTCCTTTTTATAAACTAACCGTCATTACACTTAATATTTAAGAACTGCCACTTCCTTTTCAACATATCATTGAACTTACTGTACAATTAATTATCAAAAATCAACATTAATATTGTTATGAATTTTGCACAACACCATATTATTTATTTTATACGAATAACAAATTTATTTTAATAATCATACGCTGCTTTACAACATTGTCAACAGATGGCGCTATCAACAGGATGCAAATATAGGCGCATGTTATTTATTACCGTAAACATAAAGTGTCAGAATAATGTTGTTTAATACTAATTTAAAATATTTTGAATTATCTTAATAATTAAGTGATCAAATAAATACCCAATCTTTATAAAATAGTGAAGAAGTCAATACAGTGTCTAATATTCTAAAGTAGTGAAGTTCTCAGTTCTGTGTTCACAAATAGTTATTTAAATATCAATCTTAAATATTATTAACATTTTCGTAACAATATAATCATTATATAACAATTTGCGCTTATATATACGTTCATTTAATTACAAACGTGATATTTACACTGAAACTAAAAATTTGTAGTCTTCAAATAATGTAATTTTAAACTTGTTATTTACGATTTTGGTATTTGTAATTAATAAGTTTATCAAATGACTTTCACATTGACAGATTATAATGAAAGGGATGGCGAAAATACGACATCCTGAATATAAAGCCTTTTTGAAAAAAACAACAATATTAATTATATCGTCTAGTGTAAGACTGCCTCGTTGGTCTAGCGGTAGTGCATACGACAGTTGATCATGAGGTCTCGGGTTCGATTCGCGGGTCGGGCTCGGGAAATGTTGCTAAGGTTTTCTGTTAAGAATTTCTTAGTGACAAATTATTAGGAATTTATGTCAAGAAATTCTTAATAATTAGCCCGAAGTTGGCGGTGTTTCACCCCCGTGCATCAGAAAGTACGTTAAGCAGTCCCGGCTGTCATGATCTATGGCAGTCATTAGTGGGAAGTCAGTGCCCTCAAATATACCTACTGACTACTGGTCTAACCTTAGAATGATGTTAGATGGCAGTCGCTCCGTGTAAAAGCTTGGGATGCAACTAAGAAAATGCTAGGGTGATGATGATGATGATGATATCGTCTAGCGAAAATCAGGGCGCGGTCAGACTATGAGCTACAATTATAGTGGATGGTATGCTAGTCACGTTAAAGCGCATGCTGATCACATAACGGCCCTGTCACGACCTTGCCGCTCTGACCGGTGGCTTAGCGCGGGGCGGCGAGCGGTAAGTACAAATGTATGAAAACGTTCGAAGCACGCCACGAGCCGCCGCGCACAGCGATAACGCGCGCGTTTTTTTTGGCGCGAATAGCTAAGCGGCGAGCGGTGCGGCGGGCGGTGCGGCGAGCGGCGGGAACAAATGTACTGCGACCGAGTCCGACGCCACGACGCACAGCGGCACAGACAGCGTTACGCGAGGGACGAACTAGACGGTTAAACTATTTGTTAAATATTTTGTGGCGGTAATGAATACGGAGACATTAAAGGTCGAAATTTTAAAACGGTCGCGTGTATGGATAGCAACACATCCGCTGTATAAATACAAAAATGTTAATAAAACGTTGCGAGATGTTATGAAACAATGTTTTACAGAATATAATGGTAGGTTTTAATATAAATCGCAAACATTAAAACATTGTGTAATATACATAATTATGTACCTATTTAGGTACAGACACAGCTACTATGAAAGTTAAAAGGTGGTTTACCTACCTACCTACTGAACGTAATCTACGTTGTGTAGGCACCTATTCAACGCCTCATTAATTGCGAATATGCATTATTCCTTTGATATAAAATACTTGTAAGAAATGAAGATCCAATGTCGACAATTTTGTAGGTATACCGTATAGTTACACAAAGATATTGATGATTTGGTTATCGCCATATTTATGGGTAACTCCGTTGGCCCAAATACGTCCACATTTGACGCTGCGTTTACCGCTACTGTAGGGTCGTGGCGTGCACGACGCTCTGCCGCGCCGCCCGCCGCGACGCTCGCCGCTTAGACCGATCTCGTGAACAGGCCCTAAGTGAGCTTTTGTTTAGATAGTACCATTTTATTACAATAAGTAAGTGTTTAGGGTTATAGGGTTCCCACCAAGAACATAGGGTCCCAAGCCAACCTCACCTGCAAGTAGTGCACCTGCCGATCAACGGACGAGGCTCTGGCAAACAAAATATCCCGATAAGCGGCAATAGGCTCGCCACCTATTACGTGGGATCAAAACACTGGCGAAAAGTGGGCGTTTAGTATGCCTCTGCCTACCCCTTCGGGGAAACAGGCGTGAGTTTATGTATGTATGTATGTAAGTAAGTGTTTTTATGATAATATTAAAATACAGAACTTTAACAGCAAAATAAATGCAATTCTGTCACTATGTCAAATTATTTAATCGACCTAAAAATATACATACTCTTTTTGTTTGAACGAAATTTAATCGATGCCTTACCAATGATTGAAAAGTAATAAGTACTCAAATATAGCATTTTAGACGTTGCTGAACCCAATGTGACAAAGAATGTAATTTGAAAAGTGGTAAACATTTTTAGACTGCGACTTGCCGCGACCGTATGTAAACAATTCTTAATAGATAACCTAAAAACCACAAATAGCTTAATGCAGCTTCTCTACATGAAAGGATGTTAAGAATAGCATGGACCGCAGCACCCGAAGCCAGAAATGCTACAGTACGGGTGTTGTTACTTTACGTCGATCATCGTCTGTTAGAGTATCATGTTCATAGACCACTTATTATGATCTGTGGTGGTGCTGCTCCGTAGGCGATAGACTTATTCTGTAGACACGTTGTTATACCGCTCATCAAAATAACCAGATAAATTATTTAAAAACATGTTTAAAGCATTGCTAGGCACGGGATTTTTATCTCTTAAGAGCAAACCGATTATCTTAGGATTAGCAGATTTTACATGTCAAGAACATGATGAAGAAATATTAGACTTGCAGGGTGCCTCACGAAGTTTTCCTTCAATGTTTAACAATTTAATATAATCAAATTTCTACATAACATTAACAGGGAATAAAATTAAGCTTCAGATCTCATTTTACTGTTGCCTTATTTTGAATATTCCAGTTCTTACGTAGCGGACTCTTCAGTACATAGTATAAATAAAGTATGTCTTCTCTCTGTCTGTCCCTATGTGTGCTTATATCTTAAAAACTACGCAACGGATTTTAATGCGATTTTTTTAATATATAGAATTATTCAAAAGGAAGGTTTATATGTATAATTGACGCTGACGACGTCTAGTTGATTATAATTTCAACAATTTATAAGCTGTAGTGCACCATGATTTAATTCAAAGACCTGGAAAAAGAAGTTAAATTAAAGCAAGTAGTAATGTTTCATCTTTCGTGAAGGTGAATCAAGTGTCTCTTCAAATAATACTAAACTTCGTCCGCGGCTTCACCAGCTTGGGTGTTGGTTATCGTGGTTAAAAGAAGCCTATGTAACTTTCAAGCCTCCTAACTGATTTCAAAATTCGTACCATACCTTCGCTTCGTTGTAACGTAAATGACAAATAAAAACTTTCGCATTTCAATATATTATGAGCTGTGACTATTGGTGTTTTGATTTATCATCATCCTCCTAACGTCATCCCAGTTTCAACTTGGGGTCCGACTGCCTGTCTGACCTCCGCAACCCGAAGGGATAGCTTTATTCTATGGTTTGGACTAGTGGCAGTTTATTTAGAAAATACTGAATCCTTATAACGACTGTCAAAGATCTTCATGACACGGGGCAAGCGATTGTTAACAATTCAATACGCACATAACTTCGAAAAGTTCGTGGATTCCAACCCCTCTGCATGGTTGGTATCTCAACTAGGCTATCTGCATTGTATTTTGATTTAAAAATATTTAAAAATCTGTATTACAAGGCATCCAAATCATTTGTTTGTAACTAGCCAAACTGATTATTTGTGTTTTGCATGATGTCAATACACTCAATATTTTCTATGTCCTGTTGAAAGGGTGGGCGCACGCAATCCATCCCGATTTTTTGCGTCGAGGGGCTTAATCAAGCCGTATCAGCCTAATGCCTTTCATTACCTAAACTTTGGAACGTTTCCCGGCCTCCATGTATTCAGAGATTTCAGAATTCTTTACGGTAGGCTCTGGTCAAATCACAGATTTTGCAGTGATATATCGTTGTCGTAGATCAAACATTTAAATAAGCCACTGACTTAAATATACATATTTAACATAGGTATTATTATAAGAAAAAAATATTGTATTATTTTGAATGATCACTTATTTAAAAGTAAAACCAAACTGATACAAGTCTGTGATAAGAATCTAGCTACGAGGGCTGGAATTGTTTGCAGACGATAGTGGAAGCGTGATTATATTCATCAGTCCTTGTCAGCCAAACAAATCTTTGACATATGTTGTACTGTGTTGCACAGTAAATTACAATACATGCAAATTTACTTACCAAATCTTCACTGATGTTCCGGAGTAGACCTATAAGATTACACTCATAATTTTGGCCAAAATGACAAGCAAATCGTTATAGCTACCAGTCCAATGGTCAAGGTTTTCTTCAACGAAGTCCTCGGGCACCAAATACGTGGACGGATTTGCACAACTTTACAAATTTGCACAACTTTACAATGTTCAATAGTTCACAACTTTATCTTGTATCACAAATAAACCGATGCCGGCAGATCAATTAGCGGCAATTCACAAGATTTTTTAAATTTACTTCAATTACAAAACCAAGCGAGAGGCAAAACGGCGGGAGCGCAAGACCATTTTCACCCGGATCCGACAAAGACTAAGAGTGAATGATTTGACAGTTCATAGTGTGACCATAGTCAGAAATCTTCAATAGACAAAGTAACATGCAACTAAACTGATATAATCGATTTAACTTGTCACAAACAATATTTCTATTTCAAACAGTCTGTATGACTTACCATCCATACAAAAATTTATTTAAAACAAACACCCATAAAATGTTCATACATCTACATATCTTTATCTACAGTCCTCGCATTTGCAGTCGAACGCAAGACTGGCATGCAGAACGGTCGGATTTGAAATCATAATTACGACGAGCAATCTGTCGGGTTATTCTGTACTGCGACGGACACAAGCCATAGATAGTCACGCTGAATGCACATACACATTCAGGATTTAACTTCATAATTGAGTACGAATTATGGTGCTGTTGTTCCGGCAGCGATAGCCTAGTGGAGATACCAACGGACTGCCATGCAGCGTGTTCAAATCCGCGCGTGCACCCGCATTTTTCTAAGTAATGTGCGTATTAAATTGTTAATTGTTGCTTGCCCCGTGGCTCAGAGGGCGCGTTATGTCGTCGGTCCCGGATATCATGAAGATCTTTGAGAGATATTATGAGAATTGAGTACTCTTGAGTGTACTCTCAATGGTCTAATCCACGAATATCGCCATCCGCTTAGACGGTAGCCACACAGTATAAAAGTTGATATTCTGTCAAATCTGGTTAGATTAGTAACCGGACTACGAACTAGTCTTGGGTGCAACCAGGATAATGCTAGGACGATGATGATGATCATGAATATAAAGTCACTTTTTGTTTCTTTCGATATTTTGTTGGTCATTGATTGTCAGGCATCATCAAAGGATATTTCGTTCCATTTATTGACTTTCTGTACGTACGTCCTTGTGGTACAATTTTCAGTCATAGTTTCATATTTTATGTCATATTTTTTTCTAGTTTCAATTTACTTCCTTTGCCACAAGTATATACCTGCTTCATAATATTAATGTCGTTTTGTGTCTTATATTATCATTTATCACTAGACGTTCATAATATTAATGATGTGCCCGGTAGATGGCAATAGGCTCGCCCCCTATTGCATTGTGACTGAAACATAACTGGCGAAGTGTGGGTGAGAAATGTAGCTCTGCCTACCCCTTCGGGGATAAAGGGTGTGAAGTTATGTTATGTTACTATCACTAGATGAGCCTGCAATTACACCCACATTATTAAGTACTACTTCTCTGCTCCCGTGGCTCATAGCGTGATGTTATATAAAACCTTCCTCGATAAATGGGCTATTTCACGCTGGAATATTTTTTCAATTCGGAGCAGTAGTTTCTTAAACTTAAAACAAACAACATATCCAGATGTATTAGATTGGCCTTGGAGTCCGAGGTCCGCCTTATGCCGCGAAGTATGATATACTTACTTAAAACATATGTTTTATATTAACGAACCATCATTTTGATAAATCTGGCTCGATATACAAATATAGTTTATTCATTTTATATACAAAGCGATAAAACAAGCAAGATAATATTGAGTAAAACTTATAATAATTTAAAACCAAAGTTTGATCAATCAATTCACTGATTTTTGCTATCGTATAACGTATTTAAATGCTACACCAATAAATTTATAAACAAACTCTTTATTTATTCTGTTATGTTAAAATCAAAATACAAACACACTTGGTATTCTAAGTAGACGCTGCGCATAACTCTTTGATATACTAAACTGGTCTTTACATTAGTTTATTCGTTCAGCAAGAGATACGCACGAATCACAGGTTCACGTAGTTAGTGAAACTTTCTTAAAGAAAACTTCACAATATCGAATTCTGCTAAAATTTAACTATTTAACAAATTAAAATTCGAAAAGCGATCTCTTTAGACGATGTCACCATTTTGTTGTGACCAGGTCAACTAAATAAACTGTACTAGAATTGTAAATTGAAATAAAGGATGAAGTGACGCCGTAGCGATAAAGATAACATTGGTGTACGTATATGAAAGGGTAAAATGACAGCCAAAGAATCGTGGCACAAAACTACTTAAAACACATAACTATAGCTTTCTATTACAGAACTAGCGCGGTGATACATAGAGGTTGTAAAAAGACCCTTAACGAAAGTTTTAATCCCATATTGTACCAATGAATGCGAGCATTTTTTACTTCGGCACCATACCTGGTAAATTACTAGTTTAGGAGATATTGAGGCTGAAAGTCACCATACAATTTTTCTAATTAGGTGCAAAATCGATGCAATTTATGCATTAAATTTGTTCTATAGATGTCCTATGCATCCATGGATAGACAGGTATCTCGATAATTGCACGTGCGCGCTTTACATTGCGGCTTACCTATAAAATTGTCTAATTAAAAAAAACGTTTCCCTGGTTTATTTATTTATAGTATGACTTGGCATGATGTGCAAAACGAGTAGACTTTGGCTTAGTGATGGGTCTTTTGACCCCCTGTATGTGAAATAATAAGAGTATCTATAGAGATTAGTATAGCAAGCGATGTAACAGTTTATAAGCTGTTTTATTCGATTACATTACAAATTATGAATAGGGTTCCCACTAAGAACTTAGGGTCCCAAGCCAACCTCACCTGCAAGTGGTGCACCTGCCGATCAACGGACGAGGCTCTGGCAAACAAAATATCCTGATAAGCGGCAATAGGCTCGCCACCTATTACGTGGGATCGAAACGCTGGCGAAAAGTGGGCATTTAATATGCCTCTGCCTACCCCTTCGGGAAAACAGGCGTGAGTCTATGTATGTATGTATGTACATTACAAATTAATAATTAAACTAATTAAGTGGATATTGAAAGACGTTCCACAAGAAACGAAATTTGAATAAACAAATTGGTACTTGCGATCGCTTTGATGTCCAAGCGAATGATTTATTCAATAACTCATGTTCTCACAAATAAAACTACATAAGCCCAAATTTATTTTACAACGCCATTATGATTAGGTATATTTATGTAATATAGTAATGTGGTTCGTGTATAGTAATTTAGTCGACTTTATTTTAAAATTATTTGTTTTAGACAAATTACTTTGGGTCTGTGTATTTTGAGAATGACTCAAAACTCGATTAGTGAAACATGTATTTACATTCCATTGATACTTTATTCTTGTGCTGCTGTGTGAATCTTACTAGGCGTTATTTTATAGTTATGGCTCTGGTGTTGATAGCACATATTTCCACTTGCTTAAGGTACCTTTTAAAACAAGGAGCATTTTTTAGGGTTCCGTAGTCCACAAGGAACCCTTATAGTTTCGTCATGTCCGTCCGTCTGTCCGTCCGCAGCCTAGCTCAAAGACGCCTGGTGCTAGAAAGCTGATATTTGACATGAATATAGACATAAGATATTGCAACAAAACTGTAGAATAAAATTTAGGAAAATATTTTTTTAAGGGTATCTCCCCTACATCTACAGTGTGTTTCATATCCCCCTGTCTGACCCCGAAACCACATATTACTGACTTGTAAGGCATACTAGGAAAAATAATAAAAAAAATCTAGGTCTTCATAAAACCTCACAATTTATTTCCTTAGTATAGTATTAACGAGAAACATTACCCCGAAATTAGGGAAAATTCCCTAAACTAGCAACACTCCACTCAGCGGTGGTATCCTTTGTGATTCTAATAAAAAGCCGCTCGACACAATACCGAAATGCGGTAGAGATGTTTACGTTCGATAGCAGCTAATATCGATTTAATAAATTTTAACATGAAATGTGACACAACATTCATTTTTCAAAGAATTATTACATTAATGATATTTCGATATCGACACATTACGTAAACAAGACATAAATAATACTTTTGTGTTACAAAACTTAGTCGATCATAGACAAAAGACTATGATCTACTAATTTCAGTAACCTAAATGAAATAAAAAAGTTACATCATTTTTATGTTATAACAATAATTTAAAAAGAAACAGCAATTTTGCGTTGGATACGTGCCCATCTCGTACGGGGACAATAATAACATATCGATAAAAACAGAACTCCAATAAATATCATTGGTTACATCCCTAGCTGGCTAGTTTTTACGACTTCAATTTACCTACTGATCACTCAGTCTTGCCCTGGGATTAGTTTCGTTCGGACTTCCGGAACAACTTACGTTGTGAAATGGTTACGTCGTCGATCGTATTCAAACTCTGAATACTTTAACATTTCGATGTGTTTAGGTAGGAGTGAATGCAATTCATGCAGGTGCACGTAGTGATAAGGAGGAACAGTTCGCTGGACCACCAGGTCTGCCAGTGCCTTTGGAGCGCGTTGTTCAACGGCTTCACCACCTCGTGAACTACAGTGTGCTAGTTAGTGTGCTTTCAAATAGGTACCTTTGATGAAAAGGTACCGTAAGTGTCTTAACCTTTACGGTCGACATGTGGAGCATGATCGTCGTACGCAGCTTACAAGTTGATGTTTTTCGGAATTAAAGGTAACCTGCCTAAGTAAGTTTGAAAAAATTGGTAAATACCGTAAATACTGCAGCGCTCATAGCGTGACTAAGCTTTTGGATCGTAATAGTTTAGCAAAGTTAAGCAACGGTTGCACAGGTCATCACTTGGATGGGTGCCCACGTACTCAGAAGGCACGTAAAACTGAATCTAAGAATCGTAAGTCGGGTGATCTGAAATGTGAATGAATACACGGACACCAAAGTTGGCTACGCACTCTTACGAAACAAACAAACAACGTAAACAATACCTTCCGTTTTACCTAATAATGCAATGAACCAGCTGTTGCAACAAACTCATAAATAAAATGGTTATACCTACCTTACTAAAATGATGGCACGTGTAAAGTTGACGTTCGGCTTTTGTCAAAGGATTAGGTAACTAGACGCGGCCGCCAGGGGCGGCCGATGCACTCAACGACCTTTTATGAACTTTAGGTAGATACCTAGTTATTACGATTTATGATTCTTCAGTGTTGCCATGGGTAATCTGATATGATATTATTTAAAGTTAATTAAATTTACCAGGGAAAATTTTATCTCGAATTCCCGTGAATTAATGACAAATCCCTCATCATTTTACTCTACCCTACAACCCCTTCATTGATCGGACGGGGGGTTCTGAAACACCCTGTATAGTGGGGTTGAATTGTTTTTTGGTTGAGTACCCATGATGTGGGATATCATTGGATAAGTTTTAAAAAAATATTATTAGTTTGCTCAAATCATTATTCGATCAAGTGATTGGTTTGTCAAATATCAAGCTTTGAAGTGAAAAAAATTGTTAGACTCAAGTGTCCCCCCCCCCCTCTGCCGGCTAAACTATTAATTTGGAGGAGGTGAAAAAAATCAAAAATGTAGTACATATAACGAATTTAAAAGGAAAACTATCACGGCTAAGTAGATATCACTAGTTTACGAGAAATCATCGGTTAACTTATAAATACCTATTTCTGTGAGTTTACATTGGGCGCGCTGGCTTAATCTTAAGCCGTATACAGACTTTGCGAGGCATGCGCTGCGCACGGCGCACAGCGCATGCCTCGCAAGGTGTGTACCTTTATATTCGTGGCGAGGCATGTGCTACGCACGTGCGAGGGCGAGCCAACCAGTGTCGGCAAATGCTACAAGATCAAAGTGCCTCAGTGCGAGCATTACATTAGTTGTGGACGTAGCCGCGCATGCACGTTCGAGGTGCGCACCGCATACAATATCCACGTACGCCTTTACTGCGAAAATGAAACTGCGTTTGTTCGGGCCAAACAGCGCGCAGCGCATGCTCGGGCCGATCTAACCCACACAGCAGCAGTCAAGATGGCCTTTGCATCGCGTGCGCGTATCCGCTGTTGCATTTATAATTATTAATTTAATTATTGAAAAAAAAAGGAGAGAAAAATGTCGTCGTCTTTGGTGGGTTAAAAAGTTCTTCCGCCTGCGTTATGAATGCGGAAATAAGCTGTAATAAAATTTCTTTGTCGTTCATAATGCGTGCGAACATCACAGCGGAGCGGACACAACAGTCCAAACGCAACGCACTGCTCGCAATAAACCGGCTGCCGCACTGCGCACACGCGCGGCTCGCACGTGCGTCTGTGCGTAGCATATGCCTCGCAACAAACATGAAGACAAACAAACGAGGCGTTTGCTTCGTACGCGATGGCTCGACCCGAGCATATGTTGGTATAGTTTTTCAACACGCACGCGCTCAAACAGAGGCATTCATTGTGCGCCGTTCATAGCGCATGCCTCGCAAAGTCTGTATCCACCTTTAAAGATATAGGGTCATTTCGCCTGTTCGCGTCCATTTAGTGCAGTTGGCAAGTTTGAAGGAGAAAATAAAAATGTTCCAGCAAATTGATTCAATGAAAAATTAATGTAATGCGTTCATTATATAGTCTACTTTAATAATAACTTTCAGTTTTGTTCGAAACTTGTTGTGTTTTTTTTTAAATAGACAAACTTCAAAATATAGCATTTTACCCAGTTTGCGTCCAAAAAATCCAAATTGCGTCCACCTGTGGACCAGTTCGCGTCCACCAGCTTAGACTTAACAATATCAGCCTTATTATCTTAACATATAAAATCCTTGCGTTACTGACTGACTGACAGACACGCTACAGCCGAAACTATTGGGCGCAGGAAGCTGAAATTTGGCATGTATGTTCCTTGGGAACCGTAGGGGTGCACTAAGAAGGGATTTCCCGAAATTCCCACGGGATCCGCCAAAACGGGTAAATTAAAAAAAATTGCAGGCGTAGCTGCTGGAGTCCTCTAGTCCTTCATATAAGGGTGATATTGTTAAGACAATCTAAAGAAAGATTGGCTTTTAACAATTTCTACATTTAAGATTAAAGTTATAAAAAATCTACATTATTAGCATTATTAAATCACTTTATAGAAACTATAAATAACTGTTTATTGTTCTCAACATCGATTAAACTTAAAATAAAAAAAAAAACAATAACGATACATTGTTGTCCAATATTGTGGTCTTCGGAATAGCATAATTTTTACATAATTATGTACATTATTTGTCTTATCGATTTCTTCTTCACACGAATATCACAAAACGCTTTCTTTATTTAATCATCTTTTGTACTTTTTTTTCCTTCTTCTTTCTTGTCTCCTAAGAACTCACCTTGAATAGAAAAATATGGAATAAAAGAAATTAAATGTAATAATTCAATTTTAAACTCAGCCTTAATCAAAAATGCCTTTTAAATTAAATATATAAATATATATATATGTAAAGCTTAAAATTCAGTGTGCAGATATTTCTCACACATAAGCGACATTAACAAAAGATCGCTGCCAACTTGCATTGAACAATGCGGTTGACGTGCAAACACGCGTCAAGGCGGCACAATGCCGCGCGATGTCGCGATATCGACAGTCTGTCCCCTATAGAGTACAGATATATCAAGGATTAAACATTGCACCTACGTTTAACGTGCAATTGAAAATGTTAATGCCAGAGTGTATGTTTTACTTTATGCATTTATTTTGAACGAAGTGTATATGTTTACGTTAATGATTGTAGATTAATGCGAAGATTTTGGTTATTTTTCAGAAAGTATTATTTATAGAGTAATATAATAATTTGCGAGTTTTTTTTTTTTTTTCAGTAGCAGCACGGAGTCTGGAAATGTGCCCGGTACGGCAATAGGCTCGCCCCTTATTACGTGGGACTAAAGTATATCTGGCGAAAAGTGGGTGTAGAAATACACCTCTGCCTACCCCTTCGGGGATAAAAGGCGTGACGATATGTATGTATGTATGTTTTTTTGCTGTAGCAGCTCAGAATCTGGCACATTTTCGGATTGAGTCAATGACGTTTAATTATGTCTCGTTTCATTAAAACATAGCTGATGAATATGAAATGTATTGTCTTCTGTCTACCCTTATGCAGTAGGTACCTATGTGTAATGTAATAGAAACATGTAAAAACGAATTTAATTAGACAATTATTTTACTTATAGAACTTGCCACACAATACCTTATATTTCCTCACTCTAAGCGATCGTAATCCTGCATGATAGGCAATGGCCTGGGCTCGGGATCAACTGCCTAAAGTGATTGCAGAGGTTTGATAGATTGACACCAATTTTCTGACGCATAATATGCAAATGGCGTTCCGTAGTCGCTGCCTACTCCTCCGGGAAACAGGCGTGAGTCTATTTATGTATGTATATGTAAACAATTCTTAATGGATAACCTAAATACCACAATTAGCTCAATGCAGCTTCTCTTCATGAAAGGATGTTAAGAATAGCATGGACCGCAGCACCCGAAGCCAGAAATGCTACAGTACGGGTGTTGTTACTTTACGTCGATCATCGTCTGTTAGAGTATCATGTTCATAGATCACTTATTATGATCTGTGGTGGTACTGCTCCTTAGGCGATAGACTTATTCTGTAGACACGTTGTTATACCGCTCATCAAAATAACCAGATAAATAATTTAAAAACATATTTAAAAAAGTAATTAAAGCATTGCTAGGCACGGGATTTTATCTCATAAGAGCAAACCGACTTGGGATTAGCAGATTTTACATGTCAAGAATATGATGAAGAAATATTAGACTTGCAGGGTGCCTCACGAAGTTTTCCTTCAATGTTTAACAATTAAATTTAATCAAATTTCTACATAACATTAACAGGGCATAAAATTAAGCTTCAGATCTCATTTTACTGTTGCCTTATTTTGAATATTCCAGTCCTTACGTAGCGGACTCTTCAGTACATAGTATAAATAAAGTCTGTCTTCTGTCTGTCTGTCCCTATGTGTGCTTAAATCTTAAAAACTACGCAACGGATTTTAATGCGATTTTTTAATATATAGAATTATTCAAAATGAAGGTTTATATGTATTATTGACTAACTACTGAACTATAATTAACTTAATTGAATTAGTGTCAGCTAGATATTTAGCTTGTGCTATCTATATTTAACATTTTGTTGTGTTGCTAGTTTCAATTGGTAAAAGTTTTGACATGAATTGCAAGGTTTCGTTTGAACAATGTAATTATTTCTGATCAAAACTCGTTACAAGTTTGCATAAATAATTATGAATGTAACTGAATTAATTTCAATACTTTGGTAGTAAAATAGTATAACGGGAATTCATATTATAGCATTAAAAAGCCTAGCGTTAGCGATATAACAATGTTTGTATGATTTTTATAACACAGTATCTAGCGACAGATTTGTACCCTATTACGATTGAAACCTTAAGTAAATATACAAACACACACAAACATAATAAAATGAATGTTTCACAAACGTTCCTTATGTCCAATCCAATCGCTACTCCACTGATAAGTATTCAGTTTAATACTATTTTTACCTACAAAACCAAACAATTTCCGAAAAACATTTTTACCACGCCTAAATATATATATATTTCCTGTATCTGTTCGTAAAAGGTCAACGTAATGTCCTGTGGGACAGCTTCTAACTTTTCCAGGAGATACAATGGTGTCTCAATGCGATGAAGGGTCTTGTTATGACTTGATTTCTCAATAGACCAGCTCTCAAACAACACGGTAATGTTGCTGTAGGGTTCGAGACATGGATTATGTAACTGGTAAGTATCAATTGGTTTTATTGACAGTATATCGTCATGATTAGGTTATGCTGAGAGTAAGATCTTTATATATTTGAAAGGATTAATATTTATATGTGGCTATCTGAAACCTAACTTTATAGCCCGTATTCTACAATAGAATTAGACTAAAGACATAGAAATTACTTTCTATCCACGCAGGGGGTGACTCACTGACAGATTACACAAATTGTTCGTTTGAGTTTGTTTCTTCCCTTTTATTGAATGTTTGTAAATCCTGTTGCGATACGATTTATTTCAAGTGCGAGAATAGCAATGTCACATCACATACCACCACACACAAAATGTTTACAATATCAACTATTTTTGTAATTTATACCATGAACACCTTTTCGTTAACCTCAATAATTAATCCGATCCTTAGCAATATACTGCTGAGAACCGTTTGGCAATTTAGTTCTTCCTTCAATTTATCTACATATAGGTTACAACCTTTCGTTTTCAGTACCTAATTATTGACTACCGGTTTAGACTTCACGTGAAGTTTCTTTCCAGATCTGCCAAAAATTTTATAAACAGTAATACTACAGTCACAAATTGAAGATTGTCATGATCTTTATTATTGACTAATATAGTAAAAAAATAAATATGTTTATATTATTTTTCATTAAATAACCAGAATCCTCAGTATGATCTATTTGCTATTTTCCGTTCTAAATCATGCACATAATGGCACAAAATGGACGCTTAATATACGTTACCTGTCCAAGTAATGGCACAGCTTGGTCGATAT
This sequence comes from Euclidia mi, assembly GCA_944739405.2. NCBI lineage: Eukaryota > Metazoa > Arthropoda > Insecta > Lepidoptera > Erebidae > Euclidia > Euclidia mi. The sequence continues at coordinate 72,957,264 of OX123193.2, read as the reverse complement.
AATACAAGACGCATGGCCACTTCGCATTGTACTACATAATATTATATAACGATTATGTGCCCACACAATGCTGGTTATCGACTCACACATCTGCGGTGAACGTATTGACAACACACTGTATATAAATATGCGCCGATAACTGAATGTATTTTAAGGGTTGATTAATAAATGTTGATGTAAATAAAATCTTTTTGCTAATGTCTGACTTTCAGCAGAGTACGTAGCAAGTGAAGCCAAGAAAAGCAAGACCTCAAAATTAAATAAATACACACACAGTTGAAATGTTTTTAAAATAAGTGTATGAACGAATACATTACGGTCCTAGCTATAATAATAAATTAAAAATAAACTTGTGATATCATTCACCAGGTAATAATCAGAAAAAAATATGTTGGAGAGTAGTGAATTTGGCTCTAAGCGAAGTATTATATCATGTGTAACTTTAAACTGATCCCCTTCGTCTGATCCAGTGGATGGGCTTTGCGTCTTCTGATCTAGAAGTCCCGGATTCGATTCCCGGGTCGGGCAAAAGTGTTACTGAGTTTTTTTCCGAATTTTCAGTGGCAGCACGGAGTCTGGCAATGTGCCCGGTATCAGCAATAAGCACTACCCACTACGTAACCTAAAATTCATAAGGCGAAATGTGAGTGTAATATAACACCTCTCTCTCTTCGGGGATACAGGCGCAACGTTATTAAAAATACTTACTTTTATTTGACGATTAAGAGCTCTGAAAATAATATCTAAGCAAAAGCTATATCAAAGTCGATGACCAACGTATGTATTTACTTCCATACTTACACTAGACCGAACAATACATTCTTAAATGTTAAACAACGCTACACACTTTATTTCTGCGCAGTAAGTGGAGGCACTTACGTACCCTAAATATGCTTTCAACATAAATACCGACATCGAGAAAAAGCTGTTATGTGTTTAAATACTGCTTTTGTTAGATACTTATTTATTGAAACAGCTTTTTGTTAGTATTATATACGATGTAAAAGCTTTTGGGTTGAATAATCGTGCAAGTTAATTCGTTTTGAAATACATTTTATAGCCTAGGCTTAGACAGTCAGGTTTGGCGAGAAAATTAGAATAAGTAGTTTATTTTCGTGAAACCGCATCACACAAACATGAAACATTTTGAGATTATAATAGCATGCTTGAGTTAGACGTTTTCCGCCTAATTCTACCTATAATATATTGTTTTGTATAGCGTTTATCCGTTGGAATAGGCATAGGTGTAATATTATGCCTACATTGAACTTTCAGGTCTCAATTAATAGATGTCACTTTAATTTTGTGAATATTAAGGAGAACAAAAAGATATGCAGATTTTCTCGCGGTGTTTTCCTTCACCGTTAAGCAATCGACAAATATTATCGTAACAGTTTAATACACAGATAACATCGAAATTACACTGTTACTCGCCGAGAGTTTAAATCACCGGCCGTCTGCCATATGTTTATTGGTTTCCCCACCAGCCTAAAGCTGTCTAGATAGAAACGTTATCTATAAATAGAATCATATTAATAGCTATTAATGTGTTTTCACATCACGATAAGATTATGCGATAATTATTAGTGATAATGCGTTGTTATTCAAAATTAAATTCAGTAGCAAACCATTTCAATTATGATCTACGCTTCAATAAGAGCTATCTCCTATGATTAACAATACTGAATAATTATGGCAAGCAAGTCACTAGTAAGTTAGATATAGAATACACAGTTTCTGTATTTGCACGTATAAAACAATGGTGATGTCAACTCGAATGAAATATTTGTATAATGTTTTTTTGGTTCTGTGTAGATCAAATTCGCGACATTCGAAATAGCATCGTGAAACAATGTAATCGTCAGTAATGGGTACATAATATAGCCCGGGGTCTTGTATGCACACGATGAATAATCCAGGCGGAATCTCTGTAATATTCATCTATCGACCAAAGGACGCACATGAAGTATTATGCATTCATGCCTGTCTGTTTGAATAACATCAGTGCTTCTGATGAAAGTTAGAGTAGAGATTCGCGGTTTGTTAAAAGATTGGTGATGAACAATAACGTTACACGTGACCCAGAGAGATCTCTGTCATCACCCTCCTAGCGTTATCCCCGTTGCAACCCGGGGTCTGCTTACTTATCTTTATTGCTAATATTAGCTTTTCAACAGAGCCACGTCTGTCTAACCGCCACAACGAAAAAGAATAGCGATATTTTATGGTTTATCCTTGTGTCGGTTTATTTAGATGTACTGACTTCCCATAACGACTGTCTTCTAAGATCATCAACAGACTTCAGGCTACAAATCGAACAACAAACAATGTCGCCTGATCTTAGAACCTCCCGTCAATAAATTTGCATATATTTGAAAGCATCCGTTAAGTCTGATCAAATGTAACACATGTGTATACTCCATTGCTAGTACATCATGAGTGAGCAGACCTTGTGTAGGTGTCGATGGCCCGAGGAGGCGTCGAGAGGTGCATCAATATTCACGCAGGGACGCGGAATAGCATTGCAGGTGCTATATTTTACTGCGTAATTGGGATGCAGCCACTAGGCAAGAGGTTGGGGAATCTAATATATTTTCTAGCTATGTAGGCAGAATGGTATTGATTTTAACTCCAAAATTGAATATCCTCAGCTCCTTGTACCTAATAGTTTTGCCTGTCTTTGTCGGTCAGTCAGTTAGTAAAGCAAGAATTGACGACCGGTTGGCGCAGCGGGAGTGTAAGCTACTGCTACGCCGATGGTCGCGAGTTCGATTCCCGCTCAAGAGAAACATTTGTGTGCATGAACATGGATGTTTGTCTTGGTCTGGGCGTTTCTATGTATAATATGTATGTATTTACAAAAAAGGCATAAAATATGTATGTTCATCCATTGTCTAGTATCCATATTACAAGCTAGCTAGCTACTTAGTTTGGGACTAGATGGTCATGTGTGTATGTGGTAGAATATTATATTATTATAATTTTATGTGCAGATATTCCTCAACATAATCGGTATTCCTAAGCGAGTATTCTGTCATATTTGGTTAAAACTAAAAAGCGGACTTTGGAGTCCGAGTTAGGAGTTGAAAGTTTTGGATGCAATTGACATAACGCAAGGGCGATGATGAATCAGTATTCTAAATCTTTGTCGAGATTATCAATTAACACGTATCTCTCTTCCATAAGAGAGAATAGAAGAAGTTCAAGTTCTATCCTCTTCTTAAATGAGCTGTTTACTACCTAAACATGTATATTTACCGTATTAAAAAGAGTATATTGTAATAAACAATAATTTACGATTTTATTCTCTTAAGTAACATACTGGAATATTACTTAATATCATTACAAAACCAGAAATTGAATAACATTTGATATAATCCCATGTACTGGAAGAATACAAAAGGTACTGAATTTGGCAAGCGCCATGGCCGTGATATAGTATTCATGTAACATCGGTAAATTATCTTGTGTTATGTATATGTAGATCGCACGATCATTTCCATTTATACGGATAATCTGTAAGCAACGGACTTAAGTAATTTATTGTGCCGTATTTTGCTGGATAGCGTTTTTCTTTGTGGCAGAATATTCTCTTGATAAATCGTACCTATTGAAGTTTTGAATGTATGCTTATGGATTAGCGTATTCTCAAAGTGGATAAAATTATATCAAAGATTGAGCATTATTTTGTCACAAATAGATAAATCCAGCACTAGGATTAAACTCCGAGCAATTTGTAGAACACATAGTTTTGTGTCTCTTGGTGATTGAACCCCTAATACTATATAGGCAGTGAACAGTCGCTCAAACGACTATGTAGTTCTTGTAGTCATCATAATGCGTGCGTATGCGGAACAGGATGACGTCTTGGCACAAAAGATGTAGGATACGCAAACGGTAGCTCGAAGTATAAACTGAAGATTCTTTAGATATATATATTTACATACTTACTTTTATTTATTGTTATTCTCGGTGTACAATTATTATTACTTTTCTATTTTGTTCTGCATTGTATCATGTGTTTGTGTTTTTGTTTGTATAAATTATGTGCCTATATGATTTGTGTTTGTTTGTATATAATTGTGAGATATTTGTAAGTGGTGTACGCCGTTTTTATCTCAATAAATAAATAAATAAATATTAGTATACACCGGATCAAGCAGCAACGGTAAGCAAGGTGGTACGACGATCTTGTTCAGATCGCAGAAAGCGGTTCGATGGCGCTTTAAGACCAGCCTGCGTAGAAAGCCTTGAAAGACATGTCCAGCAGTGGAGGTATTAAGGATTGCCTATGCCTGAGAACTTTTTTTCATTTTTTCTCGTGTACCTACTATTTTCAGTAGCTGTGAGTTAAAAACTATGTATTTACTAGCTTTTATAATAATATTTCACCTGTTAATATTTTCAATGCCCGCTTACTTCGTGGTCACAGCACCGAGCTGGCATTGGCATGTATGACGTATTTTACATTTAAATTTTATAGTTCCTACCACTGCATATAGCCTTCTGGTATTGTTTATTGCCAATTAAACTCTCCCTTTCTGCCTTTCCTGTTTTATTATGCTATCTCTCTTTAATACAATATCATAGCTTCGTACAGGCTTCGAGATATAGGTTTTATTAGCATTTGAAGGGAGTATTGATGAAGTAGGCGTTTCTTTATTTGTAGGAATTTGTTTTGTTTTTATGTGTAAGGGTGCTTCTACACGGTGCATGTAGCTTGAGCATGTTGAGGCACTTGCGCGGGTCATATGCACGGTAAAAATATCATTTAAACAATTGTGCGGGTCCAGCGACTCGAGCATGTACCAAAGCGAGCCACCCGCGCAACTAACCCGCATGCTCTGCGGCGCGCGCGGGTCACTCGCGCATGTTACTTGTTAAAATTACATTTTTAACATATGAATTTAAAAGAATTTTCGTTCGTCGAGACATTTTGACGCGTTTCAAATCGTAAAGCTACCGCGCGAATAGCATGCACATGTAGCTCATGACCACGAACAAATAACATGTACATACAGCTTGCGCAAGTAGCCCGTGTCTTTACTTGCTCCAGTTATTTGCATCATATACAAGTACAAGCGAGTAACTTGAACAAGTAGCCTGCGCATATTACTCACGCATGTTACCCGCACCTTTACTTGCTCCAGTTACATGCACCGTGTACAAGCACCCTAAGATCCGATGCTTGCGTCGGCTGTTTCATGAGTGGATTCACTTGTTTGATGTCCTGTTTCGGTGCAAATAACAATACTATATCTGTTCTTGTTCATAAAGTTGAAGTGTCTGTCTGTGATTTCAATGAGCTCAATGATTGAAAAAATACGTAATTATGCTTTCTCTGCAGTTATTATAGATCTTTACATAATGTCATAAAGAGTTAACAAACATCAAAAGACAATATTGTCTATTCTTCTTCTTCTGTTTGTCTTTAAAAAAGGATGTTAAAAGAAAAGTTGATAGTGTAGATGTTAGTGCTCAAAGCTAGTAGGTCAGTTCATTATATTATCTATGGGTCAGTTACTTATTATAATGTGTAGATAACAGAGTAAGCAAGGCATGCAAACAATAATTAGTAATTAGCTAGTGAGCTAGCCGAACGATAATTATCCTGTCCTGTTTCTACTGCGATCTGATTATTACATTGCAGTGTAGGTTTGTAGAAGTTACTGACTTAAATGCCACTGGTCCCATCTGTCATGAAGATCTTTGCCAGTCGATATGGATAGTCTGTACTTTTGAATATGACAATATTGACAGTGGTCCAAGCCAGGGCATATCGCTGTAATATTTGTTTTAAGAGGTAATTTTTTTTAAGTTTTCTTTTTCTAAACAGTCCCGTGAGAATTTTCGGAAATGCTTTCTTAGTGCACCCCTACAGTTCCCAAGGAACTTCAGCTTTCTGAGCCTAATAGTTTGACTGTAGCTTGTCTGTCAGTCAGTCAGTAACGCAAGAATTTTGTATATACAGGTTTACTTAGATTACTATGAAGCAGTTTCGAAATGTCTAAATTTACTAAACGTGTACCTACATGTGCTACATATATGTATAAACTTATATGTATGTATGTACGTATATATTATGTATAGTTTGTATTTTATACCGTGGCGAAGACATCCGACCTAATCTACACGGAATACTCAATATTTTTATCCGGTAACCGCTTTACTTCATAAATATTCTGATTAGGATTTGGGGCAGGTATTTTTAAATATTTCTATTAGGCGGCAAGAGACTTTATCATCTATTAAGGCTTTATTGTTGTAATAATACAGTAGGGAGGTACAGTATTTAACACTTTGTATGTTGAATTGACCGTCATGGATTTTCTTTATAGGTACTATTAATGTACTATAAACTACCGTGTCATAATCTGGAGTACATAATGCTCAAATGACTTGACACTGGGTTTTAATAGTTACTCATTAGCAACATTTTTTCATCATCATCATCAGCCTTCAACAGTCCACTGCTGGACTATGCCTCTACTTTGAAAGGAGGAATTGGCCTACTATACCACGCTGGCCAAACGGGTTGGTATAGGGTTTGTATCAAGTTTTCCTTCACTTACAGTGCTGTTCTCTGCATAATATGCTCCCTTTGTCGGCTCTTATGACACCCATGGGATGATATGGGATGGTGACATTCCGTTTTCTTAATCCGTCACCAAACGGAATACTTTTTGCTGTTATGGACTTGAACTTTTTTTTACTGTTATGGATTTCCTTTAATATGTTAACGACCGAGTCGGTCAATGATCACCATGATAGCCTGCTAGCTGTTAGCTTGAAGTGCTCTCCGAGGTACGGGGCAGGCAATAATTAGCAATGCAATATGCATTTAACTCCGAATGTTCAGTGGTGCGCGTAAGGCGGCGATAGCCGAGTGGATATACCAACAGACTGCCATGCAGAGGGTATCGGGTTCGAATCCACGGCGCGCACCAATGACTTTTCGGAGTTATGTGCGTATTGAATGGTTAATTATCTCTTGTCCTGTGCCTCGGAGAGCAAGTTAAGCCGTCGGTCCCGGTTGTCATGAAGATCTTTGACAGTCGTTACAGGTCGTCAGTACCTTCTAAATAAACTGACACTAGTCTAAACCATGGAATATCGCTATCCCTTCGGGTTGCGGAGGTCAGACAGGCAGTCGCTCTGTGGAAAAGCTAATATTCAGCCAAATCCGGTTATATCCGGACTAGAAAGCGGAACCCAGATTGAAATTGGGATAACGCTAAGAGGATGATGATGATGATTCAGTGGTGCGCGTGTGTGTGCGGTCTACTAGGCTATCGATGCATAGTATGCAACATATACCTATAGCTGCGACCTGATATCTACTATGATATCTGTGATTTCTACGCGCAACTGCTGCATGTATTATTGACACAGGAATGAACACGATGAATTTTGTCGAGACGACATCAATCACGTTTGCTTTGATGTTGTTTTATGAGCACCACTTTTTCTGATGAGACATCATCATAACAATGTCACATAATAGCACTGCTGTCCGTATTTCTATCTCCCTCAACTCGTCCTCAGCCTCTACAGCAACGCAGTTATCACATCGCTGCAAAAAGTCGCAATGTGAGTCCTCCCTGACTCATAACATAACAGAACCGATAACGACAAAAGTGCGTTATCGAAACACTCTAACGCTTTCTAAAGCTCATTAATAAACCTAGCAGCTACATTTCAATAGAGTTAAACTACACGCCCAACTAATTTGATTACCTGTTTATTACACAAAAGCCTGTTCCAGGCAAATTTCAGAATCATCTAAAATAATATAGCACTTTAGCGGACGACTCGGCTATACAGCGTGATAATGATATTCAAAATGAACACACTGTATCTAGTAAGTACATAACAAATTTACAAAGAGCACTCAGCCGTAATGGAATCATCTCGAATTAATTAAGTGCGCATTATTATCGGAGATGTAATATAATTATTGTTTTATGTATTGCAATCTCATTCAACTTAATTATTTTTAGTGTAAACCTTTGGTGTAAGTGCGAGCGTGCGAGTCGAACGCTGAGAAGGCATTATTATCATATACAGAATTTAAAAAATGTTACATCGGAAGCTAGGTATCAATATACAGTCAACAAAATGAACTAGAATACTCAAATCATCACAACATGAACATCAAAATCATAAAGCTTCATCTAATCTGTTCAGAAGTTTTGTGAGAAAGAATGACAAACAAACATCCATCCATCCTCACAAACTTTTGCATTTATAATATAAGTAGGATATAGGTACAATTCCACTTCACAAAATTAATTGAACACTAGATTATAAAGCTATTATCAGCACTGCCAATACTCCGAGTGTACTGGGCTTGCTTCCAAATCGAAGTGATTCATATGTAATCTATGAATAAGTATAGCTGCTGAGTTTCTTTTGCTCATTATTATAATGTTTGGAATAATACGACTTTAATTTTATAAATTATTCAGAAAAAATTCAAGCTAAAGTATAAAAATTAAAAATTTATTGTCTATCTATCATAATTGTGTGTCTGTAAATAACTATCATATCTCACTTTTCGTATATTCAGCATGATTGTAATAAGGACTTACACTACTACTTACTTTGCCTTATAAATATAATCATTTTTTTACTTGTGACAGGTACATATCTTTTAGACAAATACAGTTAATTGTCGCCGTGTGGTAACGGATTAAGAGTACAGTGTCACTACTATTTTTAATTTCCTTAATTACAATGCTATGGTGACGCACATTACAAGAGTAAGTAAGTAATGTATGGTGGTGAAATTTAATTCATAGGTCCAGGTGCCATTCATAACTTTCATCTTGGTGCCTGCTAGTTTAATCAAGTTTTGAAAGAACTTTATTCAATTTTATACAGAACGAATGAAACCGTATTTCTTAAGACCAGACCAAGCGAGAACATTTTTAGGTACTAAGTATCCTTATTTTTTGCCAGAGATCTCCATGATATTATGATACTGAGACAAATTATCTCTCTTTGCTAATGTTGGTCTTTTTCAAAGAGATTCAATGTGAAATTATATAAATTAAGCTTAATTAAACAAAACAATGTCATTTCGTTTCACAAATGAGCAATGCACTCAAACATTTTTGTCATCGAATAACCCTGGAAGGTTACTTCATAAGTTCCAGTGGTAGGGTCTCTTATGTACAAACAAAATGAGCCCAAACTCGGCATGCCTAGCTCTACTCACACATGAGTACCAGCAAGAGTCATTGAATAACCCTGGTAGGTTACTTCATAAGTTCCTGTGGTAGGGTCTCTTATGTACAAACAAAATGAGCCCAAACTCGGCATGCCTAGCTCTACTCACATATGAGTACCAGCAAGAGTCATCGAATAACCCTGGAAGGTTACTTCATAAGTTCCAGTGGTAGGGTTACTTATGTACAAACAAAATAAACCCAAACTCGGCATGCCTAGCTCTACTGACATATGAGTACCAGTAAGAGTCATCGAATAACCCTGGAAGGTTACTTCATAAGTTCCAGTGGTAGGGTTACTTATGTACAAACAAAATGAACCCAAACTCGGCATGCCTAGCTCTACTGATATATGAGTACCAGTAAGAGTCATCGAATAACCCTGGAAGGTTACTTCATAAGTTGCAGTGGTTGGGTCTCGTATGTACAAACAAAATGAGCCCAAACTCGGCATGCCTAGCTCTACTCACATATGAGTACCAGCAAGAGTCATCTAATAACCCTGGAAGGTTACTTCATAAGTTTCAGTGGTAGGGTCTCTCATGTACAAACAAAATGAGCCCAAACTCGGCATGCCTAGCTCTACTCACATATGAGTACCAGCAAGTGTCATTGAATAACCCTGGAAGGTTACTTCATAAGTTCCAGTGGTAGGGTATCTTATGTACAAACAAAATGAGCCCAAACTCGGCATGCATAGCTCTACTCACACATGAGTACTAGCAAGAGTCATTGAATAACCCTGGAAGGTTACTTCATAAGTTCCAGTGGTAGGGTCTCTTATGTACAAACAAAATGAGCCCAAACTCGGCATGCCTAGCTCTACTCACATATGAGTACCAGTAAGAGTCATCGAATAACCCTGGAAGGTTACTTCATAAGTTCCAGTGGTAGGGTCTCTTATGTACAAACAAAATGAGCCCAAACTCGGCATGCATAGCTCTACTCACACATGAGTACCAGCAAGAGTCATTGAATAACCCTGGAAGGTTACTTCATAAGTTCCAGTGGTAGGGTCTCTTATGTACAAACAAAATGAGCCCAAACTCGGCATGCCTAGCTCTACTCACACATGAGTACTAGCAAGAGTCATTGAATAACCCTGGAAGGTTACTTCATAAGTTCCAGTGGTAGGGTCTCTTATGTACAAACAAAATGAGCCCAAACTCGGCATGCCTAGCTCTACTCACATATGAGTACCAGTAAGAGTCATCGAATAACCCTGGAAGGTTACTTCTTAAGTTCCAGTGGTAGGGTCTCTTATGTACAAACAAAATGAGCCCAAACTCGGCATGCGTAGCTTTACTCACATATGAGTACCAGCAAGACTCATCGAATAACCTTGGAAGGTTACTTCACTAGTACCAGTGGTAGGGTCTCACCAAAACAAATAAAATGAGCCCCAACCTGGCATAACTAGGTCTACTCTTTTATGAGTTCCAGTCGCAACACTTGAATGGGATGGTATACCATCAGTCCAGATAATCTTACCAGATTTCAACGCAAGAAACAAAATAATATCTAAATACTGAAATATATCCTGACTCAACATAACGGAGAAAATAAAGTAATAATGTCCATTTATACAAAAGAAATTTACTTGTACGTAATTCGCACAGAATACGAGAAGTATCAAATTGATTTTAGCGAATATTTTGTATTCGTATATTGCTTTTTTCGTCTTCGGGCTGCAGCGACAAGCGACATAGAGTCCACTCCCGACGGCGCTCAAGCGCAGACTGAGATGTCATTGCAGAATTTGGATATATAAATCAAGAAAGTGGCTAAATAAAACGAACCTTATTGCCACACATTAAGACACACGTATGCGAGCAAAATAGAAGAAAAATGTAAGATGATTTTTTGCTTTTTTTGAGTCAATTTACAATATTTTGAAAAAAAAATCAAATTGTTTTTGAGTTGACTATATTTACTACCCTATTCTATCTTTGAAAATCTAAATAAATGTTAAAATAGAGAGAAAATTGTACCCAAAAATAGCAGTATATGCCTATTTTTGATTTAAGAGGCCGTTTCGAATCGATTTTACATTAATATTAATTAAATAATTTTTATTTATTTTCAAATTGATTTATAGATAAAAAAGTAATCAATTTATCGTAATCATTAGTTTTATTAGTTATTATCTAAAATTGTCGTAAAATGTACCGGAAATATGTGGATTTTTGATACAAGCGTAAACGCGTCCTTAAATACATAATTTAATTTGAAATACAATGATAGCTGCCATTACTGGAATTCACAGACTAGTTTTTAATAGGCAACGAAAAGGAACTTTACCCCTCTATTATAACACAAAAACGCAAAAAAAACACGACGACTTGAGCAGTCCATTTTATCTTAAACAAAACTTTTCGTAAACCTTCAAAAGCGCCAAAACCAACACCATCTCAATGCAAAAATAGTATTAAAATACTTAAACGTTTTAAAGCTCACTTAGTATTTCAAACACATCCGATAGAGCCGTCCGCTAACTGGCGCGTAAGTGTTGGCGCACACTACTCCCTTCTTTGTTATTATTCTAAGGGATATTTTTAACACATATCATTTAATATGAAAAGTCTCGTCCGCTTAGGAAACTTATTTACTCTGAAAACTTAATAGGTTATGTTAGGTTCTCTTGTGACCCTGCACCCAAAATAGGAGCCCTGCGAAGCAGGACGCCGTCAACTCAGATTATTGAAGTATTTGGTTGTTGAGTAATACTAAAATATGAATTGCTTCTTATTCATTGAAAGAATTACTTTTATAATTAGAGATTTGCAACGGTCAATAAACAGGTGTTCTTTATGAAATATTTTAGTGACTATATTTTGGTGTGCAATTAGTATTTTTGGTGAAATAAAGGAATATTGTTTGACAGACATCAAAGATATATTGAGGAAGAGTTAAATACTACCCTTATTCTAATAGCGTTGTTGAAAGGTGTGTGTGTTAGGACTAGAGTTGAGTGTAACGAGATAAAGCCGCGATACGATGTGCGAACTGTGACAATTTTATCAAGCGTGGCAAGGGCTGCTATCCCTGCTGATATTATAAATGTACAAATAACTATATATCTACATATTCGACTTACACGTTAAACAGCCTGAAGTTGATAGATTTTTACATACACATATAATACACAGTTTACGTTTTATTGTGATATTAAATTTGTCGGCGAGCCTCCTTTCTCAAAACTCAAACCAAAACATCGACTGGCTGGATAGAACAATAGCGAATACTGAACACTGGTGAGGCGGCCAATTTTCGAACACAGACAGAAGAACTTGTATCTTCGTGAGGTGCGCACGCAACCACGTGTCACTAGACGTTACATATTTTGCTTTCTTATAATAAGACTGTAATAAATTTGCTTTGCAGAGATTATTTGTTGTGAGTTATTCAAATATCCGATAACCCCAGCCCACTCAAAGATGACTGAAGAATCTGATGTTAGTCGCAAGACTTTATCAGAAGTGGGTAACGAAGGGTCAATTGAACTGGAGACGACGTCCAATCTAGAAGCTAAAGAGATCGGTGTGAGTACTCACGATTTACTTAATGGCATGGAATCGATTCTGACTAAACTGTTAGCAACTTCTCAAAGTTATGCGCCACCGGTAAGATAACCCGACTACGTTCGTAAAATTCGATCCCGACGATGCCGAGGCAGATGTAGAAGGTTGGTGTAAAATTACTGACATAATAATTTCGAACGGAAGTTTCACCGGAACCGAGCAGCTAATTGCATTAATCAGGACATTGAAGGGACGAGCCGCGTCTTGCTTGACTACATTGAAAAGTTCAAAAATGGAATGGCCATGTATATGGGAATTGCTAATTGCTCGATTTGGAAAACCCATGTTGATGCAGGACTATTTTGACACAGTAATAAACTTCGAAATCGGCCCGCAAGAAGTCGCTTCTGACGCAGCTATGCGTCTATGGCGTATCATTGAACGTATACCAAAAGTAGAAATGCCCGAAGAGGTAATGACTGGCTTTGTCATACAGTCCTCAGCAAAAAAAGCTCGCTTATACGTAGAGAACTCAATTCATATGTCATCACGTAGCGAGCCCAATTATGTCATATACTTAGAGGAATATCATTGAAGAGGCGCTTTGACGATAATGAAGAACCACCCAATAATTCAAAGAAGCCGCGCTCGATGACCGATACAAAATTTGCAGGAAATTGTCACTACTGGCCTTCGAGGACGCAGAATGGAGCCATGCCGCAAAACTTGAAGTGCTACTTCAGTTACGTAACTGCCAGAAAGAGAGAAGAGAGAAGACGTGTTTCACATGCCTCAAACCGGGGCACATTAGTACATTCTGTCCCGACAATAAGGCAGCCAATCAACACTCTATTAAGAAAGATGTGAACGTTTGCGACCGCAAACTGGTGAAAGGTGCGCTGTCCACATCGACTGGTAAGTTAATTCCATTTCTGTTTGACAGTGGTTCGGCATGTTCGTTAATCAAAAACAGTTTAGCTATCGAACTTCTGGGTTCTGTACGCAACGACACAGTTTATTTGCTGTACTCAAATTCTCAGCCTTGTTCATATTCAGGGTATTTCTGTTAGCATTTTATTTCATGTGGTTCCAGACGACACTATAGTTGAGTATGTCTTCATAGGTAGAGACATTAGATCAAAGGCTACATGTCGAGATGAATAGTGATTCAATTAGATTTTCAGCACGTAAATATATCAACACCTGCCGAACTGCTGGTCAGTTAGACTTTAGTTGTATTAACACAGATTTAGAAGGTCAACAGAAGGAGCGTTTGCTTAATATCACCACGGGTGAAATGAAAATCGAACTTATCGACCCGCATAAAACGGTGCAAAGGCGTCCTCATCAAATGTCACCAGCAGAAAAGGTAATTGTAAGAAAACAGATACAATCACTTCTAGATTCAAACATCATACGAGAGAGTTCGTCGCCTTTTGCTAGCCCTATCGTTCTGGTGAAGAAGAAGGATGGTACAGACAGGTTATGTGTCGACTACAGAGAGCTTAACGCCAACACTCGCCCTGAGCATTACCCTCTTCCTAGAATAGAAGAGCAGGTAGACCGACTAAATGGAGCACATTTCTTCAGCTCTCTAGATATGGCGGCTGGCTACCATCAGGTCAAGGTCAGTTATGAGTCAATTGAGCGCACAGCTTTTGTAACACCCGATGGGCAATTCGAATATTTCGTTATGCCCTTTGGTTTGCAAAATGCTGCATCTGTGTACCAGCGATGTATCAATAGAGCCCTTAAAGATCAGTATCTTTAAGGGCTCTATTGATACATCGCTATATGCCAGTGCTACAGTTAGCACTGGCATATATGGACGACGTTTTGTCGTTTTCATCACAAATCGATGAAGGATTACAACGTTTGGACGCCGTACTCAAAGTTCTAACCAAAGCAGGGTTCTCTATCAAAATAACCAAGTGTAAGTTCATGATAACTGAGGTTAATTATCTAGGATATGTTATTCGAGCGGGGGAAGTAAGACCTAACCCTGGCAAAGTCAGGGCCCTTGTGGAAGCTCCGCTACCTAAAACAGCAAGGCAGGAAAGACAATTTCTAGGATTAGCCTCTTACTTCCGACGATTTATTCCTAGCTTTGCAAATATAACTAGTCCTCTATACCCACTAACTAAACTCAAAGGTCGTATAAGTTGGACACAAGAACATTCAGAAGTACACAGAAAGATTGTTAAAATTCTGTCTTCTGAACCAGTATTGACAATCTTTAACCCTGACAAGCCTGTAGAGCTCCACACAGACGCTAGCTCTAATAGATATGGTACTATATTAATTCAGAAAGAACATAACTTCCCACATGTTGTAGCATATTTTAGTCGTCGTACGTCCGAAGTAGAGTCTAGGTACCACTCGTACGAATTGGAAACCTTAGCGGTTGTAAGAGCTGTTGAACATTTCCGTCACTATCTTTATGGCCAACATTTTACGGTATACACTGACTGTAATTCCTTGAAAGGTTCCAAAGCTAAGATCGATTTGTCGCCCCGCGTTCATAGATGGTGGGCATTTCTCCAAGCAGATGATTTTGATATAATTTATAAAGAGGGATGTCGCATGGCACACGCTGACTTCCTGTCTAGAAATCCTCTATCGTCCTCACCATCGAAGACCGAAGAGTCCAATATGACCCCTCTTGATTCGTCCCCCCATACACCCCCGTAACTCTGTTAATTTTGTCGAATTGCACAATAGTTGGATCCAAGTAGAGCAAAAACGCGATCCTGAAATCCAGAAACTTGCAATCCAGCATGAGAAAGGTGAATTACCAACCGCAATCACGCATACCTATGATGTTCGTGATGGTATCCTATACCGAAGAGTAGAAAGACACAAAGTTAGCTCCTGGCTTCCCATAGTGCCACGCTCTTTGGTATGGACGCTTATAAATCACGTACACACCGAAATCAAACATCTACGCTATGATAAAACACTCGACAAATTATATGAACAGTACTGGTTTCCACTGATGTCCAAGAATGTACACAGGTTCATTGACTCATGCATAGTATGCAAAGCATCTAAGGGCACCTCAGGAGCACAACAAATAAGATTGCATCCTATCCCTAAAGTTGCATTACCATGGCATACAGTTCATATCGATATTACGGGCAAACTCAGCTGCAAGAGTGGCAGAAAAGAATATGCTTCTGTCATCATAGATGCATTCTCAAAATACGTCCTCTTAGAACACACCCAATCATTAAACGCAACTTGTGCCGTAAAATCTTTAAAAAAGCTGTGTGCCTTTTTGGAGCTCCTAAAAGAATAATAGCTGATCAGGGCAGATGTTTTATTAGCACAGAATTTAAAGAATTTTGTACTGACCATAACATAGAGTTACATCTTATAGCTACGGGCGCTGCTAGAGCCAACGGTCAGAGAGATAATGCGCAACTTAAAAAGCTTACTAACTATAATAGAAAATGACACCAATAAGGTTTGGAGGGATGAGTTAGGCGAAGTACAATTAGCATTAAACAGTACTAGATCTAGAGTTAAGGGTTTCACACCAACAGAGCTCATGTTTGGCATACGCGCACAGTCTTTAGGAATATCCCAAATAGCCTCTAATATAAGTACTTCCCCGCGAGCTGATCTGGATGTCATAAGAAGACAAGCATCAGCAAATATTCATAAGGCCGCTAGCCCTCAAGAAAACCTTTTTAATAAGGGCAAGGCTACAATAAAACCATTTAAATTGGGTGATTTTGTGGTGTCCGTATGGATTGAGGAGCCACTTCAGATTTTACAACGAAGCTTGGTCCGTTATTTAGTACGAAGATAAATAATTCTGTAGGCCAAATGTTGAAATTTGTACTAAAGTATTTAAAAAGTTATATCAATGTAAAAGTGGCTCCTCAGTACATACGTCTGAACTGAGGAGCCACACTAGAACTCGAAAAGTATTGAATGAATATTTATGAACATTTTGTATCATTTTGTACTAACTGTGAACAGCGTCTACAAAAAATCTGAGGATTGTATCTTTGATATTCAGGAAGATATTATACTTTAAGTGTGGCACCTCAATCCATACGCCATGCGAGTGTGAATTCCGTGAAAATAGTCATTCGAATTATGTTTTCAGTTTATGGTCATTTTGTAGTAGTTGTAATCAAATTTGTATTAACATTATAGACTTGTAAGATCAAGGAATTTGTAAAAAATACAAATGTATGTGGCTCCTCAATCCTGACGCTGTGCAAATAAATAATTAATTGTACCTATCTGAGATCACAACGAAATCAAACACCCGATACGGCTACATTTTGTACACATTTGTACAGAATAAATATATACAGCTCAACACTGTAATACATTCGATAGCTGAAAAACAAATCACTTTTCGATATAACCTAAAAATGTACGATTAGGGTGACCATGACTTATAATTACAATGGAATGGCCTACCTTTTTAATTTTATTTCTGCTATATTGTTTTGAAAAAAATGTCAAGCCACGGCCTTTCCTGGACAGTCTATTAAATAAAAAGTGTATTTTTAAAAATTCCTTGATCTTACAAGTCTATAATGTTAATACAAATTTGATTACAACAACTACAAAATGACCATAAACTGAAAACATAATTCGAATGACTACTTTCACGGAATTCACACTCGCATGGCGTATGGATTGAGGTGCCACACTTAAAGTATAATATCTTCCTGAATATCAAAGATACAATCCTCAGAGATTTTGTAGATGCTGTTCACAGTTAGTACAAAATGATACAAAATGTTCATAAATATTCATTCAATACTTTTCGAGTTCTAGTGTGGCTCCTCAGTTCAGACGTATGTACTGAGGAGCCACCTTTACATTGATATAACTTTTTAAATACTTTAGTACAAATTTCAACATTTGGCCTACAAAATTATTTATCTTCGTACTAAATAACGGACCAAGCTTCGTTGTAAAATCTGAAGTGGCTCCTCAATCCATACGGACACATTTTGTGTTCATTAAGTGTAGCGAGCGTAATCAAACAAAGTTAGCAAAAAAATTTAAAGGTCCTTTTGTTATAACAGGAGTTTTAGATAATGATCGCTATGAATTAAAGAGCATTACTAGATCTAACCGTATTTATAAATACTCTCACGAAAATTTGCGTGCGGTACCTAGGGGCTTTGAGGGCTTGATAGAAGTATCTACTAATTTGATCGATGACGAGGATGACGTGTCGGCGAAAGTTGGAAATGAAATTGACCGGCTAGAGACCATTGACAGCGATAGTGTGACAGCGTCCAGGACAAGGGAAGGTACAATTCCTGCCAGTTTTGCCACAGTCTCAACGGCACAAGACAAGCCCAGCATGGTTGCAGTCCAAGCGCAGATACATCGAAGTAAGTAATATCGTTTTGAGCGACACTATGAGTGTACTTGTATAGTCGTTGTAACAAAGCTGGTCAGAAGGGCCCAGTACGCCCGATCCACGCTTTAAGAGTTGATCGGAAGGGCCCAGTAGGCCCTGTCCATGACTTGGGTTGATCGGAAGGGTCCAGTAGGCCCTGTCCATGATTTGAGGCGATCGAAAGGATCCAGTATGCCCGGCCCATGGTTGGGAGTCGGTTGAAAGGAGCCTAGTGCATCCAGTCCCCACTATGGTAATTGGTGGTAAGAGCCAAGTCAGCTGAAGAAGCCTGGTAAGCTAATATAGTTATGTATCATTTTGGCATTCTGTTTGTAGAACCGGGTACATCTGAGACATGGTAGTACTCTACATAAGAAGCTTGAAGAGGGTGCCATGGTCACGTATCTAGGTAAAGTGGCATGGCACGACTGATCTGTTTATTTCGCCAATGGATGAACTTCATTCCGGTCAGTAAAGGCCGAGCGAGTGTTAATGTGTAACTTTACTTCTTGTACAGGTCAAGATGAATAACGTTGCAGTCTGTAGATGAAAGATACCGCGCGCACGAGGTCGTGCGATCGTCAGGGGTGGCCGTGTCGGCGAGCCTCCTTTCTCAAAACTCAAACCAAAACATAGACTGGCTGGATAGAACAATAGCGAATACTGAACACTGGTGAGCCGGCCAATTTTCGAACACAGACAGAAGAACTTGAATCTACGCGAGGTGCGCACGCAACCACGTGTCAGTAGACGTTACATATTTTGCTTTCTTATCATAAGATTGTAATAAATTTGCTTTGCAGAGATTATTTGTTGTGAGTTATTCAAATACCCGATAACCCCAGCCCACTCAAAGATGACTGAAGAATCTGATGTTAGTCGCAAGACTTTAAATTTATTAAAGCATTGAAACAGGGAGTGAAATTTACTACAGAGAATTCAGTGCTTTTTCAAATTAGGTATTATGTAATATGCTTTTCGATATTCGTTTGTATAATGTTACCTTCACATACATCTACTAAGCCATGAATAAAATCAAGTTTCGCATGTACCTTAACATTGACCGTATGGTCATAACATTATTTTGCCAAAGGTAGTCTGAATTTCATACAAGTATTTGGATACAATGTCATCCATTTATTTATTTAAAATATCATGCGACTGCATGTGCTAAATATCATTTCTACCAATGCCTGTGGATTATCTTTTAAAGGTTTCATAAAAAGGATTCCTTTTTGTTCTATACATCAAATTCCTATGCAATATCACAGTACTGTGCCGAATTTTGATAGTTAACATGTTTTGAGTTACGAGCTCCAAAGTATTTTTATTTTTTGCGTGTTGTGAACTAAAATTGAAGTGAAAGACTGATGATGAGGAAATAAAAGCATTTAAAAACCGTTTTTCGTTCTGATACGATACCGTTTCAGAGACTCGTTTTCATTAACAGTCAATTAGTCACATAAATTATTATTGCGAATACTTCTCAATGAAACAAGGAAAAACAAATTACAAGAAAAGTTGTATTTAATTACTAAAGTTTGTAAGCATTTAGCCCGACGTTTGGTCATTAATTTTCTACAAAATGATAAGGCAAAATTCATAAGCATGCGATTAATAGAATTGAATTGTACATTTCGGACCTTCCTGCCCTATCTCCCTACTCTCAATGTTTTCACGATTTTATGTGCGCCCACCTCCAAAATAGCTGTGCTTGAAACTAATCTATTCTTATTTTATTCAAGACCGCTCACCCTCACCTGTAGGTAAAGTAGAGGCGTTTGTTAAGTTTTAAACAAAGCGCATTGGCACCTACTTTGTGAACTTAAATATTTTATTTAGCAATTGTTCAACGATTGTGAATACCGCGCAGTTTCATTGACCGAAGAGGGAGTGAACTTTTTCAATGCGCTGTGACTTAATGTACTATTAAATTGTAAAGAATTGTGGAAGTAAGGCGTATATAAGATCGAAGATTAAATAAAATAATACAAATTATTTAATCAGACAATACGAAGGCTCGGCGTGAAATGGGACATCGATATGCTCTTCGAGGAAGATATTTTTAAACGATATTGTTACGAATGGCGATTTTTTTTCGAATAACGTTATCTATCGGACAGAAAGAGAACTAGATGAGAAGAGATCGCGATTTAATAAATTATAGCGCCATCTAGTAGCAAAGAGAGGAAGTTATCTATTCCCTACTAGATGGAGCATTCGTTTGAGGTCCGGAAAGATCGAGAACGACGAGAACGTTCGAGCAAGTACTCAAACATACTCGCAACCTTATCCGGTCGGTATGAATAGCGTTCGAACGAGCGGATTGACCGGACCGCCCACCCACCGGACCGACCACTGCCGCGGGACCTGATCTCCGCAGCAACCACACCGGACTGACTCCAGCTCGCTCACGTCGGCTGACGGGCGCTTGTCGGGAGCCTCCCCCGGCAAGCTCGACCTCGCCAACGTAAGCGAAGCCCCCACCGAACAAGCCGCCGCTAGCTCGTAGATCGCTCACCGGACGTTCCCCTCTTGGGAATACTGTCGGTGGGGTCAGGTCTCGCTAGCGGCGTGAAAAACCCGGACTAGACGCCCGGATACGACGCCAGTGGCAAGGACCACACCCCCGTGACCCGTCTGCAGCTGCAGGCGGCGGCCGAACCCACTGAGACAGTCAACCACCTGCATCAGTTTCCCCCCGGTTCCCTTAGGGGAATCGTGAGAAGACCCGGAAAAGAAAAAAAAAGATTGACTCAGTACAGTTGAATAAGGGAAGCGATAAGCATCAAGCGAAGGAGTGCGAAGATTAAGTGAGTCGGAAATGTATTCCTAAAGTGAAAATAATATTTTATTGGTGTTTTAAAACTAAGTGTGTTAGTGAATAAAGAACAGTTTTGTGGCATAGTGCATTTAATTTATCACCGAACCCCAGCTCGTAACAATATTTTGTTATGTAGATTTGGTACTCTATCAACAAATATGTTTTAATAATGCTTGATTTAATAGACTTTCCTTTTGTGTTGGTTTTATGGATCGAAAGATTCTTCGACATAATAATATGAACAAGTTTGTTTGATGTCTGCCGTGAGACAAAAGTATCCGTAAAGGATGCGAAGGTCTGACAGCTGAGAGATACGATGAAGGATGGGTATGGAGGATGCGAAGCCAAAGTATGGTTTTTTGAGGTGACCTCTTGTTATGACAATTAAAAACTTGCATGTCAGCCAGAATCGACAATAATTCCTATTTAACAAGGCATTGTGAGTGTGAATTTATAAAAAGTAACACATTTATAAATCAGATGGTGTCAGTTTTTAAATTGATTCGTGGGATCGTAATTAAGGCAGAAAGTGCTTTCAAATTTATTCTGACAGGCACCTAATTAAAACTATTCTAGTCTCTGATAATTAGACAGTTAATGAAATTTGATAAAGCCCTGAAATATATTATATTGAATTCTATTATCCGAATACCTACTAGTAGGTAGGTACTCGGATAATATTTTTCAGAGAAATGCTTCAGCACTACTGTGCTGAAAAATGTCATCAAAGACTAGTTATAAAAAACTTAATAACATAGGTATTTATACCTTAACGTAGTTTCAATTCCCCGTTAAATAATTTTGTAAGAATTCTATTCAACTTTTATACTTGAAGATTCAAACAATAGCATGTAAAATATCTGTGTTGTTCTGCTCGTATTCTCAGAACCCCTTTCGCCAATCAATCCAAGAAACATTTCATCTTGGTTCGCCAAACCCATATAATACA
Organism: Euclidia mi; assembly: GCA_944739405.2. Taxonomy (NCBI): domain Eukaryota; kingdom Metazoa; phylum Arthropoda; class Insecta; order Lepidoptera; family Erebidae; genus Euclidia; species Euclidia mi. The sequence continues at coordinate 72,935,360 of OX123193.2, read as the reverse complement.
TACATATGTACATATAAACACTGCACTTGTCTCTCGCTCGACTCTCGTCACACGACCGATAAGACGAACCCGTTTGCAGCGTTATCGTCCGCAACTAAGCAATACAAAACACGAACGCCACAATATCTCCGGACCAATTGTAAGGAAATGTCGAACACACAACGAAACGGTTTATTAGCGCTATAATTCAGAAGGCTATTCCGAAGGCTGTTATTGTGACAGTTAACGATAATAGCAACTGTCTGTGATAGTTTAAACCACCTGCACTGTGAACGTAAAGAGGTTGGAATGAAGGGTACTGTTTTAGGAAGGGTGAAAATGTTTTATATTCATTTACGTTCGGTAAAGTCATTAAAAAGATATCCATTACGTTTTGTAGAATAGTTACTGATTCTATTTTAGTCAGTAGGTTTAAAGTTTGTTTGGACAGCGCTCAAATTACTTTAGCATAACACAGTTATTTGATTTTATAATAATCTCAAGTAAATACGTAATCTTGAAACGTAATCAGTCAAATAGTACAAAAGAGGTATCTTCTGTTCACGCAATGGGCCATTAATAAAAAGAAATACATAATAAAACTATTAGAATTTTTTCCACAATATCATCCAGGACGTTAGCCGCTCTATGGAGTGTCACTTCACTAACCGCTAAACAATCGTCGGTAATTCCCTACATCGCAACTTAAAAGCATTCCTTGTGTATTTTATTTTATTTGAAGCACTTACCGTTGTCGCGAGTCAAGCACATAACTTAGAATTGTGTACCATTCTTACGTCCGTCATACAAGGCGATAACTAAGTTACAAGTATGTTTTGCTAGTAAAATTTTTGGTTTGCAATTTTGTTTGTGAAGTATTGACACTTTAACTAGAATTAAGATCTCCTAACTAGGCGAATCACGGCTTGTTGGATGTAAAATGTTTAATAGGGGAATTACGTACTTTCAATTTCTTATCTTCGTAGTTTTATCGGTATCCTCTAGATTGGATCGTACGAGGATACTGCACAATTTCATCAGAGGCGGTGACAGTTCTGGCACGTTTTCCGCCCTCTGATATCCTGGCGAACATGGACGCGAAGGTCTGTGACCAAACTCGCACAGTTTTTATTTTTTTTATTTTTTATTCTACCACATACACACATCTCCATCTAGTCCCAAGCTAAGCAGAGCTTAGCTGGGGTTATGGGTACTAGATAATAGATAAACATACCTACATATATATTTTTTTTGGAAATATGTATATATATTTTCGAATTTCCCGCTTGCCCGATCCCGTGGGAATTTCGGCAAATCCCGTCTTAGTGCACCCCTACGGTGCCCAAGGAATATACATGCTAAATTTCATCTTCTTACGACCAGTAGTTTCGGCTGTAGCGTGTCTGTCAGTCAGTCAGTAACGCAAGGATTTTATATATTAAGATATGATTAGAATCAATGCCATAGGACGGTCTGTAACGAGTCATACTATGTTTATCATGTTTCTTAAAGGGCCGTTTTATTATCGAGGGGTGAAAGGCTATTTGTTTTAAGCGACATTTTATGAACTTTACAGGAGAGCCATCTTAAAATCCAAAATTTTGAAAAAAATTCGTTGTAAATAAACTACTGCTCATACTTTGAAGCGGACAATTCTCTTTACTGAAAATTAATCCTGTGATATTTTGGTATAGTTATTAATAAAAAAACAGCTAGAGGTACCAAGATAAATGTCACTTGATACAAAATGTTCTGTATTGCCTTTTTTCTGGAGTAATGAAAAATGATTCAAGTGCTTACATTGTTACCAATCAGCAGCAAGAAAAATAGTTTAAGTGACTCTGCAGTGCTTAATCAGTAGAAAGCAAAATGATTTAATCGATGTCACTCATTGATAATAGGAACAGGCTATTTTGTTTAACTACCAATTAGGTTTTTGCAGGGAGGTAGGCTATTTGAGTTAAGCAACTATGAAAATTCCTAATAAGGTGTTTGATGTCTCATGTTTGAAAAGTGTTTTATAAAACTTTGGTTGTTGATACAAGAAAATTATGTCAAATTTATCAATTAAAAAGTTATAGTATTTAAATAGGTGAATAATAATTATCAAGAGTAAATAAAAAAAGTTCTGTAAATTAAAAATATTTTATTTCGTTTACAAAAAAGTAAAAACCTGAGATCAAAATTAAAAATTACGTACCTATGGCGTGCGGCTCATTTGTCAATCATCATAGAAAGCAGCTGCATACACTTATTTGGAAAATTGCCTAGAGTTAACTAATTTATAAAAATAATTAACACGACAGAATATTCTAAAATTACTATAAAAACTAATTATCATGTAGACAAAGTGCTAGATTATCTTTATTTTATAACTAATCATTATTTTTATTTTCATAGAAAATTTCTCAAATTTAATAATTTCCCTTAAAAACTTAATGAAAATAACTAGGGTCCGACCGAAACTGGCTTTCCAGCCGAAACCGAAACCGAACTTTCGGCCTTGCTCATAGTTTCGGCCAAAACCGAAACCGAAACTTACCTACAAATTTCTATTGATACTAAAATCTTGTGTAAAGTACACTAGATTTTATTTTATTACCGTCGAGTACGGGCGGATGGTGTTGCGGATTATGCCTAACGCACCGTCGACTCCGTTAATCTCACAAGCTTTTTACAAGGAAACGAATACATTGAGCGGAAATTGCACCCAGAAGAAGAAAAAGCCCTTGAAAGACAAAATATGCCAGTCAATCGTGACAGACGCAGCTCCAACGCTGGCTTTTGATGAAATCTTCCGAGTTCCGAACGACTCTATCACTCCGACCACATCCAAAAGTCTGCCCACCTATGTGGGCGTGAAATATCAATGTTTAGGCTCTATAGCCTAAACATTGATATTTCTCCACTGCTATGCAAAATCATCCTAGAGAGATTATCGAAAGTCGTTAAACCTCTCCTTCGCAAATAGTTGGCTGGTGTTCAGCCCAACAGATCTTGCATGGACCAGATCAGCATCTTGCGCATAATCCTCGAACAGGCATCAGAATGTAAGAGGGAAATTTATTTGACCTTCGTGGATTTCGAAAAAGCCTTACGCTGAGGTGTAATTGAGGGATCTGGTACCGGCTATGTGAAATTGGGATCCCCGAAAAAATTGCAAACCTGAATAAGGCAATCTACAAGAAATACTCTTGTAGAGTGACACACTATGGTCTCGTTTTGGGGGACATACCAGTTTACGCGGGTGTGCGCCAAGGGTATCTCCTCTCACCTATCTTATTCCTTATCATCCTCAATAGCTTCATGCAGAAAGCTACTCACACCAAGTGCCGCGACCTAGAGTGATGTCTGTCTGTCTGTCCAATGTCTTAGAAGACTTGGATATACCGATGACCTATGTCTGCTGAGTCATACATGTGCCGACATGCAAGCCAAGCCGGACCATCTACGACGAGAGGCAATGGAGACGAGACTGATAATCAACACCAGGAAGACCCAGAAAATGTGGGGCGGCGCAACAAGCTCTTTGCCGTTGCTCATTGGCACAAATTCACATAGCTCAAATGCATAGTGTGTAAAACTGGAGGGACTAAAGCGGACCACCTTCAGAATCGTCAAGGTGAGAGCAACCCTCGCACGGCTCCCACCTGTATAGTAATCGTGGCAATTGATTAGAAGAGTTAAGCTCAAGATATTCCGGTCTAACGTTAAGATCGTCTCGCATCCATACATCAATACGCTGTATGGATGCGAGACGTGGAAGGTCACAAAAGACATCTTGTGTCGTATTCAGGTCGGCGTCAACCGGTGCCTTCGCCATATTGTCGGTGTTTACTGGCCCGAGAAAATGTCTAACTTAGAGCTGTGGGAACGCTGCGGTGAAACTTCGATCGACTTCAAATCAAACGCCACAAGTGAAACTGGATCGGCCACATGCTCCAATGGGAACCTGAACATATACCAAGGCAAGCCCTAGACTGAAATCCCTAAGGAAAGTGAAAACGTGGCCGCCTTAAACAGATCTGGCGACGGACCATCATCGCAGAGGCGACAAACATAGGCAAGACCTGGAAAACAAGGCAAAACGAAGCGAGAAGCTTAAGACTGAACGGGATGGCACTAGGGATGCCCTCTGCCCCATCTAGGGGACATAGGATCTTAAGTCAAGTCAAAATCAATCAGTTTCATCAATCAAAAAGTTTGGGAAGTAAACACATTTAAAATACGATTAAAAAATGTCGTCCAACGAGTAATGACAATTGCATATTGACACTTAAATCCAAGTAAAATGAAAATCGGAAATACCATTTTTATTTGATAGGTACTCAAAAATAAAACCCGTAAATTTTTATTTAAATCATGTTATATACATGATTGAAAATTTAGGATATAAGATTGTCATTAAAATTAAATTAAAAATAACATTAGTAACAGAAGTAACTAGAAGTAATTCAAAATATAACCTCAACTTAATCCGTTAACGATAGAAGACGGCGCACTAAGCTGGCGACGCGAGTGAGCAAGTACCAGTTATTGACGAAATTTTCCGCACGACGCACGAAAATGTTAGAATACAAGAGTTTCGGCTCGGCCGAAAGTTTCGGCCACTTTTTGGCCGAAACCGAAACTAAAGCCGAAACTAGCTTTTATGGTCGAAACCGAAACTGAAACCGAAACTTTCGGTCATTAATTTATATTGCCACGGCGTACGAAGAATATACCTAGATTTATTTGTTTGAAATGACATAAATTGTTATTGTCGTACTAATATCGGTTGGTTTAAAAGTCAATCCGTTTATATTATGATACGGGAAAAATAAATTGTAATCCAAACACTTGTGTATTATGTTTATCTTGTGTGTCTGAATGTAAATGTAGAAGCATTAAGTAATGTACATTAAAATTTGACGTTCATAAGCGTCACTTTGTGACCAAGATGAATAAATGATTTTTGACTTTGACTTTGACTTTTTGTCATATTTAAAAAATATAGATACTAACAAACTGTTCAAGCGACTAATAAAGTTAGTTATAAGAAAATAAATATTGTTTGAAGATCTAAATAGAGTGAAAAACAGTTGCAGCGAAAATACTTGAACCGACATGCTTTATTGAATTTGGCTGACGGAAAATTAGTTGAAGTGACATTGAATTATGTTACTAGTCCACGCAAAATGTATGAAGGGACATATCATCAAAGGTTAGCGACAACGAAAAACGCATTATCTGCCATTCTACTGCAATTTTGGGAAGAGAATAATAGTTCATGCTCCGATTCTCTATTTTTGTGTATAGCTTAACTGAAGTCTTAAAAAAAATTGGAAAATCATATGTTGGATCATACATTGTCTCGTGGCGTTGAACCCAAAAAGTAGGTTGTTTTAAGCGCCAAAAGTCGTAGACAATTTAATTTGCAACAAAAGTCTCGTTCACATACTTATTCTTTGTGCGGGCAATAGTTTACCAGATAATCAAGAAAAACTATCTGCATCTGCACTCTTTCCAAGATGGCGGCCCAGGGACAAGAAGTACGTCCCCATAAATTTGAATCAAGCTTTACAATAGCCCTTCCCACACATCTGTAAAATAAAATTGCATCGTCTGATAAATGCAACCCCCAATGTAATTTTTCAATGGTCTATAAATACCTACTTTTGTCATCGTCTGTACTCAAGACAGAGATAGTAAAACGAATACTAAGGTGTGACAGAGACACATTATATCGCACCGAAAACTTCAAAAGTAATAAAGAGATGTCCACTGTACGCGTTTGACACTCAATTTAATTACACTCGATTAAAATTAATTAGAAAAATATAGGTGTATTCAATTACATATAAAGATTGAAAGTGTGTTCCAAATATTTTCATTTATGTCATCGTTAATAGATAACTGATATAAGTTAATCTGGTCTTTAAACTGAGAAAAATAAATTTTATTCGATTTGTTTTTACTAAAAACAAAATCTCACTATATTGCTTGGTTTAATATTAATTTTATATCTTATAATACTTTTATAATTATGACAAAAATAAATGAATTCAAAATCAATTAGAAAACTAATCGATTTAAATTGTTCATTGAATAAACTATTAAATTGTATTTACATAATGTGCATCACTGGCCTAGACTACCGGCCCTCGCACCCCGCTTCATGTCACCGCGTTGTTCCTAAAACGGATGACTGCGCAGCCTTCTGCGCGAACTTCAGACTCGCCATCGTTAAACGGCCGTACTGTAATATAAGATAAAACAATATTAATTTTAAATCATATTTCCGATAAAAATACTTCGATTTCAGCACCTGAACGTTCATTATTAACCTGAAGCGATAACGTGCTTGGAATACGTTTATTTGAGGATTTTATCACCCCATGGAAGTTTGACGGCCATTTTGTAAATAAGTATCTCATAGTTGGCAATTAGAAAAATCTGTTTGACGCCTCAACGTCTACAGTCCAAAACACCCGTATCTTTACCTAAAAATAAGCCCGTTCAACAAACTAATCCGTGCCTTTGTATTACGGATATACCTTCGAAAAAGCCTCAATATAATTCAACCATCGTAGTACAAGATAAACAGACTCAGGCACTCAACACTCCTGCAGAGAAAACGAACTGCATAGGCGGTTCAGTGCTACCGAGTGATACTCTAAACAAGGAATCTTCATTGCCTTCAAAGCATAGCATTCAAATTTACTTATTTATTTATTTATTTATCGAATCATGCATACATTTATCATTACAGGCCAATACCCAATGCGATAAAGTAGACAATAAGTTTAAAATATACACTAAAGTACAATAAAGGTAACTTTAAATCTAAAACACAAGTAAAATACAGCAAACATAATAAAGCTAAAATAAAACTAAGAACATAATAAAATAAAAAAATAAAAACAGACATAAAAATATAAAAGATAAATCTAGTAACATAAGCACATAAGTGTTACTCTCTCGAATTCCGCCAATGAACACACAAATATGTCAATCCGCGATGCTACCAGGTTGAGTATACGAGTGGCTCGTAATACAGGAGCGTGTTTCCCACTTTCTGTGCGCGTTACCGGTACGTGAAATGGCTCTAGCCTAATTGCCTGGCGTAACCTAGTGTTTGGAACACGCAGCGCTAATGAACCCAGTATATCGGGATTATGTAATCTGCCACGAAACACCTCAAAGACGTACTTAGCCAAAGCGAAGTCCCGTCTCACTTCCAGCTTATAGTATCCAACCATGCCTAGGACAAATAATGTTGGATACATAAGCGGATAGTAAGGATTACTCCGTATAGTTTTTGATACAAGTACCTGGCGAATTTATTTTGTATCTTCTCCACCATGAGTTTATATTTAGCTTCATGGGGGTTCCAAATAATAGCACTGCTCTCCAGTCTGCTTCTTACTAGCGCATTATATAAAACCCTTACTGCTGCTACGTTATTGAAGTCTCTTGTCTCTCGCATAATAAAACCCAAGCATCTAAAAGCTTTAGTACAAGCTTGCACAATTTGATCGCGAAACCTCAAATCGGGAGTAAACATGACGCCTAAGTCCCGCATGGATGTAACGCGAGGAACTGTTTCTCGGCTCATGTGGTACGCGTAATGCAGCGGTGAACTTGCGCGTGTGTACGTCATTGCGGTACATTTTTTAACATTAAAATATAAACAATTTTTATTGCTCCAGTCGACTACTAGGTCAATATCTCTCTGGAGCCTCTCACAGTCTTCTTGGTCCTTCACACTTAAGAATAATTTTAGGTCATCCGCGAAAAGTAGACAACCTGCATGTTTTATCACCTCGGGCAAGTCATTTATCATAAGAATAAATGCAAGTGGACCCAAATTACTACCTTGTCCGACTCCTGAAAGAGTGAGATATGGATTAGAAACGTATCCCTCATACTCCACATACTGCTTCCGATTGCCTAGATAGCTCGCAAAAAAATCTAGTAAGTCCGGGGTAAAACCTGCCAACGCAAACTTTGTCAGGAGGACATCGTTATCTACGCTATCAAAAGCTTTTTGGTAATCGAAATAGGCTACGTCAAGTTGAGTTCCCGCTGCTGAGTCGAGCACCGGTGTCGCGTACTTCATGAAGCACATGAGGTTGGAGTTAGTACTACACCCTGCACGGAATCCGTGTTGCGTATTGTTAAGGTGTGCACTAACCGGGCCCGAAATGCAAGAACCTAGTGCTGACTCAAAGATTTTCGCGAAAGTCGACAAAACCGCCACTGGTCTATAGTCACTGACTTTCGAACTAGGGGCACCTTTTGGGACTGGCGTTACCCTTGTAAGTTTCCAACCATCGGGGTAAAGGTTTTCTTTTAAAGAAAGGTTGAACAAATACTGTAGCGGGCGGGTCAGCAACCTTCCACAGTCTTTCACTAGGAACGGAGGAATCCCGTCAGGACCCACTGATCTCTTAGGTTTAAGACGCCTAAGGGCTGTGCTTACTTCCGCGGCCGTTAACTGCCCTATGTGAACGCGTGTACCTCGGTCAGGCGCTTCGCGAGCCGCCACCTGAGTGCTCAGTTTTGGAGTATTTGTTGCATACACCGACAAAAAATAATCCGCAAACGCCTGGGCACATTCACTGTCCCGTAACGGTATAGTATCCTTCATGATCTGAGTTTTACTACGTTTCGAACGCGTATGATTAATATGCGCCCAGAATGAGTTCGGTTCTCTTATTAATTGTGACTAGATTCGTTTCCGATACTCGGAATAAGCAATACCTATTTTATTTTTTACTAGCGCCCGATAATTAGTAAACTTTTCGTAAGCTTGGATGGAACGATTAGACTTAAATATCTTGTGCCAGAATGCTTTCTGTTTTATATCAGCTATCAGATCTGCCGTGTACCATTCCGGGTAACGATACCGTGAGTGATTGCTATAATGTTGTTTTTTTGGGACGCTTGCATCCAGTTTTTGATAAAATAAGTTATAAAATACATTATACGCTTCATTAGCGCTGCGTGCTGCATAAAGTTCACTCCAATCCTCCGCCTCCAACATCGAATAAAGTAAATGATAATTTGCTTTGACAAAGTTCCATCTCGGGTGGGAAGTAGCAAGCGATGGAGTGGGTGGAGGCTGTCGCAGGCTTGAGTTTGTACAATCTGTCATAGCAGTGTAAACATTGTCCGTATAATTAAAAATTCAAATATATTATAAAGTATTAGATACACAACATAAGTTTGTCAGTATATTACTACAGTGCCATAACTACTGCCAATAAATGTTTGCAACAGTCTACTGTAAACCGAACCAATAAAAAACTTTTGTTTGCGGCGAAACCTTAGAGAAGCAGTTTTGTGAAACTTGTGAGTGATTACCGGCCTAAACCGTGAGTACATACCAGAACTAATCAGTAACAACACAATCACAACATAAAACAAGGATATTTACCAATTTCATCAACAATATCATTTTGAAAACCGTTACTCAAAAATATTGTTTTGAAACTTGATGACTAACACACATTTATTTTGACACTTCATCAACTAGTGGTGTGGCTAATGAACGAATGATAAACAAAAGGCAGAGAAAATAAAGCTGCCCATTCACGTTAGTATTTATAACCAATGTTGCCAGCAAATATACAATTATACTGATTTGGGGAACAATATAATACATAGTGCTAAATATGGACTCGGACGGAACGAGTAATATAACACAACGTAAACATACGTACAAGCTTAGACATAAACAACGGTCACTTTCAAATGAATCAATCGACTCGTTAGCCTCCGATCTGAGCATTAGAAGTATGAAAAGCCTGATAGATCTATCTACTCATCTAAGGGACGATGAAATTATTAAATTAAAAAACGAAAACCAAGATTTAAGAGAAAAGTTATTAACAGCTCACGCAGAAATTGACACACTTAATTTGGAAAACACTTCTTTGAAAGAACTTGTCAATAGCGAGAAACAAAGAAACGAGCAATTGAAAAAGATGTACGTAAGAAGTATGAGTATTAAACGCAGTGACACGATCTCAAGTTCAAAAATCTCTCGAAAAACGATAAAATCAAATAAGCTTAATATTACTGCCCGCCGCTTAGACTTGGAGACCGAACCGGATACACCTCAGCTGCGCAGCACCAAAATATCTCTAACAAATTCACCGACCGTCCAGGAAATACATTCACGGGTGTCAAGTAACTCACAAACACCGCCAATTGTACATAAAAGTCCGGCTAAATTGTCTCGTAATACAGCAAGCGGTACTAGTGGCAACATTATTGTTTTTGCTGACAATCAAGGAGAAAATGTAATTCCAACCATTCTACAAAATAAAAGAAAATTGATAATCAAGGACTACAGAATCATAGGATATAGGAAAACAGATGCAAGAACCGATGCTGTTTTATCTGATTGTCATACGATTGCACAGACCTTAACTAAAGATGACCATGTCATTATTATGACTGGGTGTAACGATACAAATCCAATCAATGTATTGTCAGAGCTTAGCTCAGCTCTCAAACTTCTACGGAATTGTAATGTCTATGTTATAAACGTCATCTACAATGCATTTTTAAATGAAAGAAAGCTTAACAATTACATACGACTCCTCGCTAATAATTACAGTAACTGTGTCTATATTCAAACTAACTCTTCTACTCCTGATATTGCCCAGAAAATCATACATCACGTAAATGTGGTGCAGTATAACAATACGTATCTTAATTATACTAAGAAAACAAAAAATAACAATAATATTTACAATACCCAGCCTATATTATTAGACACTAAACGTACGACTAAGCAAATTCCTATGCATTCCATAAAAGGCACTATACCATTTTATTTCCAGAAAATGGAAACTAAAAGTTGTGCCAAAGAAAAGTCTTTACCTGTACCAGGGCGTAAACACTTAATAACAGATTATTTTCCAGTTATAAAAAAGTAAGAAATTGCAAATTATCTATTACAAATGAATGTACATTTTTTCGAAGCTAATAAAAAAACCTCACAGCTTGTCGTTATCCATCAAAACATAGCAGGTCTTTTAAATAAGACTCAAGAATTAGAAGTTGCTTTAAGTGAACTCGGTAAATTTAATATAACAGCGTCTGTGGTTTGCTTGAGCGAACATTTTATTAAAAAAGGTGATGAAAAATATCTTAGCCTTAATAACTATAGACTTGGTTCCATTTACTGTCGGAATAACCAACGCAGAGGAGGTACGTGCATATTAGTAAAAAACGATATAGATTGCGCTGACTTGGCTTTTATAAAAGATTTCGGGGTAGATAGTCATTTTGAAATATGTGGTGTTGGTATAAAGTCGATGAAACTGTGTGTGCTGTGTATTTACAGAACACCTAATTCAAATCCAAACATATTTTTTGCAAAGCTACAGTCTGTTCTTCCTAAACTAGACTGTAAATTTGTTAAAATTGTAATCTGTGGTGATTTCAATATTAATATTTTAGCACAAAATCAAAACAGCGTTCAATTCTCAGATATATTATCAAATAATGGCATGCAATTTCATATACGCGAACCAACTCGTCGACTGACGTGCATAGATAATATTATAAGTAATGTTCCGAATGGTATAGGGAAAACTGTCAAGTTCTTTTTGTCTGATCATGAATCAGCACAAGTTGCAATTTTAAAAGATGTTCAATATAATAAGCAGTCAGAGTTCTATTTTGAACAAGTCTTAGATATGTGCAAAGAAAACTCAGCAAAGTTCACTGATAGTATCAGTAGTCTGACTTTCGCAGACATCTACAATACTTCTTGCGCTAATGATGCATTCAATATATTTCATGACCTTTTAATTCTTTTTCATAGACTGTGTTTCCCTATTATCAAGATAAAAAAAGTTTTCAAAACATTTAAGCGTAAAAAGCTGTCAAAAGGACTTAAGATAAGTTGCAAAACTAAGAGAATGTTAAGGTTCGAGTATTACAACAATAAAAATAATAAAAATAAAACAAAATTCAAAGTTTATTCAAAATTACTTAAAACATGTTTAAATAAATCTCGATATATCTACAATGAAAAATATATAACTACTGCAAAAAACATGGCTAAAGCAACTTGGGAAGTTGTCAACAGTGAAATAGGTAACTTAAGGTCGAGGGAGTTTCTAAATCGAATTCAGGATGATGGCAGTATTATTTCATGTGGTACAGATATAGCTAATATTTTAAATAACTTTTTTACTGAAAGTGCTGACACTGATCCAACTATTTCATTCATAGATCAAGGTTATACGTCAGCTAAGATTATTTCAACCTGTAGTAGTATTTTTCTTGATCCTACGACGCCTGAGGAAGTCTACAGAATCATTAATAACTTAAACAATACACAGTCAGCAGGATATGATTGTATTACGACTAGACTTCTAAAAGATATTCGTCGCTACGTGTCAGCTCCATTGTCCCATATCATTAACTTATCGATGGAGCAAGGATATTTTCCGGATAGACTCAAATTGTCAATCATCAAACCTCTTCATAAGAAAGGTTCTAAATATAATAAAGATAACTACCGTCCGATAGCATTAATACCTGTCCTTTCAAAGGTCTTTGAAAAGGTTATGTATAGGAGATTGTTATCATTCTTTAATACTCATAGCATTTTTACAGATTCGCAGTATGGGTTTAGAAAGGGCAAATCTACAATATTGGCTAGTTATGACCTTGTAAGTTCAATAATAAATACTTTAAATGCAAGAGCCTTTTGCTCAGTCCTCTTTCTTGATTTAAGTAAGGCCTTCGACCATGTGGACCATACTATCCTATTAAACAAATTAGAGAAGTATGGCATTAGAGGCCCAACTCAACAATGGCTCACGACTTATTTGACTAATAGAAAACAGATCACCAGAATCACTAAACACGACTTAGCTTCAAACAGTTTAATCAATTATGATTCGGAGTCTAAAAGCAATGGTTGTGGTGTACCTCAAGGGAGCATTTTAGGACCCTTACTGTTTTTGATTTATGTCAATGACTTGCCGTCAGAAATAACACATAAGAGTATACTGTTTGCAGATGATACTACTATAGTAATAAAATCTAGTGACATCAAAAATCATGAAAATGACATTAATAATTGTTTTAAAAATGTAATTAATTATATGAATTCAAATAATCTTAAAATAAATATTAATAAAACTAAAATAATCAATTTTAAAACATATAAAAGAAAACCTATAACATTAAATATTAAGCATAACAATAAAATTATAGAACAAGTTAATAATATAAAATTCCTAGGTATACATATTGATGCACACTTGTCGTGGAAGAATCACATTGAAGCTATTTGTAATAAACTAAATAATCTAGTATTTGCTTTAAAAAAATTAAAACATTGCACACCTGCAGCCACTTTACTGACAGTCTACCACGCCTATGTTTGCTCGATAATCCGATACGGTATTATTGTTTGGGGGAATGGAACGGATCTTCTAAGAGTTTTCATAGCCCAAAAAAAGTGTATCAGGGCTATTTATGGTATGCGATGGGATGAATCTTGTAAGACCTTATTTAAGACTAAAAAAATACTTACTGTGCCTAGCATCTACATTTACGAGATGGCCAAATTTGTCAAATATAATATGACAATGTTTGAAGTTAATTCAAATTTCACTAAAAGGACGACTACACACATTAGTCTGAAAATGCCTGTTCCTTCCTTAGAGTTGTTCCGTAAAAACTGCTCATATATGGCACCTTTAATATATAATTCTTTGCCGCGAGAAATAGTTAAACAGCCTTGCAATAAATTCTGCATTGACCTGAAAAAATGGTTAATTGAGGAGAGCTTTTATACGGTTGAAGAATTTTTACAAAAAGGGTCATGTCGATTTTATATATATGGAAATGCACTGTAGATGATTGTATACCTACGTTATGTGGATTTAAATATGAAGTTAAGCTTTAAATATTTGCATGCCAACTTCATTTGGCGGAATGTGTCGCTGCTCTAAATATAATATTATTGTACCAACTTTTGTATAAACCACATTTTACGCAAATAAATTATTATTATTATTTATTATTATTATTATTAATCAGTCTCAGTTTCGCGGTCGCGCGCGTGGCAGATGCACACGCACAGCGGCGGGTGCTGCGCGTCAATACAAGACAAATGTTGTAGTTCCTCGCAAACAGAGATCTCGTCGTCCGTAAATGTTGTTAATATGACATCTTGTGTTCGACTATTACAATTAGTGACCTGATTACATTGGCGAAATCCGCAATAAGTAACAAAAAACTCGTAATAGCATTGTATGCTTTCATTGGCTGAATACAAGTTAAAATCTGCAGTAAGTACAACTTTGTTATATTGTGTTCATAATTGTTCTAATAGGTGAAACATAGTCAAGTACTCCTGTTCAATTTTGGAGGTATATACGCGACACAAAACAAAAACATGAATTTATTATTAAAATGCACTGTAGCACAGACCATCTCGAACGCATTTTTGTCCAAGTTAGCGTTACCTGGCAACGACACTTTACGAACTTGAAGACCCTGGCGGCGCGGTGAAGCCACCAAGAACACTTCGCCATGCTTTCTGCCATCCATGCGGTCACAACGGAATATAACATAATCACTGGGTAGAAATTCTCCGTTATGTATGGATTCATTTATGCCGCTTTCCGTTATTGCAAATAGATCGGCCGTAGAACCTAATATGTTTGTATAGAATGTTTTAAGTTTAGTTCTTAGTCCTCGAACATTCTCATAATATAATTCTATTGCATGTTTCTTCGGTCGTGTTTCTTGAGCTTTGAAAAAAGGTCCACTCGCTAAACCGCGTATTAATAGGCCAAGCTTTTTCATTTGCAATCTGTTCAAATAGACTTTCTGCAATCCCTATTTTAAAGGAAGAATAGTCACGTTCTATTTTGTGACTTATCTTCTCCACGCTGATATTGCTATTGCTACAGCTACAAATGCTAGTGACGTGTTTTATTATTATGTCCGTTGAAGTGTCTAGATGCAAAGACCACCCATGCAGATACTTTTTTCTTTCAATAGCACGCAGATTATTCAATTGACTATTTTCTCCTGTCTTCACTGCTGTCCTATTTGCTTTCCTATCCTTCTTTTTACTTGTAACTGTTCGCCACTCTCCCTTTGCCGTTTCCTCCTGCACTACATGCTTCTCAGTGACACCGTGTTCCATATTGCTGTCTGACTGTTGGACCTTAGCGCTTTTGTTGCTTTCAGCCGATGTGCTACCGCTCACTTGCGAGACGCGAACTTTGCTCTGGTCGGCTTGTTTAGTTGATCCCACGATGTTACTCCAAGATGACTGGTTAGGGCTCTTAGGCAGGCTTGTTTGCTGTTTAGCTTTTTGAGGAGTTTTCTGTTGTTCAAATTCCTTCAATCTACGGTCTCTTTCAGCCAATTTAGCAATAAGCTCTTGATTTTCTCGAGAGCATGAAGCTACCATCATCTTGACATCATTGACTGCTTGTTCTAGGTCATGCATTTTTCTTACCACCAAATTCTGCTGCAACGATTCCTCCACGGCAGCTAAGATTTCCTGTCTAATGATATCTCTAATCTCTACAATGTTAATAAGCGGCGCCACATAGGTTATCCCTACTAGGTGAACCGAGGGTCATACGCCTATTGGCCCGTGGTTTGGTATTCACGTTAGAGATACTAGCGTCGGAGACATCAAGAATAGACGCGTTTGTTGTTGACCGAATTGGTGTTTCAGTATTATCGGCCTTAGGTGTCTTAGTGCGGCATAACGGGCAAAGCCAACTATCGTTTTGCCTGCTCTTATCGCTGGTAAAAGTAGCATTCACACAAATTTGGTGGTAGTTCGCCTTACAAGTTGTACATTTTATGGACCTTTTTGTCGTTATGTCTTGGTTGCATGCTGCACAAATTGTATTCATTGCAAAAAATTATTTCCAACACGGTAAGTTGGGTAGCTGATTTATAAAATGTATCACGCCAAAGCCGCGTGATATTCTTGTGCAAGAGGGACAGCAATAGTCAACACGTAGATGTGCGAGTGCGACAGATATATTGGATCGCGCGGGCAACGGGTTGTGTGAAATGACTCACCTGTAACGGTCAGCTGTTCTTTGTTGACAATTTTTCTCTTCACTTTATATTGTGATATCTTCACAAATATTCACCCAAATATGTTGTTATTGACACAGATACTAGATCAGACTCCTATCTGTTCAATGATTCAAGTTTAAACTATACTTATTAACTTTTAACTTGATTTTACAAATAAAAATGCAGAGAGCTTATTCGTATGTATACTTCGGTAGCGCGCGCGCGGTAGTATATTAAATTCGCTTAGTTGCTGAAACAACGTTTAACAGTAATAATAATAATAATATGCTACCACATTCACACAACACCATCTAGTCCCAAACTAAGCAGAGCTTGTACTAGGGGTACTAGACAATGGATAAACATACATATATACTTCTTTTTTGACGTGACAACGTCTTATAAATTGGTTTGCCGGGTGACACTTCAAGAAACTGCGTTACGCTCCGCTCACGTTATGCGCTCACAATGAGTGCGAGTGAGAGGCACGCGTCCCGCCTAAGAGCGAGAGAGACAGACATAAAAAGTGAAAGGCACGCGTCTTTCATCCTTCTTCCTACTATACGAATGAATATTCACATTAAAATTATTTTACCACTCAAAGTCGTTGTCACGTAAAACTTTCGCCCGTATACCGACTTTACAGGCAACCAATTTTTTTTTTGTAAATACATACATATTATACATAGAAACACCCAGACCAAGACAAACATCCATGTTCACGCACACAAATGTTTGACTTGAGCGGGAATCGAACCCGCGACCTTCGGCGTGGCAGTCGCTTACACTCCCGCTGCGCCAACCGGTCGTCAAACAAGTAACAAGTAACAAAGTAACGTTCAACTGTGCCATTTCTTATTACCTAATGGTGGAATTACAAACATGTTAAGTAACTTAGGGAAGAAGCTAGAAGACTTTACAATTAACGACTTCTACGTTATTCTGATCGGGGAAACAGATTTCATCGTCACAAAAGATTATTTTAGTCTTATACTCCATATACGACAAATTCTTGAAAAAATCACACATACAAATGTATTTCTCGGTTTCCCAACGTACAAAATGAATAATTCTGTAAATATGTATAATTGGAGAGTAGAAAATTTTAATAATCTGCTATATTTAGATATAATGACTCACGAACATGCATATTATATTGATACAAATAAAAATTTGACTTGTGACAGCCAAATGTTTAACTATAAATCAGGCTTATTAAATAATTATGGCATGCGAACAATTTTTAGTGATATAATATGTCTCATAGAGTCCATAAATGAACATCAGTTACCCTATGTGTCTCAGTCGTATCAGATGCCAGAATATTAAACACAAGAATATACACAAACCGACATAACTAAAGAACAGGGTGAGGCACGGTTTTTTCGGGTATGATTGTTTTTATATACTACATCAAAACATTGCAGGTTTATACAATAAATCAGACGAACTCACTGTATGCCTCGACGAATTAAAGGGTAAAAGTATGCCCATAGATGTAATCTGCATATCAGAAACTTTTTTAGTGCCTGAAATTGAAAACCTAGTTTTTATTCCAAATTATTGTATGCAATCGTGTTACAGTAGAAGTAATAGGAAGAGGGGAGGTACATGTATTCTAATAAAAAAAGGTCACAAATATAAAGACATACCCGAAATAGTTAATCTGTCTATAAGTGGTGTCTTGGAATGTTGTGGAGTGGAAATGATATGTTATGGGATTGTTATTATATGTATTTATAGAGTACCTAAAAGTAGTAATTTAAATTTATTTTTTGAACAATTGACCAAATTGATGAAAGTTACAACAAAATATCGTAAAAGAAAAGTCATAATAGCAGGCGATTTTAACATAGATATGCTTAAACAAAACAATACGTCACGAGAACTGGAGTGTTTACTTTTGAACTATAACTTAAAATTACAATTAAAACAACCTACAAGATTAGCTAGTGGTACCTGTATTGACAACTTCGCACATAATTTAGGGAAAAAATGCGAATCTCATGTAACTGAGTTCAGCTTATCAGATCATACGGCCCAAATACTCAAATTTAGAGTTAATCAATCTTGTTTAATTGATAACTGGTTTATAAGACGCCGAGACTATTGTATTGAAAACATGCAACTGTTTAAAGGGCATTGAATGTCTTTCTTTTTCAGAAATCTATAGCACAGAAAGTTCTAACACTCACAGCCTATGACACTTTCATGGATACGTTTACGGTTCTATATGATCTATGTTTTCCTTACAAACTTATCAAAATAAACACCAACAATAAACTAAAATGGATTTCCCAAGGCGTGAAAAAATGCAGCAAAAAGAAAAGAAATTTACTGTGGCATTATAGACTTAATAAAAACGAAACAAACAAACACAAATTTAAAAACTACTCTAAGATTTATAAAAAAGTTATTAAGCTTACAACGTGTGCAAAATGATTACAAAATAACAACCGCATCTAACAAATCTAAGGCGTCGTGGGCTATTATTAACAGGGCTAAAACGAATATACCTAGGACCGCAATTACTTCCTTATCTATTGGTGGCAAAACTGTATAGCACCCAATACAAATCTCCTATTATCCCTCTATTTTTTCGTCGATAGAATACAGCCCAAAAAGAACTCAAGCTGTAATACGTGCAATAACAGTAAACTACTTGCATCGATGTTCATGGCGCCAAGTACGCCTAGAGACATATTAACAGTCATACGGTCTCTAAAGAATACTAGTAGTGTCGGCTACGACGGAATCTCAACACGGATAATTAAATATGTCGCTGGTGATATCTGTGAACACTTAAGTCATATACTTAACCTAACTATAGTCTCCGGAATATTTCCAGATAACATGAAGACTTCTATCGTCATGCCACTATTTAAAAAAGGTAACAGTCATCACATGGATTCATACAGGCCTATTGCGCTAACGTGTACCATATCTAAGATATTTGAGAAATACATTCATGAGTAAGTCTACAAATACCTAGAGAAATCTAATATTCTAACAGATAAACAGAAGGGCTTTCGAAAAAACAAAACCATAAATATGGCCATTTATCCTTTGTGAGGAATGTTGTAACTAGTGTTGACAAAAATAATCCCATATGCTCTATTTTTTGCGATATGACCTCAACATTTGACTATGTGGATCATGACATTTTATTGAATAAATTAGAACGATATGGCATTCGAAGAACTGTGTTAAATTTGTTGGAAACTTACCTTTAAAATCGTAAACAGCACACTCAGATATCTATGGTCAATTCCAACTCACGTAAGGAAGTAATTTATACATCTGATCCAAGAATAGTTCGATGTGGTGTTCCACAGGGAAGCGTGTTGGGTCCGTTACTATTCATTATTTATATTAATGATTTACCAAGAGTAACTGAATTTCCAATTTGTCTCTTTGCCGATGACAGCACAGTCACTGTCAGTGCTAGAAATACGTACTGTTTTGAGAATGACATAAATGATACGGTGCAATTAGTAATGTCATGGATGGATGATAATAATCTAAAAATGAACTTAACTAAAACAAAAGCCATGTTTTTTAGTCAACGGACAACACCGCCTCAAGTAAATGTTAACTATCACGGGACAGAACTAAATATAGTGGATTCAACAATTTTTTTTTTCTAGGTAAATAAGGTGAGTTGGGTGGTTGGTCTGTGGAAAATGTTTTGTCACCTTTATTAAAAAGTTTACGATATTTTCTTCGTCATCCTTTGATAGACGTTTTCTGGTCTTTGAGCGGTCGAACTCAATAATTTTGTAGATATAGACCTATAGACTCATTTGTAGTCCGCAATGAGTATATATAGCTGGGTTAATTACTAGGTAATTAATATGTTATATAAGTATAAATGGCTATTCTTGAGATATTCTCGAAATTAATCCTAAGCTGTGATTCTCTTAGATGGTTATTTTGGGTGGTTTGACTCTCTTAAAGATCCGTGAATTCGGTATATGATACAGTATCGTATTTTAGTACGGTACATATAGGGATAACACGCCGGGTTTAATCTAAGCTAACAATACCGAATCACAGTCCCAAAATCCATGCGGCATCCCTGATTTTCTGCAGGTAAAACCAGTACAAATTCCTAGAATAGCAGTCGCACCCCTCGAGATGTATTGGTAGCGGAGTTTACAATTCAAACAACCATTTTCAGAGATCAAACATCGATGGAGCTCTAAACAAGATCAGTCAATCGGGCTACCTTCGCAATTTCGTGTTAGAGTAAACAGTTATATTTTATCTACAATGGTTTCTAACATATTCTATAATACATACATATATATTCTAGCCTTCTTTATATAAAAGGTAATGATGAGCTAAGCCATGTGAAACTAAGTGTTATAATGTACAACGTACAAGTATCTGGCGAGGAGCCACGTCATCGCTGTTCAGAGGTGAGCTGATCGCTCTATAATATTATCGACCGATAATCTCTTCAGTAGGCACTGAAAGGTGCCGTAGGACTATGCTGTTTAATATTTGATGGCGTATGAGTTTTTTTTTATTATGACTTTATAATATACTAAACTGCGCCGGTAATATACTAAGCTCCAACCACGTGGGATTATTATATTTACCTAAGTATGACCATAGTGATCCCCTATGCTACCCAAAGAACATACCAGCCAAATTTCAGCTTCTTTTGCTCAGTAGTTACGGCAGTCCGTTGTCTGTCAGTCAGTAACACTTCTATCACACTTTCAATATCAATCAAACACAAAGCTTCATTACCCTTTTGTAGTGCTCTGCTGGACACAGGACTCTCGTAATTTGTGTCGAAATGGCATTGTGAGTCAATAGGAGGATTTCGCCTGGGTTGGTACAAAGCTAGAGAGGTCGAGCAGTCTCTCCGCGACGACGATCGGTGCAAGACGATCGAAACGTCGGAAACAAAAAGTTAGGTATTTATACCTTCATCATCATCATATCAGCCTTTAACAGTCCACTGCTGAACTAGGCCTCTCCTTTCAGGAGGAATTGGCTTACCACGCTGGCCAAACGAGTTGGTATAGGGTTTGTATCAAGTTTTCCTTCTCTTACAGTGTTGTTTTCTGCATAATATGCTCCCTCTGTCGGCTCTTACGACACCCATAGGATGATATGGGGTGGTGACATTCCGTATTCTTAATCCGTCACCACACGGACGATTATATATATTTAGATTTGTACCTTAAATAAGTTAATTTTACACGATTAAGACCCGCTAAATTATTTTGTATAAGGCAATATTGATGTTGAGCGACACGTCATAACGACGCCCGACTGACGACCTTTCGACATCAGGTACATTAAAAAAGACGTAAGTGGATGCTCCTGTTTCACCATATTTACTTTGGGAGGCTTACCAAATGAACATCAGCTTGAGCACGATATGAATAGTTACTAAAAATTTTTTACTAGTAGATGTCTACAATGTGAAACAGTTGCAGCTCCTTACAAAAATAAAATGTACAGACATTATTATTTGTTTGAAAAGAGTGGCCATGAGTTTTATTGCCCGTTCTTTCTCGTGGTTCTACCTATTGCATTGCGAACGTGGCAGTAAATGTAAATGTAGAATCATTAAGTAATTAACTTAAATTTTGACGTTCATAAGCGTCACTTTGTCGCCTAGATGAATAAATGATTTTGACTTTGACTTTGTCAGAAATACGTTACGAACTCGTTAATTTAAATAATATATATTATTATAATAAACATTGTAATCAAAGATGAATATTTGTAACTCTTTCACGCCAACACTACTGAAAGGATTTGGGTGAAAATTTCCAATATATGACTACATATAGACTTACGCCTGTATCCTCGAAGTGGTAGGCAGAGGTGTAATATTACACCCACAATAATATGACTTATAATATACCTTAGAATAGCACATGGGCTACCTTGTACAAGCCCACTTGGTTAAAACCGCGGTAAAAAGCAAGTCTAAAGTATAATAATTCGTATTTATTTTTCTATCACAGACAAAACTGCCGCCGTGGTCCAGTGGATAGCGTATGCATCTGCTGATCGGAGGTCTCGGATTTGATTCCAGGGTCGGGCAAAAGTATTACTGAGTTTTTCCGAATTCTCAGTAGCAGCACGGAGTCTGGTTATGTGCCCGGTATCGGTAATAGGCTCGACCCCTATAACGTGGGACCTAAAAATGAAATCCAAAATGTGGGTGTAATATTACACCTCTGCCTACTCCCGGGGATACAGGGGTGAGTCTATAAAAAAATCATAAACAACGTCGAACAAACCAGTTTGTCATGGTATCCAAGTGTAGGTATTGTGAAATAAAGGGCAAACAATTCGTGTCCACGTGCCGAACAAAGAAGTATGCGCGGTGTCTCGGAATACGCTTGGCGACCGCAATGCGGTATGTCAACTGATCCCCATACGTACCTGGGATGTCCGCGGGTTCGACGCTATGATATGAGTAATAATGAATGGAAAATAATGAATTGAAAATATGAATAATTAGACAAGCTATGACAAATTTTAATGTGTATGATTTGCCGCTATATGTTTTATTTTCTACCACAAAATGAGATGAATTACGTATTTGAAACCCGCGCCCAGCAGTGGGACATTTATATTCAGGGCTGATGTTAATGATAATGATATGTTATTAATATTTTTGTAAACGTTTATGTTAAATTGAGCGAAAAATTATTAGGTGATATCATACTTTGAGAGCCAGAGAACATATTTTTTTGCTTTTACTTGTATAAGTTATTTAGCTTTAAACAAATTACTAAATTGTATATGTAGGTATATTTTAATCAATCTGTAGGTATACTATATTAATAGTCTAGTAGCAAGCACGCTACTTGTATTCCTTTAATACGTGTGCGTACTTTGTATATTGTCTAGATTGGCAGAAAATATATCTTATGGTATATTATTTATAATGGAATGGTCATCAGTACAGGACGTCGATTGACTACAAAACGGAAGTGCGAAGGCGGCGCGCTTCGACAGAGTCTAGTGACGTTCGCTGGAGTTGGAGAGGGGGGATGACGGTTGACGTTCAACGGAGCAACAACAACTATCACTTCTCTTGGAGACTCCGGGCGGGCAACAAGTACCTAGAAACTGTCACTCGTTTCGTGTTCAGTAATACAAAATAATTATAGTCATTTTTGTTAGATTTGATTTGGTGTGAACTTATAACGAACTGTGATGTGAAGTGTTGATACTGGCCGAGAATCAAGCAATCCGCCGTCATCAGAAGTGGGATCATGGACCAGCGCGACCACAAGGCGCGAGCGAAGGCGACTGCTAACGCTGCTATGTTGGTGAATCAGCTGAGCTTGCAACTGCCACCGTGGTGAGCGTATTTTGTCTGATTTTTTTTATTGGTACTGCCAATTTTGTTTAGTGGCAGTAGTAGTAAAACATTACGAGTTTAACCTTGGAAATGTCATAATCGTTGTGGTGATATCGCCATCACATCGTACTGAGTGTTGTAGGTTCGATTCCTACACGAGACACTGAGTTGTAGAACCGTTTGACTTTTACGGTGTCGTGGTTCCCATAGCATGATCTCATGAATAATCTTCTTTTTAATAGCTTAAAGAAGAAAGACAAAAAAAATGTGGGTAGTAATGATTTAATTGTAACCTTTGCCGTATTTTAAGTTAGCATATGGTTGTCTGACTAACACAGTGATCTAGCTATAGCGTAGATTGTGAACGGAGGTTTTGAGTTTGATACGCCAGTTAAAAAAGAAAGCGATTATTTTATTTCTCAATGCGAGGGTGGCTCGCACTCACGAACTTTGTGATCATAGTGCTGAATCTTATTATTTTATGCTCTTATATCGTCTTATATACGTCACCTTATGCTTGCTTGCAAATAGATTATCTTGTCTCGGTCTTACTTTGTGGACTTTAATAGTAACGAGAGTGAGCGTACAGGCTGACTTGCATTATTCCAAGCAAGTGCGTTTGAGTCAAACGTGCTAGTTATTGTTCTAGTGCAGTTGTAATATTGGTTTTAGAACCAACACCCAGCTGGTTGGTTTTCTGCTAAATCTAGAACAGAAGCACCGGTCTAGACTGTCCTTCGTAGGGCAGCGGCGCTAAAGTTGGTAAACTAATCGAATCGTACATACTAAGTTCATAGTGTAAGACTGTGCGGGGCTATTGCTTCTGACTGTGCTGATTTTGTGTAGAACAGCTTGTAGCTCTTATTTCTTAAATAGACGTGTGAACTGCAGTGCTGTCTAGACGAGTGCGGTTGGTTGGTTAGTGTTACCTGACCATAGTCAAAAGATATAAATAGCGCCATTATTTTATCGACTCGTGGTGTTGATAATACGTGACGGTTTTCGTTTAAACGTGATCAGAGCCTAAGTAAAAAGTGACACTGTTACTCGTTGTAATTCTGAGTTGTACAGACGATCTCGATGTTGCAATTACACCTGGTTTTTTTTTGTGTGCATAAATTTTTAACATGGCACATTAAAATGTTTCGTACTCAGATTATTAGATGGCACCACTAGTAAATTTAAATTCAGTTTTAAGATTTTACGCGTGAATATTACCTACTGTGTTTTTTTTTTAAATTCATGTGATACGCTGGGAATTTTTATCAAGTGCCCCGAGTTCTCAGGCCAATTCCAAGTTATGCTTAGGACGTTTAAGAGTGATAGTGTTTCTAGTAGAAGCTGTTAAACTCGATTATCAGACGTAGAAGAAAATGATAGAGTTATCATCGTAGTGCGTTACGATATTCAGTTTCAGAGATTTTAATTTTCATCGTAGGTAGAACTAGGTTAGTGATCGTTAGTGATTGATGATTGTGTGCTTAACCTTATTCTCATTAAATGGGTGCTTTGTTAGTCGTTGTTGTGATAATTTTTTGGTACCCACGTTACTATCAGTGATTTGCATAAACTTTATTACTTATTAATCATAGTATCATAAACGTTGTCCATCGCCTTGAACGCGAAAGATCCGTTGCTGT
The DNA here is from genome assembly GCA_944739405.2 of Euclidia mi. Classification (NCBI taxonomy): domain Eukaryota; kingdom Metazoa; phylum Arthropoda; class Insecta; order Lepidoptera; family Erebidae; genus Euclidia; species Euclidia mi. The sequence continues at coordinate 72,910,319 of OX123193.2, read as the reverse complement.
ATCGCTAATGCTTAGGTAAGGATAAGCTTCGTATTTAGACTATTCATGACAAAATTATAAGGCTATAAAGACTGGTTGGATACTTGGTAGTAAATTTAACATTAGACTATCAGCCTAGTAAGATTATTTTTTTTTGTTTGCTATGTGATAAGGAAAACCAAAGAAACATGTTGGACAAACCTAGTTTAAGATTACTTTGTTAGACGCTCGAAATGATTATCCGGGTGGTGTTGTGTATCCGGATGGAGGTTTCATATCGTGATGTTGAAGACCTGATGGATGTCAGAGTATGAGCAATGCAATATTTTAGTTTCCTATTATTTGAGCGAGTACGTGTGTTGCATAACATGTCAGCTTCGAGAGAAAGAGTTAGTTGTGATTTTCATTAAAATCTGTAATAAATTTGATCAGAGTAGGTACCTTTTATTGCCCACCGACTTGTGCCAGGAATGGCCGAACGACTAGGATTGCTGTTCAAGAATTTTCTCTTAATCCTAGAGCGAAGTACATTGAAGTGTGGTTGTTGATCGCAATCACGGATACCCTGCTACTCAAGTAGCTCTCATTTGATTTTTGATCGCTAATATTATCTACCTCTGGTTTCTGTATTGTATGAAAAGAGCGTGTTGCGAGAATCTGAAAGTACTCATGGACTGTCGATTGGTTATCTCAGAACTGTAGTCGTTGCCTCTATGTAGCCAAAGGAAATCGGTTTGTCCGAAAGTAGCTTATCAGTTCTCGCCATGTTCGCATTTGGTTTTAGTTTTTGTCAGTGGTCAAATCCAGTTTTGACATAGCTAATTGAGAGAATGGACGGGAGTTACGTTCTGTGCAGTTGTGAAGTTGTAAACGAATTTGATAATCGCTTAAAATTTAGGAAGTACGGACGTTGAATTAGTCTGAAAGAACGGATACTCTAGTTAGTGCGTATACAATGAGACGAATCTTGGAATTACTAATGGAAGATTTATTTCCTTTTTGGGTAATCCTGGTGGCTAGCGCGGCCTGATGGCCGGCGCGACCTGATGGCCGGCGCGGCCTAGTAGCTGGCGCGGCCTGGCGGTCGGCGCGGCCTGTCGGTCGGCGCGGCCTGGTGGCGAGTGTGGCTCGGTGGCCAGCATAGCCTGTGCGCGCGGCCCGTGTGTGGCGCGCGGCCCGTGTGTGGCGCGCGGCTCGTGTGTGGCGCGCAGCTCGTGTGTGGCGCGCAGCTCGTGTGTGGCGCGCGGCTCGTGTGTGGCGCGGGGCCTGTGTGAAGCCTGTATGTGGCTTTGAGGAGCTTGGTAACTGGTATAGCTAAAGCCTATCTGGCCGAAACTGGCAATGAAAGTGAGGGTAGTTTATTAAAGGAGTTTGCTTAGAAGATGTAGAATCCAAAGACCTTAGCTTAAATCGATCGATATCAGGATGTCCACTAGCCGTTTTGTGTTTAAAACCAGAGTTCGCCAGACCTATATAGACGAACAAACTGAATCATCATAGGATTATAATTTATCTATTTTGTATGTATATAATTATTTTAATGTATATATGTAGTATATATTTATAATGTATTAGGTATATAGGTTTATATAATTATATTATATGTATGTATGGTATTTAAGTACTATGTATGTAATATATATATATATATACACCGCTATTTTTTAATTAGTACAAAAACTTTAAGGACAGATTAGCGAAGATATTATTATCATATATGTGACGTAAGAATTTCATAATATCAATAAAGAGCAAAGTTATTATCATTTGTTTATTGTAGAAAATCGCACTTAAATCATAGTCATATTTTACAATCCATTCACTAATTCATTGATAATATTCCATCCTGCTCATTCGCATTCTCTCTGTCGCACTTATGATGTAGGTAGCAATAGAAAATAAAATGAAGAAAAATAATAAATGTAGGTAGTTATTTTTTAATTTTGTTAGTTCTACCCTCTCCTTCAAACTTCATTCGGGCGTAGGACCGGTAAAATTTATCGTTTAACAAGTAATTAAATACGGAGGTATGTAATTAGAAAGCAAACAAATATCAAAATAAAAAATGGTGTTCTGGACTAAAAGAAAAGAGTAATTTTGTCATATTTATGAAGTTAGAATCACCTGCTATTTACAAATTATTTTATCATCATCATGTCAGCCTAGAGACGTCCACTGTTGGACATAGGCCTTCCTCAAGGTGTGTGGAGAACACAGGCCGATTTTGAGGCGCCTGCATCAAATTATTATTTACTTAAGTACGTATTATTTACTAAACTTACAAGTATTTCCATTGTCCTTCGAAATGTCCACCACCGTTGTCAAAAGCCTCCAATATGCACTATTTTAATTGTTTGACACTGACCCGGTCACTTTTGTACACTCACAATACGATGTCCATGGGTACACAGCTGCACTCGCGATTTTTCCACTCAAAAAGTACGCACGAAGCATAGCTACATACTCCCGTGATATGAACTGATATGATAGGCCATCGCGTCGGGCAAACGTAGACAAACAATTAAGTTTTGCAACGAAATTAGATACGCTGACTTTCGCTAGTATTTTAGTACTGTTTTGTCGCATCGTCGGGGCGTGGCGCAGGCGCAGAGGGGCGGGGGTAATTTATCAATGGTATGATAGTACACGGGTCGGTCATAGTATTAGTATTGCATTTACCAATTATCACGTATTTTTGTGGACAGTTTTGAGACAGTTTTGGGACTTAGTGTTTTTATTTTTCAACTACATAATTATGATCAGTTAAAGATACTTAGTGCACTGTTAAATTTTTTGTACTAATTAAAAAATAACGGTGTGTATATATATATATATATATATATATGTATTAATCAGGTTTCTGTCTTGCTTTTAATGTAAATTTATGAATTGCACCTATTACAAATATCTCTGCATCACCCAAAGGTTGACTGGTAGATAATGCCTACGGCATTAAGTCCGCCTCTGTACTATTTATGTGCACAAAGTTTATAAATAAATAAATAAATAAATGTTTGGTTAACTTAGTTTGAAATATCTTAAAGTATAAAAGCCCATTTGAGGTCACAGAAGTTCTTTACGATGATCGTTATGATCGCAAAGCCCTTAATTCTAAGCGTAACTATAAGTAGGCACTCGACGGGTTGAGAAAAATGCCTGAAAGTCAAAGTACAACTGACGAAATTGAGGTAGAACAAAGTAGTTCTGATATTGAAGAAAGTGTTTAAGTTTACATGATGATCGGATCGGACCGTTCCAGAGGCTGACGTGTAGCCGTAGCTCGGTAGAAATCGGCGTCTACTAACTTAGTAGTCCGTGAGTAGGCGGTATTGCAGTCAGCTCTGGCGGGTCAGGTCGGGTTTCAGTGGTAACCATAGTCCTGGAGAGATCTGGCGTTCCCATGTAGGGTTCGCAGAAAGCCGAGTAACTGGAGGTTACTGGGCTATGCGTATGATCACATGTAGAGCTTAAATGTTATGGTTTACTTGGTTTGAAATAATATTTTGAGAGATACAGTGATAGTGAAATGTCAGTTTTACATTGAGTTTCCTGATTATTGATTTTAATACTGAAACTTTGTGCCAGAGGATCAGAGCATAACTGACGATCTTGAAAAGAGCAAATTGTGAACCTTAATACTGACAAGACAGTAGAAAACTAGGCTTACATGTTGATTGGTTGTGTGATTAAATGTGAGGTCGATTTGTAGCCGTAATAGCCGTAAATCAGTACAAATCGGATTCAATACAACTGTGAAGGCAGTTGTCCGTGAGTACACGGTAGGTAGGCAGATGACTCTGGTGTTTGATTGGTTGTGTGATTCAATGTCAGGGGTTGATTTGTAGCCGCAAATCAGTACAGACCGGATTCAATACAACTGTGAAGGCAGTTGTCCGTGAGTACGCGGTAGGCAGACAACTCTGGTGTTGGGGGTTTCGTGGAAACCATAGAGTCCAGGAGGGACTTGGTGATCCTTGCGAGGATGCGCAGAGAAATGGGTTTCGTAGGAAACCATAAAGTCCAGGAGGGACTTGGCGATCCTTGAGAGTATGCGCAGATAAATGGGTGGCAACCGAGTGACTGGTGTAAGTCCTGGTTTAGTAACTGGAGGTTACTGAAATGGGGGCAACCGAGTGGCTGGTTGAGTGCCTGGTTTAGTAACTGGAGGTTACTGAACGGATATGAATCACATGTAGAGTTGTAGTTATTTGATTTGATTATAACGTGAGTCTATGGTAATTGACTGTATTATCAGTGATGCTCTGAATCCAGCTCCTATAATAGTTAGGAATGTAATGTAGGAGGTAATTTTGAAGAAAATTTGATTGGAATCCTAACACTGCTTTGATTCAACCCTTACCTGGGTTAAGTCAGGAGTGACCGAGCAATGTGATACTGTGCGTGTAAAATTTTGTTACAGATTAACACACAGGGACGTGTGTCTTGTAGGATGGCCGTAACGGAATGGTCATCAGTACAGGACGTCGATTGACTACGAAACAGAAGTGCGAAGGCGGCGCGCTTCGACAGAGTCTAGTGACGTTCGCTGGAGTTGGAGAGGGGGGATGACGGTTGACGTTCAACGGAGCAACGACAACTATCACTTCTCTTGGAGACTCCGGGCGGGCAACAAGTACCTAGAAACTGTCACTCCTTTCGTGTTCAGTAATACAAAATAGTTATGACTTAACGAACTGTGATGTGAAGTGTTGATACCGGCCAAGAATCAAGCAATCCGCCGTCATTTATAAAATTAAATGAAGAATGTGAATGGGTCTTTCTCTGAATCATATTAATAAAACAGTTTTATACCGCACGCCTTATGATTTTAAAACTGCCTCAGATAAAATACTACGCTTTGAAATATAAAAATCAATGAAAATATAATCCATAAAGTAGACTTTGTATTTTATTCGTATTCTGATAATAATGTGAGCTCAGCATTAGTTTATTTAATACGCGTATCATATTTTGATGGCTGAGTGTTTCAAATACATTTAAAATGTGATAAATAGTGCTATTATATCAGCACTGTTTGCAATCAGTCTCACTACTGGACACGGACTGCTTTCACCATGAACAAGATTATGCGATTTTAATATTACATAAAAATACTCGACGAATAAATACGCACTTTTCGCTTTTATGTTTGAGGAGGTAAGAGTCCATGTTGCAGGTTCATAATCATAGGACTCCTAAGAAGATGTTAAAGAAACTATTTAGTAATTGCTTAGCGTTTCAAATGTGTTTATTTACATATAAGTGCTTACTTTAACCAGAAATTCAAATTGCTATATTGATCAAGTTGAATTACAGGATATAAAACTTAAAGTAAGAGACATAATAATATAGTGGAATCTTGACAAAATAACATACATACATAGACTCATGCCTGTTTCCCTGAAGGGGTAGGCAAAGGCATATTAAATGCCCACTTTTCGCCAGTGTTTTGATCCCACGTAATAGGTGGCGAGCCTATTGCCGCTTATCGGGGTATTTTGTTTGCCAGATCCTCGTCTGTTGATCGGCAGGTGCACCACTTTGCAGGTGAGGTTGGCTTGGGACCCTTAGTACTTGATGGGTACCCTATGCAGCCTAGTTGACAAAATAAGTATATGAATAATGTATTGCCAGAAATATTTCATTATGTAACTCGGAACTGCCATGGTGGTGATATAATATCATTATTATAAGATTATTATAACATCGAACAACTCCTTGAACGTCTATCACAAACAAATAATTCCACAAAACTTTCTTGTACATTAAGCATCTCAGCTGCTTACTTTCCCAGCAGACAAAATGTCGACGATTATCGTTGTCTTTAAATGTAATGACGCATTTTACGATGCTATGATGAGCCGCCGATCAAACGCTGCTAACTCGCTAAGATTATGCTAAACAAAAACAAAAGGATTTGTACCTACGATTTCAAAATGGGTGGGAATACACTAGGCTAATAATTTGCCGATTACTGTCAGCTGCCAGTCATTAAGCGTAGCGTTACATAAATCGAAATGTAACAGTCATAATTCCAGGATGGTGAAACCAGAGCGATAGTTTTGACTCCATTAATCATTTGGAATTAATAATGGAGTTACTCCCTACCTTACCTCGCAAAATAATAAAATTGGTGACTAAAAATCACTGAATTCCTACTAATAGACGTCCATGAGAGCCGTGATCCACAACACAACTAATTGCCGCCGATGCGTGGTTGAAACATTGCCGTTATCTAGAATTAAGACTTATTTAATACAATTATTTAGTAGTGTTTCCCAGACCTTACTATCATAGTAATCGATACTACCGCTTCACTTGCTACAGTATAATCTCACGAATTACGCAGTATAAAACTTCGTCGTTCTTCTAAGCCACTAACTCTAGTGCAATTAAACCTGTGCACAATAAAATTGTGATATCGCTTTTACAACCTAGTTTGCTGACAATCCTAGAGCTAAATCTACACCAAACGTGAAAACTCTAAGTGTGCATCAAGTCTTTATCTTTCCGCGTGAGTAATGCAAGCTACCGAGGGTAACGCCTCCAATAATGGCGCTAAGCGGGAAACTAGCAAAAGTGTAATATCGTATTTTTGAAGAATACGCCGTTTCGGTTTTACATGCGACTACGATGTTTTGCTGATGATGTGTTTGCTGAACATGTGTTTGCTTGATCCTTTATGGAGTGTTATTCTATGTGATGTAGAAACATGTATGGTTAGATAGATGAACATTGTGTAAGCTTTTATTTTGGGTGGATATAGACACTTGTCTGCACAGTTTATAATTTACGACAGTCTCGGGACGGCTTATGCAAAATTCCACTTCAGATAGGGTCTGTCTAGAGCAGCTATACTCAACCTGCGGCCCGCGGGCCGCATGCAGCCCGCTGGCCTTTTTTGTGCGGCCCGGCATAGCACAGTACTTTTATTTTTACAGTAGTATTACTGATAAAGGTCCAACATTAAGTAAAATTAACGAATTAATTAATTCACTCATTTATCATGTTTTCTCCCTTATTGCGTACACACAGAGCACTACATAATATTACTACCTATGTGGCTATGGATTCTAGACTTTCAAGCTTATAAAGAACCTGAGCAAGGCAGTTGATGGTGTCTTTTAGCGTTTCTTTACGATATAACAGAAATACTTGGTGAACTTAATCGCCGATTACAAGGTGAGCATCAACTGATTTCTCAAATGGTAAGTTAAGTTTGCTTTAGAAGAAAAACTTCATAATAATATGTTTATTGAAAAAATAAATAATAAAAATATTCATAATTTTCCAACATTGATAAAAGCTCAACAGGATGGAATTGATGTGTCCCCGGAAAATCTGGTTTACGCATATTTCAAATTAGGTACTTAATTACTTTTCTTGAGCAACGAATTTCTGAAAAGATTTCAGGATTTACGTAAAGTAAAGAAATGTCTTCTCTTAATTGAAAATCCTTGGCACTTAGAAGTAGCCACTACAACAGAGCTTGCAGTATTGGGTTTAGATAATGTAAAATTATCTGATGAGCTGATTGATTTAAAAATGATACGAATCTGGAGGCGATTTTTAAAGAGAAGAGAGACACATCAATATGAAGATTTTTTTAAATTAGTACCGGATAGCTAGGAGGCATTAAAAACTGTGCACACTTACTCTTGACATTGTTTGCATCAACATACATATGTGAATCTTCATAGCCAAAAATGAAATATGCGAAATAGGTCTACAAATCTCGGCTTACTGATTCACACCTAGACGACGCGGCGACGCGACGTTTTGAGAGTAGCATGCGGTAATTATGTGTCTAATTTAACAGAAATTGTCAAAAGTTTGTTACAGTGTCAAAAATCACATTAATTTTTATTACATAAATAAATGCTTTTATTTTTTAATATATTAGTTTTGTTACTGTCGCAAAATCCCCACTTTCCCACTAATATTACAAATGCGAAAGAAACTGTTTGTCTGTTACGCTTTCACGACTAAACCACTATATCGGTTTTGATGAAATTGGGTACATAGATAGACTATAGCTCGGTAAAGGACATGCGCGACATAGGTAGGTACGTAGGTAAATTACTGTGGCCCGCTAGATTAAACAGTAGCAATTATGTTGCCCTGTGTAAAAAAAGGTTGAGTATGGCTGGTCTAGAGGCTAGTCTTATTTCTCACACTGAAATAGATTTGGCTTTAGAGGACATTAACCCCGTTACGAAAGAAAAATATTTACGGTGTTTATTAAAATACATACATCATACATAGACTCACGCCTGTTTCCCGGAGGGGTAGGCAGAGACTACGGAACGCCATTTGCAACGATCCAGACATATCTCTCTTGCTTCATTCACTCCCATCAGATTCCTCATGCATGCTCTTCTGTTCAGGGTACTTCTCACCTGTCCTGTTTTTAGGATGTCTCCAATCTGATCAGAGAACGTCCGCCTAGGTCTTTCCCTTCGTCCTGTCCCTTCCACACTTGCCTTATATATCTGCTTGGTCAGTCTTTCGTCATCCATCCTCTCCACGTGCCCAAACCATCTTAGCATACCTTTCTCGATGCTTGTCACTACATCTTCTTTTACTCCACAACACTCTCTTATCACACAATTCTTTACTCTGTCAGTCAGAGAGACACCACACATACTTCTCAGTGCTCTCATTTCTACAGCATTTATTCTACTTTCATGACTTTTCTGCCATACCCAACTATCACTACCATACATAAGAGTAGGTACTAACACCCCTCTATGCACAGCCAAACGTGCCTTTTTGGATGCATTTTATTAAAATGACGACGTGCATTTTATTAAAATGACGAACATAAATACATATTAAATTATACTAAGAGTCTAAAGTTCTAGTCTCTAAGTCAGATGATAATGTCGCGAAGTATCATATACTTTATGAAATTACTAGCTGTTTCTTGCGGTTTCACCCGCGTCCTGAGGAAACTTCTTCGCGTACCCGGTTAATTTATAGTCTAAGTTACTTCTTGGTACATCAGCTATCTGCCAGTGAAAGTCTTGTCAAAATCGGTCTAGGCGTTCCAGAGATTAGCGAGAACAAACAGACAGACATACCAAACTTGTAAAAAAATGTCATTTCAGTGTATGTACCGCGGTTATTTTAATAGATGTGATCCTTATTTTACACATTATCATTACAAGGCTGACTATCTACTGGAGCGTAGAGGAGGGAAGCTGGGTCTAATACAACGAATAGTAGACATTTCGTAAAACCTTCGCAGCGGCGCTTTTAGTTTTCAGCAGACATGGAGCCAGCCTTACGATATTACACATTTCAAATATTCCTGACCGGCATTTGCTGTGCGCTTATGTGAAATTAATAAAGGAATCACTTTCTGGCACAATCCACATAATAAAATCTGATTTTAAAACTCGGCCGAGCTTATATTACATCTATTATGTATTATGGTGACGGTAGAAGTATTGCAATATTATTTGGAATAAAAAGCATAAAATAACGATAAATAAAAGTACCAACCGGTAGATGATAAACAAGGTATCTGCATTTCCAAACCAATTCAACATTGGAACCTTTAAAAAGCACGCATATTTTTTATCTAAAAGTCGGCAACGCACTTGTGATCCTATGACCTGGCATTGCAGGTATCTATGAGCGGCGGTGATCACTTGCTAACAGATGAACCGCTTGCTTGTTTGTCTGCCTATGTAATAAAAATGCCTTGAAAGGAAAGGTCACACTTAATTGCGTTTTCGATCTACATTTACAACTCATTCACCGACTGAAAATTCGTATTCCACATATCATGCATTCAAACATTGATAATAACCGAATTAAATTCCAATAAATGTCACTCCGAAAGATATAATTGCGAAAGTTAACCAAGTTACATATTATTAAAGAAAACTTTGCACGCACCGCATGGGCTTCAAACCTAGCACTTCGCAAATGAAATCATAATAACCATTGTAAAATGGCTCGCTGTATGAATTATTTAAAGTTTGTGAAGTTCGCTCTGTGTTTGAATAAGTCGCTTGGATGTTTATTTAATTATCAACTTTTGTTGGCTGACTGAAATACCTTAGCAATATAAAATGTATACGAAATTTTTCTTCAAGAGTCATAGAGTTCAAGTATTATCATAAACTGAAAGGCAGACTCAAACATCAGTTGGTACTCAGTAAACGAAATTGCTCATACTATTTGGATACCAATAACTAATACCAAGATGTAACGAAATCATCAAAGTAAACCTCAAATAAAACATTGATAACTAAATTGGACAGAGATATCCCAATCGCATTCGCTCGTCCATCTAGCCAGCGAATCGAAGTAGTCCCTAGCAAAAACTTTATTTATAATCATTTAAATCCGACCGGGTCAGCTTTCATGTAATTTTGTGGTTATATTACTTCGTCCAATTTCTGATTAGTATCATAAACTTCAGAAGCTTTACTCACGAACATAACGATGTTTCACTAAATTGGGTTTTCTTTAGTTGAGCATTAGTAGCGAGTAATAAAACTATTAGTCAATGGTCTACTAGTAAGATGTGGAACATTAACAACTTGTTATCACGATATAAGTTGTAAGTTACTAGTGCGTGTTGGTCAGCTTAGTATGGTATTTAATGTAAAAGTTAAATGCAAGAACGTTAGAAGTGTAATGTTTTATTCTCATTCGAGGCTAATCTTTCGTTGATAGATACGATTATTTGTGTTTTATATGTGTTTCTCATCTTTATTACTATTTTTGTTGACAACGCTCACTCTAAAGATTTAAAAAGACGATGTAAACATCGTCTCTTTAAATCTTGTATAGTTGTAAACTTTTCAAACATACTTGTTTTTGTTGTATAAAGAATGATTGCTCCGAATGGGTATCAAATACTCGGCACAGTGTTGAACAAACACTCAATCTAATACGCCATAATTATGTGCAGTGTCTAGGTGGTATAATATTCAGACATTTTATCCCGGTCGCGCCCCAAGGCGCCTTGGAATAGTGCCTTGGAACCCGAGGCATTCATCGTTCAGGCATGTATTATGTATATATATTGTCTTGTAACCATAGTACCAGCTGTGCCTGGTCTTGATGCAGATCAAATAGTCTGTGCCAGTTCTTCTAGGATATGTTATAACTATAAGGCTCTAATCATAAAACCATGATAATGAAAGTGAAAGGGCTATCATTTTTAAAAAGTACATGAGTATACAAAGCAGTTTTATGAAGCGTTCCATTTAAATTGCAACTTATTTGTGTACACGAAATCGTGTAAATAACATCCAACCTCACGAAATCGTTCACCTTGATATTTATTTTAGAAAGCATTACATTTATGAACTCAATTTTGTCGGTGTAACGAAAATGAATAAGGGTTTTAGAAAATTTATAATATTTGGAACTCCTTACGAAACCGCGCATATGCTTAGCTTTTTGTACATGTCACCAATAATAATGTTTTATTTTTCCATTCCTAAAATCGAAACCACGCGTTGTAGTGAATACGTTAGATGTAAATAACATTTGAATTTTTTTATTTAGTTATATTTATGATTCTGAAACGTGCACAAACCTCCTAATAACAATTAAGTACAATTTCCTATAACATAATGTCCATACGATATAATATTATTCCATAGCAATGCGTAAAACTAAAACGACCACCAAGTTACTACCGCACTATTAAGCGAAGATCAAAAGCATCTCCACGTCCTATATCACGATTGCAATAAACTGACACAGAGAAAAAGAATGAAAGATATCCCAAATTCATCCAACAGAAATTAGTATGCGTGAAACATCGGTCCAGGGATGAAATACTCACGCCCGGACTTATATTTGAACTCCAATATAATATTATTGACAAAAATATACTATTTGATGTTATGTATTACAAATGTATTTTTCTTATGTTTACCGTAGAAAAATATTCAGTAATAACTGCGGCTCAGATTGAGTCTCATGTAAAATTTGTAAAGTTTGCCGTACGATTTATTTTAACTATTTCGGTGAATTGTTCCAGTGTAGTATGCCTGGATATTGCAGGTTTATTTTTATTGCGTACAAAATTAATGAAGAGAATAAAGCGGACATATCTATAGTAGCTAGATAGACGAATTCTTGTAGATGATTACAGGTACAAGGTTTATGGCTAGTTTCAGCGTTATCTGATAAGTACCTGACAAATAAATTGGGCAGATGGCTCATAAAATTTTGTTCTAATTTTGAATTCATCTGATAGATAATGCCTATCCGGAGCGGGTGAAACCGGATTTTAATTTAGTTTCTTTTTGCATTTTCATTAATATTTTCGGTTTGCTTTTGGTGTCGCTAGAGTCCATTACCTGTTTCAAGTCGTTGACGTGGACTGCGGTACTGAAAAATAATTTACTAGCACTTCACCCGCGGCTTTCGATCTTGTTGGGATCGCGGGCAGTGGGTGGATGCGGGTAGTTCAGGATCGATGTATGTGGAGAGCTTTGGGGGAGGCCTATGACCAGCAGTGGACGTTTTTCGACTGATATGATGACCCGCGGCTTAGCCCACCCTAAGCTTTCTGCTGACTTAGTGAGTGCCTACGTCATGTTATAAGGTACCCACTGCCACAAATTTCAGTAGTTTGCCAGTCAGGACAAGTCAGTCATCATCCTCCTGGCGTTATCCCAGTACCCGGGCGACGCTTACTAGTTTAACCAGACTTGGCTGAATATTAGCTTATCTACAGAGCGACTGCCCGTCTGACCGCCGCAACCCAAAGGGATAGTACTGTCACTTTAATTACTGTCGAAGATAGAGACAGCCAGGACCGACTGCTTAACGTGCTTTCTGATGCACGGAACAAGCGATTAATCTAGTAGTCTTATTAGCGAAAATCGATAATTAATCATTCAATTCGCACATAATTGTTGAATACGACAGTTGTGCGCGCCGTGGATTCGTACCCCATACTCTCTGCATCGCAGTGTGTTGGTCTACACTAAACTATCGCTGTTATAATTACATTTTATAAATATTTTTTATACATTCACGCCTGTATCCCGGAAGGGGTAGGCAGAGGTGTAGTATTACACCCACATTTCGCCATGAATTTTTAGGTCCCACGTAATAGGGGGCGAGTCTATTGCCGTACCGGGCACATTACGAGACTCCGTGCTGCTACTGAGAAATTTCTCCGGAAAAACCCAATAACACTTTGCCCGACCCGGGAATCGAACCTGTGACCGCCCAATCCCAAGCGCACATTTATGCCGCGAGACCAACGAGGCAGTCTAGTCTAAATATTATTTATATGATAAAACTTTCTTTGGAAACGGTTAAAGTGATCGAACGCTTTACTTCTATTGTGAATAGAATCTATTTCTATCAAATATCAAAACTCTTATATAGGTACCTAACCACCTACATATTACAAAGAAAAATATCAGTGAAATATTATGAGTATCCGAAAAATATTAGAAGCTAGATTTACTGAGAAAGAATCAAAGTAAGAGTACCTAAAGTAAATTGTAATTCAATAAATGAATAGATCTACACAAAAATGGAGCTCATCTATGAAATATATAATGTTCTTTTATAACAAAAGAAAATAAAACTTTATACCTATTTAATTTTGTAACGTAATACTCCACGTATTGCGTTATAATATCTCGCAGGCGCTTAACGCCAGCTTAGCCGCAGAGCGTTCGCAATATTACCAAATATGGTCATGTTCACTAGCCAAAGTCAGTTAGTGACTCATAGGCCTATATCTATATAAGATGGGCGCGCGATCTAAGTCGGTCACTTGCCCTACACACCGTCTCGCTGATGGTTGTAGTGACTACAAAGTACTATCCTACTTCTCTGTCTACTGTCCCGCTGGGGTTCTCTCTACGGGCTGACGTTCTCTCTACGGTCTGACGTTCACCCCACGAGCTGTCTTCTTCCTACGGGCCACGATTCACCCTACGTTCTACGAGCCACAAGCTGCTGGCGACGTGCCGCTATAAGCCGGCCACCCAAGCCTCCATTCCTGCCTACGAGCTCCTACAGCTAGGCCACGGACGCCTGAGCCTAACCGCTCGGCCCACATCAGCTGCCGCCTGAGACCCCGCTCAGCCTGAACCTCGACCACCGGGCTGCCTGCGCAGCGCACCTTGGCCAGCTCATCGGCGACCCTACAAGCAGCTACCCTGCGAGCGTCGGAGAGCAGCAGGAGTCTACACTCCAGCCCTCAGGCCAGTGCTTGCCTAGTTCGGTCATACTGTATGTAAGCGGTAGTGAGACATAATAAAGAACCTGTTCAGCCAGCAGTGTTTCTCTTGAATCCCGACATCCTACCTGAGATCCTCCGTCTCAGTGGCGCCCAACTCTATTTGTCTCACTTCCATTTACTGCAGTTGTTCTTGTTTAGGAGGTCAGTCTTTGTAAACGAGGAGATACAGACATCAGCAAACCGGTCATACTATCTAACTTGTGTGTATATGTGTATTGCTGTCTATCTTTGATTTGTATAATTAATATGTGTTCTCCTACTATTGTCTAACTTAAATTTCAACTACCGATTCCCTACGTAACAGTTCGCAATTTGAAATAACCGTCTTTTATTTTTGCAAGTCACTTATCTATTGTCTACATTTTTACACCGAATCGTCGTAGTTTCTTTGTAAAGCAGAACGATTGCACACGGAGGGCTGTAATATACTTACGTTTCTTTCTTATCTATCTATCATACATTTCATTTCATCATGAGCACTAACCCTATTAAGTACTTTCTACTTAATAAAAATGAATTGGCCTACGAGGTCGCTATTCGCGGAGATGAGCCGGCTACCTCTGTTCTAGGTTTACGGAAGCAGCTACCTAAACTACTCGAGCTGATTCCGAATGACGAAATCCTAGAGTCAGGCCTAGACATAGCAGATGACTTTAAGGGAGCTAGCCTGTCAGTTGCTCTTCCCTTAAGGAACTATACGACCACAACTTGGCGAAGCGAACTACGGCTTTGCACAACCAGGTCTACCACAGATTGGGCAGATCAGACGAATCCGAACCTAAATACGGCAAGAAAATATCCGATCTGACTGAACGCTTTCGAATGCTGTTGGCAGAGCTATCTAAGATAGAACACTCGAATGTTCCGTTGGCGGAATTCGGAGTCACGATGACTTGCACGGATTCTACCCCTGCACAGGCAGCGTCGACTCCGGTAACTGTCCACTGTGAGCATTTGAGGGTTGGCGAACTATTGAAACTCAAATTCGACGGAACAGGCTGCGTTCGCGAATTTCTACAACGCGTGACGGAATTTAGGACGGTTAGAAATCTACCTGCCAATAGATTATTCGATTACGCGTCCGAAATTTTTACTGGTAATGCGTTACACTGGTTCCGCGGTGTTAAAAATTCCATTTCTACATGGGACGAACTAGCTAGTAAACTCACAGCTGATTTTACACCGTACGACTATGACTATAAACTTTTAGCTTAGATTCGTAATCGTACTCAAGGGCAAACTGAAGGTATAATCATCTACTTATTAATTATGTTCCAACTTTTCGACCGATTATCACCGAATACGTTTCTAACCGAACATGAAAAACTAAATATATTGCTTCACAATATTAGACCGTGTTATTATACTGTAATAGCTTCATGTACTACGGCTATAGACACTATAGACATTCTTAAAACACTTGTGTCTAAACTATGAGAGGTTCCAGTGTTTAAATTCACAATTTCACGAACCTTGTTACCCTACGTCTAACACAGTAGCACCTGATTTAGCTTATATAAATAAAAAGGACACGCACGGTCACTATAATAATTCACAGTACTATAAACCGTCTAAACTAAAAAAACTACGCTTCCGTCGCATCTATAAACGTTGAACCGAAAGATACACCTGTGCCTAACCTACAAGATTATAATGTCAACATGATATCTAAATCAGCTGTTCCTACAAATATAACTAATAAGAGGTCTGTTTTCTGCCCGCGATGCCGTTCAACTGATCACTCGCTAGAGACGTGCAAGCGTGACCGTTATCCAATATTATGTTAAAGTGTGGCCTTAGGGATGTCACATTCGTAAATTGTCAAAAAACCTAATTTTCTCGGATCGGCGTTCGTCAAATAAGATGACAAATCCTACCGTTTGTACATCTTCTAAACCTAGATATTTTGACAAAGAAGACTGGAAAAATTGGCTGTACACTCTAAAAGTGATTTTTTCTAGTTATTCTGTGGCTGCGACCCGTGATCAAAAACCTAATACTGATTTTCGACCCTATGTTAATGTAACCATTAAGAATCTATCCCTTACTGGTTTACTTGACTCAGGTTCTGCCGTGACTATATTGGGCAATAATTCTCATATATAACTTATTTCTAAAACTAATCTCCTGTTGAATAAATGTGACAACCCTACTATGATTCTTTGATCGGCGGATGGTCATCGATTGACACCGATCGGCTATATCAACCTACCCACTACTTTTAAAAATAAAACTTGTTATTTAAAAGCGTACGTAATTCCAGAGGTTACTAGTTCGTTGATTTTAGGTATTGACTTCTGGAAAAGATTTAAATTGTTACCAAACTATATTAACTCCGTATCTTTATCTAATAATGACTCTCGTAGTAATTCCTTGCCTAATAAACCTAATTCTACCGTGTCGTCTATAGATATAAATACTGATAACGACACTACTATAACCTCGGATCAGTGGTATACTACAATCTACAATGGCTGTAAAAACTCACCTACATCTTTCCCTAATTATTCTATCAAAAATGATAAATTATATAAATATATGGTATCGAAATGTACACTGCGTAAAGTATTCGATTGGAAAGAGGTCCTACATACCTCGGATAGAACTACCGCCATCAAAGAATACCATTCGAAACTCGCTGCGACTCATTTAGGTATTTTTAAAACGTATAAACGTTTAGCGCAGCGTTATTATTGGCCTGGTATGCACGCTGACATTGTTAAATTTATATCTTCGTGTGATACTTGTGTCGCACATAAACACCAAAACAATAGTATTTTATATACACACACATACAACTTACGTCGTAAACTGGCTGGGTTTAACGTGGGTGATACTGTGTGGAAAAAAGCCTACGACAAATCATTTGGAAAAAAACTAGCTCCTAAGTTTGCCAAGTGTACTATTATTGTTAAAAAGTCTCCACTAGTATACGAATTAGCAGATTCGTCGGGTAAATCTATTGGCAGTTGGCACATTAAAGATTTAAAACTAATTAACTACACTGATTCCTAACCTAACTAGAATCTTTCATTGTACCTACTTGCAGTTTGAGTTGCATAGTCACTATCTACTTAGCGCTGCCTACAGAAGTTCGGAGGACTTAGTTAGATGGATTTTTCTCGTCTAGACACGAAAAATCCTGCTGTACAGAGCGGGGTATTGTAACGTAATACTCCACGTACTGCGTTATAATATCTCGCAGGCGCTTAACGCCAGCTTAGCCGCAGAGCGTTCGCAATATTACCAAATATGGTCATGTTCACTAGCTAAAGTCAATTAGTGACTCATAGGCCTAAATCTATATAAGATGGGTGCGCGATCTAAGTCGGTCACTTGCCCTACACACCATCTCGCTGATGGTTGTAGTGACTACAAAGTACTATTCTACTTCTCTGTCTACTGTCCCGCTGGTTCTTTCTACGGGCTGACGTTCTCTCTACGAGCTGACGTTCACCCCACGTGCTGTCTTCTTCCTACGGGCCATGATTCACCCTACGTGCTACGAGCCACAAGCTGCTGGCGCCGTGCCGCTACAAGCCGGCCACCACCCAAGCCTCCGTTCCTGCCTACGAGCTCCTACAGCCAGGCCACGGACGCCTGAGCCTAACCGCTCGGCCCACATCAGCTGCACCGCCTGAGACCCCGCTCAGCCTGAACCTCGACCACCGGGCTGCCTGCGCAGCGCACCTTGGCCAGCTCATCAGCGACCCTACAAGCAGCTACCCTGCAAGCGTCGGAGAGCAGCAGGAGTCTACACTCCAGCCCTCAGGCCAGTGGTTACCTAGTTCGGTCATACTGTATGTAAGCGGTAGTGAGACATAATAATGAACCTGTTCAGCCTAGCAGTGTTTCTCTTGAACCCCGACATCCTACCTGAGATCCTCCGTCTCAATTTGTATAACTGAATTCAAACCTCAATAAATATTTTCTTGAAAATTAATGTAAGGGCCAGTGCATATTATATATAGTCAAGTGCATCTGATAGTATTTTTCACTGACTATCTATTATCGACATTGTTCTCATTTTGAAATAGTCCAATTTTGATTTACACGTAACGGCATCGATAGTCTAGTGGAGATACCAACAGACTGCCATGCTGAGGGTATCGGCTTTGAATCCACGGCGCGCACTTATCACTTTTCGGAGTTAAGTGCGTATTCAAATGTAAATTATCACTTGCCCCGTGCCTTGGAGAGCACGTTAAGTCGTCGATCCCGGCTGTCATGAAGGTGTTTGACGGTCGTTATAGGGATTCAGTACCTATAAATAAACTGAGACTTAGACTAGTCTAAACCATGGAATATAGCTATCCCTTTGTGTTGCGGAGGTCAGACAGGCAGTCGCTCTGTGGAAAAGCTGATATTAAGTCAGATCCGATTAGACTAGAAAGCGGACCCTGGGTTCGTGGAATAACGCTACGAGGATGATGTAATACTGGTTTGTGTGTTTGCAGGCGCGTTTTAAACATGTTTTGTTAATTAATTTTGGACATTATTGAGAATGAGAACAATGTCGATAATAGCTCGTCAGTTAAAAAATACTATCAGCTTTTTCAGTCCATAAGCTATTATTATACTTATAATACTTCACACAACAGACTTGTAATACAGGATAACTCTCATGTTGTACTACTTTGTAAAGTAGGCACTTTTAGATATGTCAAGTACACCATATAAACCCGTGATATCGTTACATGACATCGAATCTTTTTTGGAATTTTCAGTTACTTTGACAGCTTGTCAAAGGGAGCTATAATTACTTCGTACCTTTATCGTATAAGAAAACAAAGTTTATTTATGATGGAAGTATATTTTCATTTTCTGAATCGGTTTTACTGATGTTTATGTAACGGGTCTACGTATGTGGCGTGATTATTTACAGATAACCTGTTATTTGCCCCGAAGTTTCAGCATAGATTCGTACCTCAAAGAGCACGTGAAACATTATAGTATAATAAGCTTACCTACTCTTCGAGATGAAGACATAAAGTACCCTGGTTACCATGGTCTGTCATGCAGCAGGAGCGCAGGTCGTATTTCACGACATGCCAACCTCAATGGCATACTGCGCCATGCTCTTGTCACCGCTGGCGTTCCAGCCCAACTTGAACATCAGGGCTTGGCACGCGACGATGGCAAGTGAGCGGACGGGATGTCTTTACTGCTGTGGCAGCTGGGTAGGCCTTTGGTATGGGACGCGACATGTTTTTATTTTTTTATTTATTTATAACAAATGTGATACATTTAGGTACATATTAAATGATTTCGCCAATCTGCATGACAATTTGTTGGCAAACACTGTGCGCTCATTTTATAATATACCCTCGATACCCTTGCGCCATCTCGTCTTCCCAGCGCTGCTGCTGCTTCAGCAGAGACCCCTTAAACGGCGCAAATACGTAAATCTACCAGCAGGTTATGTATTTGAGCCATTTGGGGTTGAAACCTTGGGGCCATGGGGTCGAAGTGCGAGATTCTTTTTTAGAGATCTCGCAAAGAGACTGATCAACGCCTTGGGTTACCAGAGGGCTGGCACGTATTTGGCACAAAAGATAAGCTTGCTTATTTTAATTTTATGATATACTTATGTTGCTTTTAATATTTATGTAATGGTTAATTTTGTTTGGAAAATAAATTATCAACGGGAAAGAAAAAAAAGTATATTGATAAGTACATTTAGTTTGGCATTGAAATTGTATACTCTGGGATAAAGATATTAAGGACCTCTGGCATTGAACCTAAATGACGTTGCGTTACGACAACTTAATTGTCTTTTTCTTTAACTATAACAAATACGAACGTGAAAGTTACAGCTGATGGATATGTAAATAATAGTCTTCGTATTGTTTATCAAATACATTTATTTTATTACAAGACTAGCTTTTGCCCGCTCCTTCGCGCGCGCTTCCAGTCTCAAGTAAGTTGTGTGAAGGCACTCCTGATTATTCTAAAGAGTTCAGAAACTCTATAGGGTATAAAGTAACTCGGTCAGTATCCATGATATTATATACCATTATCTACCGAAAGGTACAATCAAACAAGTCGGCGCTGAACCAGTTTGAAAAAAGATCCCTTGGCCCGCTCATAGAGTCGAGGCAATTTAGAAACTGGTTTTGTATACGAATGTCAACTTGCGTGTAAAATAGCACTGGAAGTGACGATGTCTTGCTGAGCGATTCTCGCCCTTTTGGTGGTCTAGCAGGCAGTTGTTCGACTGTACATATACACATCAGCTTGCATACAATCAAATGTCAAAGCCATGTTCAAATATATATCTATAAACACTTTCACATGCATTATATTAGTAGGGATTTCTCCTAAGGCTCTGCCCACGGGAACTATTACTGAAAATATTAAAAAAATACCGCTCTTTACTTTTTGAGTTTATCGCGTTTATACAGACAGACAGGAAGAAAACGGTGACCTCATTTTATAATATATAAGTATATTTATTTTTATTTATTTAATTATTTTTATTTAAAGTCTCACGCTTGTATCACCGAAGGAGTAGGCAGAGGTGTAAATATTACACCCACATATTGCCATGAATTTTTAGGTCCCACTGCCTCCGTGGTCTAGTGGATAGCGTATGCGACTGCTGATCGGAGGTCCCGTGTTCGATTCCCGGGTCGGGCAAAAGTGTTACTCAATTTTTCCGAATACTCAGTAGCAGCACTGAGTCTGGTGATGTGCCCGGTAACGGCAATAGGCTCGCCCCCTATTTTATAATATGTACCAGTATATATGAACAGACATCACTATTTAATGCAAAAGGTAAATATCGCAAGCAAACCTGAGAAAAGATATGAGAGTTCCACATAATGTTCTAAGAGATATGTGAAGTCTTTTTATTTTTTTTTTGTTTTACGAGGTGGAAAATCCCTTGGGATCTTCGACTCTTGGGGAAATGAGAGCCGGAGTATGTGGTGTTACCACTAAAAACCACCTCGACTTTCGCATGAACCCGTGTGTCGGAGGGTCGGGTATCGCCGAAGCATTCGTCGCAACCCCGACGGGGTTTGCGACTTGTTTGCGTTTTGTTCGGGGCCCGCCAGATGGTCAGGCGGGCCCCGAACAAAACCCCTTGGCGGCGGATGAAGGTGTTGGGCTCCGCCGCCAAAACACCCAGCGGCCGCAGAGGATAAGGAGGACGGCAACGCAACACCGCCCCCATTTGGTCGCGGGAGACAGGGC
Source organism: Euclidia mi (assembly GCA_944739405.2). Taxonomy (NCBI): domain Eukaryota; kingdom Metazoa; phylum Arthropoda; class Insecta; order Lepidoptera; family Erebidae; genus Euclidia; species Euclidia mi. The sequence continues at coordinate 72,888,898 of OX123193.2, read as the reverse complement.
AACGCAACCCCTACACGCCTCCTCCCGCGACCGCACCCGACTGCGAGGGACAGACAGAACTGGCCCCCGCACCCGCATTTTGGACGCATCCTACGTGCCCGTGGCTTCACCTGAAACCCACAAGGTGGAGATCCCACGGGGGGGGGGGGGGGTTGGAGATATGTGAAGTCTGCCAACCCACACTTTTCCAGCGTGGTGGCTTATGACCTTACACTTCTATTATGTTCAAATTCTATAAATATCCCCGAACATAACATACACTTTTAATAAGTCTCTAAAATGTAATTACTATGTAGTGCCAAAAACTCATATTATACTTTAAATTATAAGTTAAGTTATAAGTTTCCATTTATTGAAATTGTACCTCACTGATAATATTATAATAAATAAAATTTAATTTTACGTGTAAATGATATTGATTCTGAGTAAAAGAATAATGGCAGAATTCGGTCTGGGTTTGTTGTGGCGACCTTAAACTTCATATGAACAAAACAAATTGTTTTTTTTTTCTACGATTTTTAATATTTTCACTTTGTCTCGTTAAAGCTGGAGTATTTTATGATGATAAAAAGCATTCCAATTGATTACGAACTTGGTACCTACTTTATTATTTGATTGTTGCCATAGTCAATAGTGTGACAGGAATAGACGTGAGTGCTATTGATAAAAAAACAACTTTTAAATCAAATAAAAACGTCCCAGCATCGTTTTAATGTTGTATCGATTTCACATAAAATCGATTTAAAATGTACAACTCTGCTCTTGTCTTTGGCTTTGACAGTTAGATGCTACAGAATATTTCTGCGTTTTGATGTCAATGTGACATAATTTCATTTGATAATTCAAACGTACCTACATTGTTCATTCTTAACTAAAAACTAAAACACCGATATCTTGTTTTTCCGGGTTTCCCGAGTGAAAATAGAATCATTTATAGACTCTGTTACCTACGCCGAATTTTTTGAAATATTTTTTATTACTGTGCGCTTCAATTTAATTTCAGACATTTCGATGTATGGAGATCTGCCATTGTCCTTTAACAAAATGTATTCTACGTAAAGTTTCACAGGGAATAAAACATTTCACATTAAGCTTGATTAATTCTTTTTTTTATAGTGATAGGCAGCAAACGAGCAGACGGATCGCCTGATGGTAAGCAATCACCGACGCCCATGGACGGGGACAGGGGATAGGGCCTCCAGCCTGAATTCTTGGAAACCTTATCGAAATTAAAATGAGAAAGAATAATTTCAATATTTTGTCAGCACGTTAATGCACGAAGCTTTTTGGTAGTCACTATTACACAGTTTCTGAAACTATTTGATTAATTAGTTGGTTCGGCGTTGCACTGAAATATGTACCAGGCGATTTCGTAATATGGCAAAATATTAACATTGAGGACTGTATCAAGAATGGCTGGTAAATCGCCTAGAAGAGTGGGTGAACGGGCGATCTTATGACTATAGGATATAAGAGGCACGCCTTACCTTGTAAATCAGTCTTCTTCTTTACAAAATGGCGGCCGCCGGCGTCTTCGAGAGTCCTGAAGATGCGCAGATCACTCCACTACACCCGCGGGCGGTTTAATTCTCGTTTATAGTATAAAAGTGGTAAATATTGCGGTATGGCACGCGTTCGGCGCGTGTGCGGGGCTGCGTAAGGACGCAACCGATCAGCGTGACGATTGATTTCTGACTTCATCGCAGCGTCATTGAATTCCGCGACCAATTAGAGCGAGGCGTGCCTTTGGGAGGGAAAAGGACAAAAGATCGCTCGTTTTGACACTGCGGTATACAAAGGAATTTATTAGCTAGGTGTTGATATAATTAACTAGCAATGGAAAAGATAGATGGCGCTACCATATCCCCCGGCCCTAAAGGGTTGCCTTTAAACAAAATAAAATTGAACTTAGCTATGTTGGGTGTACTACCGCATAACCCATCAATCGGCTAAGACAGCGATATGATGTTAAAATTAATCTAAATTAACTTTAGCGAAACAATAATAACGAAAACTACAAACTAAATACTTAAACTAAGAGGTAGATTTAACTTCTTATGTACCGTCCTTGGAAGTATGCAGTTTCTCCACGATGGCTAACGGCCATGAAAGCGGCAGAGCATTATCATGTATTATGAAGACCAACGTACCCTCCTGTATAGGGGATGCAGGACTATTCCATTTAGATCTAGACTGAAGCTGGTGGAGATATTCCGCACGCCAGCGTCGCCAGAACGACTGCACGAGTTTATCCAGCAGAGTATGTCTCTGGAGCAAGCTTGAAGAGTCTGCTTCAAGAGCCGGAAATGACGATAATGGCACTGTGTTCAGAAAATGTGCAGGGCTTAACGCGGATGGCTCTGCAGGGTTACTACTCAATGCAGTGAGCGGACGCGAGTTGATCAGCGCCTCGACTTGTGCAAGGACAGTTAAAAGCTCTTCGTAAGAGAGGATCTGATGACCTATAACTTTAAAGAAATGCGTTTTAATTACTTTGACCATGCTTTCCCAACATCCACCAAAATGTGGTGAGGTTGGCGGAATAAACTTCCAGTCAATATGATTAATGGCAAGTTCTTCCTGAAGACGAGTACGATATTCTTGCCTGAGAAACTTATAAAGGTCGCGTAAATAAGAGCTTGCGCCCACGAAACAAGTGCCGTTATCCGTGTACAAACACTGTATAGGGCCGCGTCGTGAAAGAAATCGTTTAAGGGCTGACAGGAATGACACCGTGCTTAAATCCGTCGCAACTTCAATGTGCGTAGCGCGCGTCGTTAAGCATGTAAAAATACATAGCCAAGCTTTACGGCTTTTAACACCTCGACCACGCACTGGCGTATACTGCAGTGGTCCTGCGTAATCACAACCAGTATGTGTAAACGCTTTATCAACCTGATTGACGCGCTGGCTAGGAAGATCTGCCATGGGAGGGAAAATCGGACGCGGACGAAATTTGAAACAGACGTTACATTTATGTATTCTGTGACGAATTATTCGTCGAGCAGCTAAAACCCAATATTTATGCCTAAGTAAGGACATAAGCAACTCTGGACCAGCATAGAGATGCTTCTTGTGATAAAAATCAACAAGAAGGTCGACAACATGATCATGACGCGGTAGAATGCAAGGATGTTTGTAGTTATAAGGTTCATCCGAATTTGACAGACGACCACCAACGCGTATGACGCCGTGCTCAACAAGGTACATTATTTTTCAAATTTTGAATGTCGTTACTAAAATGAACAGCCTGTACAGCTCGTAGTAACTTATATTCTGCAAATTCAAGGTCAGTACTTGAAACAAAAGTCCCATTAGTTAGGTGCCTAAGAAACCTACAGACATAAACGATGGTGCGGAGTAACTAAGACCACGATAACATGCGTAGTGCGAGTGCATAGATCGGAGATTCAGCAACCTCAACAATCACGGGATGAGAAACAGACTTCCGTTCGGGTACATCCTCGTCCTCTGCACTGTGGTCAAAGGGTTGCATGGGCCACTCTGACGGATCATGGGAAATCCAAGAAGGTCCACGATGCCACAATGGATGATGCAGAAGATTAAGTGGAGTAACACCACGAGACAGGCAATCAGCGGGGTTCTCAATACCCGCGACGTGATTGAAACAAGTAGCAGGAACAAGTTCAATTAATTTACTAACGCGGTTGGCGACAAAAGTCTGCCAGCGGTGAGGAGAAGAATAAATCCAAGCGAGCACTATTTTGGAGTCAGAAAACGCGTATATTTTATTGATAGGGTAATGGGGCAAAACTGTGTCTTGAACCTTGCGGAGCAACTGAGACAGCAGAAGGGCCGCGCACAACTCCAGCCTCGCAACCGAAATGGTTTTAATAGGCGAGTCCTTGGACTTGGCACAAACTAACTGCACCGAGTAGTTAGAACCAATGCGGACTTGCAGATATACGACTCCGACGTAAGCACGCTCGCTGGCGTCAGCGAAACCTATTAAGTTAATGGTACATCCATCTACCAACCCAAGATGACGCGGAATAGTAATTTGTTTGAGCGCGGTAAGCTCAATACAAAACTGGCTCCAAGCGGCGACAATATGGTCAGAGGGTGTTTCATCCCACTCACACTTTGATAACCAAAGTTCTTTGATCAAGAGCTTGGCGTACAAAATTGTGGGAGCCACAAAGCCCATTATGTCCCATAGTCGAGCCACTGTGGACACCATAGTGCGTTTGGTGCACATATCATCTGGTGGTGAGACGTCAAACCGAAAACTATCACAGGATTTGTCCCAGCGTAAACCGAGAACTTTATGCGGTACAGACTTCTCAAACTCAATGTCTGGAGAAGCTTTATGAGAATCAGGTATGCGTGCGAGAACCTCCTTAGAATTGCTTGTCTATTTGACAAGATCCAACTGGCCTCGCTTGAAAAGCTGAATAAGCTCTTCACAAAGCGAAATTGCTAGCGGAACGGATAAGACACTACAGGCGATGTCATCCGTATATAAAGCGGAAGTAGCAACAGCTGCTGCGGCGGGAAAGTGTTCGCCTTTATCAGTGATCAACTGGCGAACAACTCGTAACGCATGATATGGGCTAGACTTGAGTCCAAAACAAACACGATTGAACTGATACACGTTCCTTATCGTCAAAACGATAAAAAATCCGTTGAAATCTACGGTCAGCTTCGCGAACGCCTATATTGAGAAACATTTGGCGGCAATCAGCTGACAGAGCGATTTGGAAAAGATGAAACTTTATTATGATGTTAAATAAATCAGCCTGTAGATTAGGGCCGGCATGCAAAATGTCATTAATCGACTGACCCGATGTAGTCCTACAACTAGCATCTAAAACCACACGAAGTTTAGTAGAGGTTTTATCTTCGCGAACTACGCCGTGATGCGGGATATAATATGAGGGAAGAGAATTGCCCTCGTTGTTTACAACTACACTCAAAAAACCTTTATTTAGGTAGTCACGAATGACGTCATTATAGGCGCCGCGTAACTTAAGTGATGCATCAAGTTTATGTTCTAAATAATGGAAATGTCTAAGCGCAGCAGCGTACGAGTCGCCTAACGAATAAGGATCACCATAGAATGGCAACGCCACAATGTAGCTGCCACGACAGCGTCACGAACAGTGGTAGCGCGGAAATGTTCTTCACACTCGAGATCCTTACGGCTCATCGAGGGCGGTGCGGTAATCTCTTCGAGCTCCCAAAATCGCCTGAGAAGAAAATCAATATTATTTTCTTGAAGAACAGAACAACAACAAGACGTAATTTAATGAGAAGTATGAAACGTAGGTACGGTACCCATAATCATATACCCAAATACCGTCTCAATAGCGGGCGGTAAATTATGTTGCTCACTACGTACAACTTTAGGTAGTAACAAGTGCGGAAATATTGCAGCTCCGATCAAAACATCAATGTCTGCCGGATTCGCAAATTCCGCGTCTGCTAGCGGCGATGTCTCGAGATGTGTGAGTAGCGATACGTCCACATTAGTGTTCGGCAATGCGTCCGTGATACGCTCCACGATAAGCGAAGAAATGTTAAAGTTAATATTCCTTTCAAAACGCGAATGTATTTTAACATCTACGGAACCCTTGCAATGTTTTTCTGAACCGCCGATCCCTCCCAGCTAACACATAAGTCAGATAGTAGCGAAAATATACCACAATAAGCAATGTCAAGCTCATTTTTCTTATTACTTTTGTATTACAGCTGATGTTATGGCTTCATTTTGAATAAGAGAGTTCTTAAATTAAAATAATGTTGCAAGCTTACTAAATTCTGTATAAAGTTCGCGGTATTTTTTTAAGCTGAATAGTAATCAAGATTAGAATCTGCTAAACAAGCGATATTCAAATAAAAGTAATTGAAACAGCTATTATCTGCACAGTAGCTAAAGTTTTTGCATTGTCCTGTATAATATATTTAAGCAAAGAAGTTAAACAGCAAAACGCTGAATATTAGACGAAATATTTTCTTTAAGCTGTGTACGAAACGGTACTAATTTATTCAGATGCTGAATATTTTAGATTTTTCTTCTTTACACAGCTGACTTCTGCATAATTGAAATTAAACTTCATGTTTTACCTAACTTATAGCGCTATAAACGTACAGTTTTCTTTATGTTCAGCTTAAAACAATATCAGTTACAAATGTGGGTATTTTAAGCAGCAAATAACTGATTAGTTGAAGATATCGTATGTTTATATTCAGATATTTCACCATTTTGTGACAAAACTGATAAATGCTTCATCAACAACATGCCTCGTCAGAAAAATAATAACAAAAGCGTAAATGATTCATGGAAAAAAAGAAAGAGAACGGGAGGAATAAGAAGAAAGTGTTCACGAGAGTATGTAAAGATAAAAAATAGTATCTGCGCAGTAATAGAAAAAGTTTTGACAACTGATACAAATAGGCCCGGGTCAAGTGCGACCAATACAGTTGAAGAGGGTTCTGTACACGATGATTGTGCATCACCATCAGGATTAATGATTCAAACAAATAGACCGGGTCCAACTTTAGGTGCATATAACGAGAGTTATATGTGTGACAACTTTGCATCTCAATCACAGACTGTACAATTTGATAGTGATTCAAGTTCTACTGATTTGGAAGAAAACAATTTTTTTGACATCGAATTAAAATCTTTATTTTATGAAATACGAGAAGATGTATTAACGCGTGGATCTTGTTGTTGTTCGTAATCCGTATTATCCGTATCAGTTCTATTCAACATTTGACATAATTCTTCCTCAGCTTCTTCAAAAGTTTTGAAATGATTGCGTTTTAATGTACAGCGGTATGTGTTCCAGTCCAGCTGTGGTAGGATTGCAGGGTTCTTGCAAAGTAGCTCGCCATTTTTTTTGGCCAGTATAACTTTCCATTGTTCTTCCAAGAAGCGGGCACTGTTGATAATTCAACCCGGCCTTTTTTACGAATCGAAACGATTTTGAACATGTTTCTGAAAAAAATATATAACTTTTCTATAACACTTCAAAAATACTACAACACTATTACAAACAACAACAACACTATTATAAATAGTAACTTTATATAATAAATCTCGATGTTTACGTTTGTATCTTACTTATTGACTACTCGAGCGCGACAAGGAAGCTACGATAACGGGGAACTCTCTACTTAAAGTTACAATTTGGAATGAGCAACAACGCAGCGAACGTGGCCGAGCGCAAACCGATCGTAAGCCGAGTTTAGCCGAGCGCCCATTTGAAGCGTTGTGGAAAGAATGCGCGATACTTTTGGTTGCGACTACCTACAATGTGCTGTGTGTTTATAATTATGTATATTTTAGTTGGTAATATAAACAATTGTCAAACAACTAAATATTAGGCAATGTGTCATTCATAGTAGCGCTGTAGATAACTTTAAATACCTAATAGTGGGTCCTACCTGCCTACATTATTATAGATCCCATCAACCTCAAATATTCATGGATTTTTTTCTATAAAAAAAGAACCCTAAAAGCTGAATAAGAGTATACTGCATTATGTAATTTAAGACCTTTCTCTGCGAAATGTATAATCATTGTACTTTAAACCAAATAATTTCTGGATAATATGTAGTCGTATGTGAACTATTATGCAGAAATATGCAAAATAGTCACTGAAATAGACACTTTTATTCAAATTGGCCGTCTGCCATTAACTAACGTTCGATATAACCTCTTTTTATAAAAATCCTCAACATTTATCTTATGAAACAGTTTGATTAGTGAGTAGGAAACATTAGCAGTTATACAAAATTTGATTCTCATTATTTGCTGGGACTGAAATTTGATAAAAAGTGAAGATTATTTAATTTAAATATTATTTCACATTTGTTTACCTTTTAAATTGTAGCTTTATCTTAAGGCGCTCAAAAAATGTACAATAATCATATTGATATTTCACAGTAAAGTGCCATGCGTTTATATAATTCACCTTAAACTTACTTAACATGTATGAAACAAGTTACTTACCAAATTTTTGAAGACGTACAATTGGACCGAGTTGTGCCAAAATGTTCCACCCCACAATGAACACATTTTTAGTTATTTCAATTTAAACATTCAGGCGAAGTTTTTCCATTTAAATATTCCAATTTTGTTACATGTGAAGGTATCAATATTTGGAATATTTAATATGGTTTCTAATCGTATGTTGTACAATATACAGGCGCTGCTATTTTTTAAGATATTGAGAGAAATATCGTCTGGATCATTTCAGCAAAAAATAAATTTGTATGACACTGTGTCAAAATTAATTTTGGAATAATGATCCAAAGTACTTTCATAAACAGTTTAAGATCCATGCAAGTTTTTCTGACATAGGTAGGTACCTAATACCTAATAAATATCTGCCCTTTGACAAATGTGAATTTAGTTCATGCAATAGATTTTTAATTCCGTGGTTTTATTTATAATTTTTTTGTTATAGCAATTACGTTCCAAAAAAAATCTGTTATTCGAGGAGATGGGCCTCGTTAGTTTTGGTCGGAAACCCTTCTAGGAGAAGGAACACTCCGAAATTAAACCAATATTCAGGGAGCATACCCGAAAACGAAGCCCAATCCAAGCCTTCTCCTTGATCCCACTCCTCATCCTATCCCTCTTCCTAGCCCCAAGGGGCGGCAACGCACTTGTGACTCCTGTGGTGTTGCTTGTGTCCATGGGCGGCGGCAATTGCTTACCATCAGGCAATCCGTCTGCTCGTTTGCCGCCTATTACCATAAAAAAAAATGAACGAGATCTCTAAGTTTCAAATGAATATTTAATTTTGACGGGTAATCTATGGCCATGGTCATAAATGTAAGATTCTTTTAGTGATGATCTTGCGATTGTATCCCTCCATCTATTAAGTTATATAAAACGTCACAGTAAATTACATTTGTCTCGTTTTAACTCGCGATAATTGAAACATGCGATCTTCTGTGACGTCTCATTGTAATGTTGTGTGATATCGCAATATGGAGTTATCCATGAGTGCGTTAGTGTGTCATTTCTGAAAATTGACTGATATGTAAATAACCTATCTTTAGGGTTCCGTAGCCATAGTGGCTTTAAACTGAACCCCTGATAGATGCGCCATGTCTGTCTGTCTACCCGTTCCTATGTCACAGCCACTTTTTGTCGAAACTATAAAGAACTATTAAGACTACAAATTTCAAAATTGGTAAGTAGATGTATTTTGTGAACCGCTTTACGATTTATATACAAAAAAATATATCTGTCCTATACTAGCAGGGTGCCTATGGAGATTTTTAAATTTAAATTTTGCTTCCCAAAACCTTGGTGCTCAATATCAATAAACAATATCGATATACAGACATTAAGGAAAGCAAAGTTATTTTTGCTGGCGAAAAATTGATAGTGATTTTTGGCTAGGGGGCTATGTGATGCATATATTAAGTGAATCCCTCTACTACGTTAACCTTGATGAGCGAGTTCGACTCGCACTTGATTTAATAATTATTAAATTTAAAGTTAATTATAATTAACTCATAATATCATTGCTCATAAAAGTTTGAGATCCGCACCCTCCGCATTGCTTCCCGCTTGACGCCCGCGCATTCACTACGGACACTTGTATGAAAGTCCTATGGGTTTAGTGGCCCGCGTGCTCCCCGAGCTGCACAGCCCGCACCGCTCGCCACGCCCGCTCGCCCACTACGGACACTCCTTAATACTCCATCTATCAAAAAGTGTTTACAGTAAAACAACACTGGGTTAACACGCAACTACACTATTCGACAAAAATAAAGTCGACCAGATTTTAATAAAAACAAACTGTATCCCAGGGACACATATAAAGGCCCCGGTCGGATTCGGTCGCGGGACTAATGCAACTTCTATTGCAATTGTTTAGCTCCCCGGCTATTTCATAACGACTTAGGCCGCGGGCATACTTGCCGACTAAAGAGCATTCGTGTTTCGAACAAGAACATTCATGCGAAGGTATCGAGGCTAAGCGACTTTGTCAAAGCCTGGTTTGTTAAATATGACCGATCGTAAAAATATGTATGAGTATTAAGATCGATACTGTATCTAAGATACAGTCACTCACTAAACTCTAAAAGTATAGACCTCACAATACTGTCACACGCAAAAGTCATAATGTGCTCTCTTGGCTGACATAAAGATCATTAAAAGACGCCAAAACCTTCAACTATCCCATTGACAGATTTGACAAAGAGTCAGCAACCTCAAACAACCTGATACTGGACTTGGCCTTAAAATATTTCTAATCCTATATTACATATTCAGACGGCAGTCGTGCCGTAAAAAAGCTAATATTCTGACAAACCTGGTTGGACTAGAAAGATTCTACGTACTTCAAGGTCTAAGCCTTAGGTCGTACCGTCACAATGCTATAATGAATATACTTGACGTCTAGCCGACCGATAGTTATCGAGTTACTGTAATAGGGGTTGCGTTGTTCACATTACACGCTAACCAAACACATTCCAGTTATTGGTTTGCCGTTACAAAGATTAACGTAATGATTTGAAATAGTCCTTGTTTTCGTGGTTGATATTGGTTTTGTATGTTTTCTTAGTATTTGAATTGTGTGGCTAGAATATGGCAAGAATTCTTGTGTTAAGGGATATCGATACGATCAAGCCACGATACATAAACATTGTCTTTTTTGTTTTTACAGCGTCACGCCTATATCCGCATACCTAGTGCCCATTTAAGTACATTTAACAATTAGAAAACTAGTAAAAAGTTAAACTTAGCATAACTATTATATGTTATTTTCTACGTCAAAGTTGGATTTTGATTATTTCGACTTTAAACGCTTCTCAAAAGTGACACTACTGGTAAATAAATTATTATTTTTTATTTTCATTTACACGCCTCACACTTTCTGGGTTGCCTAAGGAATAAACGAACGCAATTTGCGATTAGACCATATTACGTAATTCCGTATTTTTTCCTGAATTCCAATTAAAAAAAGCTCCAAGGTTTTATCGGAAAAAGTTTGACTACGAGCAAATCATACTTTTCATTTTTATTTTATAGACTACGCTCGTATCCCCGAAGTGATAGGCAGAGGTGTCATATTACACCCAATTTTCGCCATGATATGAATTTATGAGGCAATAAAGTCTATTTCTGTAACCCAGCACTTTCCCAGACTTTGTGCTGCTATAGAGAATTCGGAAAAACTCAGTAACACTTTTGCGCGACCCGGGAATCGAAGTCGACACCGCCTGACCAGCAGATGCATACGTTATCCACTGGACCACGAAAGCATTCAACAAGTTTGTACTATGAGCAATTAAAAATGTCATTGAACAGTCGCCAGTCCACATGTTCCCTAACCGTACATTTACACAAGCTCCTTAAATCGCTGTGCCGACATTATCCACTGCACTGCGGTGCATTGTTGTACCAGGCTTCGACTCCTCGTGTGAACGTTAATACAATCGGAAATTGTAGAGCCTTACGATCAAATACATATGACATTGTACATTTTCTTGGTGATAGTTAATTAAATAATGAACTAAAAAGTGCCCGCAGCTACACCCGCACATAAACTTTTATCTAACCATTTCAGTTCGATCCCGAGGGAATTTTAGGGAACCTCTTCTCAGTGCATTCCCGACAGTCCCCAAAAAATACTACTCTCTCAAGAAAGTGGCGGGAAAAGATCAATAATAAACAAACTGTTTGTTGTAACTGTAGCATACTTGAAGGTGATAAAACAAATTTGGATGAATATCCAAATTTGTTTTATCACCTTCAAGTATGCTCCTTCAGAAACGATACACCACGTTAGGCCAACTAATAATCAAATCATCAAAAGATTTTTTAATTGCTGTTTTCGGAATTGAGTTCAGTTTTCGCCGCGAATTCTCCTTTATGTCTTCTACGATTCTTATACGATTGAAAACGGGTGCCACAAAGTGGTAATTGGAGTTTTGGAAAAAGAAATAAGTCAGCTGGAGCCATATCTAGTGAATATGGTGGTTGCTCGATTGTATTTTTTGAGTATTTGGTCAAAAATTCGTTCACAATGATGGCCTTTGGCAAAGGTGCATTATCGTGGTGCATAATCCAAGAATTTTCTTTCCACATATCTGGCCTTTTTCGTCAAATTTGCTCTTAAACACCGTATAACGCTCAAATAATATTCCTTATTTTCCGTTTGACCTTCCAGCAAGAATTCTGAGAGCACCACACCGCGATAGTCAAAGAAAACACTCAACATGACTTTGACTTTCGAACGAGTTTGGCGGGGTTTTTTCGGTTTCGGTTCAGTTGGAAGGCGCCACTCCGAAGCTTGTTGACTAGTTTGTATGTCAAACTCGTAAACCCACGTCTCGTTAGAATGCGTTTCATGAATGTTGGGTCGGAATTGACTTGTTTTAGCATGTCCTCAAAGGATCTCATGCGATTGAGTATTTGGAGAACATTCAGGTCTTTTGGGACTAGCCGAGCTGCAACATGTTTCATACGTAAATGATTAGTTAAAATGGTACGGATCGACTCGCAAGATACAGAAAGTTCGGCGGCTATCTCTCTCAAAGTTGAATGAGGATTTTCAGTCACTGTTTCCTTCACTTCTGCGATGTTAACTTCAGTTGCAGACGTTGCGAGATCGCCTACCAGAGCGAGGCAAATCTTCCATCACATCTCGACTGCTTTTGTACCACTCATACGCACGAGTTTTTGATAAAGTTGATTCACCGTAAGCCTTCCGTAACATTTTCATTGACTTCGAACACGAAATTCCATTGGCGATGCAAAATTTAAGACAAACTCTTTGTTCGATGTTCTTGCCTATTCTGAAATAAGCAATACACACTAGATATGATATAACTAAAATCAACACTGTACAATATAAATAACAAATGCAGCTCAAACTTCGCGCAAAATGGAAAACAGAACACATTTCAATATTTTGCGCCCCTAAGTTTTGACTGTGAGTTGTCTGTCAGGCAGTGACGGAAGAATTGTATATATACAGATGTTTCTACTACTGCTATGTAACGAGAATGTTTTAAGGATGGATTTTTTATTATTTTGACCAAACTTAAGCACAGATTTTGATGAAATGTTGGTGCCTGATAGGTGATTTTATAAAACAATATTTGTTTACTAATACATAAACAAAACTAAAAAAAGTTAATTTACCACATTATGTTCGACATATTAATTTGTCAATTAACTAAAGTAAGAAACAACACCGAAACACAAAACACAGTTTAAATTTAATGTTTATTTAATTTACAAATATCTTCAAGTTTCCGACCCGCCATCTGCCGTGGTCTTTACGACTTTATCAGTGAGCACAATCTAATTGATTAACGTTCCCAGAATCAATTCCCAGGTTTGTATCGTTTACTTATTTGACTGGTTTCATTTAGCGCCTGTTTCACAACTGTCCAATAAGTTTTGGTTAAACTATTTGGCAAATAAATTTATACAAATTTCGTTCTAATTTTAAATTTATCTGGAAGGTAACGCTTACTTAGAGGTGGTGAAACAGGGCCTTAAAGTTTTATTGGTTTCGATTTTAAATGACGACCAGTTGGTGTAGCGGTAGTGTAGTCGACTGCCACGCCGAAGGTCGCGGGTTCGATTCCCGCTCAAGTCATACATTTGTGTGCGTGAACATGGATGTTTGTCTTGGTCTGTATATGTAAATGTATGTAATATGTATGTATTTACAAAAAAAAGTAAATATGTATGTATATCCATTGTCTAGTAGCTATAGTACAAGCTCTGCTTAGTTTGGGACTAGATGGTGTTGTGTGAATGTGTTAAAAAAAAAAACAAAAAAAAAATCAAAACAAATGTAATTGCTTTACATTCTTGTGTATTGTGTGTTTTAAACAAAATTGAATTCTTGTTGGCCGCGCCTATGCCAGTTAATTTGAAGTATCAAATTCGCTTTTGCCGCCTTCGCGTCTAAATGGACAAGCCACGTGTTCCTTTATTAGTTCACGTTTTACAGATTAGTTTTTCAATATTGCTTTTGACGAATAATTTTAATTTAAACATTGTTTCTTTTTATTTTTTTTATAGACTCACGCCCCACCCCATCAGGGATACAGATCCCCGAAGGGGTAGGCAGAGGTGTAATATTACACCCACATTTCGCCATGAATTTTTTAGGTCCCACGTAATAGGGGGTGAGCCTATTGCCGTACCGGGCACATTACCAGACTCCATGCTGCTAGTGAGAATTTCCTAACGGAAAAACCCAATAACACTTTCCCCGACCCGGGAATCGAACCCGAGACCTTCCAATTCCACGCGCACATTTATGCCGTGAGACCAACGAGGCAGTCAAACATTGTATATTACAATAACAAAAAAAAACATTAGGAAAATAAAGGAATAAGCAAAACCAAAAACCATGCTTTAATAAATATTATTAACATTAATCACCTACGTAGTCATCCAATGTCATCATCGGCCCTGTATATATACTGTCCCACTGCTGGGCACGGGCCTCTTCTATGAGAAAGTTAAGGCCATATTCTACCTCGCTAGCGGAAGCAAGTGCGGGTTGGCAGACTTCACGTGTCTTTCTAGAACATTGAACATTGACGGCCGGTTGGCGTAGCGGGAGTGTAAGCGACTGCTACGTCGAAGGTCGCGGGTTCGATTCCCGCTCAAGTCAAACATTTGTGTGCATGAACATGGAGGTTTGTCTTGGTCTGGGTGTTTCTATGTATAATATGTATGTGTTTACAAAAAAAAAGTATATATGTATGTTTATCCATTATCTAGTACCCATAGTACAAGCTCTGCTTAGTTTGGGACTAGATGGTGTTGTGTGAATGTGGTAGAATATTATTATTATTATTATCTCCTTTATTTATTATTTTTCTAATTAAAATTACATTTTTAAATATATTATTTACGAAAATAAACACATTTAAAAATATAAAAATAACCGTGGGGTCCCACCAGCAAAGGGCACAGGGTCCAAGCTGCCGGTGGTTAGGGCTCCAGAGACAGGAACTTCCTCACAATACGTGCCGTGTCCAGAAGTACTGCCTTCTGCATCAGGCCCTTGACCCAAGCACCCAACGCGAGCCTCTTAAGGTGACGGTCGAGGCTCTTGGCTATTAGACCATTAACGGTCACGACTATCGGCACAATAATTGCTGAGTTCACATCCCACATGTCGACAATCTCGTGAGCCAAGTCCAGATATTTAATCTGTTTTTCCTTTTCGGCTTTCACGAGATTCTCGTCATGAGGAATAGTGACATCAACAATTATTGCGAGGCGCTCTGATCGATATATCAACACGATATCAGGCTTGTTGGCTACAACAGTCCTGTCCGTGATGATAGATCGATCCCAGTACAATGTGACATGGCCATTTTCGAGAACTGGCTCTGCTACATACCTGTAGTACGGTACCTCGATGTCTACAAGTTTGTACTTCAGAGCAAGTTGCTGGTGAATAATTCTGGCTACTTGGTTATGTCTGTGCAAGTACTCGCCGTTAGCAAGACGTGAACAACCGGAAACAATATGCCTGAGGGATTCACCAGGTTGGTGACAGGCACGGCAAATATCAGTAGTGCCATCCCTCAGGATATATTTCCGGTAGTTATTCGTCTTGATAACTTCGTCAGCAATTGCACAAACAAACCCTTCGGTTTCCCCAAAGAGGTCACCGAAGCGTAGCCAGTTCACCGAGGCTAATAGGTCTACATCGGGTCCATACAGGGCCCGATGGAACCTACCATGAAGCTCCTTGCTCTGCCATACACGCTTGCGATCATCAGTACTAAGTACTACAGGCATGCGCCAGTTCTCCTTAGCCAACCTGAGCGGGGTGAGCCCATTGTCTATCGCGACAACATCTCGATGCATATCCACGTTCGCCCGGAGAAAATATTCTCTGAGATTGCACACCTCGCGATTGTGTAGGGTCTTGACATTCAGAAAGCCGCGACCCCCCGCACTTTCGCGGGATGTACAACCTCATCACGGATGAACGTGGATGATGCATACGATATGCCGTCAACAGAGTGCGAACTCTTCTGTCCAGGGCGTCCAATTCAGACTGAGTCCACTTGAGTATGCCAAAGGAGTATACAAGAAGTGGCATGACCCAACCGTTGCAAGCACGAACCTTATTGCCACCTGATAAAAGACTTTTCAGTACTTTTTTCAGGCGGCCAAAGAAACGCTCTTGCAACGATTGCTTCATGACGGCTTCATTGATACATAAAGCCTGTGACATACCCAAGTACTTATAGGTATCAGTTAAGAGAAGCGTTCTTAGGTTAATGGAATCTGAGAGTTTGATCCCCTCAGATTCCACCATCTTTCCCTGCTTCACATGAATGACAGCACATTTATCCACACCGAACTCCATATTGATAGATTTACTAAAGTTTTGGGTTACGTTTAGTAAGTCTATCAATTGGGCCTCAGAGTGGGAAAATAACTTCAGGTCATCCATGAACAGCAGGTGAGATATGACCTGACCACTTCTCTGTAACTTGCAGCCTAACCTTGAACCCTCCAGTAAAGTACTGAGAGGGTTCAAGGCTAAGCAAAACCAAAGGGGACTCAGACTGTCACCCTGAAAAATTCCCCGCTCAATTTTAATACGTTCGCCGTCCTCCTGGATCCGTCGGCATCCTGGATAGCAAAGAGTCGTATTCCATTGCCCCATACATGACTTTAAGAAGGTGCGTAGAGTTGCATTTACTTTATATAACTCTAACACCCTCAAAAGCCATGTATGCGGCACGGAGTCATACGCTTTCTTATAATCTATCCAACATGCCGCCAGATCCTTTCGGTTACGGCGAACTTGTTGGCTAATGGCCATGTCAATGAGGAGGAGCTCCTTAGTACCACGAGCCCCCTTCCTACATCCATTCTGAGAGGCTGACATAATTGCATAGTCTTCAACATGTTTAGCTATTTTAGCTCTCAGAATAGATGTAAGAAGTTTATAGACCGATGGTAAACATGTTATCGGTCTATAATTGCCGGGTTCGCTAGTACTGCCTGTCTTATGGAGCAGGTGGGTAATTCCAGTCGTCATGAATGTTGGTAACGACCCAGATTCCACAGCTGATTGGAATTGAGATGCCAAGCGTTCATGCGAGCTACGTAGCCATTTCAGCCAGAAATTGTGCAGCCCGTCCAACCCTGGAGATTTCCAATTCGCTAATGGACGGACTGCTTGTAAAACGTCCTGGCTAGAAATGGCCACGCATTCCATTTCGGGAATATTTTCGCATGCACGCTCGACATCTCGCATCCAATCGCCTTCAGTATGACTAATAGGCTTCGACCAGATGCTACGCCAAAACATGGCTGTAGCGTCCGCATCCGGCCGCTGTACATTAGTCACACATTGGTCTGGTCGTTCCCAGCTTCTGTATACCCACCTCTGGTCCCTCTGGAATGTACGATTAATGAGATACCGGTCCACACGTTTATTATTATTATTATTATTATTGTGGAAAATTCTGAGACATGCAGGTTTCCTCACGGTGTTTTCCTTCACCATTTAGCAAGCGATAATTAACGATTTAATACGCATATAATTTCGAAAAGTCATTGGTGTGCGCCGTGGATTCGAACCCTAGGCCCTCTTTGTAGCAGTCCATCGGTGTCTCCGCTAGGCTTCCAATGTAGACACACACAACTCAGCAAAACTTTGATTATGATCGATATTTTGAAGATAGGAAACAAAGGACAATGGCAAAATTTGGTCTGGGTTTGTTGTGGCGATCTTAAACTTCATATGAACAAAACAAATTGTTATTTTTTTCTACGATTTTTAATATTTTCACTTTGTCTCGTTAAAGCCGGAGTATTTTTTGATGATAAAAAGCATTCCAATCGATTACAAACTAGGTACCTACTTTATTATTTGATTGTTACCATAGAAAATGGTGTGACAGGAATAGACGTTTGACATTGATTCGTATCGATTATTAAATAAGTAATCGGTACGACGGACCTTTATTATTAAGGGTTTATTATTATTATTATTTAAGGGTTGGTTTGGTTTAAAATATAATTATTTAAATGCAGTTATTTTTAATCTTCAATCAACATTATATCAATTAGCTAATAATTTTGAAGTGTGACAATAAAACGAAAATATATTTTTAATAATTAAAGCATAAAACCACTACCTTATACTAAAGTTAAGTTATTTGTGCAGTTTCATGATTCTAATATAAGTATTTACACCACAAAAATGTTTTTTTTCTACTGTTTAGAGGTAACTTTGTAATAATTTTCTATCGAGTCATTTTTACGGAATCGTGTTTTCGCCACATAATTCCACCTACCTTAATACTTAACTTTACTATATATAAATTCTAAGATCTATGCTTCAGTACTTTTCATAAAATACACGTTTGAAATTCGCCAATTGAGGTATTATGGGCCCTTAAAGCCGGAGTATTTTTTGATGATAAAAAGCACTCCAATCGATTACAAACTAGGTACCTATTTTATTATTTGATTGTTACCATAGAAAATGGTGTGACAGGAATAGACGTTTGACATTGATTCGTATCGATTATTAAATAAGTAATCGGTACGATCGACCTTTATAGGGTTGGTTTGGTTTAAAATATAATTATTTAAATGCAGTTATTTTATCTTCAATCAACATTATATTAATTAGCTAATAATTTTGAAGCAAAACAACTTATAAATCAAATAAAAACGTCTCAGCATCGTTTAAATGTTGTATCGATTTCACATAAAATCGATTTAAATTGTGCAGCTCTGCTTTTGTCTTTGGCTGTGACAATTAGATGCTACAGAATACTTCTGCGTTTTGATGTCAATCTGACATATGTCATTTAATAATTCAAACGTACCTATATCATGCATTCTTAACTAAAAATTAAAACACCAATATCTTCTTTTTCCAGGTTTCCCGAGTGAAAATAGAATCATTTATAGACTCTGTTACTTACGCCGATTTTTTTGATATATTTTTTATTACTGTACGTTTCAATTTAAATTCTGACATTTTGATGTATGGAGATCTGCCATTGTCCTTTGATATGTTGTTGCATATATGATACATCTGGTCTGACCGGCAAATTGTTCCAAGGACGATCTTAAGCACTATTACCCGCATGAATGTGGCCCTACATAGGGCCGGTGTGGTTCAAGTTTCAACTGCAATAACCTATTACCTATATACCATGTTTTCTGTTCTTGTTTGTGTTTTGACTTGGCAACTTTTATAGAATCCAAAACATAAACATCCCAATCTATGTCCAATTTCTAGCTTCATGTCTAATTTTCATCCAAGCCTTATTTTAATTAAAGCGGTTCTTTTTAAACGAACAAAACCGCCTCTCTTTGTACTGAAATAAGAATTCCTATAGAAACCTCTGACATTAGATAAAAAGGGTAGCCCTTATGTTCTAATGCTACTGTTAATTATATCTTGCAGGCAGTGAATAAATGCTTCATGAAAATATCCTTCTAGGGTTCCGTATTAAAAAATAAAGAACTCTTTTAAAGTTCTGCTATGTGCCTGTGTCCGTCCGTCCGTCTATCTTTTAGCGATCGAATTCAAAGAGGCTACAAGTACAAAGCGGTTTAGTTACCATTAGTCCTGTGGACATACCAACACTTTGCCATACAGAGGGTATAGTGTTCGAATCCACAGCGCGCACCGCTGACTTATCGAAGCTATGTAGGTTATTAAGAAACTTATTGGTATTTGTCACTAAACAGAAGTCGAATTAAGAAGAATTAATCATGTAATAGCACATTGCATAGTATATCGTAAAAAATGAATTGACGTTCATATGTGTTCCTATGTAACCTATATGAATAAATGAATTTGACTTTGTCTATAGGAGGCTTTACAGAAGTAAAATGAAAAGTACTTTAATATCGATATATTTTCTATAATGCGTGATACCTATATTGAAATTATTTATAAAATAATTTACCGCATCTACCTGCTACAATTTACCGAGAAAAAGCTATTCTGTACTTGGCAGCTCTACAGAATATAGCTGTTTTATTAAAGGCATTTATTTTACGCTCCACATTTAAACGTAGCCATGTTTGTAGTATTTTCAGAATATTAGTACGCAATAAATTTTAATACTTATCCATAAAACATAAAGCTTATACTGGTATCAATACTGTAGAGTGCATTGGAGAGTAAAGTTGTATCCATAGATGTCCGTCCATCATCGTATGTGGAGTACAACCGCGATCAAAGCACCATTACAGTAATTGAATTGCGAACAATTTGTTTCCCTTAAAGAAATTGTTTATATCTCAACCAACCAGCATACCACCCTATAGTATAAGTCTGTACAACATTTTATTACCACACCAATATAGTATATTTCTGCTTGGCAATGTCTTCATAGTGTGTAGTTGTATGTTGGTTATTGGAACACTCGGAAGTATTCTGATTTTGATTTATACCCGATAACAGTATTGGCTTATACCCATGAATGCTTAACACGAAGAATGCGAGCGGCAGCCAAATTTATGTGGTTTATTGTTTCGACTTTATTGAAGTATTTTAGAGACAAACGAGATGATAGTGCGATTGGTGAACATTTAGGAATTGTAGGTGCTATAACTCTTAATGTTTACGCACAAGATTGAGTGTCCTAGCACCGTCTAGGTCTGCGTATTTATGGCAAACCATTCATATGCCACTGTATCTCCGGAAAATGAGTCTTTCTTTATATGAGCTTAGATAATGTGTTTTTGGATATAGTATGATATCAATTAATATTGTAGGTACTGATACGATGTCGTCACACTCTAGTATGAGAAAGATATTATGAAAATGTGAGGTTATAAATACTGGCCGTTCAATTAAATTCAGTCTAGTCGTCGTCAGTGAACGCATTACATGCATGCTAGCCTGACATTTTGGGACCAGTTCTGAAGATAATGGAAATAATGAAATCTTGTCAATAAAGCAGCGATAGCATAGTGGAGATACCAACGGACTGCCATGAAGAGGGTACCGAGTACAAATCCACGGCGCGCACTAATGACTTTTCGAAGTTATGTGTGTATTAAATCGCTTAGACCGTGCCTCGTAGCGGACGTTAACCCGGGCATCCAAAGCGCAAGTCTTAGATGCAATTGGGATTAGCTGGGACGATAATGATGATATTAGTAAAGCGTCAAATCTGCGTCGAACTTATGATCTCGCCATCTATATCAACCATATTATAACGTAATTATATTACGCGACAACACTCCCCGCGGCCCCTAGGACCAAGCTTCGCACACTCAGTTGGCTAACTTGTAACTACGTCACAGTTTCTGTTGCGATCACACACCTCTGCTTGTTTGACTCAGACGGTTAAGTCGTTTATACTATTTCTTTATCATAAAAGGGATTTTATAAAGATTTGACGCCTTTTTTGAAACTTTTCGTTTAATTTTATGCACAATTTTTACCAAGTATACGATTTTGTGTTCGCTTTGTGCATTTGCATACGTTTGGATTAATGCTCTAAAATAAATTCGATGTACAAAACGGGCTCAAAGACATTGCAAAAAAAATCAGTCATCGACAGAAATACAAAACGTCTTAGTACTTTTTTAAACTCTCTCTCCTCTACCGTTTTCTGTATCGACCCTATATCCTTGTCCTGCATCCTGGCCAAGTGTTATATTGCTTCAACCAAAAAACGTAAGTTCCTACCAGGCTAGATTATCATGCCTCGTGAAATACGACTCAACGGATGTTGTTGAGGATTTCTAATAGCGCTTCTAATAGCCCGATTTGGTTTTACACAGACTTGATCTTCAGCCCTAGCTTTACACATCACATCTTTTACCGGAATAACATGAACCCGTAACGCAATAAAATACATAGAAGCAAGAAAACAGCCTTACCAAATCCCAACGAACACCGAGCCGAGAGAACACAACTATTTCGAAACAACACATCGGAAAATTAGTAAATAAATCTACAATATTTCCGTTGTCACGCACTTGCCAAAAATAAACTGTGAAGAACCGCTTGCTAGCCACTGGGGGAACTTTATGACACCTCCCTAACTGCCAGCACTCACTTTGCACTCAGAACGAACTATTACCAACTCGTGACGCATCCACTCGTTTTCATATCACGCGCGGTGGAACTAACATTTTTGTCTACGTACCAGTTTGTATGGAATATACTGTTGAGCGGAGTTTAGTGGCGGTACGGTTGATGTTGTCGCTTTATAGTATTTGCGGGAAAATGTTTAGCTGAAATCGTGTTGCACGTTATAAGATGTAGCAGTAATGTTGGCTCTCGTCACGTCAGTGTGAAGTTTTAGATTTTGATAAAGTTTTCTACACGGATGTCAAACATGACGGCGTAAAATGTGATAGTTTTTTGGAAGTATTGGGCTCATACACGCCACTTTTTTGTAGAATTGCATAGCAAATAATTTCATTCATATATTATGTCGATATATTTGCTCGTATTCTTAACTAGAGCACTGTAGAAGGCTACAGTTATCTCATTTATGTACTTTGCTTAGATTAAAGTTCAAAGTTGATCTTAAAAGTCTATTAATAACAATATTTCTGCCGTTTAATACTTATCTGTTTTTTGTCGCGCCGTGTAAACAGGCACTGCGAGCTATTTCTCTCAAACCCTCGAGGTATGGTCGAACGAATTGGCGCTGGCGAATGAGGTGTGTGAGATTTGCCCTGATGATGACCTGCTCACTAAAAAAGCGCTTTGGGTGCTCCACAAATTGTTGTTTCAAGTCACCTTGGGTGGTCTTTTGTGTTATGTTTTCCACGACAAAGGATTTATTTCCTGTGTAGAAGTTAAAATTGAATTGAATACGTCTAGCATGGAATCCTTAAACTGATACAAAACAATCACCTTTCTACCAGTTTCTCTGCCTACCAAGGGATGTCTTATCTCTAAGATCTACTTGCTTAGTTCATCGTAAACTCATTACCTTCCTTCCGCGGGGAACACGCAAGGGCCAAATGACGTCACACACGCACACTGCTAAAGGTCACGTATGTAATTATGCAGCTAATTATGAACTGACAGCTTGTTAGTAACCTATATGTTCCTATAAGAACAAAGTGTAATAGCCGACTAAAATAATACACAAAGCAAATAGACTATAACAGAGCCCGACCTGTTGGGCTCTGTTATAGTCTATTTGCTTTGTGTATTTTTTTTAGTCGGCTATTACACTTTGTTCTCATAGGGCAAGCGTGGTACAGTCCGCCTATTGCCTCACCAGACTATTGTGATGAGTAGATATTAAGAGAAGCTTATGTCAAGCAGTTGGACTGAGAAGGGCCTTTTTATGGTGATGAAAGCAAATGACAAAGTTTTTATCCTATAAAATTCATTGCTCAGTGGAACTGTGAACTTTAAGTGTTTTTGTAGGTTCAAAGATTAGCCGCTGTAATACTATAATACAGCGCAAATAAAAAAATCGTTCGCATAAATCAGCCAAATAACATTGTTGTCTTCCTTTGATGCTGCACCTTTCTGCCAGCTGTATATGTGTACATCACCTTGGCAGATCTCTTCAGATTCTAACTACAAGCCTGTTACAAAATTACACACTTAATGATGAAAATTACACATTTTCTCAGCACAATCACATCTGAAGAGTTGATTGAATCAGGCGTTACTTGGTGGAACTCCATTGTAACCTAATGAAAGAGGAACCCACCACGTACCCTCGGATTGACCATCGCAACTATTGCAATAGAAAAAGGTTGACAATACCGTAACGACTGAGGCTCAGTTGTTGCCCATCGCTCTGGAGGATGCCTCGTGGAAAGGCGAAACACGTGTCGAAGAATAGGCAGCGCATACAGCGGGATACTGCAAGTCAGGTATCTTCCTGGAACCCATACCATTCTTATATATCCCTTATCCTTTTAGAGGAGTTTGGTTCTCTTTACTTCCATTAGGTTACATCTGATTATTGTTTTTTAATCTACGTGATATAGCCACGGGGTCTTCCATAAGAAACGCTGTAGTAAGAGCCACCATCGTGAACGCTTTGATATTATTCTCCTTTAGCATTGCTTAAGTGTGTCGGAGGATAACGCCAGCGATAATGTTGCACCATTGATCTACGAGCTAATTCTTTGCAACGTCGTATAGAAAATAGACTGAACACGCTAAGGAATATAATGGATAGGTATTTCTGAAAAAGAATTGCATCGGTAGGTACATTGCAGTATTATGAAGGTAAAATATCAAAAATGGTCTTGCGCAAAAAAAGGCTATTATTCATAAAATAATATTGCCAATAAACCCATTAAACTGCACGTATGGCGTGCCACTGCAGAGGCCTATATTCAGCAGGGGGCTATGGCAGACTGATGATGATGAGAATTGTGTTGACTGTTGTGGGTTTGATCACCACACGAGACAACACTGTGAGAGTCCACAAACAGTTTTGTCGAGTCTGGGAGCATTTTGTATCCGTTTTGAAGTAGTATGAGAGATTGCTATAACATTATGTTAGTGTTTCTTCAGGTTCAACAATTGGCTATTATAAATAATGCGGCTGGAAATGAAAACCCGGCAATCGAGCTCAGTGGCAAGCCATCAGAGAGACCAGTAGCAATGGATTACACTTGGCTAGTAATATAGTAAGTAATATTTTTTTAAAGTAAGACTGACTGGACTGCCGTGGATAGCGTATGAGTCTGAAAATTGGGAGGGCCCAGGTTCGATTCCCACGTTGGGCAGAAGTGTAAGGGAGTTTCGCGAATTCTCAGCAACAGCTCGGAGAATGGCAATGTGCCCGGTAACGGCAATAGGCTCACACTCTATTACGTGGGACCTACATTTTTTTATTTTATTTATTTATTTATTCTTCATATACACAGCTTATATAAGCGGACTTAATGCTATGGGCATTATCTACCTGTCTACCTTAGAGTGGTGCATAAAGCATGACTACTGAAGATAGTAGACATATTTGACATAAGCTCCATGCATAATATGTCAAATATTATGTATCTCTAGTAGCCAAATTCATAGATAGATTAAATATTGGGATCTGCCTACGACGTGACGTGACCTAAGAGAATAATGTTGGATGAGAAGTAAACAAACTTGGCAATAAGATGTATGATTGCACGAATGGCGCAGTGGTATAAGCCGCCGCCTTGCCGCAGAACACTAAGCTGAGTGTTATGGGTTCGACCACTATACGAACTTCATGTGGTCCAAAAATAGTTGGTGTGGCATGCAACCACACAGTGGAGTAAGAAAAAATATGGAAAGAGTATGTTGGGGTTGAGAGATTAGATTGAGAGTGAAAGGGGACAGAGTGAATACGGGAGTTAAGGATAGACATGCGTGATATGGAGTCTCTTACCTGATTTTGCTGGTCTTACAGGTGCCTTGATTTGCTCTGTTCTTGTAACGATCCCAAAAAGTTCTCTGCTACGAAGCCGGCCGGCTGACGATAGGTACTTGCCACGTGTTTTCAAAGAGTCCATTCACACGCACAATATCCAACACAATCGATGAAATCACAATATATTATTAGAAAAGGCGGTCCTAGAAACTATTGTAACGGATGGATTACAATTATAGCGGTAAGGAATTCCATAATTCACAATTATCAGCTAGCAGCGAGTTTTAAGATCGCGAGCACTCGATGGTTGGAGATGAAGTTCGTTCAAAAAAGGCACGACGTGAAGTTCGCCGCGATGAGAGCGCCACCAAGTGAAAATATCCAAACACGCATGCCATATGATGTTTATCAAATCAGAGTTTAATTAATGAATTTTACAGCTATAAGAAATTACTCTCAATCCTTTCATGTGGAAAAATCCTAAATTGGATTATAAGCCGATAAATATCAATTAAAAGTGTGAGCTCGCCTCACCATGCTCCTCCCCTTGGAAGGACGCGAGTGCTTTCAAAAGGAAAGTGATAGAAATTATAAAGATTGGTTGACCTAAATCATGATCAACAAAATAAGCTGTAAGCTAAGAGCGTTGAAGCTTTATGGCTGAATGCGGGCGTAAACGTTTATAAACGATATTTATAAGTTACTTAAGCCTAATTACTAACCTAACATTTTACACTTATGTATTAATCATCATTGCGTTGGGATAGGATATAATTTAACGATAGCTTGTTTAAAATTACCGAACTTCATCTTAACCATTGCTACGCGAGCTACGTTATCAGAGCCTTTATATACCTCCGTTAAAACCCCTAAAAGCCAACTAAACGGGGCGGAATTGTCCTGTCCAACGAGTACGACAGTACCAAATTCTACAGGCTTGCCTGGAGTAGCCCATTTTTGCCTCACTTGCAGCGTATGCAAATACTCAAGATGCCATTTCTTCCAAAACGATTGGACCATACTATCCAACAATTGTTTACGCTGTGCCAGACTAACACGCTGGTCAGACAAATCGGCTGCTGGCAGGTACGTCAACGGTGTCGACATCAAGAAGTGAGCGGGAGTAATGACTTCTGGATGAGGATCTGAAGATATCACGCTTAGAGGACGTGAATTCATGATACACTCTATTTGAACGAGGACGATTTGTAATTCCTCATAAGTGAGAATTTGGCTACCGATTAGCCGGTAAAGATGCGTCTTTAATGATTTAATGTTTTCTTCCCACTTAGAACCGAAGTGTGGGGAGCGAGGAGGAATCATTTTCCACCTTATCCGCTTGACCGCGTACAAGTGACTATTATCCCATTTTCGAAATTCCGTAGACCGCGCACAAGTGACTATTTTCCCTTTTTGGTTACAGCGCTATACTCGGTCTGAATTTACTGTTTCTTTCTATTACAAAATGTTTTAAATCCTTTGTCTCTGTTCTATTCAAATAATTGAACATTTCTTCATGCTAAAAATACAAAGCGAGTCTTAGAATTGTTAACCCGGAACGAAAAAATAATGTCAAATGCCACTCTTTGTTTCGCGCGCTCAAATGTAAGCCTTTTGCGTACGTTGCCCTCTGCGTCGGGCGAGGGTTATACGTATGGGGCCAGCATAATCTACTGCAGTGTGGACAAATGCCTTGGATTCAGACACCCGACATTCGGGAAGGTCAGCCATCATTGGTGTAGGATGCGTCGGACTAACTCGAAAGCAGGTGTTGCATTGCCGCAACTGAGAACGTATGACAGTTCTGGCATCTAGTATCCAAAATCGCTGTCTTAAAATAAACATAAGAAGTCCTGGCCCAGTATGACAATGCATCACATGATAATGCCGAATTATCAGATCCACTACATGGTCATGTTTTGGCAGCAGTAACGGGTGCCTAGCGTCAAAAGGGAGGCCGGATTTGGAGAGCCTACCACCGATGCGTAGGAAGCCTTCGTCGTCCAAGAACACAGCCAAACGCTGAAGCTTCTTGGGCAGTAATTTGCCAGATTTGATGAGCTTAATGTCATCAGCAAAGTGTACAGATTGCACAGCTCGGATCATAACTCGTTCTGCAGCTGACAGACTCTGAGCGGAGCGAGGCTGGCAATGAGCCTTTGGATACACAAATTTAAGTACTTATGCAACGATACGCAATAATTTATCCCATGAAGAGGCACGTGATGCCACTTGACATAGGAGCGGTTGTTCCAATCGAGTGCTCACCGTCAGTACGCTTGCTCGGAGCTCGGGAAGCTCCTCACAATTAGTAGGCGAGAATGGTTTTACAAGCCACTCTTCCGGAGGGCTACAAAGCCAAGGCGGACCATTCCACCAAAGCTCATGGAACTCCAATTGAGAGGGAAGGATACCACGAGATAAACAATCGCTGGGTTTCTCAAGACCAGCCACATGATACAAATTGCGAGAATCCAAATTCTCTTGACACTGAGCAACCCTATTACTGACAAAGACCGACCAACGATGCGGAGACGAATGGATCCAAGATAAAGCGATCATTGAATCCAAAAAGGCGTAAATTCCTGCAATAGGAACACAATAAGCATAAGTATCGCGCATAGTCCTTATTAATTTTGACATGAGCACGGCGGCACATAGCTCGAGACGTGCAAGGGTTACCTTTGTCGGGGAAACCTTCGATTTCGCACAAAGCAAGCGAACCGCGACACCGGAAGGGCTAACAGAGTGTATATAAATCACACACCCATACCCACCCATACTGGCATCGGCAAACGCAACTATACGAATAGCGGAACCATCAGTGACACCCACGTGACGCGGTATCCGTAAGGTCTCCAATAAAGGGAACTTTCGCATGAGAATAGAGAAACGTTTAAAGATATCGTCAGGAACGGGTTCATCCCAACCAATCTTACTTAGCCATAGCTCTTTGATGAGCAACTTGGCGTAAAAGATCACGGGGGCGACCAAATCTAGAACATCAAATAAACGCGCGACTATCGAGAGTATATTTCTCTTAGTACATTTCTCGTCTACTTGAGTGGAGGTGAAAAACAAATTGTCCAGGGAAAGTTCCCACGACAGACCCAACACCTTGGACACATCATTTCCAGTATGAAAATCGAGGGACTTACGATGAGAGTCAGGAAGACTATTTAAAA
Source organism: Euclidia mi (assembly GCA_944739405.2). Taxonomy (NCBI): domain Eukaryota; kingdom Metazoa; phylum Arthropoda; class Insecta; order Lepidoptera; family Erebidae; genus Euclidia; species Euclidia mi. The sequence continues at coordinate 72,860,393 of OX123193.2, read as the reverse complement.
GCGCGATCAAATTACTACACCATTTAACCAAGTCAAAGTCCCCCGATTTGAACATCTTTATCAGATCGTGGGATAGCCGCTTGGCGGTGTCTTCATCCTGCACAGAATACACCAAATCGTCCATATAAAGACTAGTCTCTGCCACTTTAGCAACTTCAGGGTAATGCGGACTATCAGAGGCCAGTTGTCGCACCGTACGCATAGCTATATATGGACTCGATTTAAGTCCGAACGGCAAGCGGTTAAAAGAGAATGTTAACACAGGTTCGTTCTAGTTAAAGCGAAATAAAATGCGTAGGTATTTACGCTGGTCAACGGGTACACCAATCCGTAAATACATGTGTTTAATATCTGCATTTATAGCTATAGGAAATAATCTAAAATCTATTAATAGAAGGAATAAATCGGTTTGTAAATTTGAACCAATGTGGAGTATATCATTTAAAGATAGACCCGTATGAGTCCTAGAACTAGCGTCCAATACAATGCGCGGCATCGGTTTGTCCGGTCGAACAACAGTGTGATGAAGGATGTAGTACCCGTCATCCAAGATATCTGATTCGTGGACTTGGCTTAAGTAACCATTATCAATGTACTCTTTAATCACCGCGTTATAACTTCCCCTCAACGTAGATGATTGTCGAAGCTTTCGCTCAAGCGCCATAAGCCGACGATACGCGACGGCGCGGGAGTTACCTAATTCTGCAGGATTCTTACTAAAGGGCAATGCGACTGTATAACGTCCCGCCTCGTCACGCGACACTGTAGAGTAAAAAATATTCTCACATTCGGTTTCCTCGGGCGAAAAAAAGCGTTTATGATTGACTTCCTCCAATTCCTAGAATTTTTGTAACAAATCACTAATAACCAATGCTGAGAACAAAGAATTAGGTCCATCTACAGTATCATTATTAGGAGGAAAATCACCCACAAGAACATAACCGAATGCGGTAAGTAAAGCGGGAGGGGCACGAAAACCGAAGTCAACCCTCTTCCCCAAATATATGTACGGAAACAGTTGAGCGCCAGCTTAAATCCGCAAGCGGAAGCGAGTCAAAGTCCACCTGACCACCCAACTCCACACGATGTGAAGGGGGAGGGATCAGTAATGCACTCAACTACTAATGCATGTATAGTATATTTTTGATCTGGATAAATGCGTGACTCAATATTTAAATGTACGTAACCTATTATTGGACGCGATACAGCACCAACTCCTTTGACAAATGAGTTACTCAAAGGAGTTATTTGTAGTCTAAGTTTTCTACAACATGCGGTTGTTATTCAACTACTCTGCGAACCATTATCAATTAGACATCGTACTATTGTCTTTTGCCGCGCGCCATCATTATTCGCTCGCGCATAAACTTGGGCCGTTGACAACAATACGGTCGTCCTAGGGTTCGTCCCGGCAGATTATAAAACTGCAGAGCTGTGAGTGAGTGCACTTGACTCCTTATCTGACTAACGCGAGACGCGAGAACGCGTCGATGTGCCGGTCGACCGGACGAACGAAGAAACTGGCGATGGTAAGATCGCGGAGGGGTCGCGAGAAGGTGGGGCATGAGAAGAAACCGAAACCATATTACAACTCGTATCGACACTATCAACATCAGTGGTGCGCGCGGTTTCATTATTTTTTGTAAAATGCAATAAAGTATGATGTTTTCGTTAACATAAATTACAGACTGATGTTGACTTGCAGTTACTCAGTCCGTGTGACGTGCTTAGACAGTTCGCGCAACCTCGCTTCGATTTAATAAACTCAAACCTCTTTCTAGGAGTGAGATCTGATTTAAATTTAGCGCACTGATACAAATGAACATGATCGTTATCATTGCAATATGCACACGGCGGAGACGCAGTCGCGAGATAAACAGCCGGCTCGTCTGGTGGACCACTTATGATGAATGCTTTCGATCGAGCGTGTAGCGAAGCGGGTTTTCTAACATTATTTCTCGCATTCGAATAAGATGAATTCGAGCGCGCCAATATTTTCGCTTGATCCTGCACAAAACTAATCAATAACTTAGCGGTGGGAAATTCAGTATCTCTAATGGAAAGTTCGAATAATTGAGTTGTTTGTGAATCTAACTTTCTCATGGCACAGTGCAGGAACATAAAATCCATAAGATCTTTAATTTCAAGTTGTTTCAATGCGGAAATAGATGCACTAAATGTTTCGATGAAAGAATCGAGACTATTCGCGTTATATGAAGTACTTTTCAAATCAAGAATATTATTCAAGTAATGTGCACCTAATGTGCGTTTATCTTGATATTTCTTGACTAAACCGTCATATAAACCGGTACTTTTCACCCGTAGGTACAATGCCAGCGGTAACCCTCAAAGCGTCATGTGTGAGTCCATCAGTCTACCTATTAAATACTGTACCTTCTGCGAGTTTGTGAGCTGTTCAATCGTGTATATTCGCCTTGAACGACTCATAGAAGACTGCCCAATTCTCAGTTTTGCCGTCAAACGATGGCAGCGCTAACGGAGGCAACTTTATTTTAAGCAGTTCAAATGATTTATTTGGGTTAGAATTACCGGGTGTTGATGGAGTCTGGCTACTGTTTATTTTATTTCTAACACGTTTGACCTGGATATACAAATCCGCAAAAGACTCCAAACAAGCATAGTCGGGACTGGTGTCCGGTCTTAGATTCATATTAATTTCATTAATTTGATCGACAAACGATTTGAATTTATCGCGCTTGTTATCAATTGTCTCAGATTCAGCCATAAAACTTTCATTTTTCCTAGACTCGAATGACGAGATATTTTTTGATGAATCATATAAACGGGGATTATTGTTTAAACGCATGAGCGTTTAAACAATAATCTCTTCTTTTCATGAAGAATCGTCAAAAAATCTTCTGGTTTTCTTTGCTTAGCAGTCATATTGCTGACTGATAATAAGCGACAAATAGCTAGAAAGCACTCAGCAACACCCAACCAAAGGCAGATTGCAAAAGGTGATAATATAGAATATGATTATATTATGTAAACAAAGCGGTGCGGGATTAAACCTACGTTTGAACGAATGAATGCCAAACGCTATAGGTACCTAGATAAGTATGCAGCGAAGTGACTCGTGAGTGGATTACCTACCCACATATTACGCCATGAACTATTAAAATAAATGTGCGGTACATACAAAAATAACTGACCAGATTTATACCAATGAATTACGTAAAAACTTATTGTCAATTATGCAGTTTCGGAGAAAACATTTACCAAAAAACTTTACGTACAAATTAATTACGTACGTAAATCAGGTTCAACATACTATCGTATGCGGCTCGTGAAGGACCAATAAATTATGGTGTGGCATGCAACCACACAGTGGAGTAAGTAAAAAATTTAGAAAGAGTATGTTGGGGTTGAGAGATTAGATTGAGAGTGAAAGGGGACAGAGTGAATACGGGAGTAAAGGATAGACATGCGTGATATGGAGTCTCTTACCTGATTTTGCTGGTCTTACAGGTGCCTTGATTTGCTCTGTTCTTGTAACGATCCCAAGAAGTTCTCTGCTACGAAGCCGGCCGGCTGACGATAGGTACTTGCCACGTGTTTTCAAAGAGTCCATTCACACGCACAATATCCAACACAATCGATGAAATCACAATATATTATTAGAAAAGGCGGTTCTAGATACTATTGTAATGGATGGATTACAATTATAGCGGTAAAGAATCCCGAAATTCACAATTATCAGCTAGCAGCGAGTTTTAAGATCGCGAGCACTCGGCGGTTGGAGATGAAGTTCGTTCAAAAAAGGCACGACGTGAAGTTCGCCGCGATGAGAATGCCACCAAGTGAAGATATCCAAACACGCATGCCATATGATGTTTATCAAATCAGAGACTAATTAATGAATTTTACAGCTATAAGAAATTACTCTCAATCCTTCCATGTGGAAAAAGCCTAAATTGGATTATAAGCCGATAATTATCAATTAAAAGTGTGAGCTCGCCTCACCAATAGTTGTACTGAATCTGCATGTGGTCTTTGTGTTCGTTGATAGAATGCTTGTGAAGTCCCCACGATATTGGATTTATTCATTGTGCAGTAGACGTCTTTTATCTGCGACTTTTACAAATAAATCTACTTTTTATTCTCAAAGACAAAATGTCCTGCACTATCCGGTTCAGTATTAGGTTTATATTTTTAAGAGCTTTTATTTAATTCCCTTTTTTTCCAAACTCCTTTTCCAAAGTTACCATTTACTAAGCGCTTTATCTCTTATCATTTCAGAATCTATAAGTGATGAACAAGCAAACATAGATTTTTATATAATATTGAATTCCCCATTCCTTAAAATATCGGAAACGATAACCATATCGACTTGAAAAAAAAATCCCATCCGCCATCTTTGATTTCCTATTCGCCATCTTTGATCACGAAATAGATATTGTATTTGGATTCACCATCCCTTAAATCATCAGAGACAATACCCATACAGAGTTTTTAAATTTTTCCCATCCGCCATCTTTGATTTCCCATCCGCCATCTTGAATCACGAAATAGATGTTATATTTGGATTCCCCATCCCTTTAAACATCGAAGACGATACCCATATTGATTTTAAAAAATCCCAACCGTAATCTTTGATCACGAAATAGATGGTGTTTTTGAATTCCCCATCCCTTAAATCATCAGAGACGATACCCATATTGATTTTTAATTTTTTTCCCATTCGCCATCTTTGATTTCCCATCCACCATCTTGAATCACGAAACAGATGTTGTATTTCGATTCCCCATCCCTTGTAACATCGCAGACTATACCAACATTGATTTTTTTTAACTTTCCCATCCGCCATCTATGATTTCCCATCGGCCATCTTTGATCACGAAATAGCTGTTGTATTTCGATTCCCCACCGCTTAAAACATCGAAGGCGATACCCATATTGATTTTTTAAATTTTCTCATCCGCCATCTTTGATTTCCCTTCCGCCATCTTGGATCACTAAATAAATTTCATATTATTAATCAACGTCCCGAAAATCTCGAAAACGATACCCATATAGATTGTATCCTATTCGTTTAGCCTTTTTTTGCCTTTGACCCTACCCTCCCCCTTCCTGGTCAAACGAGAAGTCGTTTGACCATTTTATTATTTTTGTCTGGCCCCTAAAAGTTGTGGCGTAATTTTATATATCCTTTAGCCTTTCGGAATAATTGGGCTATCATAGGCAATAACAATTTTTAAAATCCGACTGCTAGTTCCTGAGATAAGCCGGTCCTGTCCAATTCACACTTGCCTTATATAATTATCTTCTTTGTCAGTCTTTCATCTTTCATCCATCAGTGCTCTCATTTCTACAGCATTTATTCTACTTTCATGACTCTTCTGCCATACCCAACTTTCACTACCATACATAGAACATGTAAATTATTTTTACCGATCATGTGAAAAACAACACGTTCGGATGTCGATTCCAGCTGTTTCAAGTGTCTGTCCCTGCGATTTATTTAGAAAATACACACAGGACTACAACTAAATTATACACCAAACATCAGTATGAAATACTTACGCTTTGTTCATGACCACTGGGCAGCATGCCTGACGGTCGTGACAGGTGCGTATATATGTGCGCCCTCCTCTGTTCGGTTACGAACACAGACGTGGCTTACGGAGCGAGGTTGCATAGCTGTTGTGCCTTTGCCATTTGACTTGGTGGATGGGCTGGGGTGGAGCTGGTGAAGGTTGGCTGTGCCTGGAGCCTGAAAGAAATGTAAATATTGAGAAAAAATATCGTGTCCAAGTGTTAATAATAGGCGACAAAATTCTGCCGTTATAAAAATAAATATCTAGATCTAGGTAACAAAACTGTAATACATACCTGCTTCCATTGAGTGATAAGTTCTCGTATCAATACAATAATCATGTCTTTATGTTTATCCGCCGTAGTCACATTATTAAGATATTCGTACCTACACATGGCCTCAACTGTTTATTGTAAAATGCATACTCTGGTCGTGCGACGGCCGTTCTCGGGCAGCGCGGTGGCTGAGTGATGCCGAACGTGTCGCTCGTAATTGCATAATCGGATGAGTGAGATGCTATTGTGGGCGCAAGCAGGATGCAATTATGCGCGACAAACTGCCTTAAAACCGGTTCGCCAAGATATTACGCCAAACGATCAGGATAGGTATTTAAAGATCTTATTTTTTTATTTTATTTTTTTTCTCCTTATTGTTAGGTAGAATTTATACCAATGAATGTAATTCCATATTTTAAGTTAATGAATGTTTGCATGTTTTTGTGTATGTATAAGTATGAGTAGGTATTTGTATAGACGATTATGTACATGGACTTGATTTCTGTGATCGTCACTTGGGGTTGCCAACTAATATCAGGGTTGGTTTGAGGCTTATACCTCAACCAACATAAGCCTGAATGGTAACCTCATTTTTATAATATACCTCTTGGATAAGAACTGTGTCACAAATTGTAAATTGTCATACTGATGTGTGTATATTGTAAAAATAAATGCTTTCATTTTTTATATTTCATTTCATTTCAACTATTCAGCCTTGCCGAAAGTAAGATAGCCCCGTTGAGTAATTCAAGAGGTATCTGAATTCAGGGCTCAGTCTCCCGCTCAGAGATTCCCACGTACGTGACGTGAGGAGTGGAAAATTGTATAAGAACAGAACACGAACACGAACGAACGAAAGAAATCAAAGAAATACGATAACATTCATACATACATACATAACGTCACGCCTGTCACGCCTTTTATCCCCGAAGGGGTAGACAGAGGTGTATTCCTACACCCACTTTTCGCCAGATATACTTTAGTCCCACGTAATAAGGGGCGAGCCTATTGCCGTACCGGGCACATTTCCAGACTCCGTGCTGCTACTGAGAATTTCGTGACAGAAAAACCCAATAACACTGCCCGACCCAGGAATCGAACCCGGGACCTCCCGATCCCACGCGCACATTTATGCCGCGAGACCAACGAGGCTGTCGTATAGGGTTTGATGTCGAGTTTTCCGTCTCTACGCAAAGATGGTATTTGCATCGTGTTATCCCTTAGTCGCCTCTTACGACACCCACGGGAAGATAGGGGGTGGTGACACTTGTATTCTATGCCGTCAACCACACGGTAACCATAACATTTAACAATCATAAACTCATAAATAACGTCAAATACCCAATCCAAGTATTTCAACGACGACGAATGCAAATTATCCGAGATCCTAATCAATCCTCGGAGAATCTTAACACCGCCATTCAGAAAAGACGACATTTGTCAACGCCATCTATGTTTACATATACAAACCGACCGAGATAGAAAATAATAATTATGGACTAATCGACATTGCATTTATCATTTAAAATAAATATTAATGAAATGATTATATAACTATTATATGTAAATATAATAATTTTAAATACATGAGATTGACTGTTTAAATTAAGTGGACATTGTAATCAATTTTGACACAGAGACTTTTTGTTCATGAAAGTGCCGAATATTATACTCTATTATTTTTTAATAACAGAAAGATATCCGACACATAATTATTGTCTTTTTTGCAAGAAACATTTATTTTGCCAGAAAATTATTTGAAAATAGTGACATCTATCATCATAAAACACTTTGAAGGTACTTACCTATTTAGAGTAATTATACTTTTACTAACACTTATGATGATCATAGATGGCACCATATATGTATATAACCAGTTTTGGATAATCCCTGTTTTGTTTGGGACTGCGTACAAAGGAGAGGCCAAGCTGAACACCGAAAACCACTCAACCGATTGTGATGTAACATATACTATTTTATAGGTTTGAGTATCCTTTGTACATGAGTGTAAGTTTTATTGAAATTAATTTCGCGATTTTAGAGATCCTTAGCAACATAGGGAAAGACAGACAGACATAAATTCTAAAAAACATCAAGTATTGCTTTTTAGCATTTTCCTAGATTTTTTAGCTAATTTTCGTCAAAATATCTTTAATGTACAGACTTTTTCTCCTCTACAGTTTTATTATATTAATAGATGTAAAACATCAACTACCTCTTGTTATCATATCAAGTAGGCATGAGAATCTTCACAATTTTATAGAGGGTTCAAATCAACTAACCAAGTGACCCACATCAAATATTAAACATAATTAATTCACTCAAAAATACTATGAGCGTGGGATATGACGGACATGTACTAGGGTTATAAAGCAGGAAGCTCGTGTTATAGCCAAACCCCTTAGCTATATTTTAAACTTAGTTATGGGAAATTGCATATTTCCTGACAAATAAAAAAAACAGTAATAAACCAATCCAAAAAAATAGTAAAGAGGATATTGGTAACTACAGACCTATAGCCCTGGTGCCAATATTCTCAAAGATATTTGAAAAATATATTTATGGAGCTTTTATTATTTGATTGATTCTAATACAAGAGCAAAAGGGATTTAGACGTAATAAGTCTACAATTATGGCAATGTACGATTTCTTAAAAATCGTGATGCCTAATGTGAATAATCGTTTACCCATATGCGCAATATTCATGGATATGACACAAGCGTTTGACTATGTGGACCATGAAATACTGTTAACCAAGCTAGAGAGGAACTGCATAAGAAGTAACATTCTTAAACTGTTCGCATGATATCTAAAAAATCGCTCGCAGTATACAAAACTGGATGAAGTTGATGTAATCACTAAAAAGGAAGGTTTTTTCGTAACCCAACGTCACCAAACAATGTACGGTGTGCCACAGGGAAGTATCCTGGGGCCACTTCTATTCCTCTCGTATATTAACGACCTCCCAAAAGCCACATCTAATCCAATAACGCTCGTTGCAGATGATAGCACAGTTACAAGAAATGTAATAACACTGAAACTGATGAACAAGAAATAAAAAAACACGATTTAGACGATGTAATTAAATGGTTAGATGCAAATAATTTACGAATTAATATTAGCAAAACTACCCTCATGACATTTAGTCAACGTACGGCTCAAACTAATTTAAATATTTGTCATGGTAATCAATCAGTATGTGTGACTCAAACTACAAACTTCCCTGGGCTTATAATTGATAATAAACTTACATGGAAACCACATATTGATGCACTTTGCAAAAAAGTGAGTACAGGTCTCCCAAAGTGATAATGCGCATAGAAATCTTCGTCACTGTTCGGCAACGGTCGTATTCCCCGAGCGTCGGAAGACGATATGTATATATATTGTTTTTATTTATTTATTTAGGTACACAAAACAAAACATAATACATATTCAGGAAATACAACATTAAGGCTATATAAGTTTTGTCTTAAACTATGTCTCTAAATATTGTGCACACATCATGGCTATAAGTTATGACAGTACGATATTATGCTATTATGATACAGAGCATGTGATACAATTTATAATTAATTAATTATCTATCCTTTATATTATTGTTGATACATATATAATAGAAAAAAAAAAGGATGATAAACAAAATTATAACAAAATTTGAATTGAAAAACAGACAGCAGTAATATTAGTAAACAGTAGACGTTATGTTAAGACCTGATTTGATGACGACAGAATATGCCTGACATTATTTCTAAATTGAACAAAGTTACAATTAAATACGTCAAGTGAACTATGTTTTGGTAACAGGTCATTGTACGTACGACACATTCTGACCAACGGATTGTAAAAAGAAGTATTGTTGACATGAACATCCAAAATAAAGGTTTTTAATTGTGGTTGGCGCGATCTGAACCTAGTGTTTATGTTTATATAGGATGTAACGGGTTCTGGTAGTAAAAACGCAGTAGAGGTTTTAGATGCGTTTATTGCAGAGTATCGTCTCACTTCCCTTGCCACGAGTATGACCGACCAACAACACGACACTGGCCTGAACACTAAGGGCTGTAGTCTCCCACGCTGTTCCCTCCGGTAGTGTGTAGGCAGGCTGCTCGAAGGCTGTGCGTAGCGGTACAGGCCCTCGCTGACGTTGGCTCAGCTGGCAGACGCCGGCGGTGTGAGTACGATGAGTAGGGCAGGCCAGACTCTTCGCCAGAGGTGAAGCCGAAGGCGATGCAGGAAAGTGTAGCGGTCTAGGAGCGTAGCCGGAGTCTTAACGTGAACCTGGAACCCGTAGCTGGGACCAGGATACACGTAAATACGACGTAGGGTCAGTAGGTACGCTTAGTTATAGTAGAAGCGACGTTAGAGTAGCGGTGCCGGCCTCTCTGTCGGCCCCTTTATATACCGGGCCCTCCATCAGGCTGAGAGTCCGTTTATGACCATATTTGGTCAGGCTTTGCGAGTGCGGACGATGGCTTTCTCTGATTGGCCGAGCGTATGGGCGGTACTGTGACGCAACGCGGTAAGTACCGGACATACGTTACAATACCGCCCGCCTTAGGAGAGGATTTTACGTGGCTAACAAGGAAAATCCGACTAGCTGCGTTAGGTCTATGAGTCCGCTACTGTCCAAGCTAAGACGGCATATAGAGAGAAGGAAGGGAAAGTCTTCTACGGTTTGTAACAAATAGTTAGGCACCATAGTGTATAAGTTTTAGGTCCTTAATGTGCCAAAACCCAATAGAATTTCCAGACGCGTCCGACAACTCGTAAACGAGAGGCGACTTTTTATTAATCACTGTGCACTTCACGAATTTAGGGGCTAGTTTCTTACAGAAGGACTTATCCTTGTCGCTCTGATAAAAAGTCCGTTTCCACACAGTGTCTCCCACATTAAACTCAGCTGGTTTACGGCGTAAATTATACGTTTGGGAATTCCTAGCATGAGCTTGAATGAGGAGTGCCTGAACTTTGTCAAATATGCCTGATAAGTGACCTATGTTTTCTGCGTAATCGTCCCTAGGTATGTATACTATATCATCAGCGTCTGTGTCGACATAGTGTGAGCCGCATAGAACTAGTTCACGTCCATAGACTAAAAAACTAGGTGTATAGCCCGTGACTTCATTAACTGCAGTATTTAATGCAAACTGCACCTTAGGTACCTACGAAAGTGTCCCATAATCTCTGGTCATTTCCTACAAACGCCGCTAAGGTAGAACCAATGGTTTTATTATAGCGTTCGACCATATTGACATGTGGGGAATATTTAGGAGTATAATGAAGATTAGGGATTTTGTACTTGCGCAACATAGCTTTTAAAGTAGCACTGACAAACTGTTTACCATTGTCCAATATAATTGTAGATGGTATACCATGAACTAAAAATATTTTTTCTTCCAAAATATTAGTTATTATTTCAGCAGTTGCGCGCCTGATAAGAAAAAGTAGACAGTATTTACTAAAACAACAAGTTACTACGAAGATGTAGGCGTTTTGTTTTCTTGTGACGGGTAGTGGTCCCACCAAATCTACACTAATGGTTTGGAAGGGTCGTGAACACACTTTGGGTCGTCCCATGGTTCCCAATGGTGCATGGTTCTGATGTTTGTGCGCGATACAAGTGTCGCAAGAATTTATGAACTTAACTACGTCATCGCGCATTTTGGGCCAATAGTAACGCAGTGCTAAGCGCTTGTAAGTTTTAAATATACCGAAATGCCCCGAAGTGGGTTCGGCATGGTTCTCTAATATGGCATTATTTCGATCAGAAGAAGGTAGTACTTCTTTCCATTCGAACTCCTTACGTAGCACACACCTAGATTTAATCAAACGATATAATTTATTATTTTTAATAGAATAGTCTGGATAGTCATTAGGCGAAGATAAACAACCATTGTAGGTGGCTGAATACCATTGATCAGTGTTAACATTAGGGTCATTCAAGTTATTATTATTCGCGTTAATTATATTTACAGGTAGGGATCGCGATAACGCATCGGCTATAATATTATCCGCACCGCGCCGATGCTTTATTTCGAAGTTGAAGGCTGACAGACGAACCGACCACCGAGCTAATCTACCAGTCGGGTTGCTCAAGTTTAGGAACCATTTCAGTGCGGAATGGTCAGTATACACAACAAACTTTAACCCGTTATCTAAATAACAGCGCCAATATTCGAGGGCTGTTAGAACTGCTAATGTCTCCCGTTCTGGTATACTGTAGTTTTGTTCCTGTGCATTTAGTGACCTACTCATGTAAGCGATAGGTAGTTCCACGCCATCTATTTCTTGTGTAAGTAACCCACCGATGCCGCTCGCACTCGCATCTGTGTGAACTTGAAAAGGTTTCTCGTAATCGGGACACAATAATATTGGTGCGGAGCTTAACAATTGTTTTAGTTTACAAAACGAGTCATTAGCTTCCACCGACCACTGAAATGGTGCGGCTTTCTTACCGGTAGAGGTAAGTTTGTTCAGCGGAACGGCAATAGTACTAAAATTAGGTATAAATCGCCGATACCATGATGCAATGCCTAAGAACCTTTTGACTTCTTTTTTATTCTTAGGCGTAGCATATTGAAGAATGGCTTCCACCTTACATGGGTCTACTTGTACGAGGGTCAAACTGAAAGTTCTTAGAACTGGCCACTTATAAACAATATAATAAAAAAAATATTCTAAAATTTGAAAATAGAACTCTTTGCCAATATTACTGAGTATATATTTCATTCATTTGTCATTTGTTTTACGATTTGGCGGCAAATTGAAAATTGTCTGTGTCACGTCAACATGAATTTAACACGAGAAAATTTTCGTGCAATGATTTTTTATGACTTTCGATGTCATTTAAGTCAACAAGAAAGTTATGATAGACTACGATTGGCCTTTCACGATGAAGCCCCATCTCGTGCGACTGTTTACAACTGGTTTAATGAGTTTAAACGTGGTCGCACTAATCTCACTGATGATGTACGTGAGGGACGGCCTTCTACGGCGACGACTGAAAATAACATCTGTGTTGTGCGGCGTATGATAGAGACTGACAAAAGAGTGACCTATCAGCAGATTCGGACAAGCTTAGGCATCGGTATGAGTCAAGTACACAAAATCCTCCACGAACATTTAGCGGTCAGGAAGCTTTGCGCCCGGTGGATACCTCATAATTTGACTAAGGCTCAAAATCTCCATCGTGTGGATTGGTGCCGTAAAATGATTGAAAGATTTAACGGAGGTGACTCAAATGCTGTGTTCGATATACTAACAGGTGACGAAAGCTGGATTTACTGTTATGATCCTGAAACCAAAAGACAATCTGCTCAGTGGATGTTTCCTTTCGAGGAGTTGCCAACTAAAGTGAAGAGAGATCGAAGTGCGGGAAAAAAAATGGTGGCCTCGTTCTTTGGAAGGATAGGTCATTTCGCAACAATTGTGTTAGAGGATCAAAAAACAGTTTCTGCAGAATGGTACACTACCAATTGTTTGCCACTTGTCTTGGAAAAAGTTCGAGAGAAACGACCTCGCAGTAGGATCCTCCTTCACCACGACAACGCCTCGTCGCACACCGCCAAGCGAACGATCGACTATTTGGTGACATCAAACGTTGAATTACTGGGTCACCCGCCGTATAGCCCCGACCTCGCGCCTTGTGATTTTTATTTATTTCCAAAAATTAAAGAAAAACTTAAAGGAAAGCGGTTTATGAATGCTGAAGAAGCGGTGGCTGCGTATCGCGATGCCATTGAAGAGACCCCTAAGGACGAGTGGGCAAAGTGCTTTTCCCATTGGTTCCATCGCATGCAGCGGTGTATTGACGTCAATGGACAATATTTTGAAAAGATATAATAAAACTAATAACTGGCTAATGTAATCAGTTTTTGATTTTCTAAGAACTTTCAGTTTGACCCTCGTAATCCTTTAGAGTTTACTACGTAGCCCAAGTACTTCAATTCATCACGGAAGAATTTAGATTTTTCCAAGTTGATGGTAAGGTTGGCCGATTTTAATTTTTCGTATACTTTATTTAATAGTGACACATGAGCATTAAAGGATGGCGATATAAGCACGATATCATCTAAAAAAACGAATACAGAGTTTTCGAACTCAGGACTGTTCGTAAACAAGTGATCCACCAAACGCTGTTGTGTCGCAGGCGCATTCGTTAAACCAAACGGCATAGTCACAAATCTAAATGTTCCTCTAGTAGACATAGAACGCAGTCTTATCACGATCACATTCGCGAAGAGGCGTCTGCCAAAAGGACTTAGATAAGTCTATACTACTTAGATATCTAGCGTTCCTAAGGTTGTCTAAAATTTCGGATACGTAAGGTAGTTTGTACGCGTCTTTTTTAGTAATAGAATTAAGTTTCCGACTATCTAAACAAAACCTTAGTTTACCGTCTTTCTTAGGCGTTAGTAAAATCGGTGACGACCACGGACTTTCGCATTTTTCTACCACTCCCAATGCAAGCATTTCGTCTAATTCGTCAATAATTATTTTTAATTTCGCCGGCGGTAACCTATAATATCTTTGGCGTATCGGTGCAGAATCGCCAGTGTCTATTGCATGTTCTATTAAGTGAGTTCGTCCTAAACCGGTTTTTTCAGTAGAAATCGACTCGTATTGCTTTATAATTAACTTAGCCGTTCTCTGTTGTGACTCACTCAACTCACTAAAAGATTGCAATACGTTCGTGTTACTTAGCTTATTTTCACCTAACACACTACACGGCAATGTTTCAGACATGCATACGGATGCGATATGGTTAGGCAGTAATTTAAATAGTTTCCAGAAATCGATGCCTAAAATTAAATTACTTGTAACTTCTGGAATAATATAAGCTTTCAATAAGTGGGTTTGATTATTAAAAGTAGTGGGTAAGTTGATAAAACCGCGCGGCAACAATATATTTCCACCCGCGGACCGAATGGAATTAGTGTTGTGACACTGCTGTATTTCTAACCCGGTTTTAGTAATTACCTCCAGATGGGAGTTGTTACCTAGAATTGTAATGGCTGAACCGGAATCGAGCAATCCACAAATAGGTAAACTGTTAATCGTTACGTTAACATAGGGCCGTAGGTCATTTTTAGGTTATCCAGGATCGAGGCGACGGAATAACTAGAGAAATACACTTTTAGAGTGTTTAGCCAATTTCTCCAATCATCTTTGTCAAAATTGGTTGAATAGGTTGTAGAACCTAATTTAGATTTTGACACGCCCCGACCCTGACCAACTAGTTTTTTGGTTTCGTCGATTTACAGTTCGGGCAGTTAGGGAATGTCACATCCCTACAGCCGCACTTGAAGCAAATTGCGAAGCGATCGCGTTTGCATTCATTCAAACTGTGATCATTGATTCGGCAGCGCGGGCAGTACTTGGACGTGACTAGAGCGACAGAGCTAGGTTTAGACTTAAGTTTGCTAGGTTCGTTGTTCACAGTGTATTCGAACGTACCCTCTATAGTAGCAACGGGATAATTATTGAAGGAATTATTACGCGCTCGGTTATTAGGTTTGTGACTGTAAGCTAGGTCTGGTGCCAACGTGTCGTTATTATAATACGGTTCGCGGAATTGAGAGTTCAAACATTTCATCCGTTCGTAGTTTAAACATAACGTCTGCAGTGTTGCTATACTGTCTATTGAAGATATTGACGGAGCTAGCACTAGTGAGTAGCATGGACGTATGTTATGCAATAGGATGTCTAACTTTTCGCGTTCGGACAATCGCTTTGACGGAGACAGCCTAGCGAACAGCTGATTCATTATCGAGAGATAAATAATTATAGTTTCGGTAGCACCTTGAGTACGTCGGCGGATTTCATTTAATAACCGGTAGTCATAATCGTACGGTGTGAAATCGTCTATTAATTTAGTGGTGAGTTCTTCCCATGTAGTGAAATATTCTTTTAGGCCGCGGTACCAGTGAAGTGCGTTACCGGTGAAAATTTCGGAGGCATATGATAAAATTTTAGTGGAAGGTAGATTACGCGCGGTTTGGAATTCGGTTACGCGTTGTAGGAACGCTCGGACGCATCCCGTACCGTCGTATTTTAGCTTAGACAGTTCGCTAACTCTCAAATGCTCGCAATGCAATACTGGGGCTAACCCTGCCTGCGTCGAGGTAGACGGCGCAGGTTGGACCTCTGCCACAGCATCAGCTGAGCGAACAGCTGATTGCTCAATGGCGGACAGCTCCGCCGAGAGCTTGTCGAACCGGCTGCACAATTCGGTAATCCGTTTTGAAAACGCCGTAGGACGTTCCATCCTACGGAGTCTATGGTATAAGTGGTTGTGCAGTGCGGTAGACCTCTTAGCTAGGTTCGCGTCGTAAGAGGCAGATAACGAATTAAGTCGCTTGGCCAGCTCAGAGAAGGCCTCGCTAGCGCCCTCGAAGTCCACCGCTATGGCTAGACGCGACTCCAAAATGTCATCATTTGGAATGGCTTCCAGTAATTTAGGGAGCTGCTTCCGCAGACCTAGGACAGAGGTAGCCGGCTCCTCACCTCTAATCGCGACCTCGTAAGCTAACTCGTTCTTGTTTAGCAGGAAGTATTTTATGGGGTGTGAGCCCATAGTGTATGAATAACCGCGTAAGTATACACTACACACTACACTTAGTGCGCAAGCGTTCCGCCCTTACAAATGGCCTACTTTACGATTAGGCGTAAAAGTTCGACCGTTAGGACTAATTAGAAAAACGTTAGATTCAAATTTGCGAACTAGTACGTAGTAGGTAGTTACACTAAAAGGTAGGCAATTAGTACAACAATACGTACCGGTTCGCTGTAGCCGCACCTGCTCGCTTACAATGATGGAGACCTGCTAGATGAGAACTCGAGCACGGAAAGCGAGACAATAACCCACGTAGGCGCCACTGTAACGGGTTCTGGTAGTAAAAACGCAGTAGAGGTTTTAGATGCGTTTATTGCAGAGTATCGTCTCACTTCCCTTGCCACGAGTATGACCGACCAACAACACGACACTGGCCTGAACACTAAGGGCTGTAGTCTCCCACGCTGTTCCCTCCGGTAGTGTGTAGGCAGGCTGCTCGAAGGCTATGCGTAGCGGTACAGGCCCTCGCTGACGTTGGCTCAGCTGGCAGACGCCGGCGGTGTGAGTACGATGAGCAGGGCAGGCCAGACTCTTCGCCAGAGGTGAAGCCGAAGGCGATGCAGGTAAGTGTAGCGGTCTAGGAGCGTAGCCGGAGTCTTAACGTGAACCTGGAACCTTAAGGAAAGCAGCATTAGGAGAGCCACAACCAATAGAGTCAGGCAGGCGGCGTCAGCCGGCCTCAGCTAGCAGGTAAAGAGATGGGCAGTACGCTAACGCAGTAAATGTAGTGCTTACCCGTAGCTGGGACCAGGATACACGTAAATATGACGTAGGGTCAGTAGGTACGCCTAGTTATAGTAGAAGCGACGTTAGAGTAGCGGTGCCGGCCTCTCTGTCGGCCCCTTTATATACCGGGCCCTCCATCAGGCTGAGAGTCCGTTTATGACCATATTTGGTCAGGCTTTGCGAGTGCGGACGATGGCTTTCTCTGATTGGCCGAGCGTATGGGCGGTACTTACCGCGTTGCGTCACAAGGATAATAATTCTGGATAGTCTATTGTAGAATGAACAATCTTATGAAGGTACACCAGAGCCATGAAATTGCGGCGCGATTCAAGAGAGAGCAAGTTAAAGTATTTTAATCGTTCTTCGTAAGAGCATAGATTTAGGTTAAGTCGGTGTTTATTACATATTATTCTTGTCATCCTTCTCTGAATACCTTCGATCCTATCTACGTGTACAGTATAGAAAGGCGACCATATCGGAGAACCGTATTCTAAAATGGTGCGAATGAGAGTGCAAACTAGATAGAGCATACTACGCGGTCTCACAAAATCCTTTGTAATCCTTAATATAAATCCTAACAATTTGGAGCTTTTGGCTATAACATGGTCAAAGCGCGAGTGAAATGTGAGCTTTTCGTCGAAAAATATGCCTAAATCTTTAACACAGGTTTTTCGCTCAAGTATATGATCCTCGAGACGATAATCAAACAAAATTTTGTGAGTCTTACGAGTGAAAGATATTATATAACATTTTCCTGCATTAAGGATCATATGATTCTCCAAGCACCAGGTATTGATACACTCAAGGTCCTTCTGGAGCGCCGAAGCATCATTGATATTATTAACGATAGTGTAGACCTTTAAATCATCGGCATATAATAGGCAGGGGTTATTTAGCCTTTCAATCAAGTCGTTGATAAACAATACAAAAAACAAGGGGCCCAAATGCGATCCTTGTGGGACTCCTGATGAAGCTATAATAGGCGAAGATAGGTTACCTTTTAAAGAAACAAGTTGGCTCCTTCTGGCTAGGTACGACTCAATCCAACGAAGTAAACTGCCATGAATGCCTTAGGCCTCTAACTTAGCGCACAACATGCTATGATTGACTCTATCAAAAGCTTTTGAGAAGTCAGTGTAGATAGAATCTACTTGCTGCCTCTTACCAAAAGCGCGGCATAAGTAATTCTTATACACTAATAAGTTTGAAACAGTGGACCTGTTCTTAATGAACCCATGCTGTTTTACAGAGATAATTGGGATAAGGTTGTGATAGAGGCAGTCATAAACAAGGGACTCAAAGATTTTAGCCAAACACGACAGAATACTTATCGGCCTGTAATTCTCACAGCAAGATCTGTCACCTGCCTTGTAAATAGGAACTATGTGTGCCACTTTCCAAGCTGCAGGAAAGATGCCGGAACGCAAAGATTTACTTAATAAAATGGATAGAGGTGCATACAATTCCTTACCACATGTTTTAATGAACGAGGGCGGGATACCATCAGGTCCGGCACCCTTATTCGCATCCAACCGACGAATTTTCAGATATATATCATTTTCCTGAATTGCAATGGATCCAAATGTACAGCTTTGGCTACAAGATAAGGTCCTGACCTGACCCTGATTTCCTACAACCGAAGGCATATACGCAGAGCTGAAGTAGCTAGAAAACAGGTCACAAATACCTTTGCAATCAGAAGACCTCAAGTTACCATAGGTCATTGTAGCAGGAATGGCATTAGTGGCTTTCTTGGCATTCACATACCTCCAGAACCCCTTCAAGTTGTTTTCTAAGTTTGATTCGACCAACGAAACAAATGATCTATAATCATCTTTCATTAGCTTTTTGCACCTAGCGCGAAGGATACTATAAGTGTCGTAGTCACGTGGGTTACTGTATTTGCGATATAGTCTGTGGTATTTAAGTTTTTCCTTCAAGCATCGTTTTAGAGCCCTGGAAAACCAAGAGGGATAAATGTGTGAGTCATCTTTAGTCATAGGAGTGTGCCGGGCCACAATGTCATTTAAAACGTTGTAAAACATATTAACAGATGAGTCCACGTCCGAGCTACCCAAAACAGTACTCCAATCTACAGCGCTGAGCTCCTCTCTGATATTTTCGTAGTTGGATTTGTAAAAGTTTAGTTTCCATCGTCTACATGATGTTAGAGTCTTTAATGGACAGACAGGCGCATAATCTATTGTCAATGCAGGATGATGAATATCCAGGCGTACTAACGCTTCAGCTCCATATACGTTTGTACTATTAAGGGTGGACAGAACTAGATCTAGAAAGCGGTTGTTGTTATTAGGGATGTTATTTAGCTGATGTAAATTGCACAAGTCTAGAGTCTCTACCAATAGTATGGATTTCCGTTCTAGCGGCAAACTAGGTAACAGAGCTGTGGAGTGCGGGTCAATAGACCATGTGATTAAAGGGGTATTGAAATCACCTACCATAATTAACTCATATCTTTTACAATTTTCCAATATAACCTTTTGACAATTATTATAAAAAGTATTAATCAAATGGAGCGGGAGATCTGGTGGGAGGTAACAAACACACAAGGCTGTTCTCTTACCAGATTGCTCTTCGCAAGGTAGAAAGGACAGCCACAGGTCTTCCACTGTGGATTCCCATTTCAGCTGCCTAATTGTACTAAACTCCTTCTTAACAGCGATAAGCACGCCACCACCATCATCTTTCTTTATTAATGTGTCACATCTGTCCCGCCTAAATATATTATATCGACTATCGAATAGTTCCGAGTCCAAAACATTATGGTTAAGGTTGGTTTCAGTCAGGCATATTACGTCGTAACTGCTGTTAAGTACATTTAAATTGAATTCGTTAATTTTGGACCTTATGCGGTTAACATTTTGGTAGTAGATTAACATAATTAAATTCAAAGAAAGTTACAATATATTAAAGTTACAGTACTTATTGATAAAAAGAAAACACTAATTACCACAGAAAATAAAGTACTACCAATTAAGTTAATTTGTTTAACATTTCCAAATTTTTTATGTGAATGTGATCAGATCTTTCTCCTTTGCGCATATATACCCTATCGTATTTTACCCAGACAAATGTGTAATTAAGCTCCTTCGCTTTTATTCTGGCGGCAGCATGCAGCGCTTTACAGTTAGGCGAGTTGTGCTCGGAAATAAATATTTTTGAATTATTGGTAGTAAGCCCCAAGTGACCACTATTCAGCGGTTCATTTTTGTTAGAAATTCTAAAGCGACGACAAGCGGAAATCTCGATCTCTAAGTAAAGAGCTGGATAACGAGACTAGGATGTTGCGTGGGCGGTTTGAAGCTGGATTTATCTTAGCAACTCTTCTGCATGATAAAATATTGTAGTCGTCCACCTCCAAACCAACAGTCTTGCAGAGTGTCTTAAAGAGAAGGAGAACACTTTCATGTTTATTTTCAGGAACGGCCTGTAATTCTAGGTTCTGATTGCGTGATATTTTCTCTAATGTTGATATGCGGTGATTCAGAGAAGTAAGATCTTTTTGCAAAAGTTCATTCTTTTTTTCTAGTTCCTTTATAGTTTGAGTTTTAATACTTATTTCTTCCCTTAAATCTCGTTGATCTGCACAAATGTAGTCCGTAGTCCTTGTATGAGTGCCTAGCTCCAGTGATGTGATGCTGGTGGTCTAGGCTAATGAAAAGGCTTCGATAGTTGGTAGAAAGACTGTATTGCATAGGTCGCAAGTACAATATTATTATATATGGCCGTAGCGTGTGTGCGGTGTGATGTACGACGAGTGAGTGGAGTGCGGCGCGCAGGCGGGGTCGGCCGAAGAACCGGTCCTCACTAGCCGGCGGCGGCCCGCCGCGATGGAACGCAGTAACAGATTCCCCCGGTTGAAGTGTGGAGGACTTCAAAATGATGTCATCAGGACACTGGAAGAGGGCATATATTATTAAAGGCCCGAATTATGATGCCCTTTCTCGTGCGTATGTCGGCGACCCTACTATGTCCGTCAGATCCTGCATTGACGGCGATGACTCTGCCCAGCAGCCAAAGAAGAGGTGGCAGATTGGCGTCCTTCACCAAAACCATCGTGCCTGGCTTAAGATCTTGCCTTGACGTCTGCCATTTTGTCCGCTGCTGAAGTGTAGAAATGTATTCATTTGAATAACGTTGCCAAAAATGTTGGCGTAGCTTCTCGATGCGGTCAAAACGTTGTAGCCGCTGCATATTGCGGTCATCTATTTGAGGCCGGGGAAACGACGTGAGAGTCCGCCCAATAAGGAAATGAGAAGGAGAAAGATAAGATAAATCGGAAGGATCTGTGGAAAGGGGTGTTAAAGGCCTGGAATTTAAAACAGCCTCTATTTGGACTAGGCATGTTGAAAGCTCTTCATACGTTAAGTGAGTTAAGCTCATGACTCTACGTAATAGATATTTCGTTGATTTGACTGCTACCTCCCAGATGCCACCGAAATGCGGGGAGTAAGCTGGAATAAATTTAAATTCGATACCCTGGTTGGCAATGTCTGATTCGACTGAATGACGAGACTCTTGAAGGAAGCGTGAGAGCTCGTTGAAAGCGCCTACAAACGTGGTGCCGTTGTCGGAGTATACGCGCTGAGGTTTACCACGACGGCTTATGAACCGACTGAAGGCTGCAAGAAACGCCTCCTTTGTAAGGTCGGAGACCAGTTCGAGGTGAACAGCTTTGACTGCGAAACATACAAGCACGCAAATATATGATTTAAGTAGCCTACAACCTCTACCTTTGCGGTCGGCTATCAGCACTGGCCCGGCGTAGTCAAGACCTGTGTTTAAGAAGGGAAACTCTAAGTGCGTCCTGTCACCAGGCAGGTTACCCATTATGACCTGGACAGGTTCCGCTTTGAAGCGAGTACAACGTACACAGTTACGCACAGTTTGCTTAGCGAGGTTTCTCCCAGCTAAAGGCCAGTAAGTAAGCCTAATATGTGCTAGAAGTAATTGAGGCCCAGCATGACAAAGTGATTTGTGTTCTTTTTGAAATATTATTCTTGTTAAGTGGTGTTTGCTACACAGTAAGATTGGGTGTTTGACGCTAAAACTGTAATAAGAGTTTTTAAGATGCCCACCGACACGTATAAGATTTTCAGAATCTATAAATGGTGATAAACTAATAAGTCTATTTTTCTTATGTAAGGTCTGTTTGTTTTTAAGAATTGTGTATTCTTCAGGGAACATTTCCTGCTGAGAAATTTGTAATATTAGGTTCTGTGATGTTTGTAATTCTATGTATGTAAGGTATGATAGTATTTTTGTATTCTGTTTCTTGCAATTATGTATAAATCGGTGTATATAAGCGACGATTCTGATTAATTTTGTAAATGATGATGCATTGTGTATTAAATTTAAGATTATATTATTATTTTTATTCAAACTATTATCCACTTTTGTATGTAAAGATGTCTCGGGTAATAAATTAAGTTGTGTGTTAGGTACTATAGGAAATTGTATATCGACCTGGTGAAGGAATTCTGGACCTGACCACCAGAGAGCGGATGCGCTGATGGAATCAGCCTTCACCCCCCGAGTTGCGAGATCAGCGGGATTACTCTTGGAAGGTACATAACTCCATTTATGGCCAGTTGTAGTCTCCTGTATTTCAAATATTCTGTTTCGAACGAATTGTTCAAGTCGGGTTGGTTCTTGCATAGAGAGCCAGCCGAGAACTATCGTCGAGTCACACCAAAAGAAGCATTTATGAATTTGTAATGTAACTGATTCACGTACTTTCATGAAAAGTCGTGAACCAATCAAACAACCACATAGCTCTTTACGTGGAATGCTTAAGGGCTTTATAGGAGCAATCTTGCTTTTGGAAGCTAAAAGGCGAACGCAAACTGCACCGTCTACTGTCAGTGTTCTCACATAGACACAGGCGGCGTAACAACGTTCGGAAGCGTCCGTGAAGGTATGAAGCTCGACTACAGATGGATTGCTACAGGAAATCCAACGAGGAATACGAAGAGAGTTAAGACATGAAAGAGATTGTATAAATTTAAGAAATTGTGACTGTATACTTAAAGGTATATCTTCATCCCAATTACATTTAAGAATCCATAATTGCTGCAATAATAATTTGGCTTTAACTATACATGGCCCGACGAGACCAAGTGGATCAAAAACTTGACTGATTAAAGATAATATGTTACGTTTTGTAATTTTAATTTCTGTGTATTCTAAATTAACTGAAAATAATAAATGGTCTGATTTGCAGTCCCAATAAAGACCAAGCAAGGAGATTCGTCATTTAAATTCAATGTTTTGTTTGAATTCTTTGTGTCAGTGTTGGCGATAGCCTCTAAGATTTCTGGGCTATTTGATTGCCATTTGCGGAGTTGAAACTTAGCTGGTTTGAGAGTAGTAATGACACCTTGGCATAACTCTATGACTGACTGAATTGAATCCCCGCCGCCTAAATAATCGTCGACGTAAAAGTCTCGCTTGATGGACTCACTTACTTTAGGATCTGAACATTGGTCTGCAAGAGATACTAAGCATTTGGTAGCTAAGTACGGTGCTGATGCCGTACCGTATGTCACTGTATTCAAAGTATATGTCCGTAAAGGCTCTGAGGAATCAAACCTAAAGACAATTTGCTGCAACGAGCGCTGCGAAGGATGGATTAAAATAGCTCTGTACATTTCTTCAATGTCACCTGTTACAACAAATTGATGCTGTTACAACAAATTGTGCCTTAAGAGTATGGACAATAAATCCTCTTGAACAGTGGGACCTACCATCTGTATATCATTAAAGGATTTGCCTGAAGTGCTGGATGCCGATGCGTCGTAAACTACTCGAAGTTTTGTAGTTGTACTGGACTCTCGCACAACACCATGATGAGGCATGAAATAATTAATTTCAGAATGTTTTAATGATGAATTTTGTGTCATGTGATTAAGATCAATATATTCTTTGATAAATTGTAAATATCTGTTTTTAAATACAGGGTCACGATCAAATCTTCGCTCTAAAGATATAAATCGACGCTTGGCCATAGCATAAGAGTCACCGAAGCACTCAGGCGATTCACTCAATGGGATGGTGACGACAAATTGACCAAGCTGATTACGTTTTGTGGTCTCTTGAAACAACTTTTCGCAAGCTTGCTCTTCTGTAGAGAAACTATTCTTGCTGGACACAGATTCAAGCTCCCAAAAGCGAGTAAATTGCTCAGACTCCTTGTCCGTTAAGAAATTACATAAGGCAGGTTGATGAAGGCGAGACTGATATACACAGCCCGAAATAAGCCAACCTAACTTTGATGAATGTAATTTAGGTTTATGTTTACCTAAATTTATTGAATCGGAACCTATGACGTCCCAGAAGACCTCGGCACCAACAAGAATGTCAATTGCTGAGGGTATGTTGAATGTTGGGTCTGCTAGCTGAAGGCCTGGCGGGATAGATATAATGTTTTTATCTACATAAGAGCCAGGTAGCTTTTGCGTAATCATCGGTAAAATAAGACAATTTATGCTCGCCCGATAACTACCATAAAAAGATTGCACAGTAAGACTACAACTCTCGGAGGTACTAGAAATAAGACCGTTAATACCTGAGATGGTTGAGCTAGTGCTTCGTTTTACCACGCCAAGCTTATCACAGAGGCTTTCAGTGACAAAATTGGAAGAACTGCCGGTGTCCAGTAGAAGTCGGACTGTATGGAGCCTCCCATTGACGTCTGCCACCTTTGCCAAAGCTGTGGATAATAGTACGAATGCCTGATTAGTTTGTGGTTCTGTGTTGGTAGATAAAGCAATATTTTGGTCATTGATTGATGCTGTACCCTTGTGTAAAAGGGTATTATGTCTGAATTTGCAATATTTGCAATGTGAAAGTTTACAACGGTTTTCTGTATGACCAGGACGTAGACAATTCATACAAACATTACATTCTGAAGCTTTTTTGACTCTTGAGTCGACATCAAGATTTCTAAAAGATTGACAATTGAACAAAAAGTGACTTTGAGAACATATAGGACATGTTACCTTGTCAGTTTTAGTGTAAATAGGTTTTGTATTTGTAAGGTAATTTGTTTTTGTATTTGTATCGTAGTTTTGTTTAGTGTTTGTGTTGCAAATAGATTTTAAGTTTTTATTGTCATTTAAGGTTTCGAGTAAGTCTGCTCTGTTACATAAGAATTTTGTAAAATGTTTTAAATTTGGAAATGTATCTATAACGTTTTTATGTTCTTCCCACTCTCGGCTAGTGACAGAATCTAATTTCTTAGACATCATGTATATAATTAAAGTGTCCCAATGTTCTGTGGGCTGGCCCAGAGTGTCAAGTGCCCTTAAGTTTTTATTAACGGTGTCAACCATGCTACGTAAAGAACTGCAAGATTCTTTTTGAATAGAGTTAAAATTAAATAATGAATCTAAGTGATTATTTATAAGCAACCTTTCGTTATTGTAACGTTCTAATAACAACTGCCAAGCGATGGCATAGTTGTCAGATTTAAAATCGATACTTTTGATTACTAAAGACGCGCTGCCTTTCAAAGCAGCACGTAGATAATGAAATTTATTAATTGGTTGTATACTGTTATTGTTATGTATTAAGGCAATATACGTATCTCGGAATTCAAGCCAGTGCTGATAGTCCCCGTTGAAGTGAGGCAAGTCTATCTTGGGTAGCCTGACGAAATCGTGCTTGCAACCAGAGTCGTGTTGGATGGTATCATCTGCACCGTTGGCTGACGCTGGCGCAGAGGAGCACGAAGGCGCAAGCATTGCCTTTGCGCGGCCCAACTGCGCGTAGTACAGACCCTCAAACTGTTCACGCTCGATGTACTGGTCGCCCGCATTATCGGACAACATCTCCAATTCCATCTGTAACGTGTCGAATTCCTTATATAGTATCTCCATTTGCTCAAGCCGGCATTGAAGCTCGGATGATTGAAAAGCATCTAAGTCGGTACTTGGTAAAAATTTAAGAAAGGTTATAAAAGACGTAAGCTTTGCTTTATAACTGCCACGCTTCCTTACAAGATCCTTAAGTTTAGCATCAGACATATTAAGAAGTTTTAACTAAATGTGCAAAGTGCAAAAAAAGCGAAAGGTAGGTAGGTAGGTATTAATGGAAAAATCGGCAGCATAAAATAATGTTATAATGAATTTAAATAACTCAATGAGTTATTTACACAAAGCTAACGGTGATTCACAGCTGTTGCGAGAACAATAGACGGGTCATAAAACCGGTCGACACAATAGATCGTAGGTAAGCGACGAGGTGCGATAAAATCATTAAGCATAAAACTATTTGTTTTGCATAAATGAAGTAATAATGCGAATACTTGATGAACGTATTTTAATATTTTGGCAATATTTGTATGATTGCTATTATAAAGAAATGTAAGTAATAACGAAAATGATTTATAGCTGTAAAAATAGGCTATTATGAAGAGATCAACATGCCTGATCCGCAATAGCACTATTTTAAATTCCTGGAATAAAGGAGAAAACAAGGTAAAGAAAGGATATGGAACGGACTCACTCAGAAAATTTTTATTCCTCGGGTAGATTGTCCTCCAAGTGATCTCCAACGTGTTCGTTGCGCAAGCGGCCGGCGACAATCCGAAGTCCACAGGAAAAAATTTGCTTGAAGACACACAGCTTTAAGACGGCGATTCTTGCATGCGAAGGACCATCTGTATAAGTGCCTAGCTCCAGATGTGATGCTGATGGTCTAGGCTAATGAAAAGGCTTCGATAGTTGGTAGAAAGACTGTATTGCATAGGTCGCAAGTACAATATAGATATATGGCCGTGGCGTGTGTGCGGTGCGATGTACGACGAGTGAGTGGAGTGCGGCGCGCAGGCGGGGTCGGCCGAAGAACCGGTCCTCACTAGCCGGCGGCGGCCCGCCGCGATGGAACGCAGTAACAGTCCTTGTAAAGTCCACTTTTAAAGTAGCAACGGTGGCCGCCACCTCTGATTTCACATGTTTTATCACCTCTTCACGAATAATTGATCGGAAATTCTCCATCATTTGCTGCAGGGAATTATTTAGTTTTTGATCTAGCAAATTGCTGATATTTTCCATTGGAACCATATTATTCGAGTTGAATGAAGCACTACGTATATCCATATTATTAGGTGGTGTATGAAGGTCAAATGACACGTTCATGGACTCATCTTGCGGTAAGGCAGGCACTTGCGTACGCCGAGTTACATTGCTACATGATGCACACAACCAATTCAACTTATGTTTCACTGATAAGTTGTTATAATCTTCAATGCAGCATGCATCATTCACGCATTGGCAATGATATTTATAACAACATTCCTTGCATTGTAGAAACTCGGCTCCCAAGTTGCGTTTACAATTAAAGCATTTCATTATTAGAAACAATTCGAACTCGAACAGAAACAATTCACAAAAAGTGAAGAGGTTTACTGAGTCTCGAACTCGCGTCGCGTCGCCTTTGTTCCGTTAAGACTCCTTCGTTCAGGCAATAATACGCCACCGATACGTTGAATGTTAGAGCGAATTTGACATTCACTATCTTACGTATATCGGCACTCGGTAGTGATATGATTTAGCATGTAATGTTTTAGTTAATGTCACTTGATATTAATGATTATGTAGGTAAGTACACAAAATGTTCACTTTGTAACGTTTTCGAAAAGTTTTTAATACGCTATTTCACTGTGGCGCTTTATACGATTATTGGTTTTACAACGCAAAAAGATAGTTAGAAACAATGTGAATGTTTTTATGTATCACACACACGGTATTGATTACTTTTAACTCACTTAACTATTAAACTTAGCAGAGCAAACAAAATACGTCTGGTACTCTCAATGTCAGTTGACAGAACGCATATATAAAGTTGTTAAGTGCATAATTTAGTAAAATTATGTTTTTTGTGCTAAAAAAAATAAATATTGATTTATCAGTAAAGAAATTTGATTCGATAGTTCCATGCTCTTGTTCATTGACACTTTCTTCACTGCTATCACCTGTGTAAATAATCATTTCATCAGAAAAACTATCGATTCTTGGGTCAAATTTTCTATATTCATCTTCGCATTTAACAGCATGACAAACTTTTTTCCATTCTTCTGGTCCTATATTATTGATTTTTTCTAATATAGCATCTTTAACTGACGTGACAGTCATTGCAATATTTTTTTTGGCTACGTGTTGCTTTATTTGGGACCAAATATTTTCAATGGGGTTAAAATCGGGATGATATGGTGGCAATCGTATAATTTGATGCCCACGTTCCTCCATTATACAGTCAATGACAAATTCTGTGTATTTCTCTTTATGTCTTTTTATAATTTCATACAAATCGGGTTTCAGTTTCTTTAGGTCATGCGGAATGTTGTTGTTGTAACCAAGCTATCATTTGTGGTTTAGGTGTGTTTGAGTTTGGTGGTTTCACAGACAGCTTATTATGATATGGGGCGTTGTCAATTACCAACACACTTACACTAGGACACAAGTTAGGAATCAATTGATTGCGTAGCCAAGCTTGATAACGTTCCGCGTTTATTTTTTTATGATAATCACCTTCTGAGTCGACACATTTATGTAACATTAGAGCCCCTGGTACGAAGCCTTTTTCATTGCCTGCGTGTACAATAATTATTCTCTCTCCTTTGGAAATGGGTTGTTTGATACCCTCTTTTGCTGCTCTCTTGCCAAGTTTTACCCTTAGTATGTAATGTATGCACGTATGACTCGTCCATAAATACTATATTTCTACCAGAATTCCTCAGCTGTTGTATTTCTCTGAGATATTTGATCCTTTCTAAACGTATATCATGCTTTTCCATAAGTAACCGTCTGTTATTATCAGTTTTCAGAAACCTAAACCACATTTCTGTCAAGATCAGCCTTAAAGTCTCTGCACAGCCTTTGAAATTAATAGCTTCGATCAACATTTTTCTCAAATTATTTACCGTTGGGAGTTCTTTGAGCGTCAAGTGAAAATTGTATATCATATTACGAATAACGAATATAAGTAGTCGAAATCATCAAGTCCCAGCCGGAATCTACTTTTAGGTTTTCCTTTTTTCGGTGTGGAACATTTCATTGATTGATTCTGTTTTTTTTTTTCGTTTAAAATATTAGTCAAAGTTCGTCGTGAAATTCCTGTAGCTTTTGCAACACGGTACTGTTTTTTTTTTTAAATAACCATCATGGTCTTTTTGAAAACATTGGCTTCATTTAAGAAATAAAGGTACACATTAAATACCATTTGCCGTGCTTGTGACTTAAGTGGCTTTCCACGTTTAAATTTATCCATTCTGGAAGAATACGTCTGAAAGAAAATGGTATGGGCAGAGTTAGACATATTTTTATTTATTTGTTGTATTATTGCATTATGTACTAATATACTTTATGATATTATTTATTCCTATATATATTTGTTTATTGTGTGTATCTTTTTAAAAAAAATTTTTTAGTACTTAATAATATGTATTTAAAGTAGGTATTTTTATTTTTTTAATATTAACAAGCCGTGAAAAATGTTAGTATATTTACCTATTTTACAAAATAAACTATTTAAATTTGAATAACATAATTAAATTCACCTTTGAAAACAAAACCAAGAAGGGTGTGTAATAGCAGCTCTATATAATTCCACACAGAGTCACCACCATTATATAAAGACGACTGACGGACCTTTGACGGACCGGCGACTGCCGCCGACCGCCCGAATTGTTTTCGATTGTGTACACATAATATTCACTCCTATTTCTTTCGAACAAGGTGCAAAATGCGAGTGCATTGTTTAGGGCTCTTACAATTCAATGATTCGGGTGTTTCCGGGAATACGACAATTAACGAAGATCTGCATGCGCATTATTAATTTGGGAGTACTGTAAGTCTGTTTACGCAGTACATAAGCTGGCTCAACTATCAAATGTAAGTTCTGTTGTTACAATGCATACCATGGCCTGGTCGTTTCAATATTAAGGTACGGTATAATTTTCTGGGGAAATTCAACAAATAAAGATATTATCTTTAAGATGCAGAAGAGATGTATTAGAGCTATGTGGCCTTAAAAACGACGGATAGCTGTCGACCATATTTTATAGAACATAAACTGTTAACTCTACCCTGCTTATATATATTTGAAGTAGCTGTATTTGTCAAATGTAATTCAACTTTATTTATGTTAACATCAGATTTTTACAACAGACAACAAAGAGATGTGTATCGACGTTGCATACCTAAATCTAAAACTGCTCTGATGCATAAAAGCATATTTCATATGGCATCACTTATTTACAACAAACTGCCAAAAATCAAAGAATATGAGTCTTATTTGTTCAAGAAAAAAATAAATGAATATTTAATAAATAAATGCTATTATATGGTAACAGATTATGTAAATGACAAATTATACTGTGACATTTAAATTAATTAATATTATTTTTAATATTATACAATTTAAATTGAATTTTCAATTTATTCTTTTGCTTTAGTTATAATAGCTGGTCATCTATTAATTATTCAACCATTAATTGCTATTTTTTTTCTTCAATTGACTATTTTAACTGTATGACATTTTATTTAATTATTCCGCATTTTGATTTAATAATTACTTATTTTTCGACTTGACATAATTAATTTATTATACTTTTATCAATGTTTGCATGCCACTATTCTTGTCCAAATACTTGTACCTTTAATGTCATTATTTGTAACAACATTTGTCACAGTATTTCGGCAAATAAAAAAAAATATTTATGAAGATAAACCTCATCATGTAAAAAAGGACGTTCCAGTATAAATTCTGGTGAATTCTGACTCCGTGTCATTGGGCGATGCTGGACACCGCCGATCTACCCGAACATCTCCTTATCAGCCCGCAGTAAAGATGTATACAAAACATCCACACGATAAATACCCACTGATGGACATAGACTTCCCCCAAGGCTCCACATAAACCTATCTTAAACTACCCGCACATATTCCATGTTTTCCACAGATAAAACAGAAGGGGTTTTGCCAGTGTATCGATTTTCACAACACAGGTGTTATAATTTTCCATCACTGGTGAAACTTAAATTTAATATCTGATGTAGCAAAAACTAATAATTATAACCCGTGAAAATATTTGTATTTTCATCTACATGTATTACTTTTACCTGGAACAGATAAGAAAATTTAAGCCGGAAATAATTTTGGCCACTTGCAAATTATCATGAAAACTACATCGCTTCCCGTAATAATTCAATCATTATCATCAGAATGACTTACAGAGACCATTACAAATTCTAATGCTTTCAACTTTTTGAACAAACGCGCGAACGGCCGGTGAAATTCTACATTCAGAACAAATTTGGGAATAGATATTTCAACAAAGATTAAAAGTTAGCTTGGGAGATCTCTACTTAAAACCGGGACGCTAATAAAACGTAGAATCAAATCTATTACTCCTTAACTGGATAAAGTTATAGAAAGATCTGAAGTGAGTACGCAATGCATATTGAAATAGGGTACAAGATGTTGCGTTGTTCTGTGTTTTGAAAAGAACTCGTTGAGTGCGCTAAGACTTTTGACGGACGTTCGCCTTATTAAAGTTGGTCGGCAGCACAAGACACCTCCTTAAAGAGGTCGTAAGCTTTCCCACTTTGTTCTTTGTCCAGTTAATATTCTTAAATGTAACATGAGAATAGTTAGACTAGTACTAGGTAGTTATTTTTGCTAAAGAAATAAACTGCTAAATACGTATAAAATATAAGAAGTCTAAGTAACTTGATTCAAACGATCAATGAACAAAAATTAAGTAGAATGGTCTCCCAGAGCCTGTAACGTTATAATAGCGATGATATTTATATCACTCAACGAGTGAGATGCATTGTTATTTGATATAACTTCTACCATCTGTCCTTAGAGCTACGATAAACCTACATTTAGTTAGGGGTAAAGGTAGTATTATTGAAAATTGAGTAAAGTATTGTTATTGGCAAAGAAAGCGGATGATTTGTAAAATCTCATTACAATGATATCAGCAGCAACTGTTTATCACTAATTTCTTGAGTCTTCAACTCGTCAATAAAACAGAAACCTTCTGGAACAGAATACTATATTGTCAAATACATGACCAGTATGATCAAACACAAATCCATATACTAAAAATATCCTATGCAGCAAACCATGTTGAAACTGCAACCTGAGTTTTAGATGAAATCCAACCAAACCTCTGTCAAAAATCCTGGTGAAATAGATAAGCTAAATCGGACAAGCGTTCGAACGTGCGTACGAATCACTTCAATCCATGTTCTAATGTTCTAGGCATCACTTTTACAAAGTCCATGTAAAAACGAATCAAACGACCCTAAACTCGATGAGATTGGGTTGTTGTATCACAAAGATCTCATAGTTACCTTGCAGCTCTATCATCAGACCATGGAAATCATCCAGCATCAAAGTCTATGTAAAGACGACTCAAACGAGCCCAAACTCGACGGCATTGAGTTGTTATCGTCAAATCGCTTCAAGTTTGCTTATAAAATTTGAAGAGTTCCTTTGATTTTCCAGGATTCATGATCAGATCCTGACTTCCTGATAATGGGACCAACTGGAGGGTATACTCTTTTAATCTGAAATGTGAAATCTGAATCTGAAATGTGATATTATTATTTTTTTATTATAATGTATAACTTCTTATTTAAATACGCAGACAGTACTGTGTTGCTAGGGAGTTTGTTGCGCTGCTTCTTCTTCCTAGCGAAAACACATAGGAAGCAGTGAAGGGTTGGGCTTTTTGGGGGACTATCTATTGTAAAATTTAACGTTCAGAAAGAGCTGTTTACCAGCCAATTTTGAATAAAAGATTTTGATTTTGATTTAATCAAAACAAGAATTTTTGAAATCGGTCCAGGCGTCTTAGAGAAATCGGGGAACATACATAAAAAAAAAGATTCCGACGAATTGTAAATCTCCTCCTTTTTTGAAGTCGGTTAAAAATCGTAGTAGTTGTTATTGCATTCGATAAAAGAGTGTTAAACTAGAATTTTGAGATTGACTAGAGGTTCATCACATTCATAGTTTTATTACAAGAAGTACTTTTATATGCGCACAAAACATTAGGTGTGTACCCACTTTTATTAGGATAGTTAGAGGATTTCGTAGTTTTGCGTAGAAAGAAATGAGTTAATCATTTGGTAAGGGTAGAAATCCGACAGAAAAAGCCAGAAGTCGTAAAAGATCCAAAAACATAAAAAGCATTCACAATGTGCACGAGCAAAACAAATAGGTAACAAACAAAATAAACTGAATATGACATTATTGACATTTACTTAAGAGTCAAAAAAGTGTTGCCATTTTACAGTTTTAAATGATATTGATTAATCGATATGGATTTCGGACATAGGTTACCTATAAGTATATTTGGTTCAAAATCGAACTTATTTGTAGTTAATTGCATATACCTTAAAAATACACACATTTCAAATATTTAAGGACCAAGTAGATATTTGCTATTAACTCAAATCATTTTGAGTAGAGAAAACGTAAAATCGATAAATAAGAAGTGATAATCGATTTAACAAGGCAATTTCTGATCTATTACGTGTTGGCTATTTAGATGTTAACACATCTTTTTAAACCTATTTATTGAATAATTTTCTCGGCACACCTTTAGTAATGCCTATAAATTAAGTTATAAATAAAAAGGCTTATTCAACAACTAATTGAAACTTTATTGTGCTGTTCATGAGTTCCAAACTGGGCCAGAAATGGGCATTGTTCTTTATATATGTACCTATGTACAACTAAGTTTTAAATAACGTCACAAGAAGTAATTATTCAAAATATAATTGATTGAATCTGGTGTTACTTGGCAGAACTCCATTGTAACCTAATGGAAGGAAAGAGGAACCCACCACGCACCCTCGGATTGACCACCCCAACTACTGCAATAGAAAAAGTTTGAAAATACCGAACTCCTCTAAAAGGATAAGGGATGGCCAACGACTGAGCTCAGTCGTTGCCCATCGCTCCTGAGGATGCCTCGTGCAGAGGCGAAACACGTGTCGAAGAATAGTCGGCGCATACAGCGGGATACTGCAAGTCAGGTAGGTATCTTCCTGGAACCCTTCTCTATAACTAATTAAAGTTTTGAATAATTAATATTCAAAACTTTAATTAGTGATCTATTTCAGTAAACCACTTACCATGATAAGTTTTAGCCCTCCATAATCAAACTAAATTCAGCAGTTAAACGAACTATTTGAATAAATTAGCCATCATTTCATATGTACATAATATTATGACTAATTGACCTTGAAAAGCGAAATAGTTACAAGAAGTATTCGAATACTGGTAAGTTGTCACTCATAAGTTTGTGTGTCTATAAGAAACGAGGGAACTGAACGGCGAGTGGGGTAACTATTCAGCTACGTTTATTTGCGCCAAGATATAATAATATACTACCACAAACACACTACACCATCTGGTCCCAAACTCAGCAGAGCTTGAACTATGAGTCCTAGACAATGGATAAATACATACTATACATAGAAACACCCAAACCGAGACAATCCTTCATGTTCATGCACGCAAATTTTTGACTTGAGCGGGCATCGAACCCTTCCACTCTGCAATCCAGGCGTCAATACATTTTTTTCGTGGTAGTATTTGACTAACTCTAGCGTTAGATTACATATGCCCCTCGAATACTGCCGACATGGCGTAAATTTACTTGTCCTGGTATAAGAACCGGGACCTTTGAATGTATTCCATGACGCGGTAGATAAGTTTTGATAAAGATGCCTCAACAAACCGTCACATTATACTGGTAGCCTCTGCTTGCATTGCTTGACTTTACGGAGCTCAATGAGCGCTACATACAGCCAGTATAATAGCATCCTTACATCCATTCAAGTAGCTTCACGATTCACAAATCACTGCTTCTGATAGTCGAAGCTGGTCAGAAGGAAAACTACAAGAAAATCTTATTCATCATAGCGTTGTTTCAACGCTTACATAAGCATTGTTTAATAGTATTGGCGTAAGTTTTACTCCCTAGCACATCTTCACTGCTAACGCAACCTTATAACCTAAGTTCTTACATAAACTAGAAGCTCCGTCTCTTGAGTATTATTGCGTATAATAAAATAAAACGTACGTACCTAGGTCTGGGAAGTGTGTGTAATAACCAAGCGTTTCGCGTAATAACTGCCACGGCCGCTTATATTATGCTAATAACATACATGACATGTGACTTCAAAGCTGTATAAAGAGGCTTCATTTACACGGTACGATTTATTCTTAATATTATGTAGATTGTTATTTTGCCATATTTCTAGTTTATTTTTTACTTAAGCTCTTAATATTTATATCTATATTATTATTGATGAGTAGCAGTCTGTTTATTATTGATGAGTAGCAGTCTGTCAGTCTCTCCACTCAGCTATCGCTGAGTGGAGAGACTGACAGACTGCTACGCAGATGGTCTCGGGTTCGAATCTACGGCACGTACCAATGAGTTAATTGTTGCTTGCTAAACGGTGGAGACGTCCGTGTGGTGACGGTTAAAGAATACGGAATGGCACCACCCCATATCATCCCATGGGTGTCGTAAGAGCCAACAGAGGGATCATATTGTGCAGAGAACAGCTCTGTAAGAGAAGGAAACTTGATACAAACCCTATACCAACCCGTTTGGTCAGCGTAGTATAGTAGGCCAATTCCTCCTTTCAAACAGCGCGAACGAGAGAGCCCGATGGACTCTACGTCCAGCAGTGGCCATTTCTAAGCTGAGATGCAAACGGCGAAGGATAACATCCTAAGGAATGTATATGTATGTTTTATTATATTATAATGGAAGTCTGTATGTCTAAGTTTTCCATAATTTTTTGTATGAGAGGTGAAGTCTGCCAAGTTCAGCTTAGTGGACTATGCCATAATTTTCCCATAGTATGAAGAGGTCCATGGCCAGGTTCTGTGGGAGTATATGTCCCACGTAGGAAAGCCTTAAAAAATAGCCTTTGTTAGTTAAGATACGATGTAAGCTAATTATTAACTTTGGTGGTACTACCAGCTAGCATCTTAGGAGTAGGTATTATTGAGAGAAAAATCGTTATTCGGTGTTTAGCGTAAGCAGTAATTCAGCGATTGACAAAGTGTTGTGTGGTAATAGAACCCACAACAATAGGCGAATTGCATAACGGCATAGCGACCGCTTATACCACTACGTCAGCTATGCAGTAATTTTAATAGCAAGTATGCAATATATCATTGATTCTTAAAAAAATACACCTTGTTTTTCATCTCAATGCAGTGCGCTCTGTAACCAAACTATACACGCACATAAAAAGCCTTTAGAAATAATAATTTTTGTGATACATGTTGCTACAAAGTTGAGCACATTAATCTAACTTCGGCGATCGACACGACCTTTGACTTAGATCAGCCTACATAACTTTTTAGTGTTTAACCCAAGTGTCAGATTGTATGGTCGAACTTTAAGGAGGACGATTTTATCGTTGTAAGACATTTTTTATATTATGTACTTGAACACACACACGATTTGTTTTCGTAGTAATTAGTGACTTCTTTTGATGCTCGTGTTGTGTGAATGCGTGTGTATTGAGCTTTTTCTTTTTCAGCTTCACTCATGTTGTAGCGCATATAGCGTGTCTCAAAGTTAAACAATGTTGGCAGCGGTCACCACTGGGATGTGTAAAAGGATTTTGTGTCAAATAAATCAGATCGCTACTATATCATTGGATCATTATAAAACGGTCGGTTTTTGTCGGTCATTTTTAGGACATTTCCTATGGCATTAAGTAAGCATCATTATCAATGCGTAAAAGCTACATCATTAAATTCAATTTATAAAGTGGCCTATTTAATACACTATTGTTATTTTGAACACCGCATTTCAAAACATGTTGTTATATATTTGTCACAATAAATGTGAGAAAAATTTAATCTATTTCACACTACCAATGAAACAGGACATTGCTAAATTCTTGTAGACAAAGTTACAGAATATGAGAAATCTACTTTACACTAGTCTAAACCATGGAATTTCGCTATCCCTTCGGGTTGCGGAGGTCAGACAGACAGTCGCTCCGTGGAAAAGCTAATTTTCAGCCAAATCCAGTTAGACTAGTAAGCGGAGCCCAGATTGAAACTGGGATAACGCTAAGAGAAAGAAGAAGATCGCCTTTTGGAAAGCACATCCTCGTAGCTTCGCGAATTGTTTTGTGACAAAAGATAAGCTTGCAAAATTGAACAGTGTAAAACTTGTGTGAATCCGTGTTTGGTGCCCGAGGAGTAGGACTTCGCCGAACTGGACCCTGCGGTTGCTATAAGATACTTCATTCATCTATTTTGGCCAATATATTTGTATGATGTGTCTAATTTAGCTCAAGAACATCACCAGGAGATCTAAGGTAAATTTTTCATGTACCTACCTTTTACTTGAACTCGCTGTGCAGTCACAGTAATACTGTTTAGATCCTTTGCCTTGGGCTAAGACTGGATGAATTAATCGCTTTCACTGTTTTCTGCAAACTACCCAATTTTAGCCCAAACTCTAAACATATTTTTTGGTAGCAGAGCGTGGTTTAAATTTAGCCGCTGTTGATTGTATTTAAACTCAGATTGGTATTGTATAAGCTTGTATCTAAGCTATATATCTCATTTTTTAACAGTGTTGTGGTGTTCTCAGGTCAGTATTGTCTAAAATACATAATATTTATTTGTATAAGTTGACCTAGATAATTTGAAACACATGTCATACATAACCTCAATCAGTAATTGTTTGACTTGTATTGTTGAAATCTAGCAATAATTTGTTGTTGTTAGTATTAATAAGCCAGCTTTGATTGGATACATATCAGTTATATGTATCAATTGATTTAGTTAATTGCATATATTGATATATTGAGTTTGAAACATTATAACAACCAAACTTGACCTTACATTGCTAAACCTTTGTTGTTATAATATATTGATAATATTGTTAGGTAACACATACTACTACTATTGTATATCTCAAATAACAAAGCCAGTCTGTCTGTTGCAAGTAATTAGTTAATTAATTTGAATATTCAACTTATTAATTTGTTGTGAGTTATTGTTTTGTGTAAAATAATATAATTGAATTTGTTGGGCAGTAAATACCTGTCACTTGCTTGTACCAGCAGTAAACAGGCTAATACTTTGTTGGTTTCAAAGAATTAACACTTTCACGGACAGTTAACGAGACACACTTGAAGTTTTATTGTTATCACGCCTATATGCGTTTACTGTCCCTGAAAGTGTTAACAAATTTTAAGTTTTTTGTTAAGTTTTAATTGATAATATTATTTAACGCTTGTTCAAGCTCTTTTGAAACTTAATTATGTCAGCTATCAAGGACTTGCGTGCGGCTGCTGGTGCTATTGCATCAGATTTGCGCTGGTTTGCCTCAGCCAGTGCCTTGGTGAACCGGCCTGATTGCCAGCAGGCCTTACTACAAAGGTATGAGCGGATCGATGATCGCCTGGCAAGTGTGTAACAGCAATTCCGCACTTTCAGCGCTTGCTGTCTCGAAGTGTCAGTTAATGAATTCACCGCTGACCAGCGAATTAGAGTCAGCGAAGATTATGCCCAGGTCTTAGACCTGTATGATGCTGTCTCCAACTGTGCAAGACATTTGATTGCCGAGAGGGACGGGCAACCCGGCTTGAAGCAGGATCTTCCTAGGACAGCACCAGGACTGGTGAGTAGGCTTCCTACTTTAGACCTCCCGCGTTTTGATGGCTGCCTAGGAAGCTACCTGGGCTTCGTTAATTTGTTTGACAGCCTGGTCGATGACAGGGTTGACCTTCGGCCGGCACAAAAATTGGCATATTTAATGTCGGTTCTGGATGGAGAGGCCAAGGGCCTCATCCAGCATCTGCCCGTGTCTGACGAGGCGTACCAGACGGCTCGGGACTTAATTACCCGTAGGTACCATAACAAGCGTGGCCTCGCCGACACGCATATTGAACAGATTTTGGATTTGCCCACGCTCACCCGGGTCTTTGGGTTGCGCACCCAATTTTTGAACCCGCTTTTGGTGGCAATCAACGCACTTAAGTGCTTGGACCTGCCCGTGGACCAATGGTCCTACCTATTGGTGCACATTGTGCTCAAGAAGCTGCCTGCCGACCTGAGGTCGCGTTTTGAACAGCGCATTGGTGGGGATAGCGCGACCCATCTGCCCCCCTTTGCTGACCTGGAGAGGTTCCTCTAGGATGAGTGCCGGGTCTCGGACAACTCCGGTGACACGCCGGCTAAGTCGCAGCCGCCCAAGGTCAAGGAACAGGCTCGCGTTCACACCCGAGCCAATGTTGACCGGCGCCCTCCTCGCTTTGCAGTCACGCAGAGCCCAGCGGAGTGCTCTTACTGCAAGGTCACGGGGCACAGAACGGCCAGTTGTAGGGCATTCTTGGACCTGCATGTCGCCTCTCGTAGGTGCATCGCGAATGCCCGCCGCCTTTGCTTCTCTTGCTTGGGGTCCCACTACCAGCGAGACTGCTCAAACTCTCGCCCCTGTCCTCACTGTGGAGGACAGCATTTGGACATTCTCTGCATGAATGCCAGAGAGGTAGGCCGCTTGTCCAATCAGCCGACGCCGCGCACGGGCGGGTGTTTTGAAGGTGGCAGCCGAGGCTCACCGGCGCGCAGCCGAGAGTCGCCTCGCTCAATTGATCGCCGCTCACCCCGCTTAGAGAACCGTAGCGTGCGCACGGCTCCTCTCTCTCGCGCACCAGAATGTGCGACTGCTCAACGTCACCAGCACCATGAATGTTGCCCCAGGTATTCCCCACCTTTGGCGGAGCGTCCCCGCCTTGACTCGCGCCCACCTCGTTTTGGGCGGGTGCGTCATTATGACCCTCCACAGATGGCGCGTGGATCAAGTCATCGCGCCTTTGAAGACTTCAAGCCGCACCCTCATTTTGACTTGCCTGGTCCTGGCCAACGGTCGCCGCCCAGGCAACAATAGGTCATTGACCCCTGCCCTATAACTCCAACCTCCCCCATTGAGACCGTTATCCTACCAACAGTTGCTGTTAGGGGCTGGGGACCCACGGGGACCTCTGTTGTTGTCCGTGCTATATTGGACACAAGTTCACAAGGATGCATTGTTTCCACTTATTTGGTAGGGCAGGTTAAATTAAATATGGGCTCTTTTCCCAATTGTATACGGGGAATAGGTGACATAGCCTCTAATGTTGAAGGGCAAGTTAAAGTTTTGTTTGCCCCTGTTGAATCTTCACACCCGAGGATTAAAACCTCGGCTATTGTGCTGAAGAATATTTTGGGTATGCATCCACAGAAACAGCTAAATATTCATAACAACAAGTAAATTTTCAGTATTTTATATGGTTTTATAATAAACATTAATGAATTGATAATAAAGCAAATCAATCAGTCAATCAATACTATTTTTACATGCATAGACTCACGCCTGTTTCCCGTCGGGGTAGGCAGAGACTACGGAACGCCATTTACAAAGATCCTGACAAACCTCTTTTGCTTCATTCACTCCCATCAAGTTTCTCATGCATGCTCTTCTTTTTAGGATGTCTCCAATCTGGTCAGAGTACGTCCGCCTTGCCCTTTGTCCTGTCTCATTCACACTTGCCTTACATATTTTCTTTGTCAGTCTTTCATTATCCATCCTCCCCATGTGCCCAAACCATCTTATAATGCCTTTCTCGAAGCTTCACTACATCTTCTTTTACCCCACAACACTCTCTTTCACTATTATTTACTCTGTCGTTCAAAAATACACCACACATACTTCTCAGTGCTCTCATTTGTACAGCATTTACTCTACTTTTAAGTTTTTTTTGCCATACCCAGCTTTCACTACCATACATAAAGGGTAGGCACTAATATCCCTCTATGCACAGCCAAACGCGCCTTTTTAGAAACGTTTTGGTTGTTCAGAAATGCCTTTAGAGCTCCGTTCACTCTATTATTATGACATTTTACTAATCACCCGGCATCCAATAGAATACCTACGGCTCATCTCTTTCCGACTTTGCACAAAGCTGGTAACTATAGTGGGTATCATACCCGTTGTTTCACTGACGTTGAAAAAGTATGTTTAAATACCCTCGGACAAGCTTTATGTTTGTTGACACCTCTATAGGATACAAAAGCCAAAAATTAAACAAAGTAAAGCATATTTGTAATTGTTTTTATTAAAACATTCACAATCATCGTTTACATTATATCACTATAAGTAATATCAGTCAGGTTCGCCTAATAATAAAACGTATTTTTTATTTTAACAACAAACAGGATTTAAAATTTATCAATTTCGTCATTTCGTGCAATTTATAAATAAATTTCATGTTGCATTCAATGTAAAAAGATATAATAAAAATCAATTGACTGATTCGAAAGCAAAAAATATTAATATTATATCATTTTTAATTGCTTGCAACATAACAATTGATTATTCTAGTATGTATATTTATAATACCATTATGTAACAACTACTTATTCTAGACAATAGTCACTTTGTAACTTACTCCATTTGAGGCTGCCTCGAGTAAAGTGGCTCGTAAGCTCGCAACCAGCAAATTTGCTTCTGTGCTTCGCAGCGAGCAAATTATCTTGTGTGCCTCGCAGCGAGCAAAGTGGCTTTATTCTGTGTTGCCAGTAATTTTAACGCTTTCATAACCCCAAAAACAATTTCAGTTGCAATAAATTTTAACATCATTGATGACAAACAAGCAAGATTTTTAACCTTTCTTTTTGTAACCTCATATCTTCTGTCATACATATACCTATGTTAACTTGTCGTACTTCATGACACGACAAATTACTGAACTCCACATTCCATATAAATGTTAATCCTATTTAACGATTTACTCATATCGCGTCGAAAGCAATTTGAGACTAATATTTACCGTTACAAAAATCCTAACAGAATATTCCTAGCAGTTTAAAACATAACTTCTTAGTTATATTATACATCTTATATAATTAATTTATATTTGTATTATCGTGAATAATAATAATATCTTATTTACATAATTTATATTGACTTACTGACCGTACAATATCATACTTAATTTTAACCAAAAGTTAAGTTACCTAAATTAATATTATATTCGGAATAAAGACAGTCGTATTTATTTACAAGCCTTATAATGCTTAAAGGAAAATAAAATTAATCTTTAGATAAAACTATCCATGAACTATATATACTATCCAGTCTCACCGCAGCCTGATAAAGTTGCTGTTAAATTAATTTATCAGATAATTCAAAAACATTATGTCCAAACTTTGAATTTATCTGCAAGATACAGCCTATCCAGAGGTGGCGAAACTGGAACTGTCTCATAAAATTGCAAGTTCAGCATGCGTTAAAGGTTAAAACA
This sequence comes from Euclidia mi, assembly GCA_944739405.2. Taxonomy (NCBI): domain Eukaryota; kingdom Metazoa; phylum Arthropoda; class Insecta; order Lepidoptera; family Erebidae; genus Euclidia; species Euclidia mi. The sequence continues at coordinate 72,817,836 of OX123193.2, read as the reverse complement.
TACAATACACAACTATATTACATAATATATAACGACAATATCAACGGGAAACATCGAGGTAGGTCAACCCTGACACAGAAAGTTTAAATTTAATCAATCACTCGAAACGGAGCGGCTAATATTCCACATCCTATCTAAAATATTAATTGTAAAAGTAAGCAGACAATTACTTTCATCTTTCGACTTTGGGAGGTCGACATTGTAGCTCCTAGTTTTGAAAATGTGCTATAGGATTGTATAATTGAATACTAATATGGAGCAGCCAGTGTGGATAACAATAAATTGTCATCAGTTCTTATGTTGTAATTTTTCTTACGCTTTTTTCATATAAATTTTAATTTTATTATCTCGGGTCTCGGGTTCGATCTCCAGTTACCCCGGGCACACACCTCTGACTTTTCGAAGTTATGTGTGTATTAAAAATGTTATTATCGCTCGCTTAACAATGTGCCCGGTAGATGGCAATAGGTTCCTCGCTTTAATCGCCCCCTATTACTTTGGGACCGAAACACAACTAGCGAAGTGGGGGTATGTATTACGCCTCTTTCTACTTCTTCGGGGATAAAAGGCGTAAGGTTATGATGTTATAAGCTGATCAGTTATCAGAAGGAATTTCTATAGAGATACCGTCTTTAGTTTGATATACAAGTGGCTTCTAAAATAAAGTTATACCGTTTAGTATACAGCTAGACAGATTGGACACTAATTCAACCTGAGTGGACGTTTCAGCACAATCAGATAGGCTACCTTTGTTCGAAGCTCTGCCTTCATCGCTCAAATGAGTTCGTGAGCAATCAATGTAGGAACTACATATTGTGAGGGACTTACTAAAGTAAAGTAATGTCTGATGACAAGACTAGAGACTCGTTAGACCCAACAACGTATTGTACCTATTACGATACTAGAGGACGCCAGCAACTACGCCTGCATTTTTTTTAAATTTACCCGTTTTGGCCGAACCCGTGGAAATTTCGGGAAATCCCTTCTTAGTGCACCCCTACGGTCCCCAAGAAACATACATGCCAAATTTCAGCTTCCTGCGCCCAATAGTTTCGGCTGTAGCGTGTCTGTCAGTCAGTCAGTAACGCAAGGATTTTATATATTAAGAAGATATTCAATGTTGTTGGTAAAAAAATATCAATTTTATTGCTAAACATGATAAACAGAAACTTCAATTATGTAATCTTTTAATGAATTATGATCTTTTTCGCAGTTAGATAAGCGGTCTTAACATTATTGATAGAAATTTACTTATCTGGACTTAAAGAGAAAATGAAATAAAACTATATTTTTTATTTTCTTATTTTTAGAAATAAGTTCAATGGTATTGTTTTTAAAATAATTGTAGTTACATCTTAAATTTCTAACAAAACCTATTAATATTATTATTACATCACAAAGTCGACCTTCCAAGCTGCCCTAGATTTATAGAAATGTAGGTAGGTTATATAGGGCTCTTTCTCAACATTAAATGCTAACAGAATTGAAAGGACTCTGATCTTACAAGTTCTATAAATAAATGTGTATCAATAAACTATGATGTTCAAATTATTGAACAGTCTTTGTATGGAATTGTTCGAAGGATTGTGTGGATGTAGGTTCATATGTATGTACTTAATAATTTAATTTAGAATATTTATATACAATTCATTACTGTGTCAATTATTATGCCTCATCGCTATTTTTTCAATTGGCCATAATTTTCGGTGAGATTTGTAACATGTTCCGGTGTCTATATTGAAATGCTATTAAAACATTGACAAAGTTAATCATAATATGTAATCTGCACCTTACTACAAATTGTGGAATCCAAACATAATTTTTTATTTTATCGTTACAATGATTTATATCCCGTAGTAACTAAAGCTAAAGGACGAGGGAATCGTACGTGGCAGGTCATATATGTACGTGACAAGTACGTATACGAACGCGTAATATGGTTTCGTGTCTCACACAGTCCCATACATTATAAACCAGGGGCACGTGAACGTCCTGCGTACGAACTCGGGACGTTTGAAGGTCATGGCATAGTGTACCGGTACCGTAGCAGCACAACTCGGCGCTGACTTGAATGTTGCGGAGTAAGCGCACTGACAACCTGCTTGGCTGTTTATTCTGTCGATGTGAAATATATCTTACGACATACTATTTAATGGTCAAATTTAAATGACAAGTTAATCGCTTAGTTGGAGCTATGCTGTTGCGGTGCTTGTAACTTAAGTGATATATCATAGGGTATCAGAAAGATTTTTGTCACAGTAAGGTTCAACTATATTCCAAAATTATCACACTGTACACATTTGCAGTACCTACTATCTTCAAAGTGGTGATATATGATGCTCTTTATAACCAAAAAGCCACAAATCACAATATCAGTTGCCTTTTACTAACACATTAGCGATCAAAACCAGTGAAATCATATCCGAAACTTATATCTACGGTGAATAAGAGTCGATAGATTTAATTACATACAGATTTGCACTTATCTCTTTTAGGTTCAACTTCTTGTCTTTCTGACAGTCATATTAATATATAGTTCGATCATAATGTCACAGTTATATACAACTTTCTCGAACTTTTCTCGCTGTGGTGACGACCTCCGGTCTTCTTGCGACCGCGATGTCTGCACTACGGGCTGTCACGCCGCGATTGACTACGCATATGCTTACTGATGACTGTTGGAGAAAAATAAACAGAAGAGTAAGTAATGGTTGGTAAAGCTTTAAAGGGTGATAAATAGTCGAAGCGGCAACTAATGCAGAAGCAAATCCCTATTACAATTTAAAGTAAATACCAAAATTTGTTAGTCCTTGTTTCACGTCTCAACAGAGCAATGTATGATTTTTGTATGTGGAGATAGCAACATAGGTGGCTTTTTACCGCAATAAAATATTTAACTCGCTCACAGAGTGCCGCGGGTGACGACTAATTAGTAAATTATAGCACAAGAATGTTCTGACCTTTTTCGCATTAATGGATTTAGAAGAAAACATGTCTCTTGTCCAAGTGTTCATACTTACAGCACTGGCAGGAATATTGGGTCGTTCACCGAAAACCCTGTGTGGATCTGTGTCCAGTCCAGGGGTCGGTAGCTTACTGTAGTCACTTATGGGCTTCTTGTCTGTAACAAAGTGAACAATGTAATTCCTGAAGTGTGCAATACCCACATTCTTTGTCGAAAAAAAAACATAGGGCGTCGAAAATAGCAAAGCCTAAAATTTACGAACCAAAGTAAGATGACAAAAAACAAACAAACAATTATTTACTTCATCGTCAATCTGTTGTTATAGCTGCGCATAATTTTTTTTTATGAATACTTAATTCTACTGGAAGTTGTCTCTGTTGACCATAGTTTGTAATTGCTGCCACTAAGAGCACCTTCGTGATAATACAAAACATAATAACTTAACCCTCCATTCTGGTTATGCGTGTGCATGTCACATTATGTACCATTATTTTAAACTTGCTTAAGATGCACTTAACATACATACATAACATAACATAACTTCACGCCTTTATCCCCGAAGGGGTAGGCAGAGGCGTATTACACACCCACACTTCGCCAGTTATGTTTCGGTCTCAATTTAATCAGTCCGTTACATACACCACAGGGCTATCGCCGCTATTATATTCTATTTCTACCAGACCCCGAGTTCAAACCTAGGAAGTGCACTTCTCACTTATCGAAGTTAAGTACGTAATAAATTCTTAATTATCGCTTGCTAGACGGCAAAGGAAACCACCGTAAGCACTTTTAACAACTTTACTTAACTGTTTACAAGGTCAAAAGTTATTTTACTTGAATGCTTTAACCACTCATGTGGTTACATTTGAAATTTGAACAAAATGGGTTTTTAGTTTAAAGCACTTCCATACCGATGAAGAAAAACATCTTACTAAACCTGTATGTCTAAGAGTTCTACATAATATTCTTGAAAGTTTTGTGCAGCCTGCTAACCCGCAGTTGGCCAGTGAGTTGGACAATTCAGGCAATAGTTCTCATAATATCAATATAGAAACGTTGGGATTTAAGTATATTTTCAATTCAATATGCCTTATAATTATATAATTATAATTATCATATTTCATTTGATAAGACGTACATAACATTTATCACATTATGACCCAAACTATTAAATCTCTACTGCGACTTCATGCACAACGTTTCGCAAAACACAAGTCCATTGATAAAAGTTTATTAAGCTGAACGCAACAAAATTGCAGGTACTGCAAGCTCTTTTAACAGTCTAAATCCCTTTCGTGGAAACATATTTTGCCACCAAAATGCTGTGTATAGATTAAAACACTCGCACCCTTTTCCCATTTCCAGGAAGTCGGATAACTTTTTGAAATTGTCTATCGTCACCTAAAAGCAATTTTTTCGTTAGAAACGTGCGGTGGTGATGGCCGTAGTTGATTTTGTGATCGTACAAACAATGTTATTGAGGTTAAATAGACAGCAAAATACAGACTCATAATTTAAAAGGCATAGGACTTACATTATTTGACGTGAAATATAACATAGCTAACAAAATGGCGCTAATCCCCGTGCCTTGGACATCATGTTACGCGGTCGGTCTCGTATGTCACAAAGATCTTCGACAGTCACTGAGGAGTCAGTATCCTTGACTTGAATGTACTGACACTGGTCTAAACCACTTTATCCCTGTAAGTTGCGGGGGTCAGAACATCCTAATGCTATGAGTAAATAAAGTAAATAAATCCACGCTCAAAGTAAAAGTAATTATAATTATTATAATCAGTCGGCCACACGCACCCAAATTTCGTCGAAATTATCTCTACACAGATTTTTGCTACCCTGCTTATTTCAGGCGTTAATATTACCTTCGTCACCGTTTTATTGTAATTGCCTTTATTAAAATCATAGAGGACTTTAATATAATTAGATAAAGGGCTCTGCTACCCTGTTATATAATACGGTACCGTTATCATTGTCAACCTTTTCTCAAACGAGTTTGAGTCGAGTTCAGTATCATCTACAAATTGCAATATTTATTACAGAGTATGATAGGAAAAATGGGTCATTCTCGTCTGAACTAAACATTTTATTCGAACTATAGACCTCTTACTAGAGAATTAATGTATATTTTGCATTCATTCTTATATCTTTCAGCATAGTTATTCGAAAACACATTTAAATGTGCAGTTTCAAATGCAGGAAATTTAAAGGGATAATCATCGTCCTCCTAGCGTTATCCCAGTTAGAACCCGAGGTACGCTTTCTAGTCTAACCGAATTTTACTGAATATTAGCTTTTCCACAGAGCGAATGCCTGTCTGACCTCCGCATCCCAAAGGGATAGCTGCTGCTGTATTCCATGGTTTAGATTACATAGTGTCAGTTTATTAATGGGTACTGACTCTTCTGAAGAACTTCGTAACAGCCCAGATCGACGGCTCCACATGCTCTTCAAGGTACAGATCAAGCGATAATTTACAAGTGGTGCGCGCCGTGGATTCGAACCTGATACCCTCTGCATGGCAGTCTGTTACCACTAAGCTGTCGTTGCCTCGCTGCTAATTATAAATGGTAATATTTTACAATATCTACTATGAATAATTTTGGCTGTAGGTAGGTAGAATGTAGTTCGCCAGTAAAGATTTTGTGAGGCAAGTATGATATGAATGCTCTCCACGCATACGACATCGCGGGAAATACCAATATATTACTAAAAACATATTTTTAATTAGCAGAGAAATTGTGTGACATACCATAGTGACAAGGTATGATATCGGGATCTGTGTCTTCTCCGCTGCCCTCCATCTTGAGCTCGTACTGACTGCAGTAGTCTAGCTTAGGTGATGCGCAGTATGTGTTTAAGTTGTCTTGCTTCGAGAGAGACTCCACACTCTGTTCTATGTAGAGGGCGTTACTGTATCACAAAGAAAATTTCGAGTGACACTGTAAATTTGCATTGACAACAAAACGCATAACCAATTTAAAAATATAATTTTTTGTAATAAACAAACTCAAAAACGAAGAAGAGCATATGTCCTGCAGTGCACATTTCTGAGTGAAATGAATAAAAATACGCTCAAGAACCATAGAACCGATTTCAAAATTCCGCCCCCATTAGCAATCCGCATTATATCTCAATAAGGCTAATAGGCTCAATTTAATTTCTACTCGTGTGAAAACGGGACGGGCCGCAAGAAAACGTACTTTTTAAGGTGTAATTTGTGAAATAGTGACAATTGGAATAAAATTATACTGGACTTCAACCGCGGCTCCGTCAGCGTGAATTATACACCTAAACCTTCCTCAGAAATCATACATAAATCCGTTTGGTAGCGTTTAAGCTTATCGCGTTATACAGAGAGACAGGAAGGAAAGGGGACTTACTACTACGTATAGATTTTACTAAGAAAATTACAACTCAACCAATTCCGTAAAATATAGCTTGCTGACAGGCAGACAAACGGATGACGGCGGAGGCTTTAGCGAACAAGACCCTATTATTAATAACAGGATCCGTTCAGTGCCCGTCGTGTCCAGAATCCTGAAAAGTACTATTGGAGTGCAAGGCTACTTCCAACGCTCCAAGTATTGCGGTATCGACCGCAATAATAAATAAGAAATGGCTTCACGTAGGGCGATTCGAGACCACACATGTAACAATTTATCTATAAGATACCAAAATTTATATGTTACACAAAAAGTAATACGAATTCTGTATATATGATTTTGTGTTCTGACCTTTGAGTGGGCACCGCCATTTAGTCATCATCAGCCTTTAACAGTCCACTGCTGGACTAGGCCTCTCCTTTGACAGGAGGAATTGGCCTACTATACCACGCTGGCCAAACGAGTTGGTATAAGAGTTGGTATATAAATGGTGTGGGAATTGTGTTAGACGAAAATCTGAAAGATGGTGTGACATGTGTAAATAGAATTAATGACAGATTGATTGCTGTGAAAGTGATATTGCAAGATATTATTCTGAATGTGATAAGTGTGTATGCCCCTCAGGTAGGATGTGATGATTGTGAGAAAGAGAAGTTTTGGATGGATTTCGATAGCATGATGACGGATATTCCGGAGAATGAAGAGATAATTGTGGGAGGAGATTTTAATGGTCATGTGGGACGAACAAGTGGAGAGTATGGAAGAGTACATGGCGGCTGGGGTTTCGGCAGCTGAAATAGCGAAGGAGAAGCAATTCTCTAAGCGGCTGCCGCTTTTGATCTTGTAGTGGCTAACACTTGGTTCCAAAATAAAGAGCAACACCTGGTAACCTACAACAGTGGCCACCATATGACCCAGATTGATTACTTTCTGCTAAGGCGTAAACGTATCAACTGGGTCAAAGACTGTAAGGTGGTACCGGGAGAAGACTTAGTCTCACAGCACAGACTCCTGGTGGTCGAATTAAAATTCGGCTGAGCTCGAAAAGTACCAAGGAGCAGCTAACCCAAAAGTGAAATGGCATATGTTAGAGAAGAGTGAATGTGCAGTAGAGTTCAGACATAGAGTGGTATATAAAATGATTGATATGGGCGAAATGAAGGATTGCAGCGTGAATGAGAGTTGGGAGGAGATGAGTAAATGTATGAAGTGCGTGGCAAAATATGTTTTAGGAGAATCGAAAGGAAAACGTATGAAAGATAAGGATACCTGGTGGTGGAAAGAGGAAGTACAGAGTGTGCTCAAGGAAAAGAAAGGTTTAAGGAATGGCAGCTGATGAAAGAAGGTAATGACTCATTGAAAGAGAGTAAGAAAAAGAAGTATGATGAATGTAAGAAAAGAGCTAAAAAAGCTGTTGCCTTAGCTAGAACAAAAGCCCTTAACGACCTATACGGTTTACTTGAGAAACCCGAGGGCCAAAAGTATTTATACCGACTGGCTAAGGCAAGAGAGAGAAAGGCAAGGGATGTATCCCATATCAAGTGGATATAAGATGAAACAGGAGTGGTTCTTACAGAGGTGATAGGATTAAAGAAAGATGGAGGACATATTTTGAAAAGTTAATGAATGAAGAGAATGATTGAAGCAAAAAGCTTGAGAACAAGGCGAAGAATATTGGACTAGTGAATGTAATAAGTAAGGATGAGGTAAAACGAAGGAAGAATGGGAAAGCATTAGGACCAGATGGAATACCAGTAGAAGCATGGAAGGTGTTAGGGGAGGATGGATGGGTGTGGCTGACTTTATTTTTCAATAAGATGTTGCATGAGGAGACAGTATCCAAGGAATGGTGCAGCAGTTACCTAGTGCCCATTTTTTATAATAAGGGAGATGTCCAAGAATGCAACAATTATCGGGGAATAAAGTTCATGCCTCATAGTATGAAAGTATGGGCGAGAGTAATTGAGCGACGTTTGCAAGCATAGAGTGAGATTTCACGTTACCAATTCGGTTTTATGCCTGGTCGAGGTACGGTGGATGCCATTTTTGCACTTCGCCAAATTTGTGAAAAATACAGGGAGGCGCATAAAAATCTGCATATGGTATTCGTTGACCTCGAAAAGGCATATGACCGGGTACCGCGTGAAGTCTTGTAGTGGGCCCTCAAGAAGAAAAGAGTGCCTGAAAAGTACTTGAAGTTGATCCAAGCTATGTATGCTGAATGCCACACGCAAGTCCGGTCCGCAGCTGGAATCACAGCCAGATTCGATGTGGCTGTAGGCTAGCACCAAGGGTCGGCTCTTAGTCCTTACCTCTTCTTGTTGATTATGGATGCCATATCATCGGACATACAGGAAGAGGCACCCTGGTGCATGCTGTTTGCCGACGACATTGTCCTGGTAGCAGAAAGTGGACAGGAGGTGCAGAGCAAGCTGGAAGAGTGGCGGCAGAGACTGGAGAACGTAGGCTTTAGGATAAGCAGAACCAAAACTGAATACATGTTCTGTGACTTTGGCGGCCTCTCTAGTCCAAGCCCGGTTACACTCGGCGGTATACCTCTACCAGTATGCTCCGAATTTCGCTACCTCGGATCACTCCTGCAACACGACGGCGAAATTGACCGAGATGTTCGGCAAAGGATCAACTCAGGATGGATGAAATGGCGACAGGTCTCGGGCACAATATGTGATCCTAAATTGCCTTTGAAAATCAAGGGACGCATATATAAGGCGGTTATAAGGCCTGTCGTATTGTATGGAGCTGAGTGTTGGGCTACTAAGAAGATGGATGAAAAACGATTACATGTGGCAGAGATGAGAATGTTGCGACGGATGTGTGGAGTTACGAGAATGGATAAGATTAGTAATGAATACCTGAGAGGTAGTCTGAAAGTAGCGCCTATAGACGAGAAAGTGAAAGGAAGTCGGTTAGCTTGGTATGGACATATTATGCGAAGAGATGATATGTATGTAGGTAAACAAGTGATGAATATGATGGTAGAGGGATGGAAAGGGAGAGGGAGGCCAAGGAAAAGATGGATGGACTATGTGAGGATGGATATGAAAGAAAAAGGGGTAAATGATCAGATGACGGGTGACAAAAAAGAATGGAAGCGAAGGACGTACTGCGCCGATCCCAAATAGATTGGGACCAGGGCAAGAAGATGAAGTAATCCCAAATAAGGACCTGTTTGATAAAGCCAGTAGGATCTAAAATGGGGAAAAACCAATAGTAAACTGATTTTTGAAGACTGGGAAGCTCTTTAATCTCATAAAAAAATTTCAAAAGTTCACGAAGGTAAGAACACTAAAAAGGAAGTCAATATTATAATTAATAGTTTATAAGGAAAAAAGGGTTCTTCGAGTGGTGAAGGACTAAGAATACAAAGTGTGACTACCCCATTTCATTCCGTAGTTGTCATTGACTAAGGAAAATACACGAAGCAAATAGTATATGCGAAGAGACTGAAAATTTTACATCAAAACCTATACCAACTCGTTTTGCCAGCGTGCTATAGAAGGCCAAATCCTCGTATTGACTCATAATCCTGATGTGATGCAAATTAAAACAGGTTTTTGTCCAGCAGTTGCCGGTTAAAGGCCCATGATATATAAAGAAAGGTTATCGTTAAGACTTGGCAGGTTAATATAACAAAAGCTTGTAAGATACTAAAACATTTCATTTAAGTTCAAGGCTTTGACATTTGACTAATGTCTTTTGCCAGGTCTATATTCTAGAGTCAGTCAAGTGTGGCGTTATGTTACTTACCAAATTACATACGTACAATTGTGGCACATTCAATTATTCATAAGAAAATTAGGTAGATAGACTGAATAAAACAGCTTATTGATTATTTAACCTTCAGGGTTGTAGTTAAACGTAAAAAGAGGAAACTGACATAATAGAATGTGGTAAATACGGTAAGAATGTGTTTAAATATTGAAAAGCAATTGGTATTACCAGTACACATATATCACAATACTCACGTATTTGTACACTTTGTCTACACATTCTGAAGCAAGTTGGCACAATATGCCACAATATGCCTGGATTATGTCTATAAGGCACTTAATACATTCTTAGCATTTACTTCAAATCACAGAACATGCAAATATTGATTAAACTCAGAGCAGGGAATACCCTGCTCTGTGTTTAATAAATATTTGCATCAGATAAGGTCACGGCCTAAGATAGACTTTGAGGCGTCGTATCAATACAAGAACAATTTTTGCGCCACTAGTACACACAGCGACTAGTCAAGCTTAACAGTTGCAACACGATTTTAATCCTTATTTCCTACGCCATAAGAACGGTACAAAGGTCAAAGTGTCTAGCTTGTCGATAATAGAGCAGTCTCAATTAATGCCTGTATTTATCGGTAAATACTTACGTGGACGGCAGTGATAGCCGAGTGGATATACCAACAGACTGCCATGCAGAAGGTATCTGGTTCGAATCCACGGCGCGCACCAATAACTTTTCGGAGTTATGTGCGTATTGAATTGTTAATTATCGCTTGTTCCGTGCCTCGGAGAGCACCTTAAGCCGTTGGTTCCGGTTGTCATGTAGATCTTTGACAATCGTTACAGGGCGTCAGTACCTTCTAAATAAACTGACACTAGTCTAAACCATGCAATATCGCTATCCCTTCGGGTTGCGGAGGTCAGTCAGGCAGTTGCTCTGTGGAAAAGCTAATTTTCAGCCAAATCCAGTTAGACTAGTAAGCGGATCCCAGATTGAAAACTGGGATAACGCTAAGAGGAAGAAGACTTACGTGGACGGTGGATGCTTGTCAATATCATGTCTTCTTGCAGCATGGCGGCGATACAACGCTGTGATGACACCACATACTCCAGTACAGAGCAGAGCTGCGATTGATAGCAGTGATACCAGCATCGGAGACAGCGGTATTGAAGTACTTACTCCTGTTGAAGAGATACAAGATCAAGCAAAATTGGAATAACTAATATTCTGACTAGGGTTAGCTACATCATCATCAGCCTTGTTTATAAACTTTCCCACTGCTGGGAATGGGCTTTTTGGAGAGGGCTAAGCCACAGTCCGCTGGCCAAAAACATAACCGTAAGCAGAATTCACCTGATTTTCAAGAACGAAGAACTTTGAGATATGCACTTTTTCCGACGATATTTTCCTAAACGTTCAGCGCTTGCTGATTATTAACGACTTAATAAGCACATTACATCTAAAAGCTATTGGTATAATTATGTTGGTCTTTCAACTAAGTTTTCACTGCTTATTATGTAACAGCGAGAAGATTATCATATTCATAAGATTGAGGACGCTCTATCTTCAAACTTTAGCAGTTTTAGTTTAAATTAAAAAGAGCTCTAATTACGATCCTCATGTCACGGAAAGCGTTCGAAAAATATATATTGACTCAAAAACCCTAACCAAGACCTTACAAACTTCTAAATACCAAAATGTTTTCTTTCGTACAAAGACTCAACTTTCCTGACTAAATCTGTACTCGTTGGTGAACGACTAGACATATTGAGTTCATATTCACATAATTCTTGCTTTTTAAAGAAGAGGTTTCAATGCTTGAATTCAATAGAATTCATAAAATTGGTGGCAATTTATAGTGTAAAACGCTAAGCAAGTACTTTTCAATATTCACAAAAAAGTAGTATGTAGCTTCAATTTAGTTACTACTTTGTAAATAAATAATTGTGAATGCACAGTGAAAAATGGAGCAGCAATGCACAGCATTATGTCATTTTTGTCCAAGTCAGTGAATTAGCGTACTGAGATTATTAATTTATACACTGATGATTATGTCAGTAACATAGTACCATTGCCTGCCTTGTAACCTTCGGGCTAGAGGTTGGAAAGGTACGTGTAGCAGACGTCTTAATTGTAACCACTCATGCATGTATCGATACCTACATATCAATTGTATCGTCTATCGTGCTATGACGGAAGCACATACACTTGTGACATCTAACGGATAACGGTGGAACAACAAAGACGAAGAGATAAAAAATCTGAATCGCGTTAATAGGAGTTACACACGCATTACACCCACAAATAATCGTGCTCATGATACAAACATTTGTACTGGATGGTAACCGAAACTACGAACTGAAAGCGAGAGCCTTTATTCGATTAGCCTAAATAGATGTAGAATTGTTACTACATAATATTAAAACTATTATTGCATCAGGTATTTTTTTTATATGAAATGAATACATGCCACCAACAAAAGTCATACAAACAATTGCTGATTGTTAAATCATGTGAACCTTTTACGTAATGTTTGCGTATTTAACCCGCTTCCCGCTGCAAGTAAGACAAAAGCCTTAATATATGCGCATACTTACACTGCCAAAACTTTGAGACTACCTAAAACTTTTGGCTGACAATGTACGTAGGTGCATACACTTATAACCTCTAGCATTCCCCTATGAGGGTTTGGAGAAAATAATATGGTAATCCAGTAGTATTCCTGATCATCTTTCACCACCCACTAACATATTTTAAAATAAAAGTAAAACTTTTTTAGTAAGGTTGTTCTTCAATCATGTAACAGCTGAATTAAATGACGCTGTTTTTATACAAATTATGTCCGTGTAAGCTGTTCCAATTTGTAAGTGCATATTCTAAATATTACTAAATGGCTATGGAGAAAAATCAAGAATATTTTGATAGTGTGGTATATAATTGGAATCTAATTTAATACTAATATAACTATAAATCTGAAGAGTTAGTTTGTTGACGCGCTAATCTCAGGAATTACAGGTTCTTTCAGTGTTAGATAGCCCATTTATTGAGGATGGCTTAATCACCATGAGCCACGGGAGCGGAGCAGTAGCCCTAAATAACGCGAGTGTAACCGTGGGCTCATCTAGTTTTCTATATAATTGGAATGGTTAGTCGGTTTTTACCCGACTACGGCGAAGCCAAAAGGAAGGGCAAATGTTCACATCTAAAGGGATAATATTATTTTGATATCAATGTCCATAACGCAAATGCATACCTACTTTTAAATACGATAGCAGATTGTATTTCTATTCATTATTCTTATTCATATTCATTATTCTTTCTTATGAATAAAATTACTTGTCCTGACTGAAATAACATCGCACAGTCCAAATAGGGCTTTTTAGACAGACTACTACGCGGCATGTCTCTCTTAAGAGTGTTCTCTAGAGGTTCACCTTAATGTTCTCAAGAGACATGTAAAGTCTGCCAACTCGCACTTGGTCAGCATGGTGGACTATCAATAGCATAATCCTTGTTCATAGTGAGAAGAAGTTCGTATCCGTAGTGCGGCAGTTTATATCTAGTGCTGATTATAATGATAGTGAAGTGGTAAAAGAAGGATAAAATATTGTTTTCAAATTCTCTGTATTTTAAGCTTTTAAACTCGCTTTAAAAATACGGACAACAGCCGCTAGTATTCTGATCCACGATTATTCAATTTATTGTTTGTTATACATATTGGTATCGCTTTCATACCTATTAATTTACACAGGTTTTTAAACAGTTTTGTTTATTTTGTCCCACAATATTTTATATCAAGAGGATGTTTATAAATAGTAAACTTTTAGGATAAAACTCTCTCAGTCCCACTTAACATAATATATGCCCGTATGATATACATTTAGATAGAATTTGTGACTTGAAAACCACCAGAGATATGATCCGATCATCACTTATGCCACATGAGACCTCATGACATATAAACAAAATACGTGAGTACAGTCAAACGGATCCAATAAATGTTGGCAACTCAACGTAGTCAACCGAAAAAGGCAAAACCAATCAGCAATCGAACAGGTGTTTGACATACGTTCGTTTAATATGGACTTATACCCTTTTTACAGTTGCCAAAGTTTCTTAAAATTTTAGTATTTAGATATTTTAGTAAATATTTTATTTAACTTCATAAAACTTTAAACAGTAACATGCGATCCGGGTTTTGTCACTATTTATAATAAATAACCAGTCTTAACACACATGGCACACATACTCAGTAGCAGCCAGGAGTCTGGTGATGGGCACATCAACAATCATCACAACAACAATCGGTAACGGCAATAGGCTCGCCTCCTATTACGTGGGACCTGAAAATTCATGGCGAAATGTGGGTGTAATACATATTTACACCTCTGCATAACCCTTCGGGGATACAGGCGTGAGACCATGTAAAATAACACACTTGGTCAACTGATGCCAAACTAAGCAGAATCTGCACGCTGCTAACCAGATAACTGATAAACAACCATGTTTATAAAAAAATAATATAATCCATCACACAAAGATCCTGTATAGGGTTCAAATCCATAATCCTCACCTTATAAGGCGTCAGTAAACACTAGACCAAGTGATCGAAAATACAAGACATTGTATGGAAATAAACTAGTCGACAATCTCCTCCAGCTATCTATATCAAAGACTTAATCAAGTAGTTTTGCGAACGACAAACCCACTGCAGTAGTGTCCGGTCTCTGAGAAATCGTTTAATTTTAGCGGCTAGTCCAATATACATTTCCTTCGCCAGCTGCGTTATGTACTGACCTGGTAATATAGTTCGGTGAGAGTAACGGGGCTACAAAGAGATTCATGAAGTGCAGTGATATATTATAATAATATGTTGGTACTACAACTTAACAAATTGGCATCTTGATTTACGGCCGTTCCTTACGTTTAATATATCTGTAGTACCCAAATCCATCTATAGATAAAATATTGGAAACGGCCAAAAGAAGATTGAAACCGTGGCTGTTGGTAAACAAAACATTGGCAATCAGTTTATATAAGTATACTGCTCTGGAATATGGTATATCTGCAATAATTGATGTAATTTCAAAACAAAACCTACAAGTTGCTACTCGCGTCTTCGTATGCTGTGACACCTCTGCCCACTCCCGCCTCTATTTACGCTACATTTCTTCCAAATCTTATCCATAGACCTATCCTTAAAATTACCAACAAAGCAAATACTCATTTTCGTCACCTTAGATTAAAACCAAATTTTCATACAAACTTTAATCCCTTTTTCACATACATACATACATAGTCTCACGCCTATAACCCCGAAGAGGTAGGCAGAGGTGTATTTCTACACCCGTTTTCCCTTTTTCAGCCTTTTAAATAGCCAGTGTTTAACCCCGGTTCTAACTTACTGAAAAAAAAAAGGTTTCCGTGAAAGTGAAAATCAGATAGAATAAGGGAATATATAATATAACTATGAAAGTATACAATCATAGTTCACCATTATTGCCGAAACTGTAACGCTTCTACGGAGTCGTATAAGTAACTAGCATTTGCCTGCGGTTTCGTACGCTTTAGGATATCAAAGTTAACTTCTCCTCATAAAGTTTCTAAGCCACGTAACGAAACCATATCGCTATTCATAAACAGTTCACGATGTCAACGTATAATACTATTTAATATTGAATTTCATACTTCCTTCTAAACTGACGAACTTTGCATATTAACTTTCAACCGTTAGTTCACCTACTCATAGATGACAGTTTTGAGAATGATCGATAGGTGGTAAATGACTGCCCGTTCAGTCTACTTCGAAAATTACGAACTACTTTTAAAGTAGCGTTTTTAAATTAATCTGGCGAAAAGTGGGTGTAGCAATATACCTCTGCCTACCTCTTCGGGGTCCTTGTCCGTGTGGTGACGGATTAAGAATACGAATTGTCACCACCCCATATCATCCCATGGGTGTCGTAAGAGCCGACAGAGGGAGCATATTATGCAGAGAACAGCACTGTAAGAGAAGGAAAACTTGATACAAACCCTATACCAACCCGCTTGGCCAGCGTGGTATAGTAGGCCAATTCCTCCTTTCAAATGAAAGGCCTAGTCCAGCAGTGGACTATTAAAGGCTGATGATGAGATGATGATGAAGATACGCTTAGGGAACGCTTTAAGTCTATAGGGATTCTTACAGTAGCCTCGCAATTTTTATTTGCTAATATATTGTATTTTAGGCCAAATATAGGTTAATTTACTACAAAAAGTGATATACATAACATAAATACTCGAAACAGGCATAAGTTATATGCCCCTTATCATCGTTTACATAAAGTTAATAATTTTTTGTAGGGCTAGGTATTCGTATATATACAATAAAATACTAATTAGTATTTTAGAATTACCATTTAATACGTTTAAAAGTAAAATAAAAGACTGCCTTATTAGGACAGGTTATTATACCATTAATGATTATTTCAGTGATAAGGATAGATGATCACTTACACTAGCCAACTCTTGATTATTTTGAATTAATATAGATACCTTGCTTTTCAGTTGTTTTTTAATATAATATCTCTAGTTCTATTAATTTAATATTAATGTATTATTAGGTCATTTAACTTACTACATTTACATTTGCATTGTTGTTCCACTAATTTTATTAAAATTTGCTACAAAGTTAGATGAAGATAACTCTTTATCATGGGCTTTATACTTACTTTTTTGTAATTTTCGTGTATTCATATACCGACACTTTCTGTAACATACATTTCCACCATAGTTCTGAACATGATCGCGAGTTGCCTACATTATAAGGCGTAAGTGGATGCTCCTGTTACACAAGATTCACATTGGAAGGCTACTACAGCACTTAATTTAGTAACTGCATAATTGTTTAAGTATTATGTATGTTCCTATTTACTATTTACAAGTAATTAATTACAATGTGAAACAGTTGCAGCTCCTTACAAAAACAAAATATGTACCATAACACTGGCGATTAAAAAGAGTGGCCACGAGTTTTATTGCCCGTTCTTTCTCGTGGTTCTACCTATTGCTTTGCGAACGAGGCAGTAAATGTAAATTTAGAAGCATTAAGTAATTTACTTTAAAAATTTGACGTTCATAAGCGTCACATTGTGACCTAGATGAATAAATGATTTTTTACTTTGACTTTGACTTTGACTTTGATGACCTCTTCGGGGATATAGGCGTGAGACTATGTATGTATGTATGTTAAAGTAGCGTTCACTCCATACTCCGTTAGATATGAAGTTGTCAAAATTCTTAACACAAGGTCATATGAAAGGTGATCGACCTCCGTACTAGTATTACGGTTTCTTAATGTCAGTGCCTTTAAAATATATTTGATACGTACTTTCCATTGCTATTTTTGCTAATTTGGCATCGTTTGTGTGTCTATTACTGGCTATCACCCTATTGGCATATTGTTATGATGTTAGAGTTTGAAAACGTCATAATAATATCAGCAAGCTTGTTGTAAACAACTCGGCCAGGAGTATATTCAGTGATTAGACAGACTTTAGACAAGCAATTCTTATATATACTGTAATCTGAACCTAGGAAATGGCACCAGCGATTTTCATAGAATTGAGTATACAGAAGTTCTCGGAGAAATCATTTCTAAAAAAACATGATTTATCAAACAAAAGCGTGCAAAACTTGGCCATCCAGTATACTTTAACGAAAACAACATATAAAAAAATACACTAAATTAATATTAATAAATAGTATTATGATAGAAACATGGCTACCACACATAATAATTATGTTCCTATTAGTTATACAAAAATTTGTATATTCCACTTACCTGTATACTTATCAGGCGGTCGTATAGCCACTGTATACAGGGTGACCTCTTCGCTGCGACCCTTAGCGTTGGCCGCGTACAGGACCAGCGCGTAGCTAGACCGGCTGTCCCAGTCATGGACCTCGAAGGTGGGCGTGTGGTTGGATGTGATGTTCACTCGGATCTGGTGAGGAATATTGAGCTTCGTGTATCTTAATGTTTAAATATAATATGATATTCTAACACAAATACACAATACTATCTAGCTAACAAACTATGCATATTAGACATAGAAATACCCAGACCAAGACAAAGATCCATATTCACGCACACAAATGTTAGACTTGAGCGGGAATCAAACCCGCGGCCTACGGCGTGGCAGTCGCATACACTCCCGCTACGCAACCGGGTCGTCAAAATTGTAGCTAATAGGGTGCTAGCGAGCATTTAAGTATATGATTTGCTCGTAATTCGTATTGATAGGCATTAAAGTTCGTATCAATAAGTTTTTTTAAATTAGTTATTAAGGTCGTAACTTGCTGCGTTTGATAGCTACAGGGCTTTAAATCTGTAAAAAAAATATTGGTACTAGGTATATCATTTGCTCGTGTCTGCCTCTGGGGTTAATGGTCAATACCATTTTGATAACGAAGAAAATCTATCCAGGACTCTGCATTATCACAGGAGGTAGATGTAAAAGTATAAAAGAAAAAAGCTCTACTAAATAATTTGCTCGTAGCTTTAATTAGGTTCATTCGATTTATTAGAACCCAATAGATACAAAAAAATTGGCAGACATTTTACTAACTGACTTTAACCATTACAGCTCGTTGAAGTCTGCGAATCTGAGGGAAAGTGGGGATTACGGCTAATTAAAGCTATTATTCGTAGCATTATTTTGTTTTAAATTTTTTATTGACCTGCGAACATCACCTGAATTCGGATCCAAAAAAAAACCAGAAAAGGTAAAAAAAAATAATTAAAAAGTGTCGCTATCGTCGGAAATAGGTGTGTGTGTGTGTACGTGTGAATATTATTTACTTTGATAAATATTTTGTATACACACACCTGTTGATTGAATGCTTGACCCAAGCGTCGATAAAAAAAACAGAATTCAAATGATCTGCCTTCGGAATATCAGTGGCCTAGGTGTCTACCTCATTTATGTTCTTTCTTAGTATAAACAATATGAACAATCGTTTAGCATTTAAGCACACTTTTATTTTGCCGACATTTCTGAAGCGGTCTTAATTGAAAACGTAGCACTACGATGGTGGCAGACTATTTTTCTGCGGTTGTTCACAGGGTTTTTAAAGGAACACTGCAGGTCTGCCAAGCGAGCATTTCATATATATTTTTTTATTATAAAAACGTCTTTAGAAATTCATAACTTCAAAAGTCAAGAGTTTTTTTTTTAATTTTGACAAGGTTTCTAAACATTAGCCTTAGACGAAGACACGAGCAAATGATTTAGTACCTATACCTGTTTTTGTAAACATTTTTAAGGCGCCAATTGAGAACGCAGCACTACCATGGTAGCAGACGCGGTTCTTAATACTCCTTATCGTATAATTACCGCTATTTATAAAGTCTGCCACATGAGCAAATCCTAGATTTTTTGCTCGCCAGCCCCCTAGCTATAAGAATAAACTTGATCAAGCCAGCTTTAACAATAAACCTATCATAATCGATGCATTTATTTAGGACCTACGACTTCTAAGACATAAACATGGATACACAGAATGATCAAACTTATAATAAATTTTTTTTTGTGTCGTTTGATGAAAACAAGCGCAAAGAAGTCAATTACTTCTGCTTAATAAAGAAATATGATCGGAACTTCCACACGTACTGCGACTTAACAAGTCAGCTAGCCTTTGTAGGAGACCATTTCAATGATTTACCTCTATTTTTTTAAAATTAAATAAAAACATCTCACGATAATAAACTAAATATTTAACTCAACCACACTAATATTAAAACAATTTTTTTTTATTTTCCCAAGAAATATACGCGTAAAAATTGAAAAATACATAGTTATCTTTACACAAGTGTAACATTATATTATCAACGTAGCTATAGTATCCACAACTAGGGTCAACTGCGACACATTTCGCGTTTTATACAATATTTTGTTTGCACGGACCTCTTTTCTAAGAAGTTCAAGGAAAACGCCCCACAAAGGATATGTAGCACTATTTCACGTCGTAAGTAAAATGGATGCGGTTAAACGGTTCCGCGAATACCGCTTATATAATATGTAATATTGTGGGGATTTTAACCGCACATAGGTGATTAAAATACGTGTGCAAAATCGTAAGACAAT
Organism: Euclidia mi; assembly: GCA_944739405.2. NCBI lineage: Eukaryota > Metazoa > Arthropoda > Insecta > Lepidoptera > Erebidae > Euclidia > Euclidia mi. The sequence continues at coordinate 72,797,599 of OX123193.2, read as the reverse complement.
TTAGATTTTGTTACCTAGAGAAATATCAGCTAGTTCATTTAAATAATATTATGACGTATATTTTGTTTAGATTTGATTTGAGAAAATATGACTACATTTTCAACTAAGTAATAAAAGAAAAAATGACCAATACTTCGAAGGAAAATTCACATGAAAAGAAGCAGGCATGTTGTTAAACAGATCAATGCAGGCAAGTAACGTAAGTTGAAATCAACAACACACTCTGAGAGCACGTTAAGGCTTCGGCAGGCTGTCATGAAGATTTTTGGTATCGTTACAAGGAGTCAGTACCTCTAAATAAACCGACACTAGTCTTAACCATGGAATATCGCTATCCCTTCGGGTTGCGGAGGTCTGACAGGCAGTCGCTCTGTGGAAAAGCTTATATTCAGTAAAATCTGGTTAGACGAGTAAGCGGACCTCAGGTTGAAACTGGGATAACGCTAGGAATAAGAATAATATATTATTTTAGTTATCCGTGGAAAATTATTAAAAATAAGGTTCAACTTACTTACACTGACGCAGGTACCTTATTTGCGTTCCAAAAACTGTCTTTGATGTGTATATTGTTAATGTTACATTGGAGTTGCAAATAAAAACAAATTTCATTTCATTTCATTCATTTCAACTAGTGCAATGGATTGAGGTTAAAGTGCTCCTGATTTCACGATCACGGTTGCTTGCCTCATAGTGAATAAATGTTACTTTTAGCACATATTTTAATCAAAATAATTCATGATATATTTTAAGCATAAATTTGTCTAATTTACTCTGTCTGCAAGCAAAGTCTGCAAGAAGGGGTCGAAGTGTTCGATACGAATATCAAAATCATAATTTGTGATCCAAATTCCTTGTTTTATCAATCAAAATAGTGACCACTCACCATCAGAGAAGGTAGTTCCAGCACTTCCATATAGAACACCTGCGGGAGGCCTCCGTCGAAGCCTTCTAAGCACTCCACCAGCAGAGTGTAGCTCTGATTCACTACAGAGCAGTTCTGCAGAGGCGTGGGGTTACCTGCTGAAACGGAGTACATCTGAAGAAGTGGTTCCGCAGAAACGATTTTAAATTGAACTATAATACTTTGAATCTTTTGCGATTTGTACATGAGACAGGTTTCAATCGCATAAATATGAAATATGAGAAAGAACCTGTAATTAAATTTGTGCCAGGTTTCAGCATAGCTATGATGTATGTCAGCCGTAGTCATAAAATGACAGACTATGGGGACCAGTTACAAAAAGTACTAACGTGACTTTTGTACGGTCCTAGCCGCCCTGGCCGCCTCCTTGACATCGACAAGTTGAAGTATAGTATAAGAAAAATGTATTATGCTTAAAAAGTATATTTTTATGTTTAACGTTTGTATAAACATCTAGATACAGCCGAATTTTTCAAATATATACATATGATTTGTGATAACTCCAAGAAAATATACTAATGACCCTTCATTAGAAGTTGATTGCCAGTATTTTGTCAAGTCTGTAGCTTCCATGTTTATTGACCTATTCTTTGCCACAGTATCTGTCCATTACATCATATTACAAGTGATTTCTTACCTGCAGCAACAAGCTTGTAGATACACGGCACTTCTTGTCTGCCGACAGTGTTGGTGGCGGAACACAGAATAGTCCCGAAGTCCATATCTGTGCTCGGGGTATACCGAAGAGTTGAGGTGTTCCCGTGGTTTGAGTATAAACTGGTAAGAAAATAATAAAAGTCAATATAAATCCAAGTCTAGTGGATAGCGTATGCGACTGCTGATCGCAGGTCTTGGGTTCAATTTCTGGGCCAAAGTGTTACTAAGTTTTTCCGAATTCTCAGTAGCAGCAGATCTGGTGATGTGCTCGGTAACGGCAATAGGCTCGCCCTCTATTACGTGGAACAAAAAACTTCATGGCGAAATGTGGGTGTAATATTACACCTCTGTCTACTTCTTCGGGGATACAGGCGTGAGACTATAAATAATGGGTTTGGTAATAAATGGTAAATATTTGTAACTATGATAAAATTGTTGTATTATCTAAAATCAAAATCATTTATTCGTTTGCTGAACAAAGGTAAGGTAGATGTTACAAACATTGTTGAAATTTTAGTTCACTTGGCTCGGCCATAGAGGCATGCAAAACACACATAATATAAAATCAATTCATTTAAGTTAAATATCAAACATGTAAGGAAATAATCACAGAAAATGTCAATATTATTATATTATATCACTGCAATATATAAAAAATATGGCAATAATGAATAAGAAAACTAGTTAACAATGTCAAAAATGTCAATGATTCATGAATATAATAGTTAAAAAATGTCAAATATGTCAATGATTCATGAATGTAATAGTTGAGTAATGTCTAATATGTCAATAATTAAAATGGAAAATTATATGTAGTTACAGTAATTTGTCAGCCAAAAAATCACTAATTGTATAATAACATTTCTCAACTAGAAAATCATTTAGACGTTTCTTAAAAATATTTATGCTTAAACTTTTGATTTCATTAGGCAATTTATTATAGACAACAGGTGCCATACAGAATATGCTTTGGTGCATTAAAGCTGTGCTTGCCTTACGTATGCGAAGTCTTTCACTCATATTCTCCCTCCTATTACGCTTAACTTTGTCTGATAGTTTCTCAAAAAGATCAGGGTTTGACTTTACAAAGTTTGCTGTTTCATCTTAATATATATATATATTTCTTGTGTGCGTGTGTATGTCACTGAACTCCTCCTAAGCGATTGGACCGATCTTGATGAAATTTTTTGTGTGTGTTCAAGGGGACTTGAGAATGGTTTAGATTCACAATTTAGTCCACTGGTAAATATTTTTTACTTAATTTTTAATTTGTAAGTAGTTGTGGATTTTGAAATGTTTCACATTGGAACCGACGGACTGCGCTGCTATCGCAGTGTCAAAGCTTATATTAATAATTTCGTCAAGGAGTACATAGAAACCTTACCTGAATAATAAAACATTAAAAAATAAAGATTTCGAGTCGACAACATGTATCCGCAAAATTCGGATTGTTGAGTATTTTGTTAAATTCTAATGGTTCTGACAGACAAATCACAGTCGCCATTTTGACCATTCTAGGACTCTAGCGAAACGTCACAGATACCGGATAACATTTTGAGTACTACTAAGTCTTAGTTCAAGTAGTTTGTATGTGTAAATACTTTTTGCAGTTATATTTCTTAAACAGTTAAAACGACAATAATTATAGGGTATCCGCCCAATAAAGGAGGTTTCTGCTGCCCCGAACATAGATGATATACTATAACTAGAGAACCCCGAATACGCGAGCGAAGCTGCGGGCAAAAGCTACTATATATCGTGGGTATAATGGAAGAACTAAATAACTCAGATTTTGACCAAATTGACCTTTTACCATTTTCGTGAACCACAAAATGTGCCGCATCTTTTGGTCTAACAAACATTCTTATATCTTAACCCAGTCAAAAAATAAAGCCATTTTTGTGTTTCAATTATAGATATAGATAAGTATAAATGAACATTAAATGTTAGTTGAAAAAATGACTAACTCTATAAATAAATGAACAACTGTGACTTCTGATCACTTGAGTATGAAATAAATTAGCTAAATTGAGTTATTTAGTTCTTCCGCGCACGAAAATATTTTAATGAAATTAGTCATGTTGAAGAAAAACTAAACAACTTGTGTTATTTAATTCGGGCATTAATGAGCATTCATTCGGTTTTTAAATAAGTATTTTTATTTGTTTCTTCTTCGAGAAAATGTTAATTTATAAGAGATTCCTATCAAATAAATGTCAATAGGTGAAGTTATTTAATATTTCTATTTATAGTATACGCACGTAAGCAAAGTTATCGTGCCATTCAGTAGTACAAATTAGCGCAAAATAATGTAAACCTATAGACCAACCATTCTCAAAGTGTGCTCCGCGGAGCGCCAGGGCTCCACGAAGCATCTCTAGAGGCTCCACGAAAATTTTGCTCCAATTAAAATAAAATTACTTAAATATAACTAAATCACTAGGTAGCAGAATACAGCAAAATGATCGATTTAGATTCTAAACTCATTGCAACTTAAAGTAGTAGTACGTGCAATATGCTATGTTTTTACCGGCGTTTTATTACAATCGGATAATTATATTATAAGCAGATATACTGTTATTAGACATGTTATGTTCCGCGAATAAGCGATAGCCTAGTGGAGATATCAACAGACTGCCATTCACAAGGCTCGGGTTAGAATTCTAGGCAGTAAATTTTCGAAGTAATGTGTTTCAATTGTTAATTATGGCTTGCATCGTGCCTCAGAGAGCAGCTCTTTAGGACTGGACAGTGTGGACACCCCTCCCTACTTTTTTCTGACATCAAGATTTGATGTCTTCCAGCCACCGGTGCAGGGTAGGTTTCTTAAAGGCTTTAGTACCGTGGGCCAAATCTATACAGAGCATAATTTTCATAGGTTATTTAGAAATCCGAAGAGTAAACCCGGCCGCTGTCGCTGGCTTTTGTGGATTACGAAAATGCCTCCAACCGCATTGGAACTGGGCTGTCCTGCAATGCGCTGCCTACGCTACATGTCTCTCAGAGAGGTATGAAAAGGACAATGGATAAAGGATAATAGGATTTCGTTGATGGATAATTTCCAGAACGAAATTATCCGGCAGAAGACCAAAGAAACTGACATAGAACAGAGTTATAGCAAATTGAATGGGGGAACTTATGGCCAGTCTTTTAAAAAGCAGGTTCTTAAATTAAGGCCACGCCTCAGCAAGCGTAGTGTTGGCCGCCAGAATGGGTCTTGTGGCATACCCTGGGGAGGCCCACCTCTTGGAGTGATAGGCTGATGAAATGAGCTAAATGAGAAGAAGTAGTTAATATACTTGTGTGACCATTATACGCCCCCTTCCTATTATGAAAGCCTAAAGGTGAGAAAATACGTCGCGAGATAGTGAGCAAGGCGTGACGTGGCAAACTGATACTCCGAAAAGGTAGACAGAAGTTGTAATTATTACACCCAAATTTGGCCATATCATGCATTTTTAGGTCCTACGTAAAAAGGGGGTCTATTGACGTTGCCGGGCACATTGCCAGATTTCGTTCTACTACTGAGAATTCAGAAAAATCAGTTACCTACACTCTTGCCTAACCCGGGAATCGAACCCAAGACTACTCGATCAACAGACGTATAGGTTATTAACTGTGCCATGGAGACAATCAGCGACAAAATAGATATAAAATATACGAAGATTTATGTCAGTAATATAGTCTTTAATTAAGCATAGTATGCTGCAGTAATAGTTATCCCTTTCGATCTCTCTCCATGAACATCTCAAAAAGCAGTCAGCATCACTTTCCCAGCAGAATAAACGGCCTTTGTCCTTTGGAGTCGGTTCCTCCTTAGCAATTTACTGTTTGGAATATATTATTTGTTTGGGCGTATAATGGTGTATCCACGTTTCATCTACAGTCTTTATTTGGACCAAAACTTAGATTTATTATGCCTTAACTACGCAAACAGAGCTTTAAAAGAATGTTAATTCGACGGGTCAACGCGGTTTTGATCTTAACGTGAGCAAACGCAGCACCCATCGGGCTGCGAGCTTGCTCATGCTTAAATCTTCATTTAATATGTAACTAATTCATTTGTTGGTCATTTTCATACCCTCTGCTATATCTCTTACACAATTCAGCGGTCGTCTAGCACCTATCTTCATAGGTTGCAGTGTTTGGACGTCCTGGACCTTAGCTCCCTAGCTCTTACGACCATGTTTAAATTCAGCTGCCCAAAATTCCATTGTAGTAAATGATGGAGCAGTGAGGCAGCGATAGCCTAGTGGAGGTACTAATAGTTGTCCATGCAGGGGGTATCGGGTTCGAATCCACGGCACGCACCAATGACTTTTCAAAGTTAAGTGCGTATTAAATTGTTAATTATCGTTTGCCCTGTGCCTCGGAGCACTTTAAACTGTCGGTCCTGGCTGTCTGGAAGATCTTTGACAGTCGTTACGAGGATTCCGTACCCTCAAATAAGCTGATACTGGTCTAAACCATGGAAGATCGCTATCCCTTTGGGTTGCGGAGATCAAACAGTTGTCGCTCTGTGGAAAAGTTGAAATTCTGTCATACCTGATTAGATCAACAAGCGAACCTCGGGCTCTAAGACGTGTAAGTCTTGGATGCAACCGGGATAAGGCTAGCGCAATCATGATGGAGCAGAGAGTCCCCATAAACAGAGTTTTAATCAAACTTGAATGGCGTCGGCGTAGTGCCTTTTAAAAACAAGAATTTAATGCCAGCTCGATACAGCATTTCCCATTTTCACAAAACACACTCACATCGACTTAATCGTATGGCTATCAAATAGAAATTACTGCTACAAAATAGCTGAAATGTTGGTGGGTAACTGCCACAAGAAGTAAAATTACATCCACAACACTTTTTTTGACGAGAGCTGCTTCCTTCAGGTTGAGGTCGGAAACTTTTCAGACCACCCTAGTACATTTTAATACAAAGGCAAGTTATTTTTGTTTTAGTTGATTTTTGAAGTTTTATAATAAGTCATTTAGTTGATTTTATTACATAATTATAATATTTTGTTTTCATACCTAATTCTGTTAATTTTTTATATTGTAATTTTACGGTTATTTTTTTATATATACAATGTTACTACTTCCAATCCAGGTTTTTATTTCATGTGAGATCAATAATCAGTGATAAAATTTAACAAATAAACTTTCACTAAGAATGCCTAACTTTCGTGTTTAAATATTTCTTTAGGTTCAAAACTCAATAAGTGTACTTAGTTGACCCAAATTCATGTATTCACATTCATTTAATGTGTGGGAAAACTGAATAACTACATTATAGAATTAGCTAACTACGGTATGTTTGCAATATCTTGGTGTGGCAAAATTGGATAACTTGGTTTTTTATTTTTAATATTTTTTTGGTTCATGATAAAAGCTAGTTTTATCAAGCATACAATCGACAGCAAACATGCTTAAAGCATATTAAATCGCCGACGGTAAAATTGTTCTCCATTTCTTAGTGATGTAAAAAAAAGTGTCAAAAAAACAGTAAATCGCGATTATCTCGAAACTTGAAATTTTGAGTTATTTAGTTCTTCCATTATACCCACGATATATAAACATGGTAAGGTTAAGATTTTATATTTTCTAAAATATGACTCACAACTGTCTGTAGTTTTTTAGTTAAACATCGCTCTTGTGCATCTTTTTTGAGCTTTAAAGACCATTTCTTTGTTCGTTGAGTTGCCCCAGAAAATTATTCCATAACGCAGTTTAGAGGCAGTTGATCCGTGGTAAGCCATGAGTAATAAATTCTTGCTTCATGGTTTACAGAAGGTCTTAGCTTATATAGTGCGTACGCTGTAGAGCTAATTTTCTTGCATAAATCTTTAGTATGCGCTTTCCAATTTATTTTACTGTCAATAGTCAAACCTAAAAATTTTGTCATGTCAATATCATTATTATCAGTATTCATGTAATTAATGTTCAAATTTATTATTTTATGTCGTCGTGAAAATTGTATTAAATTGGTTTTATCGATATTAATTTTTAAATTATTATTATCCATCCATTTTTTAATTACTAATAATATAGTATTAATTTAAGTTTCATACGAGTTATTATGTTTATAGTCAATTACAACTGTACTGTCGTCTGCAAATAAGGTGATTGGGTGAGAGGTCACTTTTGGCAAATCATTTATGTACAGGATAAATAATAACGGTCCTATCATACTACCCTGACCCAAGCCATAGCTGACTGTACGCATATGAGAAACATATGTTTCTTCTTTTTTCTTAACAGGATTAATGTTTCTGAGTTCTGTATATTGCTTTCTATTCATTAAATAGGATTTTATCAGAATGTTAACATTTCCTCTTATACCATTCGCGTCTAGTTTTGCTAGTAAAACCTTATGGTCAACATAGTCGAACGCCTGTGTCATATCACAGAGAATCGCACTAACTGGTAATCTACTGTCTACATGCGTCATGATCGCATTTAAGAAATCGTATATAGCTCTGCTTATGCTCTTTTTAGGCCGGAAACCTTTTTGTTTTATAGCTAAAATGTTTTGGTTTTCTAGGTACTGATATAATTGTTTAGATATAAACTTTTCAAAAACTTTTGAAAATATTGGTATCAAAGTTATTGGTCTGTAGCAATCCATACATTCTCTATCAAGTTTTTTGAAAAGTGGCTTGACCACAGATATTTTTAGTCCGTTAGGGTATATTCCAGCACTTATACTTAGGTTAATGATGTGGCATAAATGTTTAGATATTATATGTCCTACATATTTAATAACCTTTGTTGAGATGTTATCATATCCCACACTACTCGTATTTTTTAACGATGTTATAATTGTCTCCACATCAGAAGGTAAACATGGCTGCATAAACAGAGATTTATTGCGTTTGTCTATTAATTTAGTTATATTTACACCATAATTTGGAACTGGTATAATTTTGTTTACAAAATAATCGTTAAAAGTGTTTGTTATATCTTGTGGGTCTGTTAATAATCGATCACCTAGTCTTATTTTTGTAATACCATCTTTATACGAATTTTGATTTCCTTGGTTTATAATTTTCCAGGTAGCTTTACTAATATTGCGAGCTGTTTTAATATTGTGAATATTTTGAGCACGTTGAGTTAGTCTTATTATATTCCTATACCATAAAACATAACTTTTATAATTTAATTTATTAAAATTGCTAGGTTGTCTAAGTTTCCAAAGAAGTTTTCTTTTATTCTTACTACATAATTTAATACCCCGCGATATCCATCTTGGTTTATGTTTCGACCTTAATATAATTAATTTAAAAGGGAAGCAAAGATTATAGAATAATTTAAATGTCTCAAGAAATGAGTCATATGCTTTGTTCAGATCTTCAGTTACATATAGATCACAGAATGAAAGACTTTTCACACAAGTAAAAAAGTTTTTAAAATTTTCTGTACTGTAGTCCCGTTGTGTTATTCGCCAAAACTTAATTTCGTCTTTCTTTTTTATATGACATTCAATTATTTGTGCAGTGTGATCAGAAAGCGATAATTAAAAAAAAACGATTTACATGGTTGTTTAAAATTATGTAGACAGTAATCTATACATGTTTTACTTATTACCCTAGTGGGTTGCCAGAATACAAATTTGAAATTATATTGATACAGCAAACATTCAAAGTCTAAAGTACCCTTGCTCTATTTCAATATATCAATGTTGAAATCGCCTGTAATAACGACTCTTTTATTTCTTTTACTACACACAGATTTTAACAGGGTATCCATCTTTTCAAAAAATATACAAAGGTTACTGGTTTTTGGCACCCTATATACACACACTACTATCAGGTTACAGTTGCATATTTCTACCGCGCAGCATTCAAATAAACCCGGTATAGACAATTTTGCAGCCTCTAATAACTCCTAAAAGCGGCTTGATGAATTTTTGTTTAAAGAACGGGTGAACGTGCTGTTTATTTTTTTTAATATTTAAAAAAAAAAATGTTATACACTGCGTGTATCTGATCAGATTATTTAAAATGTTATCTATATATCCTTTTATATATTAATGTCCTGCACTTGCATATTTTTTTCAAATAGTACTGTATCGTTAGTCGCCTGGTGCAGCCGTTTAATACCAAAATCTTACGATGACGTAAATAAAACTTTAAGACAAGTAGGTATGTTTAAATGAATTTACAAAATAGTACGATCATTATCATAACTATAACTAGATTTGCACAACCTGGACTTGGGTTTTTTGTATATCAATGGCTATATCATGTACTTTATTATGAGTTATTTGACACCAAAGTAATAAGACTGCATAAAGTATTTTCTATAAGTAAAACCCCAATAAACATTGTATGATTTGATAAACGTTACTATAAACATTTTAACTGTAATTTTTCGGCATTTCAAATTGTTTAATAATTCTGTAACATGCTGCCATGTCACAGCAAACTAACTTCGTTTTACTGTATTTATTTCTGTGAAATAAAGTCACTTCTGTACGTGCGTGGTTAAAATATTTTATAGCACTCCATAAACAAATAAGGTGACATTGGATTACTTCAATGTCATTCACCCTGACAAAAGATCTTAAATAGGATTAAATGAGAAGACAATGAATAATAGTTATCTTCATAATATTTAGCCTGCACCCACTTCATATACCTATATGTAGGTTTGTCCAATACATATATTATGTAGGTCTCTCACATGGTCGTTCAGAGGCGTGCGCCACTACGAGACATCTACCCATAATCCAATCTACCCATAGATTTATAACTAGAGATACATATACAGCATAATCTCTATGAAAAATATGTCAACAAAACTAATTACTAACGCACACTTATCCAGTTCGTTTTCAGGTAAATCATTTTAATGTACAACCGTTTTGACACAGTTTTACGTATGAATTGAATGTCAACATTTCTGCGTAAATAACAAAATATTAATGTGACCCATAAAGTTCCTACTCGCTAAGTCGTAATCTAATGGTGAGTACACACTTGAGCATTTACGTGTAATGTAACATTTTTACAAATAAGATGATACAGTTAAATCTCTGTTTACGTTTCTGTAACGTTTCTGAGCTTAGTGGCGAGCCATTGGAGAGGCCTATCTGTATTATATAAAATTCTTGCGTTATTGACTGACTGACAGACAAGCTACAGCCAAAACTATTAGGCGCTAGAAGCTGAAATTTGGCATGTATATTTCTTAGGGGCGCACTAAGACGGGATTTCCCGAAATTCCCATGGGATTGAGCAGAAATGGTTAAATTTAAAAAAAAATGCCTATGTTACTAGAGTAGGCTCTAGTATATACGTATCTAATAATATACCCAGCATAATAATAGCAGACCAGGCCAGGAAGATGATGATGAAAGTGCCTGCAAATGCTTTATTCTGTGCAACGTAATATTATCGTTTCGTCTGTTGGTTGAAATTACATGTGTGCTGTGTTTTACCAGAGTCTCTTGGTCACGTGTGCTGTGTTTCACAGGACAAAATATTACTTTGATAAGCTTTTTGGTATGTAAAATCAAAATATAACCAAACGTCGAGCGTGACACATGAACTTTGGTTACTCCTTGTTCTATTACAAGTTAATATACAAGTGTGTACGCACCATATGGCCATACTTATATGAAAGTTAAGTTTGTTTTGAGATCGCATCGGGGTCAAATTTTCTACTTCGTTGGAGTTGTTTATACGTACCAAACTAGCGATGTCCAATAAACATTAATGTTTTGGTACACCAGTACAAATAATTATGGTTGGTTAATAAACAGTATAGAGTCGAATATAGTGTTTATTTATTTCGTGTAAAACTGTCGATACCTATTTTTTTGTGCGTAATTATAGTGAACAACATAAAATAATTTTCAACGGTGTATGTGTTTGTTTGTAATGCTTTTACTTAGGTAACTTTAATTGCTCAACCAATCATTTTGAATGTTCAAATACACGCTGAGAGGGATTCAGAAAAAGTCATTAGTGCTTTTTCGATTTTGTATTATTCTTTGCATATTTTTACGCTATTTTTATCATAAAATACAGCATCATGATTCACACTACGAACTACTCATATCATGAATCTAAAAAAATAATATCGTTGCCACCATAACCAAAGATAAATAATTTCCGCGTCAATTCTGCATTATGACCCCATTACATATTTTTTATTGCTGGCTACACTGTATAGAATGAAAAACTGCACGAAAATACATAAATTTTTATTGTGAATAATAAACACTTCGATTGGACAGATAGCGTAGTGGTCTAAGAGGTAGCTTCACTATTAAACACTACACCGAAAGACGTGTGTTCGATTCCTACTCGTGAATACACTTTGTGTGATCAATAAATAGTTGTTTCAAGTCTGGGTGTTCTTTGTGTCAATTGATGGAATGTGTGTAATGTATTCAGCGACACAGAATAAAAAACCAGTGCGGGAGCTGTCTTCAAAAAAATAAGCTTTATAAAACATGTTTTTTGGGACTAATAACGCATTTATTTTTAAAGACTGCTTGCTGCACGTATCATAATTTACAAAAAAAATGCAAATATAAAACATTTAAAAACCATTTTCCATCCATAAATCCATCCAAGTAAGAATAAACGCCTGTAAAATCCTCTTTACACACATTACATACCTACTAATAGATATTTAAAAAAAGCACACAAACTTACCTTGGCGATACCTCTGCTTGCTCCCCTGAGCTGTTGAAGAACCAGCTGAAGTAATTCGGCGGAGGGCTGGAGTCCACCACGCATTGTAGCACCACCGTCACCATCTTGAGAGCCCCGTACACTTCGCCGTCGCTGACGGTCTTGCATAGAGGAGCATCTGTGTATCGAAATAAAATTATTATTGTACAATTCTTTATTTAATTTTTATAGTCATAGGCGGCAAATGAGCAGACGGAACGCCTGATGTTAATTACCTCCGCCTATTAACATTAGCAACACCACAGGAGTCCCCCAGGAGTTCCGCAACTGCAGGAGTTCCGCAACCGCAACCCTATGGGGGATTGGGGAAAGGGATAGGAGGAGGACTGGGATGAGGGAGAAGCAATAGAGGATGGGACTGATGTTATTGATACTTTGTAGTAAAATTGCGGGCCCGGAGCTCCAGGGAAACCATAATCTTGCAACCGGTACAACGCTAAGCTAATGATGATGACTATCATCATCATTTTCAAATTACAACTAAATGAATGTGTGAAGTGCGCTAAAAGTTTTACTTATGAACGTCCTCACCACACGGTGAAACGTGCTTTGAGGCACACCTGAGGGGTGAAACACCCCCAAGTCCCTAACTACGCACTTCCATTGGATAATTCGTAACAGAAAAACCCAATATCACATTCAGGTCGACCAAGGAATCGAACCCAAGACCTCAACCGCAGTTCACTACCACAGAACCACAAAGACAGTCAGATAATATTATAAATATCATTGACATATACTCTAACGATAGACGGAGCATTCCTCATAAATATTTTTTTCAAATTGTCTCATGTATGACGTCTAATCGTACTAGCGCAACACGCAGGCGCAAGCAGCGCCAATGACTTATAGCGTCTAGTTATTATTATAGCCAATCAACAACAACAAGTCCTGGCATCTTACTAATGAGTATCCAATAGTTCTCTAACGCTACTGGCTGCTTATTATCATTTGCAAAGATTATTTACTTCACAGAAGAGATGTTTTCTGCCTACAATATTTCATCAACATAATAAGAACAGTTTATTTATGAAAATAAAAGGAATTAATTGCGGGGGTTTATTTAAGTAAAAAAATAGAACGTATAAACATATTATTCAGAATTTTTATTACAAAATAGAAAAATGTATTTGTGGGCGTAAGTTCAAGACTTGCCTTAGTTGCTTCACGAATAATTCTATTTTTTAAACTTTATATTTATCTTACTATGAGAATTGCTTAAGCATATATACCTAATATATAAGGCAGGATTATTTGTCATTCTGTAAAGATGCCCTTGCTGACCACAGTCACAGACTACCTGAGTTCTAAACTTACACATGTGGCAGATGGCACTATGTGCTAACATAAGGAAACCAACTATTAAAAAAAATCTATGATGAAGTGGCCTGAGTAGCTTAGTCGGTACGGTATCGACACGGTTCGTCGTGGTCGCGGGTTGAATTCCTGCCTAAAAAAAATATTTTGAATTGCAGTTAAATTTACTCTAGCAAGAAATGCTCAAAAATATATTTTAACAACTATTCAATTGCCACCAAACACAATTAATTTTGTGGTTTTTTGTCTATTGGTCGGATAACGGAAATCAGGATCTGTTTTGGTCTCATGGTTCAATATTATTTTTGCGTATTTTTCTATAACTGCAAATGTGTACCTACTATGATGAAGTGTTGAAATATTCGTTAATACGGTCATTACGATCAACTTACCAAAAAATAAAAAAAAAACACAGAATTAGTGTTATACAATGTCAAATAGGTTTTATAACATTAATCAAACTAAAAAGCTCTTAAAACCAATACCTTCACGAAGTCTGGTCTTGGTCATATATTTTACCTACAATCACTTGCAATGTATTTCTGCATAGTAGTTAGTCTATGATCGTAAATGACGTCACATAAAAATAATAAAATACATTTTAATGTGGTATTATGATACATTTAACTCTTTTAATTACATAAATAATATTGACTAACGCTACTACAGATACAAGTCCTGATTCAAATTAATCGATATATCGTCGCCACCCAGTCAATAAACGAAGCGGACCCACACCGCAGGAAAGTCAAAGTGACACTAGATTGCTTTGCCGGTATGTTCATGCAAAGCATTTGAACAAAGTAAATGTTCTGAACGCTACATCTAGTACTTTAGTACATATATATCGATGATAAATATGAATTAATAATTATTCTGTTAATATTACACATTTGTAACAATATCCGTATCTGCCGATTTAAAATTTCAGATCTGTTAAGAAAGACCCTCGATCTAGCGAAACGAACTAGGTACCTATTGAAATGTTATTATGGAGTTGAATGTCAGGCAACTACCTGTGATGTCCGACAACTCATAAAAATTATTGTATCTTTGCGATTAGCAAAACCTTTGACCTCATAGTTTCGAAAATAACATACGTGCAACACTAATTTATCCGTCATAGAATTCGAAAATAATATGAATAGTTTAATTTATGCGACACTTATCCAACCGTTAACCGGTGAAATGTCCTATGACTCCTAAGGTGGTGTCAATCCATTAATGCACATCAAATCTTTTAATTATATTCTTTCAATATATAATCTGTGGATTTTTTAAATTATTGAACGATATGAACTCATTTTAGTGGCAAGGATATAAAAAATATTCGCGCGACGCATTTCGGCAACGGCTGACATTCTTTTTGGCGCGTGTGTGAACGAAAAAATGAATAACAGGAGAGCTCGGTAAGTATTCTTGTGAAATTATATGAAACTAGAGGGCGCCAGCAGCTATGCCTGCATTTTTTTTAATCTACCCGTTTTGGCCGATCCCGTGAGAATATCGGGAAATCCCTTCTTAGTGCACCCCTACGGTCCCCAAGGAACATACAGGCCAAATTTCAGCTTCCTGCGCCCAATAATTTCGGCTGTAGCGTGTCTGTCAGTCAGTCAGTAACGCAAGGATTTTATATATTATGATAATTACCTACAAATAACTATAGTGTCTGTGTAAGATGTATTTCACCAGTAATGTAAGAATTATGTTAGAGAAAGCTTAAAGGTTATTGAAAACCCTTAATTATATTACCACTTACAACATAAAATAAACATTCAGTAGTAAAAAGCCCCTTTCACATTTTACCAGTCCTAAAAGCTCCCTAAAAATATTCAAAGGTTTTAAAGCAAAGCTTTCAAACAATTTCCGACAGGCTAGGTAAGTTTTTAAGTACAAATTGTCACTTAGATAGCATCCAATAACGAAACTAGAAATTACAACTACTTCGATAGTTTGCAAGTAGTAATAGGATTATATTGAAATAATTTCGAGCCTAATTATTATCAATTTTGTTTTCATAGTACGTCTTGTTAAGTGTTAAGTTATGTAAATTGGACAATGGTTAACGGTTTACACGTCTGAGCTTAGCACTTATGCAACTTACGGTTAAGAACTTGACAATTTGTATTAAACACATTGAGTTCACAGGTGTAATACAATAGAATGTAATTTTATGTGCGGCGTCTTTTAACATCACAGTATGTACTCACGTGCTTAATAAAAGTAAAAGTAAGAAATATCAATAATTTGTTACTCTTTGTGGTAATCTCGTATTCACATCGCAGTTATTTTTTGTTGTTCAACATTTACGGCCATTTTCAATATTCAAACTATAGATAGATCTGTAGATTTTAGATTCGTGTTTGACATATTTTGTATGGAGCTTATATCAAAAACTGTCAAAAACGAACTTAAAATCTACAGATCTATCTAAAATTCGAATATTGAATTCCGTAGTTAGAAACATAGCAAGTTCTGGTTTTTAATGTTATATGCAAAGAAGTAAATATTAGGACGAACGGAAAATAAACAGAATCGATTCTGAACTAGGCAGATCCTAAAAAACTGATAAAATACTTGTAAATATTGTATATTCACATTAAAAACAAATAATTCAGACAGAAAACGAATAATCGCCTTCATCAAATAAATCTCTGTCCCGGACGTGAGTCAGGCGGAAGTCGTGCGTCTGACTCACATCCGGGGTGGCATTCTGGGTCCCCAACCATTTATTAATTACATTAATTGCTCAAGTGTGACATAAGTAAAGTAAGTTCTCATAGGTAAAAAAAAGAATTAATAATTTATTATAAAATAATAAAGACTAACAGAGTGCCACGCCGAGTTTCTGATTTAAAACTACGTCTATTCGAAGCTAATTACGGAGTCATTCTACATACATTTACCTACTGCCACGTTTTTAATGCAATTGGTAGAACTTCGTGAAAGATCGGGCTATAAAACTCATGGTCACTTTTTTAATCGCAATAATTGACAAACAAATTTTGGTAGGAGTTGCAACTGTTTCACATTGTAAAATAATTACCTACTTATGAAAAAGTAGTTTATAATCGCTTGCTAAACTCAGGGAGGAAATCTGCATTTCCACAGTTCTTCATGAAGAGCTCAAAAGACGTGTCAAGTTTGCTAACCCACATTTAGCCAGCGTTGTGCACTGTGTTCTAATCAGAAAATTCTCGTGAAGAGCAGTGGAACAGTTTATAAATAGGGCTGATATGATACAGGAAATCGACATTTAGTTATCCAAAAAATGTTGTCCAGGTTTTTATTCACACGGTTTCCATGCATTGAAAACATGGCAGTTAATGTAGATATCAAATCACAACAAATCTTGTCGTTTAACGTTAATTAGTGTCATCCAATTTAATGAAATTTTATTTAAAATACATCTCACGCACTAAGAACAGATCTTGTCACGTAAGATTTAACAATCATTTAGTCAATGGATACAAAATACAGTCAGACTCGACACAACAAATTGTAGTATATACAAAGAGTTATCTCGCGTGTGGATCGAACCAACAACACTCGGTGCAGGGCTGAACGACGAGGTGACCACTTAAACCACAACGCAATTGAGGCAGTAAAATTATTTTTCTTATTTTTTGTTTCAATTGCCAAAAATGCTCCCATTTTCTCAGAAATGCTAATTAAAGGAAACTTTACTACAAAACATAACTGTTCTTATTCACGGTTTCTGTTACCGTTTCGCTTGTGGAGGAAAATTTCGAGAAATGAAAAGGAACAGAATTGATACTGCCGTCCTAAAACTAACGTAAAGTTCCAATAAGTATAACTTCCTTTGAGAATTACAAGTGGAAAATTATTTGTTGTCTTTAGCGTCTGTATTATAAAAATATTATGAGTCTTGTTAACAAACTGTGCCACTGCAAATTACGGACCTCTTCTTACTATGAAAAAGGTTGGGGGTTGGGTTTAGGTTGTCTGAAGGATTGCAGACTTTACATGACTTCCAAGAACGTCTAAGAGTAGGGTTGCAGATTTCAGATGACTTCTAAGAACATCAAAGAAAACTCTCGGAGACGAGACGCTCTGCTGGCTTTCGGCCTCTCCTTATTTACGTCAGAATAGTTTTAAGAGAATTTGACCTGCTATATCACGTTGGTCAGGTGATAACTACATTTACATTGTGATGTCGAATTTTCCATTTTTCCAAAAAATCTATAGGCTTGCTGTATTTTCCTTAGTTCTTAGTTACAATGCCTAGTCGCTTCCGGAATAAAATGGGAAAGGACAGTTTGTATTTATAATCCACACATAATAGGCAATAATCATACATTAATTTGATCAGTCGTCACTGTATCATTCATAATAATAAGTCAAACACCGAAGCGAGCAAGAATATTAAAGAAAAGAAAGAAGAGGAAATACTTAATTTCCTCTTCTTCCTTTTCTTTCATACAAACAATATAAACAATTCATGGTGAATGTTTGTGGAGGAGTGGATACTAAGATCGATGAATTGTGTGATACGATGGATGTAAGGAAAATTGATATACTGGGGGTGAGTGAAACAAAGAAGAAAGGTTGCTCAACAACTACTCATGGCCAATATCGTGCATACTGGTCTGGAGTTGTTGAGTCTGAAAGGGCTAGCCGAGGAGTTGGAATGATTCTGTCAGATAGAATGAATGAGTGTGTGAACGAATATGAATATGTCAACTCCAGGCTTATTTGGATGCGATTAAAGATTGGCTTATTGAAAGTTTTTGTTGTATGTGTTTATGCTCCGGACATGTCCAAACCACTGAATGTCAGAGAGGAATTCTGGGACAAGGTCAGAGATGTGCTTGCTAGGTGTGAGAATAATGAAAGAATAATTAGGTTAGGCGACTTTAATGGCTGGGTAGGTGTGTCTCATGATGGATGTGAAAGGGTTCTAGGGCGATTTGGTGATGAGAGAGTGAATGAAAATGGTGAGTGTTTGCTAGACATTTGTATGGAGAGAAAACTTGTTGTGACTAACACTTTGTTTAGTCACAAGATGATTCATATGTATACATGGCAAAGGCAGACAGAACGAAGTATGATAGATTTTGTTGTGGTAGATGAACGTTTAAAAGGAAAAGTGAAAGATAACAGAGTGTACCGAGGCTTGAATGTGGGTACTGACCATTTTTTGGTAGTTAGTCGGGACTAACAACTAAATGGCGCCATCGGCCTCGCATACACTCGCCTGCCATAGAAAGAGTGAAAGTTGAAAGATTGGCAGAAGAAGATATACGCGATCAGTATAAAGAGATATTGGAAGTGAGGTTAAAAGATTTGTTTGAGAAAGAAGAGTGCGAAATAGAAGAATTTTGGAAAGAGTTTAAGAATGGAATGATTGAGACAGCCACTCAAGTATGTGGCGTAAGTAAGAGGAAGAACGTTAAGAAAATTTGTAATGAATGATGGGATCAAGAAGTAAACGGTGTGGTTGCGGAAAAGCGCAAAGCTTGGATGGACTTGCTGGCCTTAAGAGCCAACAAAAGAGTACAGTGGTGTGAATGACAATGAAAGTATTGTAAAAGAAAAGTATGACAGGTTGAAATATAAAGTAAAAGAGATAGTGAGAAGAAAGAAAGAAGAATGCAAGGATAAATTTGATAGAAAATTTGCCCAACATTTTCGGGCCAATTTCAAATTATTCTGGCACTTGGACAGAACAGCCCGAGGCAAATCAGAGGTTTCGAAAGTTGGTATGATGAGGGATATAAATGGAAGTATTATTAGAGAGCATGGGGAAGTTCTGAATCAGTGGAAGGTATATTTTGAGAATTTGTTTGAACGAGGAGGGAGCAACAACAGGAATATAGTAACGAATGAGGAAGATAATTGTGAAAGTGGGATAAGTATGGAAGAGATACGATATGCATTGAAAAGTATGAAGGTGGGTAAAGCTGCGGGATATGACAGGATATCTGCTGAAATGCTCAAGGTAGGCGAAGGCGTTACTGCAAGCCTGCTGTATCTACTGTTTAATAAATGTTAGCGGTCCGGTCGTGTACCAGGTGACTGGAACAAAGCCGTTATTGTGCCATTGTACAAGGGCAAAGGGTCACAGCAGGAATGCAAAAATTATCGCGGTATCAGCCTCCTGAGTGTTGTTGGCAAATTGTATGCAAAGATACTGATTGAAAGAGTGATTTCTGAAACGGACAGTAAAATTTGGGATGTGCAAGCGGGATTCAGAAAGGGAATGGGATGTACGGATCAAGTCTTTTCCTTAAGGTGCATTGCAGAGAAAGTCTTAAGTAAACACCAGAAGGTTTTCTGCGCCTTTATTGACCTGGAAAAGGCTTACGATCGAGTGGTGAGGGATGAACTTTGGTCAACACTTTCTGTGTATGGAGTGAGCAGCAGTCTGATAGAAAGAAAGAAGAAAGAAAGAAAGAAAGAAAGAAAAAGCATTTATTTGGAATGAAAATTGACACATACAATATTGCGGACAAAAGAAGAAACAAAGAAACAGAAGATTACAATTGATAGAATTACAATAGAATTAAGATATAAAATTACAATAGAATTATAAATTAAAATCATGGATAATTATAATTAGTTCATCACATAATAAAATAAGGAAAAAATACTATATATATATATATATATATATATATATATATATATATATATATATATATATATATATATATATATATATATATATATATATGTACCTATATATATATTTAAATAATTAAAACATTGTAATTTGAGATATGGATACGCTAATAAATTAAATTACATTAATAAAATTGCTGTGTCACTTTTCACCAAAAAGGAACCTTCAACTAGTTCCACTTGTGATAGCACGGATACTGCGGGCACTTGAATCCTTATATAGGGATTCAAGTGCCTGTGTCAGAATAAACGGGGCCTACACGGACTGGTTTAACATTGATCGTGGTGTTAGACAGGGATGTGTAGCGTCTCCTTGGCTGTTTAATCTGTTCATGGACAGTTGTTTGACCGATCTGAAAGAGTCTGAATGTGGATTAAGAATGGGTGGGTCAGTGTTTAAGATCCTGCTATACGCTGACGATCAGGTTCTATTTGCATCGTCAGCGTTGGATTTGCAGCAGATGGTCACCACGATGAATGAAGCGTATAAGAAGAAAGGTATGAAAGTGAATGTTAACAAAACCAAAGTCATGGTCATACAGAGGGATGATAGTGTAACTGAATGTGACGTAATGATAGGAGATGAAAAAGTGGAACAAGTGAATGAGTTTGTGTATTTAGGGTCTTTGTTTACGAGAGATGGGAAATGTGAGGGAGATGTTGAAATGAGAGTGAAAGCAGGAAATAGTGTGAATGGCGCCTTACGGTCCATCATCAGTAGCGAAATTATACCAAGTAAGGCTCGTCTTGCTGTACTGCAGGGAGTTTTGGCGCCAACACTGATGTATGGTAGTAAATCATGGGTATGGCAGAAGAAGCATGAAAGTAGAATCAATGCTGTGGAGATGAGAGCTTTAAGGAGTATGTGCGGAGTAAGGCTGATTGATAAAGTGATAAACAGTGTGATACGAGAGAAGTGTGGTCTAAAAGAAGATGTAGTGACAAAGGTTGAAAAAGGAATGTTGCGTTGGTTTGGACATTTGGAACGGATGGATGAAAGAAGGAATACGAAAGGAGTGTATCGTGCGAGAATGAATGGAAAATGGTAGGGGACGCCCTAGGCAGACGTACGCCGACCAAATAGGTGACGTACTGAAAAAGGGCCAAATTAAAAGTACCCATAACCGACGCGCATGCATGATGAGGTTAATGAATGTCGAGGAAGCGAAAGAAGTATGTTTGAACCGAAGCATGTGGCGTTCTATAGTCTCTGCCTACCCCAATGGGAGACAGGCGTGACGATATAGATAGATAGATTATAAACAATTCAGAAAACAGCGGCGATAGCCTAGTGTTGTACGTCATCGTGTGGTGACGGATTAAAAATACGGAATGTCACCACCCCATATCATCCCATAGGTGTCGTAAGAGCCGACAGAGGGAGCATATTATGCAGAGAATAGCACTGTAAGAGAAGGAAAACTTGATACAAACCCTAGACCAACACGTTTGGCCAGCGTGGTATAGTAGGCCAATTCCTCCTTTCAAAGGAGAGGCCTAGTCCAGCAGTGGACTGTTAAAGGCTGATGATGATGTACGTCACAGTCTGCCGAGACGATGGTCTCGGCTTCGATCCCTATTTACCTCGGGCACACACCTCTGACTTTTCGAAGTTATGTGTGTATTAAAAATGTTAATTATTGCTCGCTTAATAATGTGCCCGGTAGATGGCAAAAGGTTCGTCTTCTATTAAATTGGGAACAAAACATAACTGGCGAAGTGTGGGTGTGTAATACACCTCTGTCTACCCCTTCGGAGATAAAGCCGTGAAGTTATGTTTATGTTATGAACAATTCCAAAGTCTTGCCAGAAACAAGCCTTTAAACGACAGTTACTAGAAAGCGAACCTCATTTTGTGTTCTAAATTGGGATCAAAACCGCAAATGTCGGTTTGCCGGTCCCTTGCATAAACCTCCAGCACTCGGTTCGCCGAGGCTTGCAATTGAAATGCGTGATTTTATAATTAATTTCCGCCATGTTTTAGACACAAATAATTGCAATTACTCCGAGAAATAGAAATGTTCACTATTTGGCACAAGCTAATATTTATGCATTGGGTCTCGATTTATTTAATTTTTATGTTCAAGTAATCATGCAACTAAGACTGGATATCGAAATATGAGTATACTTTATCTATTTATATATCTTTATATATTTTTCATTATTCAACCATATCTCACATTTAAAAAGATTACATTGTTCTCTAACAGCAAAAAACACATAATTATCTTAATATATAAAATCCTTGCGTTATATTATTATAATACACTAGAGGATGCCCGCGGTTACACCTGCGTTAGTTAAGGCTACTGCTCCGCTCCCGTCGCTCATAGCGCGATGTTATATAGCCTACGGTCTTCCTCGATAAATGGGCTATCTAACAGTGAAAGAATTTTTTAAATCGGACCAGTTGTTACTGAGATTAGCGCGTTCAACCAAACAAACAAACAAACTCTTCAGCTTTATATATTAGTATAAGATTATTTTACCAATGGCTTCAGCTGCAAGCGTATCAATCTAAACAGAAGGTAGCGTATGTGCTTTTGTGATGTATAACATATATTACTGCAAAGTTTCATCAAAATCCTTGCAATAGTTTTTGCCGGAAATAGCAACAAACATCCTTCTATCCATACATTCATGCCTATAAACTTTCGCGTTACCTATAAACAGTAGTACGAAGTTTCTGGAAAATCTTAATACGTTCTCTTCAATTTTACTTTTAAAACGGTTTTTATTTATGTATGCAGCGGTTTCACATGCGTCCTGCATATAAATTATTTTTTGTCAGTGTAACACTAGTATCATGACAGTCTAATGAGAAAATGGACGTTTTGGGTGCACATTTGTCTCTTGATGTCGGGTAAAGATAAATTTATGATGATAGGCCGCGACATGTGCCTGAAGAATATTGTGTAAAAAATTGGACTTGTAAATAATATACGTCATCTTCTTTATTTTTAGAACAGCTTCTTACAAAAATTTGCGACTCAGCAGAAACTTCGTTTAAAATATATTTTGTTGTTATACGAATCGAATCATTGCTTGTCTACGTGATCCAGTGGATAGCGCATGCTGCTGCTGATCGAGTCCCAGGGTCGATTCCTGGGTCGGACAAAAGTGTTACGGAATTTTTCCGAATTTTCAGTAACAGTACGGAATCTGTCAAAGTACCCAGTAATGTCAATAGGCTCACCCCCTATTACGTAGTACCTACAAATTCGTAACATGGCGAAATGTGGGAGTATTATTACACCTGTGCCTACCCCTTCGGTGATACAGGCGTGAGACGATAAAAAGCAAATAGAATATTGTCACTACGTGCCACAAGTTCGTAGGCAAAACCGAAATATATTTTTCGAGAAATGCTTCACTGATTTTTCTTTATTAGCCGTGGGTGTTTTAAGAAGATCAAACTTAAGTTGTACGGCAATCATTTTCAGGCGGTAGCGTCATAAATATTTGGGTTACCAGATTTACCTAAAATCTAAGTTTTGACTTGACTCCCATTCGCTCTTTATTTGATTTTATCTCAACGGAGGTGATGTAATATACTATCAAAAATCATCATCATCTGATTTTTATGGTAAATTTTGGATAGTATATTACATAGTATATTACATTAGAAGAGAATGTGAGAAGGGTAAGGCCATAGTCCACCACGCTGGCCTAGTGCTCTGACGGAAGTTGACTATTATTGCAACCACCTGGCGCCCTCTATACCGGTGTACAGCGGTAATCGGTCTTCTGCAGCTTTGTACATGAGTTCTGTGCGTATGAAATTGTTAATTATCGCTTGCTAAACGGTGAAGGAAAACATCGTGAAGAAACCTGCATATCTGAGAGTTCTTCATATTGTTCTTTAAATATATTTGAAGTCAGCCAAACCACTAAAAAAAAAAATTAAAAAATAATCACGTATAACTGAATATCTAAAAATTTGCTTCGGCAACTGATCGTTGCTTCTCGATATGGTTCAAACGATTTCCATCGGAATGGGCAAGTTATTGCGTCAGATGCATATATAAGGTGTGTGTGTTTTATAGGAAAAGCAATTTTACACATATAGGACATTATTGACGACGTTCTTGGTGAAAGCACTTTCCGGAGCCCATAAATGCCTTGCGTTATGAAATATTCTGTATATGGTCTATTTATGTATGCCAATATTGCTCAGGGTCTCTTATGCAGTCAGTTATTTTTGTAATACTTGTTGTAAGATCTGTAGAACGACCTTCGCTCGTTGGTTATAATGTTGGTGGACAAAATTATATAACTATACACTTAGCAATCTTAAGGAAAAGTCTTGTTTACTTTATCAACATACCAAACAGAGATGCACTTTTTTTGTGTTATAACCGTACTCCTTTACTGACAGTAGGCTTGATTTACGAGTAGCCAACACTCGATGAGGTAAAGGGTAGGAAGGTATGCTTGCCTCCTTATTAGTGGAGAATGAGATGTAAGGAACGAAGACTAAGGTCTGCAATGCTCTCTTATTTTCAAGATTCACTCAAAGAAAAATACGCTATATTAGGAATAAAGATGCTTCAGAAGATCTTCTGCTAGACTCTAGCAGACAATGATACTATCTAAGACTTGTCAATCCGTTTGTGTTGTAACCGGCGTCAACAATTTTAAAATTGTATTAAGCTGGGTGTCAACAATACGGATAATAATCGAAAATCGTCATTGACTTAAGAATATTTTTCTTTTCGAGAAACAATACAGAGATCGACTTTATATTTATGCAAATATATAAATGAGTTTTCTGAAAAAAATGTTTATTTATCTCTCTTTATGGTCAGTGGATCAAAGAGGTAGTATTTATAATTTTCAAAGCCATACAAAGTTGGCATAACAAACTTGTAATAAATTAACTATTTTGTTCTAACAAGTAATATTAGTATTGTTTGATTACTATTCATCATGGAAAACCGACAGATTTTTTTATGTTTTACATGAGGAAATTTTAGTTTATGTGTTCACTTTTACAATTTTGCAATTTTATCCTAATCAGTGGGTCAAACCCATGAAACATCAGACATACAAACAGGAGCTGGATTTTTATAAACATTGTTAGAAATATTATACATGTTTTAGTAATATTATAGTCTAGACATAAAACGCACTTAAAACACGATTTCTTGACATACATTTGTCTTGCAGCTATACCCTTCAGATATTTAATGGTCAGAGAACTACATCGCACTTGTACGCGAGACAACTGTTAGTCTTTCGCTATAATTTCCACACAGATATTCACTTAAACCAAGAAAAAAAACTTACAATTGACTTGTAGCGACACCGGATTGCTCGTGGCACTGCCTTCGTTGTTGTACGCGAGGCAGCTATAATCCCCTGCCGCGGATCTCGTCACACTCTGCAGTACCAAGCTCTGGTCACTCAGGATTACTCCGGCACTTGCGTTGTGCTGGATTTCTTTTACCTGGAAAAATAGTTCACCTGAGTTCTACGAATAAATAGAAAGAAGAAAGAAAATATATCTTTATTGCAAGCACGCTGTACAGTACTCCTTAATTTTACTTATTCTAAATAACAAAAATAAAAACCACACAAAAAAAGAAAATTGTGGCGAAGTCAATATTATTATACACTATCTACTATAACTCAAAAGACTAAGACGCTAATTGGCGGCTTGTTGCCATAATGACACTTGGCATGTCTTGTCAACTGTCATAAACGGAGTTGAGTTAGCTGACAATGTCCTGACACTTCTGACATTTAAGTGATACGTGTCACCACGTGACTCGCCACGTGTTACTACACCAGAGATTGAGCAATTTAAACATAAAATGATTACTTTTGTAAATACAATAATAATACAATAAATGGTTGTTGAAGTCCTCTAAATGTAAATTACTCCGGTGACTCTTTTAAGTTATTGCTTAAAATGTAATAGTAGCGTTTGCTTAGCTGGAACTTTTTCATTTATCATCATTTTCCTTGCTCTGGAGCCCTAGAGATTTGTTATTTTTTTTTTTCGCGTATTCGTTCAATTGAGTGGTGGTTCATTTGATGGTACACTAAAGGTGGTTCAAAAGATGCACGCCTGATGCTGTTTGTGTATCAGAACACAGCAGAACTGGTGCTATTTTTACTTCAGCGCGATGGACCACCATAGTGACTCAATTTAACTTATTTATTTATTTATTTATTTATTAAATACTTTATTGTACACTATAAAAGGACATTTCACAAAAAATCGTTTTACAAACACAGTACAATGGGCGGCCTTATCGCTAACAGCGATTTCTACCAGGCAACCTTTGGATGGAGATTATTGGTAGGAAAGACTAAAAAACTTAAATTACAAGTGGGTTATTTCTATTTCATACATACATATACTCACGCCTTTTTCAGCCGGGGTAGACAGAGACTACAGAACGCCACTGGCTCCTATCCTTACAAACCTCACGCGCTTCTTCTACACTCATTACTCTTTTTATACATGCTCGCCGTTTCGGGTACTTCGGACCTTTCCGTTTTTTAGGATGTCTCCAATTTGGTCGACGAATATCCGCCGAGGTCTGCCGCGACCGACTTGCCCACACACATTTGCCTTATATATCTGATTCGTCATTCTTTCTTCACTCATTCGCTCCACGTGTCCAAACCACCTAAGCATTCCTTTCTCAATCCTTGTCACCTTGTTTCATGAAACATATAATAAGACGATGAAAAGATTATTATTGATATAGATATTTCATTTAATGTAATAACTAGAAACAGAATTTGAAATTCACAACTTCCTTACTTCCTCAGAAATAGTTCAAAATGTGTATTTAGGATTTATCTCAAGAAGGCTACTTGCACAAGCTACAAGCTGAAATGTTGTACAAATATAAGCGTCTGACCTAATACCTGAAAGTAGCCGAATATAAGATGTTACAAACTTCAAATGACGACACAGACTGGACTGAATGTAGAGATGGTACCTATCATGTTTATAGTTCGCTTCTGTACATTGCAAAAAACTTGAAATAACTCTGTTCAAGTTGGAAAACTAGAGACATACAGACGTATTTTGAGTTTTTACAGACGTTAAAATTAAAAAGCAGCTATAGTTTCTTGGAGATACCAACAGGCCGCCATACAGTGGCTATCAGGTTTGAATCCACGTCGCGCAACACCGACTTTTCTGAGTGACATCGACTTTTATGTGCGTATTGAATTGTTAACTAACGTTTGCCCCGTGCCTCGGAGAGCATGTTAAGCCATTGGTTCCGGCTGTCATGAAGATCTTTGACAGTTGTTAAAGGGAGTCAGTGCTTCTGGATAACCGCGGGTCGCAACTAGAATAAAACTAAGAGGATGATGAAAAGCAATGTTAAAATCGAAAATTGGCTATAATAATATCATAGAGAACAAAGATGTTATTCAATGCGTGCTTCTGCGAAATACACTAGCATCAGAACAGTATCTTTGTAGAAATGTATATACATACATACATACATAAACTCACGCCCGCCTCCCCGAAGGGGTAGGCAGAGGCATATTAAACGCCCACTTTTCGCCAGTGTTTTGATCCCACGTAATAGATGGCGAGCCTATTGCCGCTTATTGGGACATTTTGTTTGCCAGAGCCTCGTCCGTTGATCGGCAGGTGCACCACTTGCAGGTGAGGTTGGCTTGGGACCCTAAGTTCTTGGTGGGAACCCTATGCACCCTGGTTCCGATACCGGGAATCGAACCCGAGCCTCCTGGGTGAGAGCCAGGTATCCTATATGTATATACAATGAGCTTTTTTTCTTGAGTGAGCGGCAGCAGCTGCAAGTCTGTATTTTTAATAGTTGATTTTGGAATGAAATGCTTATGACTAAATGGCAATGTGTACAACTTGTGGCGCCAAGCTTGTATTAGATAAGAAAAACGCAGGAAAACGCACGCAACTGTTAGTGCTTGATGACATAGTTGTATTGAAAGACACCCATGCGTAGTCGTGAACATATACAATTCTGGTACCTCACCAATATAACCTACACGCATTGCATATTTCATATCGCATCATAATATGAGGTCAGCACTCATATTTTTTTTAAGTGTCTGTGTCGTCCTGGAACTGGTTCTTTTTGAAGGAGTCTAGCTCATCCCGCCATAGTCGTCTAGGCCTGCCGCTGTGTCGCCTGCCGTTTAAGGGGGTCCATAGGGTTGTTAATTTGGCCCATTGTCATCTGACATTCGACAGATATGTCCCGCCCAGCTCCATTTAAGCGTGACGGCATATTTTGAGTGACGCCGTCGAGCTTTGTGATGGAATGGATAGTGGTATTCCTTATACGGTCTGTTCATTTGACACCCAGAATACTCCGTTCCATCGATCTTTGGCATACCTCGAGCTTGGATCTCTGTCCTTTTGTCAAATACCAAGTTTGAGAACCATATGTGAGGTTGGGTAGAATGCACACGTACATGAGCTGCCTCTTAAGGCAAAGAGGAAGATTGCCCTTCATCAGATCTTTTATGGCCCAATACCTCCTACGGGCATTTTCAGTGCGCTTTGCCACTTCTATGTTTTATCTTGCCTGGAAGGAGACTATTTGACCAAGATAGACATATTCATCGACGTATGCGACCTCCCCACCTCTCACTACGATTCTACGATGTACGGTGTTCGTCATCAGCTTGGTCTTTGCCATGTTCATTTTGGAGTCCAACGTCTAGGCTAGCCGTGCCAAGGTCTTCAAGCATTTGATTCATCTAGGAAGCTGTGATAGTGGATCTCATTGTGTGACGCCCTTTCTGATGCGGAAACATGGTCCTGATAAAGAACCAATTTTAAAAGCGGCGGTGCTGGTTTTGTAAATATTTTGCAGAATTTGATTATAAGAGAGATCGATTAATGGAGCTGTGAGTGATACTATCGAAAGCCTTTGTATAATCCACGAATGCTATATAGAGTGGGAGTCGAAATTCTAATATTTTTCGATGACTTGGTTGATAGAATGGAGGTGATCGATAGTAGAAATGCTGCGTCAAAACCAGCTTGTTCCGGGGGCTGATGTTTGTTGAGTGTGCTTGATATTCTCATCTCGATTACTTTAATGAA
Organism: Euclidia mi; assembly: GCA_944739405.2. NCBI lineage: Eukaryota > Metazoa > Arthropoda > Insecta > Lepidoptera > Erebidae > Euclidia > Euclidia mi. The sequence goes on along the minus strand of OX123193.2, from coordinate 72,768,292 downwards.
GGCCTTGTACATATGTGAGACTATCATTAATTATGCCGCGACCTAAATCACCAGATATGTCACAAGCTTATTTCTTACTAAACGATTAAAACAAATTGACTCACCCCTTTATACCAAGTCAGCTTCTTAGACTTCGGGTTAGCTTTCACACTGCATTCGAAGTACACATCATCTCCTTCCTTGATGTAGCCAGGGTTCAGGTTGGACCCTAGCTTCAGACTTACTATTGGGACATCTGCGAACAATTGTAGTTATTCTTATACAGTCAATTCGATTGACAATTTTTGCGTAATCATCGTATAAGCTTTAACTGAAATCTGGCTCTAGCTATGGCTATATGGCTGGTATGCCAAAAGACTGCCATGAAGAGAATATCAGGTTAGAAACCATGAGGCGCAGTACTGACTTTTCGGAGTTATGTTTGTAAAATATATGAAAAGAGTAATTAATGTAGAGGAAGCGCGTGAGTTTTGTAAGGATAGAAGCAAGTGGCGTTCCGTTGTCTCTGCCTACCCCGACGGGAGAAAGGCGTGTATGAGGCGTTTGTATTGAATTGTTTATATCGTTTGCCACGGAGTGCACCTTAGGCCGTCGATTCCGGCTGTCATGAAGGCTCTGGCTAATTCGAATAAAGAACTAAAAGTCACGACCGTCCCATTAAATCGTCAAACTCTTGTCTCTGTGAACAACAAAATTCAAATTTCCCGTGAGCAAGAGGTCAAATAACTAGATAGTTTCTAATAGATGTCGTATAAATATAACCCATAATCATGGTAAAATGTTATTATAATTGAACAAAGTGTTAAACTATGCATGTGTTAACGTCGTACTATATAAGTCAAATTAGACGATCATGAAATTAAGTTCGCAGAATATGGACTATGAGTCAATTTAAAATCTAATCTCATTTCGTTCAAAACAGTTTCGATGTCTAATAAAATACGAGAATTGGTCTTCTGAAAAGCACACGGGCTACTTTTTGTCTCGATAACTGTTCCTCGGCGAGAAAAATAATATTTAATTATCACCTAAGAAATCAGTCACCATATTAAAAATACTCACAATGTATATTGAGAAGCCACCTGTCTTCTATGACGGCGTTAGGCACCCTGGGGTTGTCTGCTCTGCATACCAGGGACTTTTCGTGATCTTCAGCCATCGGCACCAGGTTCAAAGTGCTTGTTGTAGCATTGCTGTCCGAGAACTGCGTACAAAAATAAAGAAATTAATTATAAAATTCATCATTAACCTCTGTCTATTTTTAATCTGTCTTACTGCTGGGCACATCTTCTCATTTATGAAAAAGGTTAGCTAAGGGCAATAGTCCACTACTATGACCAAATGAAGGCTGGCAGTCTCCACAACCACTCTCAAACTCCCAAACATGCAGGTTTCCTCACAATGTTTTCCTTCACCGTAGAGCAAGCGTAGCAGTTAGTCGCTCCAATAGGCTTAGCTGCTTATTTGGCCTGCCCCATTTTTAGTGACAAAGTTTGAAGAGCTTGCTTAAAGAAAATGTATTATACAACTAAATCTAGGTCTATACATTGTACTATAATATATTTCAGATTTCAGATATCTGCTTTGTAAAATCTGATGCGATACAGGATATTCCACTGAGCGCGAGACTTTTTGAAAAAATTGTATGTGTCCTAATTACAAGATTATATTTGCATGAATGAGTATAATATTATATACTATATACTCCAAACAGAATTTCAGGGTATTAATGAAACCACGCAAGAGGATCTTGTGCTCATGGTACAATTTCAGAGTAATACTCATAATAATTTTAGAAAATTTCAGTAACGTAGATGTCCGTGATAGCTAGCCTGATACACTTTATAATTATGCTTTCTGAGAGCAATGTCGTTTCCAAAACGGTCATCCATTTTTATGCGCATGATTATGATAATGTTCCTTCACAACGCATTTTGAGCCAATCGCCTAATGCAGTTACGATTCCAGTGACTGTAGCATTCACTTGACATGCAGAATGTGTTTAAAATTACTTAATCCTGTGTCCCATGCGACAATAACGATACAGCAGCGTAAGGGTAAACCCTTAAATATTTTTAATAGACTACGTACGGAGGTTTATGTAGACTTCTTCTCCCGAAGGTTACTCCGCTTTAGAACATTGCACCTATTTAAAGCCATAGACATCAAAAAGTTGAAATAAAAATATTAAAACGAAATCCGACCAACGTTTTTTGATATAGAGTAGGAGATAAAACAGGAGGTTCTAAATCTAGCGTAATATTATCATGTGTAAATAAAAAATCTCTAACCTAGGTAAGCCTATATTAATTTTTCCTTATTGTTATAACCGGGGTATATGGGGGTAGTCAAATGACACAACCGATACTTTTAAGCTCATATATTCGACTGTCGCAGCAGCCGTTAATAAAAGGCACATAACCTACCTACCCACATGCTACAGATATATAGTAGGTTGTTACCCTACACTAACATCCCTCCAACCTTATTTAAAAATACTGTTTGTAGTCTACAGGGGTTCTATTGCGTCGTGATCGAGTGGGTCCTTCCGTCTGTGGGTTGGGACGTATGTCGGGCTCCACAGTGACAGGTAGACTAGGAACAATCACGTCATCAGTTGGGCTCTTGCCGTCTTCGGACTCTTGAACTTGAGGTTGACATCTTCCGGTTACTGCTGGTGACGGCGTGCCTGGAATTTCACGTGTAGATACTGTGGAACCATCTGCTGCTGCCTGTGACGTGTTGCTTACGAATGCCGCGACTACCTCTTCCTCCCCTTTATATTTGAGAAGTTGATTGGCATGCCTTTTAACCTTTTGATCTGTATTGCATATTTTAATAATATACATCGAGTTGCCAATTTTTTTAATCACTGACCCCCTAGACCAGAATTGTTTTTGCTGTTCATACAGTTTCACGAGTACGTTTTCACCTATAGTAAACGACACTTTACGACTGCCGTGATAATGATCACTCTGTAAGCACTGTTTAGACTTAACAATTTTATCGAGCACTGGGTCAGATGGTAGTGATGAGGTTGGCTTCAAAAAATCTAAACGCGAACGTAACTTATGTCCAAACAATACCTCAGCGGGCGATCTGTTTGTAGTGGAGTGAATGGAATTCCTATATCGTAGCAAAAATTCTTGTAATTTAATATTTAAATCGCGGGCATGTACACCTGATAATAAAATACCTTTGATCGCTTTCTTAATTACCTTTACGTAGCTTTCAGCTTGACCATTACTAGCAGGGTTGTAGGTTGGAGATGTTAAGTGCGTTATATTGTTACGTAAACAAAACTGATTAAATTCATTTGAAACAAAGGAAGTTCCGTTATCTGAGCATATTGTATCAAACAATCCAAATCTTGCCATTACCTCACTTAATTTTTCTATTACTATGCGGGAGCTAAAACCTGATGAAACATCAAAACATTCTACCCATTTAGAATATGCGTCCACCACTATTAAATATGTTCGTCCATTTATTGGGCCGAGAAAATCCAAATGTACGCGTGACCATGGTTGTGTTGGGAACGGCCACGGTGTCAGCGGAACACGCCCAAATAGGAAACGGACTCCTGAAGGAATGAACATTTTTCTACTCTGAGAACTAATCCGGCTTCCTGTAACCTATAGAATACTGCTTGTAACCTACTTAATGTTTCATGTATGTTTACCCCCCATACTAAAATATCATCGAGAAACTGTAACGTGCCATCCAAACCCACCAATACCGACTCCATCGTTCTTTGGAAAATGGCTGGAGCGCTAGCTAACCCGAAAACCAATCTCTTAAATTTATATAGCCCTTTGTGCGTATTAATACAAGTCAGCATTTGTGACGATTCATTAATGCACAACTGATTATAGGCTTGTGAAAGATCTAATTTACAAAAGTAACGCGCCCCATACAACTTAGAAAACAATTCCTCATATCTAGGAAGCGGATATTTATCAACAAGCAATTGTTTATTTATTGTCACAGAGTAATCGGCACACAGTCGAATAGAACCATCACGTTTAATAACGGGTACAATAGGGCTCGCATAATCCGCATACTTCACGGGTACTAGTATATCTAAGTCCACCAGGCGGTTGAGCTCCTGTTCCACGCGGTCACGTAAGGCAAAAGGCAGGGACCTCGCTTTAAAATAAATCGGTTTCGCGTCTGGTCTCAGGGCTAAATTTACTTCTACCCCCTTACAACAACCCAATTTATTTGAAAATAACTGTGGGAATTTTGAAACGATTTTCTGAATTAATTCTTCGGATTTATTTACTGAACAGATTTGCATATTAAAACTAGCAAAGAAATCTCTGCCTAACAATGGTGGACCGCCATCCCTTACTACATACACACCAATAAATTTTGTTTTACCCCTGTATGTGAAAAGAAGGTTAACTTTACCTAATATTTTTAACCTTTCACCACAATAGGTAAGTAAAACAATATCATTCGATTCTAACATCACGTTATTAAAATGTTTGTCATACAATTGCTCAGAGATAACGGTAACGGGAGAACCGGTATCTATTTCAAAACGTAATGATACGTTATTAACTACGACAGATTCCTGCATAATTTCGCCGCGCTCGGTACGAATACTACAACATAAATGCTTACCCTCATCATTATCATCACCGCAGTACTCGATATAATGCTGACCTTTCCCCATTTGTTTACACATTCGCTTAAGATGACCTTGGATACCACATTTTGTACACTTATAACGCGCAAACCGACACGATGACGCTTGATGCCCGGCATATCCGCACACGGCGCACACGCTGTGATCGCAGCCGCGGCCCGCGGCAGCTGGCCGTGAGCTCCTCGCGGCAGCTGGCCGCGAGCTTCCCGCTGCTACGCGCTGCTGCTGTGAGCGCCAGCGCGCCTCGCCTCGTTCTGAACTTCCCTCCGTTGTCATTTTCATAAGCTGCATAGGAGGTGCTACCAATTCCTTCTGGCGCCCCGAAGTTTCCATGGCACCTATGCGTGCGCTGCGAACACCTTCAGCGATCTCAATAGCCCTATTCAAGGTGAGACCCGACATTTCTTTTGTAAACAATTTATCTCTCTCAGCTCCAGACTGCATGCCCAATATGAATCGATCGCGTAGTTGTTCATCAAGCTGAGCGGATACGAAGCCACAATGAATTGCTAATCCTCGGACACGCGCCGCCCACTCCGATAAACTTTCTCCATCGTTTTGCGTAGCCACATAAAATCTGAACCGCTCCGCAAATGTACACTTTTTTGGTTCAAAGTGTCTGTCCAATAACTCCACCACTTTACCATAGCTCAACGTACTAACTTGGGTCGGCAACGCTAAATCACGAATCAATTTGTACGTGGATTCAGCACAATTACTGAGTAGAATAGCTTGACGTTTGCAACCGGCTTTATCGGAATCCTCTCCAACATCGTTCGCGAGAAACCATTGCTCAAGTTTCTCCTTGTAGATGCTCCATTCTTGAATTTCATGGTTAAACGTAGATAAGGTGCCGACCGTTACTTTCGCCATTTTGCAGGTTTTATTCTCGTCGCCAACTGTTATAACCGGGGTATATGGGGGTAGTCAAATGACACAACCGATACTTTTAAGCTCATATATTCGACTGTCGCAGCAGCCGTTAATAAAAGGCACATAACCTACCTACCCACATGCTACAGATATATAGTAGGTTGTTACCCTACACTAGCACTTATATTTTTTACGTACAAAATATCTCTGAAAATAGGATAAAACCAATTTTAGGCAACAACAAGTCTTCTTGGACAGGTAAAATTTTGGACCCAAGTTTAAAATTACTTAGTGTCAAAACTTTTGAAGGATAAAAGCGTCTTCGTAACGTTACGAACTTTTCAGAGGTAAATTAAATCCTACATACATACATACATACATAGACTCACGCCTGTTTCCCCGAAGGGGTAGGCAGAGGCATATTTCGCCAGTGTTTTGAACCCACGTAATAGGTGACGAGCCTATTGCCGCTTATCGGGATATTTTGTTTGCTAGAGCCTCGTCCGTTGATCGGCAGGTGCACCACTTGCAGGTGAGGTTGGCTAGGGACCCTAAGTTTTTTGACGAAAATAAAAGCAAAACGTCAAACAGCCGCATAGCATGTCAGCAGGCGAGACACAGACAGACTGACAACAAAGTTAGTCTAAAAGGGTTCCAGTTCAGAGCTTGCCTAGACAGATTGGATATTGTTTGCAGACGCAGTGGAAGCTAATTAGATTCATCCAGTTGTTCTAAGCAAGGCAAGAGTGTCTAACATACAGGATGTAAAAAGACCCTTAACGAAAACTGAAATCCCATGTTGTACCAATCACTACGAACATTTTTTACTTCGGCACCATACCTGGGAAATTACTGGTTCAGGAGATATTGAGGCTCAAAGTTAGTATGTATTTTTTTTAATTAGGTAAAAAATCGATGCATTTACCCCACCAATATGATCTTTAGATGCCCTATGACCCCACGGATAAGTAGGTATTTCAAGCATTGCACGCGCGCGCTTTTAATTGCGGTTTAAAAAATGTGAAAACTTAAAAAAATAATCGTTTGCCAGGTATTTTTTTTGGTTAGTATGACTTGGCATGATGTCCACAACGAGTAGACTTTGGCTTGGTGATGGGTCTTGTGACACCCTGTATATGACCAAGTTTGTTTGCGCTAAGAATGTAATAAACTAGAGGACGCTAGCAGCTACGCCTGCATTTTTTTTACATTTACCCGTTTTGGCCGATCCCGTGGGAATTTCGGGAAATCCTTTCTTAGTGCACCCCTACAGTCCCCAAGGAAAATACATGCCAAATTTCAGCTTCCTGCGCCTAATAGTTTCGGCTGTAGCGTGTCTGTCAGTCAGTCAGTAACGCAAGGATTTTATATATTAAGATTAATTACCTACCTGGTGATTTTCTCTGGTGGCCTGGAGGAAACCTAGATAAAACACGCACTAATTTTGGCCAAAACAGAGGTGATTATCGTTCGTTACCAGACTCCAAGCGGCGTCTTCAAGACACCATGCTCGTGGAACGTCAACACAGGATTCACAATTTAGTTTTACAAATGTCGATTGTCAATATATCACAAATTTATCAATCGCTCACAACCTTTGCCGGGCAAATCCAATAGCGGCAATTGCAAGTATTTACACGAGTTAATTCAATTCTACAAATCACACGAGAAAACAAACCGTGTTAAGCAGGAAAAAAGGATGATAATGATTTTTCAGTTCATAGTGTGACCAGATCAAAAAAAAACCATACATAAAAAATGTTTCTAAACTGACATTTTCGCTCAACTATCATAGACAATATTTCTATACCAAACAGTTCCATTTCCTCTTTTTTATACATGGAAACCTAAAAAATCCAATGTATTGTTATATAGCAGCAAAAATTCTTAGAAAGCCCTAAAAAATTATTATCAAAATAATTTATTTTAGTTCAAATTTACCAAATCCGATTATAAATATTAAGTGCTAAACTCACGAAAGTTTGGCTCTTATAATTATAACCTTTATTAATTTGAGTTTCACATTAATTCGTAATTTATATTTTAGTGTTTCGTTGAAGTTTGCTTTTTAATTATTGTTACTATGACTATGCTCTCGATAGCCGTAAACTTCTAGAATTTTTTGGTAAGTCCAAATAATTCCAACTTTAAGACAGATACAAAAACATGGATCAATGAGAATATTCCATGACTATATTTTATTTGTAAGAGGAAAGATTTTGATAAATATAGGAGGGACAAACTCCGGAACGTTATTATGCGGCAGAAGACCAAAGTAACTGACATAGTTTAGAGATGTAGCAAACTGAACTGGCAGTGGACTGGCCACATCCGTCAAAGAACCGGCGGTCGATGGAGTAACTAGGTTCTCGAATGGCGACTCTTGGCAAACATAATGTTATTCTCCCTCTGCGGCCAGATGGACCCATGACGACGTAGTTATCTGGCTACGATCTCAAAATTACAGCTACGAGTAGCGTACATAGCGTGGTCTGGCTTGCCACTCGTACTAGCTCGGGTAAGTTAAGCAACGCTTGCAGAGGACGCCACCTAGACTGGTGACCGCGTGTGGCATTTACAGAGTGCTACCTTGCTTTAGAAGGCATATAAAGCTGCTGGTTTCATGACTAGAATCGCTAGGTCATGGCGGAGGCCTTTGGGTGGTCTGAAAATGCCGACACTAAATTTGACAACTCACTCGCACGAAAACAAACGAATATTATTAGGATATCATTGCTATGCTTATGTTCTCGCAGAAATCGGTTCATATTTCTATCAGAAGGATTTGATATAGTTTTTCTGGATATTAGCCAATTTATATAATTCAATCTATTACATGTTGTACCATTAACAGATATAAAATTGCTTGTTTTTCCCACACTTCTTGTTTTTTATACAAGATTGAATTTTAGTGAAATTATTTTGCTACTATGTCTACAAACCAGAAAAAATCGAAACTATTTTAAAAATAGGTATGAAAATATAAGTGAAATAGTGAGATCGAATTATGACATATTATTCTAATGGCATTTAAAAAAATGTTTCACGTTTTCGCTATTCCATAGTAATATTATTAGTATCAACACAGCTACCCAACATAACATTATTAGTATTTAAATTTAGTACCAGTTAATATGAATAAGCCAGTTGTGACCTCAAATAAAACCGCAACTTCCGATAAATTACAAAATATTTTAAATACTTAATTAATACCCATAATAAAATAATACGTTTTACAGTAAACTGTGTTATCAATAAGCTTAATTATAACCATTATCTGAAATATACCAAGTAGTGAATAGATACAAACACCATATTCCATATATTTAATTAGTTTCACATGTCACTGCAGTGGCTAATTAATGCACGTTTTCAATATACCCCAATTATCATTCGCACTTTAAGGCGAGGATTTCCCAATACAGTGTCATCTAGCGCGTTCAAACGCGTTTTAATTGTAAATAACGGAGATTTAAATTCGAAAAAAATTATATTCTACAGCATTAGATCTATATTTGTCGGTCATTCGAAACACGATTACTGACATTTTATACGATAGAAAATAATCACGAATATAGGTATGTTTAAAAAAAACTCGTTTCATTTGAATTGTATTAGGATTAGAATTTTCAAAAGTATTCCAAAAGAAAAGTCATGTAAAAACGAATGTTTCTCGGTCATCACATTATGTATTTTAATATATACAAAAATATAATATCGAAATTATGTAATTTCCTACCGCCAACGCGCTCTCTCTCGCGTAGTTCAGTCCCACAGAGTACATTTTATAATATACAGAAATTCAGTCCCGAGCGGGATGTAATGGAGACAGGACGTATCGCTAGTTTGCAGAGCGCACCGCAGGATTACGAATTATTTTATCGTCAGCTACGATTGTCATCATCACTTATTGATAAATATATTATATCTAGGTTTAGTTTGTAATATAGTCTATAATAATTTTAAGTTTATTTTAGTTGGCTGGCACTTTAAGAATTAGCCTAAATTTGTATGGAGGCTGGAATGTATCCTTTATTATGCATGCACGTGTGTCTGCATGAGTATATTGCTGTAACTATTGCCCTGTTGTCAACATTTTGTGTATTATTGATCTTTTTTCTGTACTTTTTTGACAGACTAGTATCTTAGCGATTTCATTGTTCAAATATAACAAAATTTAATAACTGGCGATTAAAAGTGGTCATGATTATCTTACCCGTTCTTATTATTGGTTCTATGCCGTTGTTTCGCTGACAGTAGCAATGAATTAATTAATTTATATTAATCTATACCTTTGTCCTAAGATTGATATCGAGCAAGCGATACTTTCGCATTGCGATTGATCACAAGTTTTTTATAATTTTATTAACAACAAAGATAATGTTCATAATATTATTGATTACATATTGCCACTATTAACAATAACAATTTTGTAATACTACTTTCGAATTTCATAAAGGTTTATTCAAAACAGAAATATTGCAAATGATTTATACTCGATACGTAAGTTTATATTTCAATTGATAGACTGCTTCAATTTTCTATACTATGGCACGAAAATGTTATACCTACATGGCGGCAGTGGCGTCGCGTCTCGCGTCGCGATTCATCGTAATTATGGACGTTGGCATACTCGCAAACTGAAGAAAGGAACTGGAAAAGCTTTGAGCGCACGGAAATCCACGCCTTAACAGGATTTCGCATTATAAGGACCTGATAACTTCCATCAAAATACTAGTCGTCAAAATGACAAAAGTCTGGATTGGAATGGATTTCAATTAAAATATGGACTAGTCCAATTGGCTAAGCAGCTTGATTACAAAACCTTGTAGATCATTCTCGGAGTCTTGCTAATTAAATGTTGTATTTATAATCTAAATCTAATTAAACACATTATGCCTCCGTGTGACAGCTTCCATGCTCTAGTAAATTGCGTTTGTGTCTGCTGATCAGGAGGTTACGGTTTCAATTCACGGGTCGGGCAAAAGTGTTACTGGGTTATTCCAAATTCTCAGTACGTTTCTGGTTGGTTAAGCAACTATTATCACTCCGGATGGCGGAGATTATTTTCTTGAAGCTCTAATATAATTGGTCCAATACAGAGAGCAGTTGACTATAGAAATTCATCTAATAAAATGGCAAGGTAACGATTATAACCGCCAGATTAAATATTTAACACGATAACCACAAATTAACAGTCGATTCAAATGTACTATCTTGGTCGTGAGAAGATGTTACTATAGTAACTATAGTTCAGCAAATGTTGTACGCAGAAGGATCAGTCATGCTATGCTATCAGACAAGATGCCGATGCACTAGATGTCATTTTTCTTTTAAAAAAAAGAACTGGTTATATGTCTGCCGTGCTTGTGATAAACACAGTAAGTGCCTTGAAGACAGTTAAGAGAAAAACGCGCTTAAAGTTTTTCTCTATTTTTAGCATTTCTGCCTTAATATAGATAAAATCTAAGTTCTTACAAATGTATAACGTAAATATAGGCAGGTTTTATACGTGTTCTATTTTATTTTTTAATTACATGTAATAAATGTGTTGTAAATCTTAAAAATATATTTATGTTAAGCAATGAAGACAATAAATAAAAACATTTTCTTATTATTGCTACAGTAAGTGTGTGAGTTACTGTAACTATCTTTAGTTGTAGGTACATACTGTAACAATGATTATGAAATAAGATAAATGTTTAAATAGAATAACAAATATGATATTTTTTGCTTACAGTAACTTAGGCACTTACTGTAATTATAGCTAAAAGAAATATGTAAAATTACAGCATCCCTCATAAAGCACCGACACCAACTTTAATTTCATTTTTCTTAATTATTTGTAGGAAAATGAAACATAACTGATGTTATGAAATCACAGTTTAATAAAACAAGTACAAATAACTTTGTGAAACTAGAAAATTTTAAAATCAGTTCTATTATTTAATTGTTCATAGCATTAAAAATGGCTTAACGTAACCAAAGGTAATCATTCGTATTTGTACAAAACTTCTTCGTGCATGAAACAATATTAAACAAACTAAGCACTATCTCTAAAACATAACACGTTTATAGTTTTTCCATAAAACTCTTATTATACTATCAATTGTACTTTTTGTACACAACAAAAAACATAAAAAGACAAAGGCACTTTAATTTCTGATAATGCTTATTTACCTTTCAGAACGAGAAAAAATAAATCTTTATATAAATTATGAGATCTTAGTTACACTAACTAAAACAAATTCGTCTTACAAATTATTCTTCATTAGTCCTATCATTCATGTAATTAGTTTTATAACCTTTTTGTAGAAGTTTAAAAATACCTTAAAAGTGTTTTAAATTACTAGTAAAATGTAGACTTACAAATATATTTTCCAAAGTTACAATAAGAAGGTTTAAGGGTTGTCTGTTGTTTACCCGAAGATTATATACCATAATCTCATATTTCCGAATTTCATTTAGGTACCCAAATTTCATTTGCCCTAATGTTTTGTTTGCCCTAAAAGACATGACATACTTTTAATTGCCCGAAACTTAGATACCATAAGATACGAGTGCCATACGTATTGTTTTTTATATTATAATATTTAAACGCCATAATGATTATTAGACATAATATTTAAATGGGTACGTATCAAAATCCCGAATTTTAAAAACCTGAATTTTAAAATACCGGATGAAATCCCGATAATTGAAACGCCGAATGGTTGTTTGGTTGATATTATTATCAACAGCTAGTGCCTGGAGTTGGGTGCGCGAACTCATCATCCTCAGCCTTTAATAGTCCACTGCTGGACTAGGCCTCTCCTTTGAAAGGAGGAGTTGGCCTACTATACCACGCTAGCCAAGCGGGTTGGTATAGGGTTTGTATCAAGTTTTCCTTCTCTTACAGTGCTGTTCTCTGCATGATATAGGTACTCCCTCTGTCGGCTCTTACGACACCCATGGGATGATATGGGGTGGTGACAATTCGTATTCTTAATCCACCACACGGACAACGACGCGAACTAAACGCCTTAAAAATCTTAAAATATATACAGTAAGTAATGCACTTACCTTATTTGTTCTAGACAAGTCTACACATAATACGAGGTATTCCTAAACATAATCACAGTAAGTTCCACTTGCTGTTGTTATGCTAAGGTAATGCAATAGTATGTTTTATTCCAATTACTTAATATAGTAATGACAAATGCCACGTACTGTTAATATGTTTAAGTCATACTCAGTGTAATAAAATCGTAACTTTATAATATTTATAGTAAGATTGCTTACTGTAGTAAAACCTAGGTAAATTGATTTCACTTTATGCAAAAATGAACCGTATGTGCCCATACTGCATTCATAATAAGTGCACCTTGGCGCCTATCGTGTCTTACTGTAATTATGCTTATTCTTATTTCTTGATGTAAGCTACATTTTCAATTCTGAATATACAGAATTGAAATTTCTCGATCTCTACTTTCTGAATATGTATTTAACTCAATATCGACAAAAATGTGACTTACTGTGATTATCGTATGGGCGGCAGATGTATAGTGTGGTTATATTGCTGATAGTGTACCTATTATATTGTATATATTTATTTTATAACATAATTATCAAAGCACATGTTAACAGAATATAGGTACTCCTTAGAATGAAAGGATGCTACCAGGGCAGTGATGAAAAATGCACCATGATCTTAGCAGTACGGACACAAAATTACGTACTGCCTGAATGGATTAAAAGTAGGAAAGGAGAAATACCAAATACGGCCTGTAGCGGCCAGAAAGTTGTGAATCGTTGAAATTAAACATATAATTTTTAAAATTTATACATCGTTTTCGTTTTTTGATAGAGCTTCGGTGAAAGATTTTAGTTTTTAAAGATTATTATTTTGAATAGGCAATGGTAATAGCGGATGAATGTCTTATGTTACCAGCATTACAAATAAAATGAAGTATGGTAGGCAGAAATTGTTTTCAGGAAATAATATGTTTATAATTATATTAGAAAACAATATCTATTATTTACTTTATAAATATATTTGTAAAAAGAATCAAGAAGTATATAATTTATTGTATATTCCATAATTATTAATCGGTAAAAATCGTTTTGTTTTTTAATCGATAGCAGAAATATTTTTTCAAACCATTTGCTACACATTTTTTATCTGTTATGTCATTCGTGTTGCTACTGCACATCGTAAATATTTTGCTGTGGTGTTTTCGTACGGTTTTAATGTAATGTAATTGAATATAAATTCAATAATAATGATCACTACCTTCTACCCATGCTAAGAATATGCAGCGGTGTTTGTGTTTGTGGTTAGTTTTTTTGGACGAATATACATAGTACGAGGTTCCCTAGTACACAGGTTCATTATTATTGGCCTCTCTTTATGTAGTTTTTGTTCTTTATGACACAAAGACACACCTTTATTTACATCTAGGTATTATATTTATGTTAAAATTCAATTTTGAGATATATTTAGTTGTGGAATAATTTCCATTTCAAATATCTCGTATCTTATTTCCACCAAAAGTTATTAAAAAAAATTATACAGGTTAATAGAGTAGTCATTTATCTTCAAAAAACACATGGTGTCGTGTTTGTTCGTGCCAGGCCCATATTGTATGGCCAAATGGTACATCTCCTTTACATATTTGTAAGATAGCTGTTGTCACTATATCCGTTACCTACGCAGATATAGCCAACTAGTCGACGCCAGCGGCTTCGCACGCACATATTTTCGAATTTCCCGTTTTGTCCGATCCCGTGGGAATTTCGGGAAATCCCGTCTTAGTGCACCCCTACGGTGCCCAAGGAACATACATGCTAAATTTCATCTTCTTACGACCAGTAGTGTCTGTCAGTCAGTAAGTAACGCAAGGATTTTATATATTAAGATAACACAGGTTGGTAATAATGTATACATCTAAAGAACAGAACATAATTTTATACATAAAATTTAAGTGCCTGTCTGTGATTTCATGAGTATGTTGTGTCATATTTTTTAGTTAGACGATACTAGCTCCAAAATTTGTTAGGTAGGTGGCGCCTTTGGACAGATACCGAAATTATTCAAGTAAAATGGAGTGTAACAGCTAGTATTAAAATATAAAGAAAAAACAAAGATTCCGACGAATTGAGAACCTCCTCCTTTTTTTTGAAGTCGGTTGATAAGGATTCTAGAATAGTTTTAAGCCGCAGTAAAAATTGATGCTAGCTGACAAAGTTGGGCGATCTATCACCACCCACCGACATGTACAAACAAATGCGTTTTAAACGCATGAGCTGTCGTAACAAAAGGCCTATAATGATTGAACGCTGTTTATCCATCGCATTCATGTCTTAATTAAAAACTTGAAAATTTATTCTATTTGATATCAATTTTTTTGTTTGGTAATGATAATGGAGTGAGGTGTTACCTTTTTTGTGATCGAACATACATACATACATACATACATATCGTCACGCCTTTTATCCCCGAAGGGGTAGGCAGAGGTGTATTTCTACACCCACTTTTCGCCAGATATACTTTAGTCCCACGTAATAAGGGGCGAGCCTATTGCCGTACCGGGCACATTTCCAGACTCCGTGCTGCTACTGAGAATTTCGTGACAGAAAAACCCAATAACACTGCCCGGCCCAGGAATCGAACCCGGGACCTCCCGATCCCACGCGCACATTCATGCCGCGAGACCAACGAGGCCGTCGGATAGGGTTTGATGTCGAGTTTTCCGTCTCTACGCAAAGATGGTATTTGCATCGTGTTATCCCTTAGTCGCCTCTTACGACACCCAGGGGAAGATAGGGGGTGGTGACACTTGTATTCTATGCCGTCAACCACACGGTTATCGGTGATCGAACATCTCCATTAATTAATGTAATTGATTAATTGTTTTCATTTAAGTGACTTGTTGATTTATCATTGCTTTTTTGTAAGAATAATTGTAGTATTATTCTTATTAGATTCTATTTATGTTAGGTTGGTCTGTAAGTTAATTTAAGTATTCATTCTGTTACATTGGAGCATGTACCTACATAATGGAATATTTTTTTTCTTTTCTTTTTTTTCTTTTCTTAGTATTCAAGTGTGACAAATTTCGAATGTTGTCTTTTATTAAAAACTTGAAATAAGAGAGATTTTGAATTTTAATGTTCAATAATATAAAGCGATGTTTTATCATTGCAATAGTTCGTTTATTTGTCTGATATCTGACCTTATTTCAGTCTATAATATATTTTGAAGGTTTACCACCACCCACTTTACCTCTTGTTGGAGGTAGAGTGGGTGTGTATGACTTTCTTCTACAGGCGTTTGCCTAGCCACTATAACCACGCCATTAGCTTTCTTTGCACGACTCCACCACACCAGCGCCTTATAAAAAAAAACCTCGTGACTTTGCCCAACTCATGAATAAACTGGTAGGCTATTCAATATTCATAAAAAATGGATTTATGTTAAAAATAATTTAAAAATCTATCCTACTTGAACTACTAACCATATTTTGTACAGTTTGGAGTAAAATGGCTTCGGTCTAAAAATAACAAAAGCTAGACTTCCTACTATTTTACATGCACATATTATTTGACAGCCAATATGAATAGCATAGGTTAAAAATACACCAGGTTACACTGTTCATTCAATCGGAAACTGTATATAATAACATGTGTATAGTATTCATCATTGCCCTAGTTATCCCGAGTGCGACTAAGACAGTCATGTAGTTTGGAGTCCGGAGTGCAACTACTAACCCAACCAGTTTTGTCAGAATATTAGCTTTTTCTCAGAATTACCCTACATAGCAGCGTGTTGGAATCTTCAATAGGCTAACCATACGTCAAAGCCATAATATGACTACGATATAATTTGTTACCGAACTGCTCCGAAAAGGCTTGATCGAATTTTATGATTTTCATGTATGTGTGATAGCTGTTTGAAGGCTATTTTAATACTCCAAGGGATAAGATGCCAAATCATAAAAAAATATGGAAATAACGTTTCCATCTTTTTGAACGAGTTGGCATCAAAAACAACATGATACTAGAAACTTGTTGATAATTTCTAGGCTGAAGAGCATTTGCCGAAGCAGCTAGTAAACTATAAATATATATAAAATTATAATATATTTTCATTGCAAAATTGTGTGTAAAATTTCTCGACGATTTGGCACAACATTGGGTTTGAACCAAAATATTGTTAGACGCTCAATTGATAAGCAGACGGTTTTGTTCAATTTCAAATATGAGCGCGCGCCATATAGTACGTTATTTTTAAACGGTTTTTAAACGGTTTTACTTAGCTTGACCTGTTTGTTTGTTTGGGTCAAATTTAGTAATTGGAATTTTACCCCCTTCCTGATGACAGACTGATCTGATATTTGGTACACACTCTTAATCTTGATGAAAATACAATTTAATATATTCTTTATGATTGTAAATCCAAGATGGCCGCCAACACAAAATGGCGGATCACATATTACTTCACAACAACCTCAATATGGGTATCAAATAAAAGGGCTTGATTGGTAGAATAGAGCTCACTAAAATAAAAAATCCAAGATGGCCGCCGCCACAAAATGGCGGATTACCGACATATTTTCCGCGAATACCTCAATATAGGTATCGAATGAAAGGGCTTGATTGGTAGAATAGAGCTCACTTTGAAAAATCCAAGATGGCTGCCGCCACAAAACGGCGGATTACATATTTTTCACAAATACCTGAATATGGATATCGAATAAAAGGGCTTGACTAGTAGAATTCGGCTCAGTATGAACTAACAACAAAACTAAAAACTTAAAAATAAAATAAAATAAAAACATTTTTTATGTTAAACGGTTTTGTTACATTGAAAAAATATGTAGTTAGATTATGTACTAAAAGCTAAAAAATAATTCGGTAAGTCCTAGCTACCAGATTGCACCAATCTTCTCATCAATCTGGGGTATTGATCAGATATATATAAAATCGTTGGGCGTAGCGTATTCAGAGTAAACATTTTGATAGAAATTTCACGCGCCCAACGATTTTATATTTATCTTAACCAACCAACGGCTTAATGTGCTCTCATTGCTATATCTTAGGCCGTAGTAAAGATCAAATAATAAGTTCAACAGCAACACAATTTGTACCAATTTTCAAAAACATACCTATTTGTACAA
The DNA here is from genome assembly GCA_944739405.2 of Euclidia mi. Lineage (NCBI taxonomy): Eukaryota > Metazoa > Arthropoda > Insecta > Lepidoptera > Erebidae > Euclidia > Euclidia mi. The sequence goes on along the minus strand of OX123193.2, from coordinate 72,750,607 downwards.
ATGTGATATTTTGTAAGTATGGATATATGGCAACATCATATATGAATGTCAGTAAGTGTCACTTTCACCCGTATGTCAACAATGTCAAAATACACCTAACCTATAATTTATGTACAAGAATGACAAATCAATTTACGTTTATCACATTAATTTACAGCAAGTCACTAGTTACATATTTAAATAATTCAGTAAGAGATTACTTGATACATACTCTATATAGGTATGGCTGCAGTGTTAAAGGGCTAGGATGTCTGCGTAAGGTATATGTATGTTTTTGCAATAGGGACTTCACATACATGACAAAATTTTATAAATCAGTGAGTAAATACTTGCTAAATACTTTGTATTGGTGTAACTGCAAAGTTAAATGTTTAGATTATCTACGGGACACCTCCCGTGTTTCTTTTTATAATAATAATAATTATAAATGCACAACTAAATGGACACATTCACAACCATTACATGGTACATATCTTGCTCTGTTCAAAATAGAAATATCCCATAACTATACTCTTAAATTGAATATGCAGGTTTTGGTTTTACTCATTGACAGTATATTTTTACATTACCATTATGGTTAATGGAAAACGTCTGAAGGTTGGACTATTTAACGCAGGGTCGTTAGGGACTAGGCATGACGAGTTCCTAGTGGCCATGGACACGCACTCAGTGGACATAATGGCCATAAACGAGACATGGCTGAGGGCAGGTGAGGAGGGAAAGGCTCCCACACTTCCAGGCTATAAATTGAAACATAGCCCAAGACCCAAAAATATTCGAGGCGGTAGAGGAGGTGGAGTGGGATTTTATATAAAATCAAATATTAGTTTTAAGACTCGATCTCACCCGGTACATCAAGAGGTAGAGGAATATTGGTTGTTATTAACAATCATGAATAAAAGGATCTTAGTTGGGACTGCTTATAGACCGCCTTGGTTATGCGTTGAAACATTTCTTGAAGGCTTAACTGATAGTATTTGTGCATTGGGGCCTTATGATCACATAATATTATTGGGAGATTGGAATGTGAATATGCTAAATCTAGAAAATTCTAACACCAAAAAAGTACAACAGTTTCTAGATTACACAAATATGTCTCAAAAAGTCAGTATGCCCACTCATTTTGCTGGTCAAAGTAGTACCTTGATAGACTTAATATGCACGGACTTGAATTTACAGACTGTCTTGGTAGATCATGTGCCTGAACTCGGCTAACACTCATTTGTGACTTGCGAGACTCAATTTAAAAAGCTAAAACCTAAGCCAAGATGGGTTACATACAGACCTTATAAGGATATTTTACTTGATATTTTTAATTCAGACTTAGAAACTTTACCATGGAATCTTATAAGTTCACAAAGTGATGTTAACAATATGGTGGAAATGTTCACAGCTTATATAATGGCACTATTTGATATCCATGCACCCTTAAAGCAAAAGCTTTTCAAAACTAAATATACACCGTGGATAACGGATAATGTAAAGTTGATCTTTAGGTTGAGAAAAAAAAGCTAGGACTAAATATAAAGAGAATAAATCAGAAATTAAAAAGCGATACTATCTGGAACTAAAACACCAAGCAGTTGTTGCATTACATAATGAAAAATCAGCATACTTTGCACAACATATTAATGACAATATAAATAACCCAAAAACCTTGTGGCGTAACTTAAAGAATCAAGTCCTGCCATCTCCCAAAAACACCTGCTTACCAGATTACTTTGATAACCCAGACATCATCAATAGAGATTTTTTGAAGTTGCCGGGAGGGGGCGGTGTGAGCATATCTAGTTTAACCTACTATGAATATCATAGGTATGATGATGATACAAATTTCAAGCTTCAGCCAGTCGACCAAGGTACTATTTTGAAAATCTTGCGAACCATTAGTACTAATGCACAAGGTATAGATCTAATCAACCTAGAGATGCTTAAACTTACTCTGCCTAACTCGTTAGATACTATTACAGAGATAGTTAACAAATCTATCACAACCCATACATTGCCGGAGCTGTGGAAACATGCAATTGTCAAACCCATACCCAAAACGAGCCAACCAAGTTCTACAAAAGACCTACGGCCTATTAGTTTACTGCCCTGTTTGTCAAAGGTACTGGACAAAGTTGTTTATTTACAAGTAATAGAATATTTAGAAAAAAATAACATTTTACCAGACAAACAATCTGGGTTCAGAAAAGGACGAGGAACTGCAACTGCTTTATGTGATGTTGTGGTTAACATACTGGAAGCTAGGGATCGTGGAGAGGGCACTGCCCTCATTTTTCTAGACTATTCCAGAGCATTTGACTCTAAATACATCTCTATTATTGGCAAAATTAGCTTAATATGGATTTTCACCTAACACCATAAAGTGGTTTAGTAGTTACCTCACAAATAGGTCCCAACATGTAGAAATGCAAAGGGAAGATGGTATGGTCATGTCTTCATCTGCTCTCACAGTGAACAGAGGCGTCCCACAAGGCTCAGTACTCTCAACACTTCTCTTCATCATATACACAGCTGACCCCTTCTTTAAAAAATTGCAGTTTTCATATGTATGCAGATGACACTCAGCTTTATCTCTCTTTTAAGCCTGAGGACACCTTATCAGCTGTTACAAAGATAAATCAGGACCTTGACAGAGTGATTGAATGGTCAAAAAAACACTCATTAATATTAAATCCACATAAATCAAAATTTATATCGCTGCCTAATAAATAAAACTAAATCTATATGTCAAAAATTATACCACATAATATACATAGCTTTAAAATCAATACAGCAAAAACCGACGTCCTAGATTCTTTCACAAGCAAGTTTAAAAACAAAACTGTGTTACAAATGCATACAATCTCGAACGTGAAGTTTGCAGTTCTACTTCGAGACAATGCACTCTACAGTTAGCCTTACGTCCTTGTAAGGAACTGTGTGACGGCTATTGAAGGAGTGCTTTGTCACAGGCCTTCAGTGCCGACGCTGTATACAACGTACTCTTGGTTTGTGGAAGTTACTTACCGTCCCTATTAATTCATGTACAGTTATATTCATATGACGTAAGGCGTTGTTTTGCTACGGTAGGTGTTATGATACTGTCATAGGGTTCCTCAAAGGTCACCCAAAGTTGGTCTCTTGCAATCGTGGGCGAAATTACGTTGTACAGCTAGTAATAATAAGTGAAGTTGATTTGGAAGTAAATAACGATCTTGATTCAATATTAGTTGGACTTACTGCTGCTTACGTCGGCTAGTAAAAAATGAAAAATATAGTTTCTAGATTATTAGTTTCAAATGTAATAACTTAGTGAAACCAATACATCGCGATAAAATCCGTAAACTGTAGTTTAATTTCAATGGACTTACTGCGTTAAAATTAGTTTTGATACGTGTTATTTGTTTCTATCTCTGTCTAAGTTTTATTAAAAAGAATAAGAGAGCAATAGGCTTAATTTAGCTTAATATTTACTTCAAACCTTTTTTGTAGTGTTTATTGCAGTGGGCTTTAAGAAAATTTTAAACTGTATAATTTTATGTCTTTTTTATTATTGACAACGTTTTCTATAAAGTGCAACAAATATCAGTTAAGATATTTCGGGTTCGAACGACTCGGAATTGATAAATATTTATCGAAATATATAAATTTGGTAGCATCATATTATACATATATTTGAAATGCTACAGAATTTCAGTTTTATACAAAGTAAATTTTGCAATAGGATTATAAAATTTCGAAGTGCCAAAAACTGGTGTATGATCAGTACTATGAGATGAGCTGGGCAGTAGGCTAGCCACAGTTTGCTGTGTAATCCTTGTATACAAACACCACTGTGATCCGAAAGGTATTGTGTCAGGTACCCATATGTATTGAATGTACTAGCACTTTCAATTATTCGAAGCATAGTTTCATTCAGTAAAGTTATTTCGAAAATGACACAAAATTAGGTTCGATTTTGATTTTAAAAGGTTATGGCTAAATGGATTTTGAAAACTAGAAGGAAATCTTTAAGCATTTCTTCGTGTCGTGGGAGATCAATTCAGGTGTTGAATGTTAAATTACGACCAAAAGCATCCAATATGGTCTAGCGGTTTTTGTTTCGAGACAATAAGTAAGACTTTTTTTTTCAATTAGACGTTTGAATGGATCTGCGAAACTGAATTGTTTTGCTTGCGGTCACCACAACTGATCTACTCAAAAACGGACTATAAAATATATTTTGAAACTGTATTGATCCTAATTATAGTTTTTATTGACTTGAAAATATTTACATAGATATTTGAAATCATGTTTATTAACAAACCAGTTTTATCCGCGGCTCTGCTCGCGTGGGCTATCGCGACAAATGTTACCAATAAAATATAATTTAGATGTATTTATAGTTTAACTCTCGATTATCCAATAACGGTGTGTTTGTATTAAAACATAATAAGTTTAATTACTTCAATTGGCTTTCAAATTAGTAGCGGCTACGCGGCTGTTAGATAGTTGTTTGTACAACAGGTGGAATAAACTTCTATACATTTGTTCAGTGCGTAGTATGTTGAAATTATTCCAGCAAATGATGGATGGGTAATCCAGTACCTAAATTTTTTTAGATGTTCAAATTTTTATAATTATAATATTTGTTTACAATTAACAATATAATTAAATTAAATCTTAAAATAATAAAAAAACGAATTAATATATACAAGGGAAAGTTCAAAAAATTAAAAATTAAAATTTAGAAGGCGTCATGAAACTCATCCGCATCGCAGTCAATTGGAAGCGTGCCCAGAAGACTGGCAGCATTGCCTCGTTGGATGGCTATACTTATTTTTTGAGCCAAATACGTGCCAGCCCTCTGGTCACGCGAGGCGTCTATAAGTCTCTTTGCGAGATCTCTAAAAAGTGATCGCGCACTTGGACCCCATGGCCCCAATGTTTCGACCCCAAACGGCTCAAATACATAATCTCCTATTAGATTTACATATTTGCGCCGTTTGAGTGTCTCCGCTGTAGCAACAGCAGCGCCCGCACAACCTGCTGTGCTGGGAAGATGAGATGGCGCAAGGGTATCGACACATGTTGCGTCCCATACCAAAGGCCTACCCAGCTTCCACGGCAGTAACGACATCCCGTCTGGTCTTTTGCCATCGTCGCGTGCCAAGCCTTGAGGTTCAAGTTGGGCTGGAACGCCAGCGGTGGCAAGAGCACGGCGCAGTATGTCATTGAGGTTGGCGTGTCGAGAAATACGACCCGCGCTCCTGCTGCATGACAGGCCATGGTGACCAAGGCTATCGACAGCCTCTCCACAGTGACAACGATGCGGAGAGACACATGACGCACCTAAACGGAGGCAAGTAGCGAAGCGGAAGGTCGTATCGTCCATCATGGTACCTATATTGGACGATGGCAGTGCCTGAAGCCAGAGGCCCGATTCCCATTCTCCCACAGCCAGTAGGCGAGCACGCTCCGCAGCGTTGGACGATGTATTGAGAAGGTTTTCTCGTACCACGCTGCAAAGCGGCCCATCCCATTGCCTCTGGGAGGATAAGTTTCGGGGTAACTCAGTTCCTGGACAAGCATTTCTCCAAGCGTTCAAGGCATCGGTCTTACACGGCACCTCAGAATCAACCAGTGTGGGAGCTAAAATTTTCCTAGTCAATTCTGCAGTGCTGTGGACCGATGACAAGAACGCTGGCAGGCTTACGTCGGTAATTTTGCGAACGCCGAGGCCGCCCAAGCGCACAGGTAAGGACGCCTGTAGCCACACCCGGTCGTTCAGGGCCACGTTTAAAATTTTACTCAGGGTATTCTGTATAATTTTGTCAATTTGAATGAGTGGAGTTGGGTTTTTCCAAAAAGGTGAGCACCGTAATGCGTGCGTAAATTTAGGGACAAAAAGGCAATATCGAATAATAGTGAAAGCCGAATGTATATTAATTTTGAGTAGCCTGTCAGAAATTTCACTAAAATTTTGAATTTTTTCCTGTATAAAAGAATCAAAACCGTCGTCTAAAATTGGGGACCCCAGGAGGCGAAGAGAACTTTTTTCAACTTGAGTGATATATATATATTTAGATGTATAGGCTATCTTACTGCAAAGTTTATTCAAAATGCGAGTATTCGTTTTTGCGTGATAGAGTAACAAATATTCGTCCATCTATAGATGGATTTTGGAGCAATTTGTTTATATTCCAAAGTATACTTTGAAATATAAACAAATTGCTTGCTGTGAGTACGTCTGAGCTTTACGTTTGCAATTATTTTTATTTATTTATTTTAAAACTTCTTGCACAATATTACAAAATAATGCACAAAGGCGGACTTAATGCCTGTGGCATTCTCTGCCAGTCAACCTTTGGGTGGTGCAGAGACAATTCAAGGTAGGTGCGTAAGAGAGCCGTAATCCGAGAGCAAAACCACATATGGCTATTACTAAACATAAAGTGAATAATAACTGAAAATATAATATATACCTAAATATCACAATATATATATATATATATATATATATATATATATATATATATATATATATATATTAATATATACCTATATAATATAATACATATTAATACTTATATATAAAAATATAAGTATGTGAATATAATATTCTAATAATCACAATAAAAATATATATACGTATAGATATTCATAAATGTATATACCTAGTAATTACGATTATACAAATACACTATGAACATTCTGCCAACTGTTCAATATACTGCCGACGGACTCTGGCCTTGAAAAGTTCACGAGAAGAAGACATCCTGATTTCAAGAGGGAGTGCATTCCAGAGAAGGATTGACTGTATATTGAAGGAGGAATGAACAAGAGTAGAGCTATGGGACGGACAAAGTAGAAGGAGATTATTGGTAGAGCGAAGGTCCCTATTATGACTGCTGCATGGATATTGGAATTGAGGTGTAAGATAAGTGGGAGCGTTTGAAGAATTTAAAAGAGAATAGAGAGTAGTCAGCGTCCGCAGATTACGTCGTTGACGGATAGGCAACCATCGCAATTGTGAACGATGAACGGATATGTGGTCATATTTACGGAGATTGAAAATGAATCGAATGCAATTGTTGAGAAGTCGGTCCAGTTTATTGAGCAGATCTGCATTCAAGTCGAGATAACATACATCACCATAGTCGATGACTGGGAAAATTAGGGTTTGCACAAGCATTGTTTTCGTCTTAGTCGGGAGGAAGTTCTTTAGGCGATAGAGAGAACGCAGTGTACTCGTGACTTTCTGACTAACACTCGCTACCTGAGTGCGCCAGTCAAGGGTAGAGTCAAGGTGTAGGCCGAGATTTTTTACACTAGGACTCAAGGGTATTACTGAGCCATTAAAAATTATAGGAGCGAGAGAATTTAAATCAACCTTGCACATGATACGTGGGCTACCTATCAGAATAGCTTGGCACTTAGTGGGATTTACAGGTAGGCCGAATCTGTTCGACCAGGCACTAATCGTATCTAAGTCCCGGTTAATCCCATCGATAGCTATGTTGAGGTCTTCAACCCTTTCCTGCGTGTAGATCTGTAGGTCATCGGCGTATAGATGATACGCACAGCGAAGTTCATAGGTTAAAAGATTTATAAACAATGAAAAAAGAAGAGGAGAAATTATACCGCCTTGAGGAACGCCAGAGTCAAGATCTCGCCACGATGATGAGGTCTCATCTACGCGTACCGACTGCTGACGTCCTCGAAGATAAGAAGAGAACCATTCCAAAGCGTCGGAAGAGATCATAAGGTAGGAGAGGACGGACAAGAGGATATCGTGACTGACGGCGCCGAAGGCGTTTGAAAAGTCCACCAAGACCATAACAGTGATCCTGGTGTCCTCCACTCCCGCCCTGACGTCGCCAGTCACTTTCAGTAGTGCTGAGACAGTGCTATGTCCGGGTCTGAATCCCGATTGTAGTGGGGAAAGTATGTTATTTTTGGAGACAAACCCGGACAACTGCTTATGGACGCATGCCTCCAGCACCTTCGATAGGAATGGGAGAATGGAAATAGGACGAAAATGTGAAGGGAGGGAAGGATTGGATATTTTTGGTAATGGGCGAACTAAGGCTTTACGCCATAAGGAAGGAAATTGACCGGACTCAAGGGAAAAGTTTAGGATATGGGTAAGTGGGGAAAGTAGAGAATCCAAGATGGCGGTGACCATATAACGACTCACGTCGTCACAGCCTACCGCTTTGGACTTAATAGACAGGATAATCTTTTTGATCTCTTCCGACGCGATTGGTGAAAAATTAAAAGAACTGATATTTGGACGCACTAATCCGGACATATAGTATAAAGTTTGACACTTTGTACTGGCATCCAGATTGTTGGCAGCAGTAAAATGACAATTAATGTCGTCTAATCCAATAGTCTTAGGAAAGTCTATATTCCGGTGCTTCCCAATACCGAGAGAGCCCAAAAATTTCCAAATACTGGCTGGTGAAGAAGACTCTATGTTGGCAAGAATATGTCGGCGTTTAGCGTTACGTATCATCTGGTTACACCGATTCCTAGCAGTCTTATAAGAGGTCCAGTTGTCGTCACACCGATCTCTTCGGTATTTCCGAAAAGCTCGGTCTCTGCGCCTCATCGCCATCCGAACACCCTCGGTCATCCAAAGGCGCCGGAGGACGCTTCAGTTTGATCTTCTTAACAGGAGCGTGAGCGTCGTACAACCTGATTACAGTCTCGTTAAAAATTTGGACCTTGTCATCAACTGAGGTCGCCGCAACCAGGTTATTCCAATCTATTTCCGAAGCATCTAGACGCAATTTATCCACATCCATCCGAGAAAAACAACGCTTGTGCAAGACTTTGGGCAAGGGTTTAGGAGGTTTAAGGATATAAGAAAGGAAAATGAGGTCATGGTGAGAGAAGCCTGGAGCAGGATATTGACCGTGGGACGAAACAAGGGAGGGTTCAGAGGTAAGGATTAAATCTAGCCAGGTACTATCCCCATTGGGATTGTGGTGCGTAGCTTGAAGGGGTAAGATGTGAAGGCTGGCAGATTCGAGGATGCGGAGAAGACGAAGTGAACGGGAAGACCGATAGGATAGAAGGTCGGTATTGAAATCACCCATGATGATGTAATGTGTATACTCAGACCCCAAAGATTCTAGTACCAATTCTAATTCGGTGAAGTAATCGATAGAAGGTGGACAGTAAACTACTCCAAGAACCAATTTAGTTCCCCTGACCCAAACCTCTAGAAAGAGAAATTCTGCAGAACCAGAATACTGTGAAGGAGAAGAAGCAATGATTTTGTAAGGAAGGTTACTACGCAGATATATAGCTACTCCACCCCCTCTCCTATCAATTCGATCATTCCTGACGAGAATAAAACCTGGGAGAGGGTAAGTAGTAGAAAGAAGATGAGGTTTGAGCCAGCTCTCAGAAATCAGGATGCCCTGAACATCGGTATCGGTAAATGCCTCCAAGAGGTCATTAAAGTGGCTGGGAACACTATGTGCATTTAGGTGACACACTTTAAATAACCGACTTGTATTTAGATTGAAATTTTGTCGTAAAATGTCACCAAGTGTTAATTCGTCTAGAGAGCAAAAGCTGTCATTGGCAGATAATTCAGCAGAATCATTGGCAGAATAAAAAGAAGAATCATCATGTAAAGACATAATAATATACAAAATAAATAATAATAAATTATATAATTCTTATATAAATAAATAATATAAACTAATCTAAGGTATGTATAAGTTAAAATTATTTACGGTGCACGGTGGATTCCTTTAGAAAGCATTCTGCACCACCCGCCAACTGTCACACACAGAAAAAAAAAGTAATATATACAATATTAAAATAACAGACACAAAAATAAAAACAACAACGAGAACTAAACCGAACCAAAGTACAATATCATTAAGATTTAAGTAGCACGTTTCCGAACGCAACTCGAAGTAGCCTTATGTGTCAGTATGACAGCTCTGAAACGTCAAAACAAAACTAAAAACAAAGTCGAAAGTTGTAGGAAATAAACTTACAATTAATTTGTGAAGCAACAACAAACTTGAAAACAAATCAAAAGATAGTAATATTAATTGTAGTAATGCTAATACTAACAATAAATATCTAGAACGTTACTTTAACACCAGAAATACTTATAAAAACATCGACAAACGTGAACAAGAAATAACAGTATGAGTACCTCTAACGCGAGGTGGCTTTGACCGGCCCTGCAGACGAGGCTTTGGGATACTTCTCGAGAATGGGGTTGAGCTCCTCCATAGAAACGACTTTGTGTCGAATGCCATTCGAGGACTTGATATTGATGATGCCATCCTGAGTCCAGCAGTTCTTCATACCAAAGTGAAGCCGCGCCTTTGCGAATACTGACTGTCGGGTCCTAGTCAGAAACTCTTTAACAGATGCCGGGGACCCCTTGAGTTTCGTCTTAGATCTCCAGACTGCAGCCTTGTGGTCCGAACAAGAAAATTTCACCAAAATGGGACGGTGATGATCCTTGCTGGAACTCCCTATACGGTGGCAAATCTTGATGGAATTTTCCTTGAGGTCTTTCATACCCAATTTATTGTGGATGACATCCAGTATCACGGAAGTGCAGTTTTCCTTGTCTTGCTCAGGAATCCCGGAGAATATAAGTGCTTTTCTTCGCTGCCTGGTATCTATCTCATCCACTGCCCTGGTGCATTCAGCAATTTGGTTCCGAAGCAAACGAAGCATGCTGAAGGTCAGCTCTCTGAACGTCCTGAACTCCTCAGCGACTTTAGCCACAGTGTCCTTCGCTGAACCTCCTAACTGCAGTTGTGCCTGAAGTTCGTCCATTTTTCTATTGACACACTCCTCCAAACTCTTTTGTGCCAAATGGATGTCCGAAATTTGTGCCATTGTACTTTATTGTCAGAAAAAGTGTCTTCAAGAAAGTTGATAGTGTCAGTTGGCAGGTGGTGTTTAATATATCTTTGTCAGTGTGTCACATAAAGTGCGACTAACACAGGAACAGATCAAACCGTATGTAAAACACTTGTTTTACTATAATTAATTGGAAAAGTAACAGTAAAACTATTTTAAATTAATTTCTTGTATTTTAGATGTGTCTTAACTTTATTTACACCTACCGCCAAAAAAAAATTATGTTACAATCCAAGCAAAAATTGCAAAAATCGCAGAAATTGTAAAGTTATTTTCAGTTCGAAAATTGTGCGGATCCCACTCAGAATCTATGTGTGATACTTAACACATATAGTTCATCATTTTCGTATTATCTAACTTTCGTGGTAAGTATTAGTTCTAAATAGTTTTTGGTCTTTCCTTTGGACACTCAAAATACTGGCTCATCTTCCCGTTGAAGCAGGCTTAGCAGTGTGTGTAAGCGGTGTATTCCTGTTGTCCCCACTGAAGCTGTCCCCACGATGGGGACAGCGGGATGTCATAATTTTTTTTTCCCTTGTCCCCATTGACGCTTTTTCCTTATGGGGACAATGGGAAGTCATAAAATGACCTTCCTGTTGTCCCCATCGATGTTTTCTCGTTATGGGGACAACAAAGGTTAGGTGCGACTATATGTAATTCAAGTAACTAAATAGGTTATGTTAGGTTCTCTTTTGACCCTTAACCTTTCGTATGCTTAAGTGCAGATCTGCACGAGACACAATAGATTTATAATTATGTCTGGTAACGCAGCATACGAGAGGTTAACCCAAAAATAGGAGCCCTGCGAAGCAGGGCTCCGTCAATTTAGTTTATACTATATTATATCACAAATATAATATGTAGGTAAGTAGACGTATGTCCAATTAAATAGTTTTTAATAAACTAAGTTGACGGAGCCCTGCTTCGCAGGGCTCCTATTTTTGGGTTAAGGGTCAGAAGAGAACATAACATAACCTATTTAGTTACATGAATTACGTACAGCCAATGGGGACAACAGGCATACATTTTAATTATTTTTTTTGAGTTTCGCTGTCCCCATTAACAGATAAACAGGCAATGGGGACAACAGGCATAAATTTTAATTAATTTTATTAAGTTCTGTTGTCCCCATTGTATGGGGACAGCGTCAATAGGGACAACAGGAATACACCGTGTAAGCCACCCTTAGATTCGTTTAGAGAAATCTACCGTGTTCATCGACGTTCCATAGCAATGCAGTCACGCGAAACTCGGTAACCTCACAAGTATGATACAAAAAATGCAACATGATACCCAAATGAATATGATATTACTATTTTAACCAACACATCAGTTTAATTGTAATATTCACAATTACATTCCAGTCGTTCAATAGAATTATATTCGCAGCTCTCACCCCAAAGCGCATATTTAATTAAATGTAAAATTAAATGGTATCTGGCTGAAGTAATTGAAATGTATACACAAACGATACTCATTATTGTTTTGTCAATTTATATTTAATTTCTTACATGAATAAGCAAGGAAATCTCGACATATTAATTGCTGTAACGGATAACTTATTTATTTGTTATGTATTTCGCCTAGATACTCCTTTCAAACTAGTTAAACAATGTATAAGCACACGCTACATTGATGTAAATGCAACTAGTACCTATTTGAAATTGCGAGTCCATCAGTGTTGGTTACATTATACATAGCTCTCAATGACCAGAGCAGCGTCTTTGATATGAATGTATATAAACGTCTTTTATTTGCTAAATTAATATGAGAGTATGGGCACACTTGCTGCCGTATTTGCCTGGAAGTATAAATTTCATCTACCAGTGATAAAACAGCTAAGATACTGCAGATCCAACAACAATTATTTACACACACGCCAGCGCTCATCACAATGAATAAAAGGCATTCAAGTCAAAAGTACATCTTTAAAAATGGACGCTGAATTACACACAATCCAATATCGGATAACATCAAAGGTGATAAACCAACCCAGAATGCGCACTAAAGCCTATAACAAGATACTGAAACCTTCAACATTATCAAGATCACAAATCGTGTTACGAACGGAACCCTAACAACCAGAATCCAATTACAAAAAAAGAAACAACAATTGCGGTAAAATAGAGCGCGAACTTGCGCGCCCTTTGCTTGACATTTTAGTGGATGTACTGAAACAAAGAAGAAGTAAATGAACAAAGCAACTATTATTCCCCACATGTGACGTACGAACTATAATTAATAACCATTATAATTAGTAAACAAACGATTATTGTTTGCAAAAATGAGAATATCATCGTACCTTCTTTTGCTAAGTTCATGCATCAGAGGAAGAAGATTAATAACCTATGCAGGAAAATCCAGAAAAGATAGGAAAATAAATCTTTCTATGTTGTGTCGCGAGTGAGTTATGTGGCGGCTTCCAAGGTTTGTTTCATACAGATTATAAAGAAAGATCAAAAAAGTATTTTTGTTGACTTATCTCTGCACGCTTATTTAAATATAAATAACCTGAGCATTTTGTTACTTCAGGTCAAAAGAAAATGTTTTAATTTTGAAAGTAAAAATTAATAGTTTTACTGTTTAGTTTCGTGCCAGGTTCCATTATTTTAGGAAACGTTTTTCCATCTGTCATCAATTCACATATAGTCTGATCCAAAACTAGGCAGAACCTCTACTGTATTGTTACTAAATAACTTATAAACGTACTTATATATTTCTGGATGACGAAAGACTGACCAAGCCTGTGTTGGCCTGTCTTTGCATCGTCAAAATGTAAAATACTTAATAAAATATAGGTTAATAATTTAAACTAATTATAAAGTCTATAAATATCTGAGATCATTATCTAGCGCTAGTCACTAAACAATATAAAATGTCAGCTCTCGCTTGCATACGTGCACAGTCATGCTTAGAAACAAAGGACTTATTTACGCCGATAAATTCGTTAACTTTCTGTGCTTCTACTGAATGCCTTTCTATATGTACGGGTCAATCACCGTACAATAGGTTAGGTATAAAGTCGAGTCAGCATACTTGCGCAAACGCGAGGAACCGCTCGATCGTTTATTACCTAGTATATTAATTTAGTACGCAATTTGTCATCATACCGTGGCAAACAAAATTTCCCAATAAGCGGCAATAGGCTCGCCACCTATTACGTGGGATCAAAACACTGGCGAAAAGTGGGCGTTTAATATGCCTCTGCCTACCCCTTCGGGGAAACAGGCGTGAGTCTATGTATGTATGTAATTATGGCGAAAATGGAAGACATTTTAGCTACTCAACAGCAACTCATTGAAGCCGTAGATAGGCTCTACGCTAACTTCAAGAAAGATGCAGCGGATAGAAAGACGTCAGACTATTTACGTCGTAGATTGGATACTCTAGAACAATACTTTACAGAGTTTCACAACAATCACATGAATCTTTTATCTTTTGGTGATCAATCCCATTCGTATTTTAGTACAAATCAATACGATTTGCTTAAGCAGAAGTATAGTAATATTAAAACTGCTATCGAAAACTAAAAGCCTAGTAGGCCGCATACCCCTACTGAGTTGAAACCTCCTACTTTTGTAGCACCTTCTAAGTCTCAAACCCCAACCCTCTCATCTCAGAACGTCACGAATAGTGAAACCTCGACCTCAACCAAATCCGATGATCTCTTTAGGCAACAAGCTACCAACTTCAAGGCGTTTTCGACCTCGATCTTGTTTCGGAAAGTGGGAGTTTGAAGACATCTTAAAGACGTTAGAAGTACGTTGGACTGCTATAGATTCCTTACATCGGAAACTAGACAATGAATTAGGTGGTTCAAACAGTCAGTACGAAGAGCAATTTACTCACTACGAGAAACATTATAATAAGATTAAGAGAGATATTAATAAGAAGATGTGGTCCGTTGCGCATATGGAAAAGTCTACCCCTAAAAGATTGCCACCTTTGACGGAAATTATAATAAATGGGTTTCGTTTAAGGATCTTTTTACGGAGACGGTGCATAACAATCCATCTTTATCAAATGCGCAAAAAATGCAGTTCCTTAAAAGTAAGATTAGAGGCGAGCCCGAGAAATTGATTCAGCATCTTCCCATTAGCTCTGATAATTATCATGTTTGTTGGAATATCTTCAACCATCGCTACGACAATAATAAGCGAATGATCTTTACATCTCACTTCAATAATCTCATGAATGTCCCTGTAAATCAACAACAATCATCTAATCATCTGAAACGCATCCATGATACTGCATACGTGAGCGTAAATGCTATCAAAAATCTAGGAGTCGATGTTTCCTCGTGGGACCCCTTTCTCGTATGTATATTATCTCAAAAATTAGACTCAGACACCTTTGACGATTATCTTCAATCTCTAAAATCTCCGAGAGACCTGCCCGTGTTGGATGATTTTCACTGTTTCTTAGAAACGAAGTTTATGACGTTGGAATCTTCGCGTAAGAAAGTAGAAAATTCTATGCAGAAAGCATCTTCATCCCGTGATAATAATGGTCAAAATCAATTTTCATCTTCTAAATATTTTAATAATAAATTTAAACGTAATTATAACATGCTCAAAGTCATTTCGCAATCGTCAAAGTTCAATAACATCGGTCACGAAAAACGCAAGGTGTGTCCAATTTGTAATACGAATGATCACCGTATTCATACGTGCCAAAAATTATTGAAAATACAACCTTATGCACGAAGAAATGCAGTTGCTAATTTGAACCTTTGTGTCAACTGTCTACACATTATCATGAAGGTAAAAAATGTCTGTCTGAGGTAAAGTGCAAGGAATGCAACAAAGATCATAACACCGTCATTCTTGATACAAAAGATTCATGTAACAGATACATGAATCTTTTGTATCAAGAATGACGGCTTCGGATGCATCTCGGTCTGGGTCAAACGCGAACGTCGTTACGAAATGTTCATCCCAGCAACAAGAAAGTAACACTATCGCGTCCCTACAAAATCATCCTTCGCAAATTTTGCTTGCTACTGCGATAGTCAACGTACAAGCGACTGACGGATCATCCCACAGGATGAGAGTCCTTTTAGACCAAGGCTCTCAAACTTCAATCATAAGAGAAATTGCAGCTCAGTTGTTGAAGTTACCTCGACAGAAATGTAACGGTTATATCTCTGGAATTGGTAATAAAGAAAATAATTGTAAAGGCATGATGCACATTACATGTTCCTCGTTAATAAATGATTTTACATTCGAAACGGATGTATTTATCATGAAGCCAGAATGGCCTGCCCTAAATCAAATTAAGTTAGCTGATCCCAAATTTCACAAAAGCTAGCCTATTGACATCCTATTTGGTGCTGACATTTACTCCGCTATCTTAATGGATGGTATTTGCCGCCCGGGAAGAAAGTTACCCATCGCTCAGCAAACTCAGCTGGGATGGATCCTTAGCGGTAATTGCCAGACCTTCCAGTGCAATGTCGTTTTGAATAACATCGAAGATATTCAGCAGTTTTGGGAGATGGAGGATATTCACGAACCCCTAGCAATATCCGAAGAAGACCAAAAATGCATTGACTTGTTCCAATTTACAACCTCTAGACCTGAGGATGGCAGCTACGTAGTCAAAATACCTTTTAAAGAAAATTTTGAGGCTAAATTAGGCGAGTCTAAAACAAAATCAATGGCACATTTTTTTCAAATAGAGAAGAAGTTGGAAAAGCAACCCGATTGGGCACATGACTATAAATTGTTTATATCGGAGTACATTAGGCTCGGTCATATAATCCCCGTTATGTCACATACTGACGTAAAACCGAACTGTTACCTGTCGCACCATTGTGTTCAGCGAGCTGAGTCATCGACTACGAAACTGCGTGTTGTTTTTAACGCCTCTGCAAAAACTTCTAGCGGATACAGTCTCAACGATCTTATGTGCAGAGGGCCGAACTTACAACAAGACCTTCAAACCCTTATCCTAAAGTGGAGGCAGTTTCGATACGCTTTCACGGCAGATATTGAGAAAATGTTTCGAAATATTTGGCTACATCCTGATCACCAAAAGTTCCACAAAATTATTTGGAGAAGTCATCAATCTCAACCCCTACAAGAATTCCAGCTAGCCACCGTCACTTATGGCACTAAGGCTGCACCCTTTTTGGCCATGATGACATTAAGGCAACTAGCTCAAGATGAAAAACCGTTCTATCCCGAGAGCTGTGCAACTCAAATCTTAGAGAATTCCTTTTATATGGATGATTTGACCCATTGCTGTCACTCGGAGGTTGCTGCAAGGCAGCTCAAGGCAGAGATGTTAATCTTCTTAGTCAGGTGGACTTAATCTCAGAAAGTGGCGTTCTAACTTACCTGAAATCTCGGATAACCACAATGATTCTAAAAGTTAAGATTTTGATTTTGCCGGAGTCTACAAAAACATTAGGGCTTCGCTGGGACCCCACAAGTGACATCTTTTTCTTTCAACCCTTTGATTTTACTTCTGAAACAATCCCTACTAAAAGAAAATTCCTGTCTAATATATCTATGATCTTTGACCCCTTAGGCTGGCTATCACCAGTCACAATAAAACTCAAGATTTTGTTCCAAGAATCTTGGAAATCAGATCTAGGATGGGATCAACCCATTTCTCAAGATATCGCCTCAGATTGGACCAAGATAAATGCTGAACTTCCTTATATATCCCAATTTAAAATACCTCGATGGATCCAATCTCAAGAAAACGATATCCTAGAACTGCATGGATTTTGCGATGCTAGTACCAAAGCCTATGCGTGTGTTGTGTACTGTAAAATTCGAAGACACAATACCACTCATGTGACCCTTGTTGCCGCTAAGTCTAGAGTTATACCCCTGAAAAAGAATCATTCCATACCCCGTTTGGAACTATGCGGCGCTCTTTTGTTAGTGAAACACCTAGCAAAGGTTATCTCATCCCTAACTAACTTCCAAGTGCATACTTTCGGCTGGATTGATTCCATGGCAGTACTAGGATGGAACGGACAACCAGAGAAATGGAAGCCCTTTGTAGCCAATCGTGTAAGACAGATATGCGATGTAATCCCTAAAGACAGGTGGCGATATGTTAAATCGAAAGAAAATCCTGCGGATTGCGCTACCCGGAGTTTGACGGTCACACAGTTGGCTAAACATTCTCTTTGGTGGCAAGGACCCGATTGGCTGCCACAATATAACCCCGAAGAAGATTCAGAAATCCCTAATTACAGAACAGATGAGGAGCTCAAAATAAAACGTTTAGCTAACACAGTCATTGCAATGCCCGACAATTCTATATTTAGATTGTTATTAAATAAGTACAGCACATATAAAAATGTAATACGAGTTTTAGCCTACATAAACAAATTTGTTGACATCGATGTTTATAAACGAAGGCGTGAACCTTACCTAACTCTGCAAAATCTAAATCTAAACATGTCCAATTTGAATATTTTGCTAAAGAGCTATCCCTGCTCAAGAATGGTGAACCCCTACATAGCAAAAGCCAGATCTTAAATCTCAATCCGATATTAGATGCCAGCGGAATACTTCGCGTCGGCGGTCGACTAAAGCATTCAAACATACATCCTGACATGAAACATCCCATTATCGTCCCGAATCAATCGAAATTAGCAGATCTCATAATTGACGAATCGCACGAACTCGTATTTCATGGGGGTGCGAAAATGACCACAGGATTTATAAGACAGAAATACTGGTTACTTGGAGGGAATAGAGCTACAAAAAAGCGATTGAGGATGTGTGTAAAATGCAAAAGACATAATCCTATTCTCCAAAATCAACTGATGGGTGACTTACCTCCCGCCCGATTGATCCCTAATCGACCCTTCTACCACACCGGGATCTATCCCGGTGTGGTAGAAGGGTCTACCGGTTTCTACCGGTCTAGGGGTATACCGGTTTCGTATTAGTTAAAACAAATAAAGGACGTGGCGTCAAAACGACCAAGGACTACGTTGCAGTTTTTGTCTGTATGGTCACTAAAGCCCTACATTTAGAACTTGTTTCAGACCTTTCAGCGTCTGCTTTCATTGCCGCACTTAGAAGAATGGCAGCAAGAAGAGGAGTTCCTGGACACATCTACAACGACCAAGGAACTAACTTCGTAGGCGCCAACAAGATTCTAACACAAGAATTCACTGAAATATCAGAAATTCTATCGACCCTGGAAATTGTCTACACGGCCTCTGAAATGAATATAGAATGGCATTTCAATGCACCCTCGTGGCCGTCGGCTGGCGGTCTTTGGGAAGCTGCTGTGAAAAGCTTAAAACATCATCTTTAACGTGTCGTTGGTAAGCAAAAGCTCACCTACGAAGAATACAGCACCTTGCTATCCCAACTAGAAGCTTGTTTGAACTCCAGGCCACTCTGTCTTTTGACAGAAGATCCCGAAGACATTGACTTTTTGACCCTGGCTCACTTTTTAGCAAGCGGGCTCAACTTGACGATCTTCGAAACCGAACGTGACCTCAGAACTCGTTGGCATTTAACCCAGAAAATCTACCAAGATATTTGGGCAAAGTGGAAGAATGAATATCTCTCCCAACTATCCATAAGAGCGAAGTGGAAACAATCTCAAAAGGATCTAGATCTCGACGACATAGTTGTTATAAAGGATGAAAACCTCCCACCAGGAAAATGGGCCATGGGTCGCGTAATAGAGTTTCATCCTGGCAGCGACGGGCGTGTGAGAGTCGTTACGCTTAAAACCAAGAATGGTATCCTGAAACGTCCAGTTGTCAAGCTATCTCTTTTGCCAACCAAGAAAAATGATGAAAAACCTGATAGTAAGAAAATGGATGACAAGGTGCCTAAAAGTAAAACAGCTAACAGCATGTCTTTGTCAGCTGTTGTCTTATCCCTGACCCTCTTCTTTCTGTCAATACTTGCACCTGCCGAAGCATCCTACAACTTCACCCCGCTAAAAAACAATAGCGTATATTTTGACAAAATATCCAACATGCATCTTATTAGAGACGATTGGCGCTTAATTGTTTACTATGATACTTATCCCTATAAAGAAGGTATATTGGCACTTGCAAAGTATATAAATTATCTTGAAACAATATGCGCCGCTATCAGATCACAAACACCTTGCGACAGTATTATGTTACAACTCGGGCATGAGTTCGACGAATTAAAACGATATAATAATATTGTTACTATGAATGACTCATTTGTAATTGGAGAGAGGCGGCAGCAGCGCGGCCTGATTGACGGAGTAGGCTATGTTGCTAATAGTTTGTTTGGAGTGCTTAATCAGTGATTTGCCGAGAAATATGAGAAGGACATCGATCTCCTAAAACATAATGAAAACCATTTGTTTAACCTGTGGAAAAACCAAACCTCGGTTGTGGAAGCGGAATTAAATCTCATAAAAAGGATGGAAAACACTGTTAGCAAGCAGCATAAACTGATAAATCAAAGGATTTTGAACCTCGCACAATCGACCATTGATTTCACCCAAAAGGTACAAAATATATCAATCACTACAGATTTTTTAACCTCGGCATTTACTGCTACCAACTTGCTGTATAGTCTTCGGAGAATACAAGATTCGATCCTGGATACTGTGACAGATATTTACAATGGCAAATTGGACTTTCATTTGTTATCCCCAAAGCAGTTGCGATCCAAATTAAGCACAATATCTGCTCAAATACCCCAAAATCTGGCTGTTCCTGTCGACAACTTTCGTTTCATCGACCTGTACAGCTTACTGAAAGTGCGAGCCAACTATGCTAAAAAATACCTGATTATAGAAATAAGAATACCTCTGATTGAACGAGACCTTTACGAAATCTTCAAACTTATCACGATCCCACGCATCTCGAACGACAAAATGATACACGTTGAGACTACCTCAAGGTTCGCTGCAATCAACGTTAGAAAGGCTTCGTATGTTACCATCTCGGAAACGGAACTGCAGTCATGTCTGAGACAGAACCCAGATATGATAATGTGCCACATTAGAAAACCTATCCATTCTATGCAAGATGATCATAGCCTACGTGAAAATAATCCAGGTAAAAGGACTTGCAAAACCGTCACTTCACCTTGTGAGTATGACTGGAAGGAGCTGTCCTCGGAGAACGAATACTACTATTTTTGCTGCAATGAATGCCTTATGAAACTTTTCTGTGAAGAGCAGATAACCACCCTGAAGCTTTCGGCCGCTGGTCTGTTACGCGTTGGAGAAGGTTGTCTTATAAAGACAGAACGCTCCCTTGTATACTCCAGTAGAAAGATGTCTAACCAGATCAGAACTGCTTTTAAAGTTGATGCGCCGAAGATATCTCCCATAAACCATATCTTCAACATCTCTATACCTGAATCAATAAATGAAATAGATCCTAACAACTCCGAAAACTTACAACAATTTGAGGCTATAAAGAAAGATATTGAGATCATGAAACAGAGCGAAACCTTGAGCGACAAACTGTCATACCATTACGTCCACCACTACGCTGTTACTTACACTCTGTTATTTGGAATCCTGTTGGCTGCTATAGTCTACTGCTGGAGGAAGTGTAGGCACAGAACCCAACAAGCAACTGGCGAAGCGACTACCGTGGAGACGGCGCCGCCGGTAGCGCCCGCAACAACTGCAGCGGTCGCACTGCCGACCCCTAGCTGCGTTACGGAACGTGTTGTGAATGTGTGTGAGGCTAGGGAAAAAGGGCATTTTAGTAAACCAACGAAACGTGATCCCAAACTAGTAGTGCAATCTAGTGAGTGCTTGCAAAAGGAAGATAGAGCTTCCTCGCCAGTGTTTCGCGTGTTCTCTGTGCCAGACTTGCGTTATGATTCTTTGTGAACTATCCTAATCTTTTACCTTTTGAGCTCAATCTATATTAATTTTATACTAACCCAATGACATGTAATAATAAATTATTACATGCCATTGGGTTAGTATAAAATTAATATACCAGTTAGACATTAAATATTAAAATATTTCATGTCTAACTACATTGTCTTCATCCTGGAATTAATTTCACCTCCATTTATCTTAAGATCTACTAACCTCATCTCTCCCCCGGGAGCATGTACGGGTCATTCACCGTACAATAGGTCAGGTATAAAGTCGAGTCAGCATACTTGCGCAAACGCGAGCAACCACTCGATCGTTTATTACCTAGTATATTAATTTAGTACGCAATTTGTCATCATACCGTGCGCGACTCATTCTCATCCTATTAGTTTTAATTCACCTTTTTTATAGCACTAAAATACAGTCATCTTTTAATCTTTTATCCTAGTTTATCTTTATCTCAACCCCATCCAGAAACACTATATATAAAGCAGCATATAATATAAAGCAAAGATAGTAGGTACATTGTACTTAAAAAAAACCGCCATGACCATCTGATGATGATAATGATGAACGTTATCCCAGTAGCATCCAAGGCTTTCACCGTGGAGCTCAGGGTCCGCTTTCAAGTCTCACCAGATTTGGCAAAATATTAGCTTTTTCATAGAGTAACTGCCGCCTGAACTTTGCAATCTTTGAGCCAGTGCCAGTTTATTTGACATAAAGTAATTTTCAAGGCATATCCCAAATGGTAATTAACAATTTAATTTTTTAGTATTTTATAGAAAATCTCACAGAAAACCTACACCGTACAACTTTGGCATCTGGCCTTAGTTTTAGCAGCCTAAATTATTAATAGACAGCGCACCCAATTATGACGTATTTGTTAATAATCTAGTACGTCCAACATAATTAGTAATTGATTAATTACAATGACTCCCCGGCGTGTACTTCCTTAATTAATGGTTTATTAATTACAATTCTCCTCGTGCGTTTTAAAGATTTGTGGCATCATTTCACGCGCCACATAACATCGTGTATTTTCGGTTATGATGAACATTATTTATGTGGGTATACGTAGAAATATTTGGTTGTTGATTTTGTTGTAATAGTATTGGTGTTGGCGAGTTTAGATTTGATGCTAATATTTTTGTTGAAATTGAGCCTTGTAAACACAAAGTGAATAAACAAACCATTATAACAGAAAATACTCAAGGCGAACGAATATGCTTGTGCAATGAGGTCTATTATATTAAAGAACAAACTAGAAGTAATCATAATTATTTATCTTATATTATAACTGTACAGTTTTTTAAAGAAGGTTTGAATACCCTAGACAAATGATTGGTATCGCTTAGAGCAGAGCGAGACCAATCATTTGTCTATGTTGAATACCTTAAACTACCCAGCACGATCTCTGTACCATAATTGGACAGGGCGGACATTGCCAAACCGAATAATAAGAAATATACACGAGAAAGAAAAACATATTTATAATAAAAACAAACAATGAATGTATGAGCACATAATCCTTCCTTATTACTTATGAAATTTGTAACAAACTACGAAAATAACGAATAGAAAAATAGCACCCAAATTTCAATGTAATTCAAAACCTATGCAAAGTCTGCTGATATTTGATTTCGGCACAAAGCAAATAATAGATAATTATTGGCAGCCGATTATTTATTATTTACCGTGAGGCAGTTCAATCAACACCGGCTTAAGCGTGGCTTAGAACAGTAATCAGTTCTTGAACGGTGCCACTACGATACCTAACTGATTAAGCGTTTGATTTTATTGAAAGTTCACGAAAAATATTTGCTGGGCTGAGCAGGGATTTGTAATAGAGTAGTGTAGTTCGGTTGTGGTTTAGGCAAGTGAAATTTATATGATATTTGTTCTGAGCTTCATTGTCTAGTGTCAATTCTATACTCTCTTTATTATCTGTGCTGCTTACCTGCGTCAGCAAAATTATACCTGCTGCGTGTGCTATATCATCATTAGCAACTTTATTTGCTAGATACTCATTCGTGACTTAATATTAACTGACACTAGTCTAAGCCATGGAATATAGTTATCCCTTTGGGTTGTGGAGGTCAGACGCCTGTCTGACCTCCACACTCTGTAAAAAGCTAATATTCAGTCTAATCCGATGAGACCAGAAAGCGGGCCCTGGGTTCTAATTGAGATAACGCTGAGAAAATATAAATAAAAATGCATTTATTGACAAGTCAAGATGATGAGTCAATCGTGACATTAAGGTACTGGGGACACATGTGATGATTATTTAGGGACATAATCATCACATGTGTCCCCAATCACCGATCATTGTGGAATCTCCACCTTGTCGTCGTGGTGGGGCTTAGTATCCGTGGCTTGGACTCCCGCGGTGAATACGTCCAAAGGTGCGGGTGTGGAGGACAGTTCTGTCTGTCCCTCGCAGTCGGGCGCGGTCGCGGGAGAAGAGGCGTGTTGCCCTATGTCGCGCGACCAAATGGGGGCGCACCATTGTTGCGTCGCGGTGGGGATGCAGAGGCAGAGGAGATACGGTGTTGTCAGGTTGCAGTCCTCCCTATCCTCTGCGGCCGCCGGGTGTTTTGGCGGCGGAGCCCAACACCTTCATCCGCCGCCAAGGAGGTGGTGGCCGGGCTATCCACCGGGGTGCCAGGGTAGAATGCTAACGCGAACTCCTGGCGCCCCCAAAATGGGTTTAAAGTATGCGCTGTGGTTTTAGTGGGCATTACGGCCTTGCACTTCAGCCGTCAAGTCCCACATACGTGCGTATGTCATCGCTAATAAAACATCCAATTCAGCATCCCTATCTTTTTATCATTGAAAGTAATTGCCTAAACAGATAAACCTGTTGTTTAGGCAAGGAAATCATTTAGAAGCGAAAATTATTAAAATCATTACAATTTTACAACATTCACAGCAAAATCAAAGAACAAGTGTATTTACCGCACTAACAAGGTTATACAAGGTTGGAATTAGTTTGCCAAACTGGCTTTTCTTCAATAAAAACCTTGAAATCAAGTTTCACCGTAACCAATCAATGTTTCAGTTGGAACGAAATGTCAGGCTTTTTAATAAGAAAATATCTCAAAATACGACCGAACTATTTACCAAGCAAGAGTTCTGTATGTTGTTGACTTTGTGAAGTTCACAACTAGTTCGAGACAATTGCGTTTTTAATTACCGTCTTTTTGCCTTCAAACGGTGACCAACTGTAGAACTTTTCCCTTTTGCTACAAGTTGAATGTAATCAGATCCTCAGACGTATCTAAAGCACTTTGTGTAGTATCGTCTTCTCCAAGTTCGTTATCGTTTACTTAAAACTTAAGTTGTCAAGATGTTATTTTTATGTAACACGCGTTTTGTCGAACTTATACAACTTGTGCTACAAGTAACGCATAAAGAACAATGGCAGAATTTGGTCTGGGTTTGTTGTGGCGACCTTAAACTTCATATGAACAAAACAAATTGTTTATTTTTTCTACGATTTTTAATATTTTCACTTTGTCTCGTTAAAGCTGGAGTATTTTATGATGATAAAAAGCATTCCAATTGATTACGAATACTTTAATATTTGATCGTTGCCATAGACACTGATGTGACAGGAATAGACGTGAGTGCTATATCCGTATCGATTATTAAATAAGTAATCGATACGATCGACCTTTATAGAGTTGGTTTGGTTTAAAATGCAGTTATTTAATATTTAATCAACATTATATCAATAAGCTAATATTTTTGAAGCAAAGCAACGTTTAAATCAAATAAAAACGTCACAGCATCGTTTTAATGTTGTATCGATTTCACATAAAATCGATTTAAAATGTGCAGCTCTGCTTTTGTCTCTGGCTGTGACAGTTAGATGCTACAAAATACTTCCGCGTTTTGATGTCAATCTGCCATATGTCATTTGATAATTCAAACGTACCTACCTACATTGTTTAACTTTCATACTATAACTTTCCTTTTACCTACATTGTTCATTCTTAACTAAAAATTCAAACACCGATATCTTCTTTTTCCACCTTTCTTGAGTGAAAATAGAATCATTTATAGACTCTTTTACTTACGCCAAATTTTTTGATATATTTTTTAGTACTGTTCGCTTCAATTTAATTTCAGACATTTTGATGTATGGAGATCTGCCATTGTCCTTTGTTTACCGTGTCTTATTGTGGGAATATAATTATATTTTTTCGTAAAAATAATATATCGTTACGTGATACTTTGAAACTGGCGAAAAGCGAGTTTGGTACAATTCAATTATAGTTTATTCTTTAGTAAAAA
Source organism: Euclidia mi (assembly GCA_944739405.2). Classification (NCBI taxonomy): domain Eukaryota; kingdom Metazoa; phylum Arthropoda; class Insecta; order Lepidoptera; family Erebidae; genus Euclidia; species Euclidia mi. The sequence goes on along the minus strand of OX123193.2, from coordinate 72,724,603 downwards.
GTTAGAGCTTAAAATACAATACACTAAAAATAATTGTGAAAACTGATAAGACACAAAATCAATCATTTAATGTGCCATAGACCACTGAGATATTGTACTTTTTCGTGTTCAACGCAGCGACAGATACAAACACTTAGCGATTATCAAATATTTTGCACTTTCAAAAAGAATATCATTCGTTTGTGATAAGAAAAATGTTTTCTTTAAATTATGTACTCACGTTCTTAACATCTCTCTTCAACTGCCTCCCAGCTTTCCACCAGGTGACTTGGGCCTCGGGTCTCGAACCCACTGCCCTGCAATTCACATCGTAGTTCCTGTCAGCTGACAACGGCTGCCGCTTGTTCAGAATCTGGACGCTCAAGGGCCTCACTGTAAAAAATTGGATTTGTCAGCAAACTATTCATAATAGACGATCCTTGTGTTTTATTATTAAAAAAAAATGTTTGTCGTGGTGGTGATTTAGAACCCTCGCCTTGTAACACAGGGTTCCTTTATATCTAATTCGTATTTATGTATGAATGTCTCTGAACTCGTCCTAAATAGCTGGACTTATTATGATGATTTTGATATGCCCATATGAATGGAACTTATTTCAGTTTAGAAAAGTATATATTTTAAAATTAAAACTTTTGTGATGGGCAAACATAATGCAAAAGTTTTAAATAAAAAATATTTAACCACATTACGTTGCTCGGTTGAGTATGGATTTTTCGATCCTTTACTGATCCATGCTTTTAATAGAAAGATTGTGAACATAATCATGAGCAAGGCGTCCTGGCGCGACGAAGTCCGAACTCTTTATTGAGCACGTCTCTCCACACCACGTCGGAACAACGTAATGGAAGTGTAATCGTTTTAAATATAACATTATTTTTCATTCATATCTCCAAAATAAATGTATCATGCTATATGATAGATCAGATATTGAATTTTAAAAGTGTGTTTAAGTTCATTACGTAAACCGGAATGCATGTAGATATCTTACACGAACTTAAATTTAATCCAATTGGTATTCAGACACCTCCATGAGAAACTAATTTAATAGCATAGTATTTTTTAACTTGTTACATACACTAACAAATCAAAATGTTGAACAGGGTACGAGAAAACTTATTCTAAATTGAAAACGTGAAGTTCGAAAAAAGTTTTAGATAGGGAAGCAGTAAGTAAAAATTGTAAAAGAAAAATATATGAGCTCAGTTAACTCAACCGGATTTCGGGTCTGTTTTACTTCGAGTATTATGAAGACTAGAGATATTTAACATCTACAGTCGAATCAAGTAATTGAATTCATTTGTCCAGTCGGAAATTTCAATTGAGAGCTTGCTTATAATAGAAACGAAAATGGCCACTTAACTTGAATCATACCGTTGGGTACAAGGATGTAAATCATTTAAAGCATTCCTAAGATTCTTTGTTATTATTATGGGCTATTTGTAGTGCAAGCAGAACTTTCGCTAGTGTTGAAGTCTTTTTTGTTCTAGATGTTGAAGACAGCTTGACCTAGTTTGGCAAAAAGGAATTAAACAGTAACACTGCTATGTCGTAAAAGGTTAGCACCACTACGTTTCTTTCTAGGGAGACATTATGGTTCCAAATGCATTAGCGACGAACATTAAAAACTAGGTACTGAATTGTATTACTGAATTGTATACCTATGTGTAGATATTAGCTCAATAAAAGCTTTCTGTATTTGCAGTTTTGCTGTCAAGATATTATACATAATTTTTTCAAGGAAAACTAATGTGTATAATATGGGAGTAGGAAGATGCTTTTAGGTAACAAAGACTTTCCAGCTAAAAGTATAATAATTTTTAGCGTATACGCGCCGTTTAACGTCTACTATAATACATAAAACATAACATAACGTCACGCCTTTTATCCCCGAAGGGGTAGGCAGAGGTGCATTTCTACACCTACTTTTCGCCAGATATACTTTAGTCCCACGTAATAGGGGGTGAGCCTATTGCCGTACCGGGCACATTTCCAGACTCCGTGCTGCCACTGAGAAATTCGTGTCAGAAAAACCCAATAACATTGCCCGACCCAGGAATCGAACCCGGGACCTCCCGATCTCACGCGCACACCCATGCCGCGAGACCAACGAGGCAGTCGTATAGGGTTTGATGTCGAGTTTTCCGTCTCTACGCAAAGATGGTATTTGCATCGTGTTATCCCTTAGTCGCCTCTTACGACACCCACGGGAAGATAGGGGGTGGTGACACTTGTATTCTATGCCGTCAACCACACGGCATAATAATTATGGTACTTATTTAGTCATCTTAATTATATATATTGCGTTATATATATTATACATACATACATACATACATACATAGACTCACGCCTGTTTCCCCGAAGGGGTAGGCAGAGGCATATTAAACGCCCACTTTTCGCCAGTGTTTTGATCCCACGTAATAGGTGGCGAGCCTATTGCCGCTTATTGGGACATTTTGTTTGCCAGAGCCTCGTCCGTTGATCGGCAGGTGCACCACTTGCAGGTGAGGTTGGCTTGGGACCCTAAGTTCTTGGTGGGAACCCTATGCACCATATATATTATAAATTTATATATTGACCAATGAGATTCATAATATGGGTAAAATGCAAGTTTTCACATCTTACACACCTTTTTTAAACCTACGCTATTCATGACCGATTTCGTAAAATTAGTTCGTCTGGCTGTATATTTTAATACTTTTGTCACGTAGGAGTTTTAAAATGAAGTTAAAAGCCGATTAAAAATATTAAACTCTTTGTTAAATATAAATAATAATATGTATTTTTTTGACATTAATTTGCCAAAATGATGAAAAATACATGAAGACTTATGACACTATTAGACCACCTGTCCTTAAATAAAGCTATACATTTCTAAATCGTTTGTTTGATCAGGGATACGGAACTGATAAATCTGGCCTTAGCAGTGGAAGCTTGGCAGATAACCCTTGCGTTCAGATCTGGCATAGGGCCAACATTTGAGATAACCCATTCAACTTACTATTGATGTCCTAGCTTGGACTCTGAAACGGTTAGGATGGTGTTGGATGCTTTGCAGATGAGCCTAAAGTTTAAATGCTGGTGACCAACATCAGTTTATAGATAAAATTGGCGAACTTACAATTGATGCCCAATATCACAAGCTTGGACTCTGGAGCAACTAGGTCGATGCTGGATACTAAACAGATATGTCTGGAGTTCAGATGCTGGCGACTAACGTTGAGGATAGCAATCATTGGGGTATTTACAATTGATGTCCAATATCACAAGCTTGGACTCTGTAACTGCTAGGTTGGGGTTGGACGTTTGGCAAATGAGGGGTCCAATTGCTGGTGACCAACATCAGTTAATAGAAATAGAGAAACTTACAATTGATGTCCAATATCACAAGCTTGGACTCTGGAGCTGCTAGGTTGGTGTTGGATGCTTGGCAAATAAGCCTGGAGTTTAGATGCTGGCGTCCAACGTTGGGAAAGGTGAGGGTGTTGACTGTCACGCCATCTGGTCGCTGCTCGTAGGAGTCGTCTATGACGTTGTTCTCGTGATACCAAGTGAGGCGAGGCCGCGGGTCGCCTGCAAAGAAGAATAGCCTTTATTAGTTCATGACGTCAACCATTCTAAATTTAGGTAGGATTAGATTATTTACTAATATGAAAGTTGTAAAGCACGAATCAAAGCTATATAGCACGAATGTTGTCATATAAAACTAAAGTGTGATAAAGTTACCGTTATGTTATGAATGTGTGTTAAACACAAGGAAGATATTGTTGATTGCTCTTTGTAGTAATTTACGGATCTCCTGATAGAAAATGGTTAAACTTTTCTATCAGACGCACTAACACATGCCTACTCACAATACGGTCAATAATCGATTTCGATCAATAATCGACCCAAAATATTATATTTACTTATTTGCTATTATTTCTGTGCAGTTACAATATAACTATGAGTATAATTATATTTACCGCATAAAATATTCGATAAACTTATGAAATTAATTATGATTACCAAATTCATTCCTATTTCTAATACATCCTTTCGCAGTACACTGCTGGACACGTGTCTCTCCTAATTTGCGTTACAGTAATATTGTGAGTCAATAGAAGGATTTAGCCTACTATACTGTACTGGACAGACGGGTTGGTATAGGTTTGATGTCGAGTTACCACATCTTCCCAAATATACTATTTGCTACGTGTATTTTTCTTAATCAGCTCTTATAAGAACCATGGAATGAAATATGGTGGTGACAGTGTGCACACTAACTTAAATTTCGAAGTTTGTCCCAATGGAAAGGTATAAAATTCATTACTTGTTCTTATAAGTGAATCGAGCACTAGCATTCAGGTATTTTGTCGTTATCTAAACTTCGTCTTCAGTGTGGTTTTATAGCCAACTAACCGCTGGCCCGTGCTGAAAAGCAGCCACATCGATTTCCTCGACAAAATTAAGTCTCAGGCAATCTGTCTGAATTAGCCGCCGTTGTTATCTTTCAGTTGTCTCGATAGATAGGCCGGAGATTGTTCATTACTTAATATAACTATATAGTCTAAGTTCATTACAAACACAAGAAAAACCTCAGATTGAAATTTGACCTTCCAGTGTCAATGTAAGGTTTATATATTCTTTTTAAATAGATTCTGTTCAATTTTCTTCAGAATTATATTGCCGTTAATCAAAACGGATTTTGCCTTGGGAAAATTAAAGCATATTTTCGTTCGTAATAAAAATGCTCCTTAGGAGATTTTGAAACAAAGTTCTTAGGTATGAAAATATAAGATAAAATGTTTGTACTTGGCCGACGTCGAGCCTCACTTTGATATTCTTATCGCTGTCAGACCCAGGAGACATCGTCACTTAAAGTATTTAAAATTGTATAGGGGATTTACTTTTTCAACTTTTGCGAATTTCTAATCATTTTTAACTCCGGTTATAAATGATTACTGCGGTGTTGCTTTCAGCGACTTGAACTCTTGCTATTTCAGTTTGGGAAGTAAACAATGAAGGACACTAGAACTTTTGACCTTTTACTTAATATATTTTCTTTACAATCGGAGTCAACTTCAACAGAAAACGAAATGCGTTGTCACTAAGTTTGGAATGATACTGGAATTTTTCGCCTAATAAGTTCATTACTTTGTTAAAAATATATAATTATGTCAGCGAGTAGCAGTACTTTAAGAAATTTTTCAGAGAAAACTGTTCCTATTTGGGCACGTAGTTGGATTTTGTTGTACTAAAAAAAACAAAGATTTGGACATAGCAAGTTTACTTCTGAATTACAAATCAATACCTCGCTGTACACCGACTACCTTTTCATTACGAGGTCCTAGACTATGACCTTATCCTTATCAAAGTCAGACAATGGGACAGTTTATCTATAAGGCAGATTAAGGATACAATACATTGTTTGTACGTCATAATTTCCCCGACATTTCGTCAGTTATTACAGTCATCCTGTGCCCACGAATAATGTAACCCATATTGGAAGCGGCAGAAGGGCTTAGGCCGGCCCGATGGTAAGTCACTAACTGTTAAACTTTATAGACGACCACAATGCCAACCAAACATATTTTTATGCAGATGAAAAGCATATATTCATAATAATAGCTTTTGTCTACTGTGTTTTAATGTTTAAGCTTTTTTCTTATCTATTGATTTTTCTTTGTTTCTTTCTATTTTGAATCATCACCCGCGTTACCAACCTTACGCAGCGTCCTACGTGAGCGACTCAACGCAATCGCAAATGCGACGCAAACCAACGCGAATGCAATCTGCACCGAAAATATCAAGCTAACCGATCGCTTTTGCTTCAATTCCTGCCGCGCCGCAACTCACTTTACGTGTGTTTGGTCACACCGCGCTGCAGCGTATTCGCATCAGGATCGCGAATTCGATTCAAAACGAATCGTGTTCATGCTTTGTGATGTGTATAAGCAGCTCTGATTGCTCAGCATGTTCCATAATAAACCTCCCGTGCCAAGAGTTATTAAAGAAGATTATCATCCTCGGCGAAAACAAGAAAATTTCTAAATTAATTGAGCTTAACAACCAAAATGTCATTCCAGGTAAAAAAGAGACAATTTTTTACAAAAAAAGATAAGCTTATATTCTGCTTATTTTTTTTTATAGACTCACGCCTGTATCTCCGAAGGGGTAGGCAGAGGTGTAATATTACACCCACATTTCGCCATGAATTTTCAGGTCCCACGTAATAGGGGACGAGCCTATTGCCGTACCGGGCACATTATCAGACTCCGTGCTGCTACTGAGAATTTCCTAACGGAAAAACCCAATAACACTTTGCCCGACCCGGGAATCGAACCCGAGACCTCCCAATCCCGCGCGCACATTTATGCCGCGAGACCAACAAGGCAGACAGAATTTATTATTTTGTATCTCGAAAAGGGATTAGACACTGATGTTTATCCACGTTTTCCCAATTATTTTCGTAAACGGATGATTGGAATTGTGAACGGTTGTAATCGATTGGACAAACTTGTAAATACACGTGTGCTAAGCATATTTGTAATTCGTTTGCGGTTCGTATATGAATTAAACATTTGAAACCATATCTATTTTGATAACAGTTGTATTTGAATACAACTGTTTATACAAATAAGTACTGTTCAAAATTAACATTGTTTAAAATATAAATACAATAACTATTGTATTTATTCCGATATTGTTAGGATATACACATATTTATTTTTGCTGGTATTCAATGAATTCTAGCTATAGCAATGCTAGGCCCCTTTTTACTATGAGAAGGGTTAAAATATTGTCATCGAAAAACTAAGGACAAAATTAGCTTAATATTATTTTACCATACAATTCGTACTGGACATCCTTTTTGTGACTTGTACTCGTCTTATTAAACATTATGACTGAAATAAGATGTACTTATTAATATATCTATATAAAATTTAAAAAAAACTAGAGGATTCCCGCAGCTACGCCACTACATTTTATTTCAATTTAACTGTTTCTTTTCGATTCGATCCCACGACAATTTCGGGCAGTCACTTCTTCTTGCACCCTCTTCTTAGTGCGGACCGTACCCAAAAAACATAATATGTACGTACCAGTTTCAGATTCTTGCGCCCTAATAGTTTTGGCTGTGCGTTGTCTATCAGTAATTTAGTAATGCAAAAAGACAGGTATACTTAATGGCCAGTCTGAATCACCCAATCGATACATAAATGAAAAAGGTCTAGGTATTTTACCATTTTGATTAGTTAACGAAATAAATATAATTTTGATTGTTTTATTATAAGTCATCCCATGAGATTTAAGAATTCTTTAAAATATTTTCCTTTATTTATCAAATCAGTAGTCAACCTATGATATAATAGATAATCAAACACTCGAAAAATTTGTCTGATTACTTAATATTAAACAGTTTTAGATGTAACTCAACGCTATTTCATCATCGACTGAAACAACAAACACCCACGTCAGAATCTATATAAAATACATAGACTCACGCCTGTTTCCCCGAAGGGGTAGGTAGAGGCATATTAAACGCCCACTTTTCGCCAGTGTTTTGATCCCACGTAATAGGTGGCGAGCCTATTGCCGCTTATCGGGATATTTTGTTTGCCAGAGCCTCGTCCGTTGATCGGCAGGTGCACCACTTGCAGGTGAGGTTGGCTTGGGCCCTAAGTTCTTGGTGGAAACCCTATGCACCCCTATATAAAATATATAAAATATCAACCAAATTTGTTATCCATGGCCAAATATCCACTCTTTCGTCCTCACACTTACAGCCCTAATATATTACTGTATTCGCACAACTAAGAGACGCAAGAGGCCATCTATCAGATTGCTCGATGCACAATACAACACATCAACGCTTCTCACGGTTATTTGCCAGTTTCACAAATATACTATATTTTGGATTAGATTTTTTCCTCCCCAGTAAAATGATTAGTTGACCTACTTCTGCAGATTGAGGAAAAATCTCCCGTCTAATGCTATCTTATAAATATAAAGTATTGAAAAAAAAAGTTTAATAAGTACGCTTTCACAGGTTACATGAAAATGTTATTCGTTCCGGTTGGTTATTTTTACTTGTTATGAACCGACGACTATTCGGCGAAAATTGAAATTGCTAATGTAAGATATGTATAGCTTTGTGTAACTCAATGTTTAATCTCTATGTCTTTTACTTAAAAATTATCCATATTAAAACATTATATATTTCTCATCATCGAGTCATTAATCTCGGTTGCTGCCAAGATTTGCGCCATGAAGTCTGGGCTCCTGTTCCTGACCTGACCAGATTTAGCTGTATTTTAGATTTTCCTAAACCGTCTCACATACGCACTCACATATTAGCAATATCCCATGCCTTATACATATGAGAGTATATTAAGGAATACCTACTGACTCTCCATAACGACTGTCAAAGATCTTTATGACATTGCAGCTTCGAGGCACGGGAAAGCAATTATAAACAATTTAAGGTGTACATAACTTCCAACTTAGTGGTGCACGTTGGGTTACAATACAAGACCATCTGTCATTCCGTCTGACCATTCTGTCTGTTCGTATTCATAAGGCTACCACTGCCCTTAACAAGCCTGAATAGTCTATACTAAATAACTTATATAATTTACGCAGCCAGCTTACACGTTATGAATATTTGACAGCAAACGTCCAAGTATACGGCAGGGATAAGTTACATGTACACTAAAATTGTATAAACTAGAGAAACGTAATTCTAGGTCTGTACCATTATCTATGTAGAAAATTGTAATAATACAATGTTAGATAGATAAAATAAATAAATATCCACCCACATATTGGTAGAAGAAAAACAACGTGAAAGAAAAACAACGAAGAAGATTATATTTTAATAATTTTAGAAGCAGCCGATTTTTATCCTTACTACTGAAAACGATAATAGGTAATGTCATGTTAATGAGTCATTGCATTTGTTTTATTTAAAAGTGTCCTGAATAAAAATTAAGCTTTAATCTCACAGAATATTGACGTAAAGTAACAGTAGTGCTAAGACCCCTTAGTAAGACCCTAGCCAAATGACATTCGCTTCTGATATCTACTTTCGCTAATGCTTGGTTGCCATGGCAACATAAGGAATTCCTTCTTTGTTGACCATGTGATATATCAAAGGCTTATGTCAGTTCCATACATTTTTTAACTTAGCGATATCGTTAATCGAATGCCTCCGTGGTCCAGTGGATAGCGTATGTGACTGCTGAAAACCCGGGTTAAATCCCGGGTCGGGCAAAAGTGATACTGGGTTTTCCGAATTCTCAATAGCAGCACGGAGTCTGATGATGTGCCCGGTAACGGCAATTTAGGCTCGCCCCCTATTACGTGGGTCCTAAAAATTCATGGCGAAATGTGGGTGTAATATTACACCTCTGCCTACCCCTTCGGGGATACAGGCGTGAGTCTATAACAAAAATCAGTAGCCATTTGGCTAAGGGGGCTATACTGTTGCGTGTTGTTCGGTGAGTGCGAGTGCCTGAGGCCCCATCGCCTTTTCCTTTTCACAAACCCAATTCCTCTTCCTATTCTTTTTTCTAACCCACAAGGCGGCAACGCACTTATGACTCCTCTGGTGTTGGTTGTGCGCCGGGCGCCAGTAATCGCTTGCCATCAGCCGATCCGTCTGTCCGTTTGCCGACTTTTATATAAAAGATAATATTCAAAATTAATTCGTTTTATCAGTGTTAGATATTAAATTATATTTTTTGCTTCAAATATTTAACATGGATGTCACGACTGTTGGCCATATCTTTCACTTATATTTTGATTGGCTGAGAAGACAAATTTCTTTCGTCCTTTACAGCCGTACTTCGTCCTTGCCTTTGACAGCTTCTTATTATAAGATCGTATTACAGTTGGTAAATATCAACAGACATTTTGAATTTTCCGCTTTTCATTTTCTCTTCGGTCAAAATAAAAGGTACAACTGGCTGTATATGTAACAAGTGAAGACAACACTTTTAGAAGACAACACTTTTACAACGAAAATAAAGCAATCTTTTTAAATTCTTTTTTAATTTTTTTTTAGCAGGCAGCACCTGCGCCAGGGTTCAATACTGTGTCGCGGGGGACTTTACAAACATACAACTACCGGACACAATGAACACCCAGACTCGAAACAACAATTTATGGATCATACAAAGTATTGTCTCGTGTGTGAATCGAAGCCACAACACTCGGCGCAGTGTCAAGTGGCGAGGCGACCGTTTAAACCAATACTTAGCGGTTTAATCGGCGCTTAAACCAGTAGTGGTTGGCCAACCGTGCAGTCAAACTATTTAATTGAGTCTACAATTATATAATATACAATTTTTATAACTAATCACGTAAAAAAAAGAAGACTTCCCCTAAAAACATGTATCAATACGACAGGCCACACTTTATTCACTTACAGACAAATTTATACTATAATAAAACTGTAGAGGTGAAAAAGTCTGTACATTAAAGATATTTTGACGAAAATTAGCTAAAAAATCTAGGAAAATGCTAAAAAGCAATACTTGATAATTTTTAGAATTTATGTCTGTCTGTCTGTCTGTCCGACGTCTTTCCCTATGTTGCTAAAGATCTCTAAAATGGCGAAATTGATTTCAATAAAACTTACACTCATGTACAAAGGATACTCGAACCTATAAAATAGTATATGTTACATCACAATCGGTTGAGTGGTTTTCGGTGTACAGCTTGACCTCTCCTCTGTACGTAGTCCCAAACAAAACAGGGATTATCCAAAACTGGTTATATAATTATGTGGTGCCATCTATGATCATTATAAGTTTGTTAGTAAAAGTATAGTTAGGCTAAATAGGTACCTTCAAAGTGTTTTATGGCTATTTATCCGACTTTAAAAAAGGAGGCGATTCTTAATTTCATTAGTATATTTTTAAGTATTTTCGATAAAAAAATTACTGGAACCGAGCATATTTATAGTTATCCTTCCGATCGATAGATGTCACTATTTTCAATTTTTTTTTCAATCTCATTTATTTCAAATTATTATGTTTATATAATAGTTACATAATCATTTCATTTTATTTTAAATGATAAAAACAATGACTATAGATCCTTTTTTCAATAATTTATCGATAATTCCATATTATTTTCTATCTCGGTCGGTTTGTATATGTAAACATAGATGGCGTTTTCTGAATGGCGGTGTTAAGATTCTCCGTGGATTGATGAGGTTCTCGGTTAATTTTGTTTCGTTTTCGTCGGATTGGTGTCTTAGTCGTTTCTTTTGAATAATGAATGTGGATGTGTTTCTTTGATTTTCGTTCGTTCATGTTCTGTACTTATACAGGTGTCTCATTATTTCCAAATTCCCACACCTCACGTACGTGGGAATTCGTGGGTGGGAGACTGAGGCCTGAATTCAGATACCTCTTGAGTTACTCAACGGGGCTATCTTACTTTCGGCAGGGCTAGATATTCGTAGCCCTGTGTGTGTTTTCTAAATAAATCGCAGGGACAGACTTGAAACAGCTGGAATCGTCCCCCGAACATGTTGTTTTTCACATGGTCAGTTATATGTGGCATGTTCACGAGTAAGCGGTAAAAATAATTAACATGTTCTATATAATGTGCCCGGTACGGCAATAGGCTCGCCCCTTATTACGTGGGACTAAAGTATATCTGGCGAAAAGTGGGTGTAGAAATATACCTCTGCCTACCCCTTCGGGGATAAAAAGCGTGACGATATGACGATGACGGTGTTCTATATGAAGGTGGCTATACCAACCCGTTTGGCCAGCGTGGTATATAGTAGGCCAATTCCTCCTTCCAAAGGAGAGGCCTGGTCCAGTAGTAGACTATTAAGGCTGATGTAATATGAAGGTGGTAAAACAGTTAGATAATGTTGTGTATAAAGAAAGTCTCTAATGATATCCCTACTATCCTTACTTTCCTACTAATATTATAAATTCGAAGTGTGTATGTATGTATGTACTTATGTTCAGTTTTTACGCTAAAACGCCTGAACCGATTTGGTTGAAATTTAATATAGAGATATATTGGCCCATGGAGACGGACATAGCCTACTATAAGTTGCAAAAATTAAACTGGCAGGTATTGTAGGGAGGTTTGAAGTTTGTACGGCACAAATTTACCTCTGGGAAGTAAGAACGCATGCGCTAATAATTGAGTGCTGCGCATGTGCTATCGCATATCTGTCAGTACTGTCACATCATACATAATGTCATATTGTGCACGGTAATTAAATTGTTCGTTTAAATAAACTAATAAATTATATATTGCACTTAAACGGATGAAACGATTTGCCCTACTAATATTATAAATGCGTAAATGTTTATACATATAATATATGGACATGTATTAGAAAATGGCTTTGACATTTGAAGGTGATGTTATTATGTACCTTTCGGTAGATAATGTCATGTTTACTGACCGAGTTACTTTGTACCCATAGATTTATATGTTTGTACCGTATAGACTATCTGAAATCTTAAGAATAATCAGGAGTGCCTTCACACAAATTGAGACTGAAAGTGGATTTGTGTTACTCCGAATTTAACGCGCGCGAAGCGGCGGGCAAAAGCTAGTTATATATAAAACAATTGGCTTCGCTTCTCATTTCAGTAATCTACGTTATTTCCTTAGGACAACGATAACCTAGTGAAAACACCAAGAGAGAATGTGTGAATAATAATTGACAATTATATTATTTTATATTTTTGTTATCATTTTATAGTACTCTGTATCAGTTTATAATAAAAATAATAATATTCTACCACATTCACACTTCACCATCTAGTCCTAAACTAAGCCGAGCCTGTTCTATGGGTACTAGATAATGGATAAACATACGTACATATATACTTATTTTTTATAAAGACATACATAATGTTGCATACATCCAGGTATAACGTAGAGAATCAAATATAATTAAGAACCAACCAGGCAGGCATTATGCAAATCAAAGTTGTTGCTATTATCTCATTTGTATTGATTTTATTAAAATGTGCTATATCTGTACTCTTTTAACTGCATCTGAGTTGGCAATAGATATAATTGTTTTGTCTAGCCATTATATTAATCCGTTTGTTGTCTGGACTGAAATTATCCCAATGTTAAATTTTAATGAGCACGTCATTAGCTTATTGGTAATTAACTGCGGAGTTTCGCCGACAAACTGAAAGCATATCTAAATATATGGTAGATATTATTACAATCGTTTACAGCATTTGGATGGAAATTGGCCGCTCTCATCGTTTATTTATTTTATTAAGTGGGTGCTTTATTATTTTTATCTGAGATCATATAGTGTTTGTCGATGTATGCTTTTCGTGTGGTGGAGGTTTCAGTATACAAAGTGTCACTACCGCATTTCCTAAGATGTCCTATGGGTTGACTTAGGAAAATACACAATGGTAATAGTAGGTATCTTCCAAAACTGAAAACCGGACCAATGTGAAATTACAGGGTTTAAATCTCGACTGATTGTATTGAAATAAATACCAACGATTCGTTATAATATAAATATAGTTTGACCTGGATTTAATTGTTTACTTTTTTAATATAGAAGTTAAAAACACAAAGAACATATCTCCAAGACAAACTTTCGATAGGGTTTGTTCAAGCCGCACATGGCTGGCTTTTTTAACTGGAAGAAAAAGACGTCTATTGTAAGTTCTAGTGGAGCATATAAAGTTATTCAATCAGAAGTCAGACAAAGGGTTCAGTTTGTATTCACGTCGTTCCGTAGTGACTGACAATGGAGCTATCTTTATGTTACTCTTGTACGAACTGTAGACTGTTTATAGCTGTTTATTGTTCAAAATTGGATGTAGCTTCTATTACAAATCGCGTTACCAATTCTTTTTAACTTGTTTTTGGTGCTGCTAACATAAATATATGTCAGCGGAAGATAACAAGTGTTTGTCAACTTCTGTGATTGGTCGACCCGTTTAGAATCTTGCGAATGGATATCCGTTAGTTTATAAATTTACTACGAGACAACAAACGAGTGAACATGTATTTTTAAATCACCTCGGTGTATTGACCGCCGCCTACGCTCAGCTGATAGCCGCGAGCTCGCATTGCAGGTACCTAACACACACAAGTAGCCGTACCTACCATGCTTTTTCTGCTACAGTTAACAGTTTATTCTGATTTACTATTTATCCGCTTGACCGCGCACAAGTGACTATTCTCCCTTTTTCGAAATGCCGTAGACCGCGCACAAGTGACTATTTTCCCTTTTTGGTTACAGCGCTATACTCGGTCTGAATTGACTGTTTCTTTCTATTACGTAATGTTTTAAATTATTTTTCTCTGTTCCTTTCAAATCATTGAACATTTCTTGATGCTAAAAATACGAAGCGAGTCTTAAAATCGTTAACCCGGAACGAAAAAATAATGTCAAATGCCACTCTTTGTTTCGCGCGCTCCGTGATTACGTGCTTATCGTATGCGTGTAATTAAATATTTTTATACTATGATACATGTTTTTTTTTTTATTTAATTCGGTGTAGATAGAATACCTCTACAGTTAAAACTCATAAAATATGTATGCCATCGATTTACTTTTTAAAATAATCCTGTTTAAAATACACAAAGTGTTTTTTTTCTACGATAGTCAATGTTCGCTGCTAAGTAATTACGTGCTTATCGTATGCGTGTAATGAAATATTTTTATACTATGATACATGTTTTTTTTTATTTAATTCGGTGTAGATAGAATACTTCTACAGTTAAAACTCATAAAATATGTATGTCATCGATTTACTTTTTAAATAATCCTGTTTAAAATACACAAAGTGTTTCTTTCAACGATAGTCAATGTTCGCTGCTAAGTAATTACGTGCTTATCGTATGCGTGTAATTAAATATTTTTATACTATGATACATGTTTTTTTTATTTAATTCGGTGTATATAGCATCCCTCTACAGTTAAAACTCATAAAATATGTATGTCATCGATTTACTTTTTAAAATAATCCTGTTTAAAATACACAAAGTGTTTTTTCAACGATAGTCAATGTTCGCTGCTAAGTATAATAAATTAGACAATAAATATCAACAAATAATTCATACGACTTGAAAGAGTCATTTATAAGGTTGAAGAAAAACATCACTTCAACTTACTCATGCTACCGACTTATCAACAATAAATGTTTATGTTAGCGCGCCCATCTGGCGAGCGGCGGCGCGACATTTTGTTTAGAACTTGAGCGGTCAAGTGAATTCGGCGAATTGGCGCTAGCGGTCAAGCGGCTAAGTAACATTTTATGAAAATAGAGTCTTATATTAGTTATACATATTTTTATTTACTGGTGTCCATTATATATCGAGGGTTCACGGGCAAAATGTATTAAGCGACATTTTTTAAACTTTACAGGAGAGCGTTTTAAAGTTTCAATTTTACGAAAAAAATCGTTATAAAAAAGTATAAGGTTATTAACGAAAAAGTGACCGAAGTTGATTTGCATGACAAAAGCTGCATAATTGAGTATAGTTTTCATTTCTTTTAAGCTACTATTAAAAGAAATAAAAGTCGCTTGATACAATATTACCCCAGTTTACTTTTATTTAGAAACAGGCAAAATGTTATAAGTGCCATTAACTTCACAATACAGGTATAGGAAAAACGATTTAAGTGACACTCTGGTATTATTTTGTGTAAGGCTAAATATATGAACAACCATTGGAATAGTAAAATAAAATCAGGCTAATCGGTTTAAGCAATCGAAATATCATAAAGTAGTTGCAGATTAAAATGATTTATGTAGCACTTTTCTCTAAAAGTAAATTGTTTGAAATAACAATTAATTTGTATGTATAATTAGGATTGGCGGTTAGATCAACATTAATTTGGACTATTGTTTATTTCCTCCAATTACAAATCTAAAGAAATTTTAAAATAAAACAAATACGTGTTTAAAATCAGACAATTGATCATTTTTATTATAAAAGTGGCACAAGGATTCACATTTTTCGCTATTTGAAAAATAATCAGATAATAAGCTGGTGATAACAACAAAAAAAGGCTTTTCTAAAAATAATAATAAAATTTAGGTAACAAAAACATAAATTCTAATAAATTGAGAAAAACTAAATAACATCATCAATAACATCACATACAACTTTTGATTTTCCTCTCTTCATTAAAAATAATCAGGTACTAATACGGAAAATTTCGGGAATCAAGGAAGTGACATAACATCAACTATTTAAAAATGTATTTATTGCTTTTCGAAGTATTCTCCGCGAAATTTGACACATTTTTCCATACGATGGAACCAATCATTGAAGCAACCATTCCATTCGGAATTTGGGGTCTGCAAAATGGCCGCTTTGTAGGCGTCCACAGCTTCTTCAGGTAATGAAAATCTCTGTCCATGCAATTTATTCTTTATTTTAGGGAAAGTATAGAAATCATTAGGGCTTAGGTCGGGGCTGTACGGCAGATGGTCTAATAATTCTATGTTTTCTTGCTCTAAAAACTGTTTTGTTTTGTGCGCGGTGTGAGAACTCGCATTGTCGTGATGGAGGATGATGCGGCGGTTGCGGTTCTCTTTACGGAGTTCAGAAACGACCTGTGGCAAACAAATGCTTGCATACCATTCTGCATTACCCGTTCTTTGTTCCTCAAGAATAGTCGTAACATGGCCGGTTTTGTAGACAAACGTGGCCACATTTTTTTTTGCAACACTCCGTGAACGAAAAAATTTTGTTGGCTTTAACTCATTTTCGAACACCCAAACTCGTGACTGGTTTTTTGTTTCGGGTTCGTACGCGTATATCCAGGATTCGTCACCTGATACAATGTTGTATACAGCATTTGAGGATCCTGCGTGGAATCTTTCGAGAGTTCTGACGCACCAAGTAACGCGAGCCGCTTTTTGCTCTTCACAGAGCAACTTTTTTAGACCTAATTGTTCATGCAAGATTATTTGTATTTGACTCATGCCAATGTCTAAAGTTGCCTGAATTTCAAGGTATGTGACATGTCGATCTTCTTTAATTAGCTTACGCACAGCATCAACGTTTTCTTGGGTGACTGCAGTTTTTGGACGACCTTGACGGGGATAATCACTGAGTTTGACACGTCAACGTTGAAATTCAGCAAACCAGCGATAAATTGTGGTTTTGGATGGGGCTTCATCACCAAATACAGAAATCATCCGGTCAACACACTGTTTCTGTTTTAAACCACTTCGAAAGTCATAATAAATCATCGCTCTTGAATTTTCTCGAGTCAATTCCATTTTCTCAACGACTTAACAAGTTTGACAAAACCTTGTGACAAGACCGAGAATCTTTTTGTAAATAAATAAATGGTATCCGATTTTTAAAACCAAGGAGTTTTCAATTAAAATGATTTTAATATGACAGGAACAGTGGAATTATTTCCATCAATATATTCCATCAATAACACTTGTCACTAACTCCTCCATAACTGACCATTGCGCTATCCTTATCATTCTGGATTTAGAACAATCACAGAACATTAGACGATCACAACGTAAAACTAAAATAAACATGAGTGGCTTAGAACATGCGTTGCGTAACATTGACTTTAGCCCAGTTTTTAACAGTGCTGATGCGAACAAATCACTGGCCTACTTGATTAACACAGTGCAAACTAGCATTTTTAGAAATTCTACTATCTATACAGTTCGTAAGCGAAACTATAATATTAAACCATGGATAACTCCAGGTTTGATTAGATGTATTCGGCATAGAGACAAACTACATTTAAGAGCGAAACAGAACCCTGACAACTCTATCCTGCAAATTACATATAAAAGGTATCGCAATTTTTGCAATAATCTCCTAAAGAAAATTAAAATAGAATACGACAAACAACAAATAAATATCGCTGGCAATAATAGTAAAAAGCTTTGGAAGTACCTTAAAACGGTTACATATACATCCAATGAAAATACAGTCGACACGAGTTTATTAAGTCTAAGAGAGTCGCCTCAATCGTCGGCCGACGAAGTTAATAATTACTTTATCAACGTAGGAACCAAACATGCAGAAAGAATACAAAGTCAATGTGGCATCGACCTATGTAATAAACACTCAACTTTCTCAACCTATTTTAAGAGCGGTAGATCTTTCGTTATGCTAGATCCAGATGAACAAGAAGTGGAACGTGTTATACTAACCTTAAAAAATAACAGCGCAGCAGGGTGGGATAACATTAGTAATAATATTTTAAAGCATTTTAAACACATCCTTGTGCCTCCATTGACCCACATTTACCGTCTATGCCTTGCTGAAGGCGTTTTCCCTTCATATCTCAAAAAGGCAGTGGTAGTCCCCATTTACAAAAGCGGTGCAAAAGGTGTTATATCGAACTACAGGCCAATTTCTCTATTGCCATCAATTGCTAAGGTCTTAGAGAAAATAGTCAACCATAGATTAATGACTTACTTAGAAAATAACGCTCTGTTATCCGCGTCCCAGTTCGGCTTTAGACCTAAGTTGTCTACAGCAGACGCAGTACATCAGCTAACAAATTACGTATCGGAAGAGCTTGGCAAAAAAAATCACGTCATGGGAATTTTTCTTGATTTAGCTAAGGCCTATGATACGGTGTCTATACCTAAACTTATAAACAAGCTCGAAGCCATAGGCATTAGAGGCACTCAATTAAATTTCTTTGCTGATTATTTAAATGACAGGTACCAAAGTGTTCGAATCGGTGACGTTTCTAGCACAGAAACAAAAATACCTCAATATGGCATCCCTCAAGGAAGCACCCTCGCATCAACGCTTTTTCTAGTGTATATTAACGACCTTTGTGATCAAAAACTAGACCATGGCAAAATCATTACATATGCAGACGATACTGCGCTCCTATTTGCCGCTGACACCGCCGAGAAGGTACAGGATCTTGCTCAACGGGGATTTGACATCGTAAACAATTGGCTAAAACATAATCTTTTAACGCTAAACGCAGAGAAAACAAAATTCCTCAAATTATCGATGCGCAAGACACAAACTCAAACATGTAATAACACATTATATGCCCATATCTGTAATGACCCATCGCTTAACCTTTGCTCCTGCCCTGCTATCAATTACACAACTAGCATTAAATACTTAGGGATAATACTCGACGATGGCCTCTCCTTTAAGCAACATATAACGGCCCTAACAGCTAGGATACGTAAACTTTTCTTCGTGTTCAAGAAGCTCCGTTTCATAGCAGATAATAAGCTTATTATACGTGTTTATCAAGCCCTGTGTCAGTCTATTATACAGTATTGTATTACTTCATGGGGCGGGGCTCCTAAAACCATAATGCTGCCGATTGAACGGGCTCAAAGAGCACTTCTAAAAGTTGCAACGCTTAAGCCCTTTCGCTTCCCCTCGCACCAACTGTATGAACTATGCAATGTACTAACTGTACGACAGCTTTTCCTACTTTATATTGTCCTAAAACAGCACACCACGCTTACTTATAACACCAATCTGACTGTCAATAAAAGGCGTAAAGATATTGTATGCACTGCACTTTCCGAATCTAAATTCGTCTTCACGAACAGATTTTATGCCTTCTTAGGACCTTTTATATATAAGAAACTAAACAAAATACTTTGTATATATGACGTTAATTATTTCAAATGCAAGCAATTACTTTATAAGTATTTGCAATCGTTGAATTATAAACAGACCGAAGATTTGCTAGCAGTGCTAAAATAAATTGGACCTGTCTTGACTTTGTTTATATATTATATTATTTAAATAATATCGAGCGACGTATTTTTCTTAAAGGTATTTAACGTTGTTATGTAACTTTATAAATAGTATAAGCAGTAATAATAAGTATTGGTATATAATTCTAATTTGTTATCAACATAATACATATTGATATTGCTCCTACCGCCTGTGGCACAGGTTTACCCTAGTACAGGCACCCATTGTTATCTAGAACATATTTACCCTTAGAAGTACATATACTATTATTGTAGAAAGATGAATAAATAATTTATTATTATTATATTATTATTATTCCCGACACTTTTAGTGCAGCCTATGTATTAAAAAAGGTTTTTCCCATCATGACCTTATTTTCCTTACTTACCACTTAAAACCTCCTAAATCCCCTCCTAAAGTCCAGTACATGCGTTGTTTTGGTCGCATGGATGTTAACAAACTCGTTCAGGATGCTTCTATGATAAATTGGGACAACATGTTTTCTGCCTCCACTGTTAACGAAAAAGTATTTCTTTTTAATAGCTCGATTTGTCGTTTATACGATGTTCATGCCCCGGTGAGGCAGGTCAAACTGAGGCATCCTCCAGCATCCTGGCTTACGGCGGGTGTCCGTATGGCAATGCGCCGTAGGGATTGGGCGTTCAGGAAATATAAAAGGTGCGAGGAAAACTGGGCGCAATTCAAATCTGCAAGGAATCGGTGTAATCAAATGGTGCGAAATGCCAAACGCCAACACATTCTCAACAATAGCACTTCTTCATCGCGTGCCAATATCTGGAAGTTCCTTGGAACTCTTGGTATTAGCAAGCATCATCGGTGTGACTTCCATCTGACACTTGGTTTGGATAATATAAACCAATATTTCACCACTCCCACTCCATTGGATCACCAGACCAAGTGTCTGGCAGTCAACTATTTAAATAACTTACCCTACCTAGACATTAAATCTTTCCAATTTTCTCCAAAGTCTTCGGATGATATCAAAAAGATAATCCTTTCATTTAAATCTAATGCCGTGGGACATGACAACATCAGCCGCCGTATGGTTATGACCATCTTGGACCAACTACTTCCGGTGATCTCTCATGTCATTAACTTTTCCCTTGAGTCTGGTTCCTTTCCGTCCTTGTGGGACAAGGCCCACTTTATCCTGCTAGCCAAGACCTCCAATCCTTCTCTTCCCAACCAGTTTCGACCCATATCCATACTCGTTCAAGTCCATACTCGTTCACGGTTCACGGCGACTGAAGCACCGCGGGGGCACGCGCGTTACTCATAGTGACGTAAATCAAAGACTCTGGCGCCGAAACGATATGTCTTACCCGACAACGGATAAACGATTTATACAAAATTTTGACTATCTTAACGAATATAGATTTCCTAATTCCAGTAGAGTAAAAATGTTTTAACTTGCACCACTTAGAATACAATATGTCTGATGAGACGAGTCTTTATTAATTTAGTTCATGAAGAAGAATTTAACCGCCGAGTATAAAGAATTTTTATTAAATATGAAAATGATTTAAGCTCCTGTGTGTATTAATATCAGATGCATGGTAAATGGTTTAAGCGACATAAGGTATGGATTTCAGCAGCAGGCTAAATGTTTTAAGCGACATCAAGTATGAATTTCAGGTGCAAGCAAAATGCTTTAAGCGACGGTATGTATATATTTTAGGCGCAGGCAAGACGATTCAAACACCTTATCTTACCAAACTTATGCCGGGGAAAATAGCTAAAGTCAAAAACACTAAATATTTCGCCTGTATGAAGTCCATTTTTTCTGAAATTGTAAAACAAATTCGTCGCTTCAATCAAAGCTACTCCGAACTGCGCCTAAATTTCGATCAGCATGAAACCGAGTGCAAACGACGCAGAAAAATCCGGCGATTCCGAATATGTATATAACTCAATATCGGCCAGGATGTCGCTTAATACATTTTGCCCGTGAACCCTCGATATTATTATTTATTTTATTTATTTATATATAAAAACGGTTCCAACAGAATACCAGCGCCATCTTGTGTTGTAAGATGGCATTATGCTGAGTTGGGATCCGATTCTGTTTATGTTAGGTTAAGTTAGTACATAATTAAGTTAATTCCATTAAATCCCGCTATATGTTGTATGTGTCTTCATAAATAGAATAAATGTGAAAAAAAGAAATTTGACGGCCGTTGTCTTGTAAAACTGTCATCACTACGGTTGTCAAGGACTACTGACGTCTACACGACAAACTAGCCAGTCGTCAAACACAATAATTAGCAAAGAGGTTTGAAGACTATTTTGTTATTTGGAAATGACAATTTTCAGTTCGGTGACGTATACACTCTGTCAAGTGTTCGCCAAATTCACCAGTCATTGACAACAAGGCAATGGCCGTGTCGATAACACATACCGTTCACGTTCTGAGGGCGTGGATTCAAATCCCAGTCATAACAAATATGTGGATTTTGGTTTTTATGAAATTTGGAAAATGTTTATGAATATTTGGCAAATATTAAAAAAAGATTATTTAAATATTTCGAGTAAAAATAAGAAAACTCTAGAAACTTCAGGAAGGAATAGAAAGGTTAAAAAGTGACAGCAGATAGGAAACAACTGAATAATGAAATGACAATCGAAATTAATGGATCTAGAAAATTTCTAGGGGTATATAAGGTGGTGTAGACGCGCTGAGCGCCAGTTTAAGTTGAGAAGTGGAGAAGAAAAGGAAGAAGTAAAAGGAAGAAAGAAGTAGTAGTGAAATAAAGTGAAGTGAAAGTATAGTGCAGTGAAGTGCAGTGAAGCGCAGTGCAAAAGACGTTAGTGTTGGCGTTGTCTGCGTCGAAATCGAACGACGCGTCGTGTGTGTGAAGTTGAATCAGTGCTACTCGGTGTTTCCTTCCAATCCCGTTACCCTGTCCGTAACAATATCAACGTATTGTATAAAATGTCCCACTGCTGGGCACTGGCCTCTTCTCACTATGTGAAGGGTAAGGCCATAGGCCACCACACTGGCCAAGTGAAGGTTTGCAGACTTCACATTGTCATATCTTCCGAGAACATTATGAAGAACTCTCAGACAAGCCGGTTTCTGACACACATGTCATGGATCTGACACACATATTTGACTGCACGTATATCGTTATGCTTTAAGCGGTCGCTTCGTCGTTTAACATTCCACCGAGTGTTGCAGGTTCGATTACGACACCGTACATCACTTGTGTGATCTGTAATTTGTTGTGCCAAATATGGGTTTTCTGTGCATCAAACATTGCAATTTAGCTGCAATTATTTTCATTTATCTTTTGTCTTCTTTTCAGTAATCCATTATTATACGTACTGATCTATAATTCCCACTTCTCATAATTTACTCATGACAAGGGGTAAAATCAAAATATATTATACAAAATATATCATAAACTACATAAGAAATATAAACTGACGGACTCATAAACCGCATCAAAGTTCAGGATTACGTTGAAATGTTTTTTTTTAATAAGTATGCAAACTTTTTAGATTTAATTATATGAATATGGAGAGACTGGCTCTTAATCTTAAAAAAAGTAAAATTAAAAAATAGAACTGCAGTAAAACAAATGAATATAGCCGGGAAAGGAAAATTTACTCGTAGTATCAGATTTGCGTGTTATTTAAAGCAAAGTTTTAAATTGATTCGCATTGATTTTTTATTCTTTTGTCAATTGAATTATTGTTACCAGCAGAATTGTTGGGTTAGTTTATAACTCATCGAGAGTTTTTGAACCATAATATGGATACTTCGTCCGAACAAGCGGCTCAAATTGGTGCTTGAGGGCTTGGATCAACGAACGATTGGTAGAAATTTAAATTTAAACCAGTCTACGGTTTCTAGAATATACAGAAGATTTGTGGAGACAGGTTCTTACAGAAGGAGACGTGGTACAGGCAAGACTCGAGCAACCACCGGTCATGATGACTGATTTATTGTTACATCTTCCCTGCGAAATCGTTTTCTCACGTCAGTTAACATCAAAACAGAGCTTAATGAAGTGCGTGGAGTAAATGTGAGTGCACGAACAATAAGAAGAAGGTTAAAGTAAGCGGATATCACCCCTTTTAGACCAGCAAATGGTCCAAAGTTGTCTGTAGCTCACAGAAAAGCTCGCTTAAGATTTCCGCGTGATCACCTAAATTGGACAGAAGAGCAATGGGCCTCCGTATTGTTCACGGACGAGTGTAGGACATGTTTATATGGTGCAGATGGTCGCAGAAGAGTATCGTCGACGTGGGGAGCGATATGTTCAATGTTGCATTGAGGAGCGTGTTCCTTTTGGAGGCGGTTCGTGTTGTATGGTCTGGGGTGACATATCGATGAACGGGCGAACAGAACTTGTGTTCATAGACATGGTCCGTCAAAACGGTTATAAAGGGAGTTTGACTGCATATCGTTACATAATAGAGATCTTAGAAGATCACGTGGTGCCTTACATGGGATTCATAGGGGAAAATTTTACTTTAATGCAGGATAATGCCCAGCCGCACGCTGCTGCACAAGTTCGACAATATTGCGAAGAGGTTGGGATACGAACAATGAATTGGCCAGCACGCAGCCCGGATCTTAATCCCATTGAGCATGTTTGGGACAATTTAAAAAGAGCTGTATATGCGAGAAATCCTGCCCACGACGGTGGCAGCACTAAGAACAGCACTTTCAGAAGAATCAAATCAAATCAAATCTTTTATTTTTGCAGAAAGCACTGTTACAATGGTGTTGTCAATATAGATAAAAAGTTCTAAGTGTTTCAACCAGTTCAAGGCATGCAAAATTTTGATCGCAGTAGATCGCTAACATCGAAATATCATAATTAATACAAATATTGAAAATAGTAATTACAGTGTCACCATGAATACATAATAAAATATGGAAGAAAAAAATAAATAAAATCTTAAATATTATTGCAATATTGATTAAAATGTCATATTAAAATATCAGTAAATTCATATTATGTCAATTAGAGTCGATAAATTAAAAATGGCAAAAAATTAAAATGTCATAAAAGTAAAATGTCAATAAATTAAAATGTCATGAAAGTAAAATGTAAATAAATTAGAATGTCAGAAAATAAAAAGTAGATATCTTAAAATGACATTCATTATCTATTTATGTTGAAGT
This sequence comes from Euclidia mi, assembly GCA_944739405.2. Taxonomy (NCBI): domain Eukaryota; kingdom Metazoa; phylum Arthropoda; class Insecta; order Lepidoptera; family Erebidae; genus Euclidia; species Euclidia mi. The sequence continues at coordinate 72,699,756 of OX123193.2, read as the reverse complement.
TATAATTTATATAATCACGTATGTCATAAAAACATCTGTCTATTAGGGGAATGGGACCATATTCCGCAAGATCTTTTAATAACCCTAATAAAATCTATACGGAACCGATTAGAATCCGTAATAAGGGCACGTGGAGGTAATACACCTTATTAAAACATAAATAAACCCTTTCATAAAGTTTGTGTCTATTGTTAAAACCAATTTTTTTATTAAACCAATTTTCCTTAAACTTCTGTTTTTTCTTCAAAAAGTCTTAAGGTCCTTTCCAGTATACAAACTTAAACTTAAGGATATGACCCTACACTGTTTTAAAGTTCAAGAACCAATCTAGAGGTTTCAATTTAAATCTGTACAGAAAGTTTGCATACTTGGTTCAAATATTTATTTCAAAGACGTCTATTACTTTGATGCAGTTTATGAGTCCATCAGTGTAGGTACACTGATGGACTCATAAACTGCATCAAAATATTTTAATGAACATTTCTCATTTCCAAGTGAATATCAAAACTTTATTGACGTAGTTAGCAACTCAATTATAAATAATTGGCTACATAAGATTGATAAGATAATCAGTCAGAAAACAAGTAATGGCCGGCGCACATAATAGGGTAGTTTCCAGGGTCAAAATAATTACATTTTATTTAGTCCGTATATCCGATTATAAAAAAATATTGGACACGTATTTTTTCTTTTTTCGATTAAATAAAAAATAACAAAGATATAGCCCATTAAAGTTACGTGTGACGTCATCTAGTGCGAAAAAATGCAGCACGGCGTGACGTTATACGTCACCTTAATGAGCTATATCTTGGTCATTTTTGGTTTAATTTACAAATAAAAAAATACGTATCGCTTATTTTTGAATAATCTAAAGGACGGACTTATAAATTTTTTTTTGTCAACAGCCTATTATAGCGACGTGAAGCGCGGCGCATTTTTCACTGCCAATCGATTATCGACATTGTTCTTAATTAAAAAAAATGACCAAAATCAACTGTGTACAACCTAGCAAAACCATATTTACAACACGCCCGCACATGCTCAAACTACTATAATGTGATCATCGATTTTTAACTATTTCAAAATGTCAATTATACTCGTCATGCGACGCATTGTCGTCACCTTGTTATTAAATAAAAACTTCTGAACATACTCATCATGATATACTTACTGTTTTTTTTATTGCGTATGGAAACAAGTAAGCAAGCGGGTCACCCGATGATGAGTGATCACCGCCGCCCATAGATACCAGCAATGCCCGAAGTTTTAAAAAGGACAAGTGCGTTGCCGAATTTTTAAAAAGGATTTTGCATGCTTGTTCTTCTTTTTGTAAATGTGTATGATCAGTTATAGAGGTGTCTTTAAAAAAAAGAAGAGGTCTATCATAAACGGCAATTAGTCAATTTACATTTATGTTATGATATGATGCTATAAAAAGTGTTGTAAGAAAAAGCAGTGTATGCAAAGGAAAATTGAATAAAAATTGGTTGGTCCATTACTCTTATTCGGGATTATTACTTCCTAGAACTTGTTTACCCACTAATTTCAGTTAAAATAAAAATAGCCTCCAGGCCCAGCTTTTGTATAAATAACATCTGAACAAATATGCCAATATCTTGCTCACTGTACGAATACAAAACGTAACCTTTACATTAACTTTTTCTGCAACAATATAACAAAATAACAACGAATTATTTTAAAATGTGTGAAATATGTTATTTAAAATTGACCCTGAAGTGCTGGTAAGCTGTTTATTTCCATATAACAAATAAATTAATATTAGGATAAACCAATTATAGCTACTTAAATACTACTACTAAAATTAAATTAAAATATTAAAGTACAATACAAATAAATAAGAAAATGTATATTCAAAGGGCGTCGTGAAAGTCCTCCACATCACCGTCTATTGGGAACGTGCCCAGAAGACTGGCAGCATTGCCACGCTGTATGGCAATGCTAATTTGTGCTAGATACATACCAGCCTTCTGGTCACGCGAGGCGTCGACAAGTCTCTTCGCAAGCTCTCTATAGAGAGATCTAGCACTTGGACCCCATGACCCCAACGTTTCGACTCCAAACGGCTCAAATACATAATCCCCTACGAGATTTACGTATTTGCGCCGTTTCAAAGTCTCCGCTGTGGCAGCAGCAGCGCCCGCACAACCCGCTGTGCTGGGAAGATGAGATGGCGCAAGGGTATCGACACATTGCGTCCCATGCCAAAAAAAACACACATTTGTACAACTATCAAAGGTCAAACATGTTGATACAACAATATAGTATTTAAGATGTAATGTGTATATCATTATGTACTATTACCTACACATGTTTAAGCTAATAAATACATCTTTATAAATCAATCTTTAAAAATAATTTAAAATTTAAAAATACTGTCCTTTTTTGTAACTTTAGCCACGTCACATGACAATACATCAACCTATTAGACTGACAACCCTAGTGCCTCTCTTTAATTTTACTCGAAAGATATGTATACAGTGTGTTTCATAACCCCCTGTCCGATCCCGAAACCACATATTACTGACTTGCTAGACATACTAGGAAAAATAATAAAAAAAATCCAGGTCTTCATAAAACGTCACAATTTATTTCCTTAGTATAGTATTAACGAGAAACATTACTCCGAAATTAGGGAAAATTCCCTAAACTAGCAACACTCCACTCAGCGGCTGTATCCTTTATGATTCTATTAATTCTATTAAAATATTGTCGGCTTTTCGTGTCAAAGGCCATGCCGCCTTTAAAATAGTGCAATTATACCGCTAAACGAGCCGCTCGACACAATACCGAAACGCGGTAGAGATGTTTACGTTCGATAGCAGCTAATATCGATTTAATAAATTTTAACATGAAATGTGACACAATATTCATTTTTCAAAGAATTATTACATTAATGATATTACGATATCGACACATTACGTAAACAAGACTTAAATAATACTTTTGTGTTACAGAACTTAGTAGATCATAGACAAAAGACTATGATCTACTAATTTCGGTAACTTAAATCAAATAAAAAAGTTACATCATTTTTATGTTATAACAATAATTGAAAAACAAACAACAATTTTGCGTTGGATACGTGCCTATCTCGTACGGGGACAATAATAACATATCGATAAAAACAGAACTCCAATAAATATCATTGGTTACATCCCTAGCTGGCTATTTTTTACGACTTAAATTATTTGCCTACTGATCACTCAGTCTTGCCCTAGGATTATTTTCGTTCGGACTTCCGGAATAACTTACGTTGTGAAATAGTTACGTCGTCGGTCGTATTCAAACTCTGAATACTTTAACATTTCGATGTGTTTAGGCAGGAGTGAATGCAATTCATGCGGGTGCACGTAGTGATGACCAGGTCTGCCAGTGCCTTTGGAGCGCGTTGTTCAACGGCTTTACCAACTCGTGAACTACAGTGTGCTAGTTAGTGTGCTTTCAAATAGGTACCTTTGATGAAAAGGTACCGTAAGTGTCTTAACCTTTACGGTCGACATGTGGAGCATGATCATCGTACGCAGCTTACAAGTAAGTTGATGTTTTTCGGAGTTAAAGGTAACCTGCCTAAGTAAGATTTAAACAATTAGTAATTACCGTAAATACTGCAGCGCTCATAGGGTGACTAAGCTTTTGGATCGTAATAGTTTGGCAAAGTTAAGTAACGGTTGCACAGGTCATCACTTGGATGAGTGCCCACGTACTCAGAAGGCACTTAAAACTGAATCTAAGAATCGTAAAGCCATGTCGTAGGCCTTCGGGTGATCTGAAATGTCTGAATACACGGACACCAAAGTTGGCTACGCACTCTTACGAAACAAACAAACGACGTAAATAATACCTTCCGTTTTACCTAATGCAATAAACCAGCTGTTGCAACAAACTCATAAATAAAATGGGTATACCTACCTACCTAAATAATGATGGCACGTGTAAAGTTGACGTTCGGCTTTTGTCAAAGGATTAGGTAACACGCGGCCGGCGCACGGTGGGCTGAAAAAGTTCGCTAGTGGACTTAGGGATTTCGAAAAAACTAAAGTGGAATATAAATAAACTAATTCCATTTTTGGATTCTATGATCAAATACAACTCAAAATTATTAATACAATTTTTTTGATTAAACCCTTGTTTTTTGAGTTATTTAATTTTAAAGATTTTTTTGTATGGCAGAAAACAATAAAATGAGAATTGCTCGTAATTCTTAAACTATCTTAATAAAATAATGAAAGTTTATGATAGAAGATATTTTTGTAGTAATATTTTTTTTTATCTTTTATTCGACACCACCCAGAGAGGTTAAATATTAGGCGCGTTTTTTTATGTGGTATCCCCAGTAGGCCTAATCCACTTGCTACACTTGAGAAAATCATCATTAGTCATATATCTGAAACTTTAAAAATTTATTAGTTTACCTGATTTTGTCAAAATTCCGAGAAAGCATAATATGTCGTGACCTGTAATGGGTGGTGTGGATATTTTATTGTTTCATTTTTGTTGTATTGACTTGTTAACAGTGGTAGTATTAAAAAATCGATTTAGTTTTTTTTATTTTCCACTAGTTTCATACAAACTTCAAACAATTTTATCTCGGTAAGTATGTACTTTATCAAAAAAATTCATTAGTAGAATCCAAAAACAAGTCTCTTAGCCCCTAAGTCCACATTTTGATTTTTCAGCCCACCGTGCGCCGGCCGCCGGCCGATGCACTCAACGACCTTTTATGAACTTTAGGTAGATACCTAGTTATTACGATTTATACGTCTTCAGTGTTGCCATGGGTAATCTGATGTGATATTATTTAAAGTTAATTAAATTTACCAGGGAAAATTTTATCTTTAATTTCCGTGAATTAATGACAAATATCTCATCATTTTACTCTACCCTACAACCTCTATTGATCGGACGGTGGGTTATGAAACAACCTGTATAAGAGATGTCGACTAAATGTCAACAGTCGCTTATTTTCACAAAACAAATCTGACAAAGTGGATGATACTTAATACATACTTGTCAGCAAAAGTAAAATATTTGCTCATTTATATTTCATATCTACGTCAAATCAGTTGGGCACGCAAGGCCAAAAATAGTTGTAGTAGGGCAAACAATTAGCGGAATCTTAATTTTTTGTGTATATATTTTCCGTTTCATATTTTATCCGAGTCTAATGGGATTTGAGAAACATTGTAATCAGCGACAAAAGTACAACGTAGACTGGACATAATTACGAATATAATACTGCTATAACATGCGATTTAGTAAGCGTTACGAATTTTCAATGTTTAAAAAAGCATTGCATGGTAAAATAATTCTGCGATAAATAGTAACCCAACGTTTTTATGTGTGTTTGTGTTTGTTTGTGGCCACGGGATGATGATGTCGAAACGTCAGGGCACAGACCGAGTATTTTATTTTTATGTTCAAATAATTACGCAATAAAAGCATGTTACTTAAATATGTAAAAATATCAAAAGTTTGTAAGTACTCGTATTTCATTTTTTTTGTGGTGTATTGACCTGAACAAAAAATAAAAAAAATGGAGAAGTTCGTTTGTCAGGTCAAATTGTGCTTACTACAGTAAACAGAAAATAAGTAGTAGTCTTTGGTAACGAAAGCTTATCTCTTACTTACCTCCAAAACATTCACATACGAGCTCCAGAGTGTCACCTTCGTTGTAAGGCTCCAGTAATCGCGTGTGACTTCGAGTCTTTGCATCCATTATCGTTGGACGGTTCGGTGGCGCTAGGGACAAAAATGATATAATAAATAAAAACGAAAATAATATCACCAGGTTTTAATTGGTCGAGTGGTTAGAGATCTTGACTGTTACGCTGGAACATGAGTTCCAAATCCGCAATGCGAAAAACATAATTTTAAAAGAAACGTCTGCCTTAGTAATTAATCCTGTGTCGCAGAGAACTTTACCGACATGCAATCAAGGGATAAAAACAGCATCCAAACTTGATACAAAAAAAAACATACAAAATGTTGCATCGTGCGGTTATCGTACCCACGACACTCGGCGTAGCACTTGACGGGACTGCTACGCCATACGTGCATTGTTGCTTTGTTCACAGACTATGATGCAAAGTATAAATAAATATAATACTGTATAATAATAGATTCAATAAGGATTTTACTCGGAGCCTTACACTATACCGGAAATATAAACCTACACAGGAAACCTACAAGTAATGGAAACCAAGTACAGTCAACAACATTGCTGCACAACTCAAAATTTTTGTTAAGAATTTTATGAATTTATTCTCCTCGGTTACCATTCTTAATTTATAAATAATGGTTTAAATAAGATTTGTTTTGGCTAAAAATCCCAAAACATATCGAAGACCATACTAAATTGGGACGATATAGTCATTCAAAATAACGTAAATGTTTATGAACTTATGTATCTAACTGTATCTAAATCATAAACGAAAAACAAATAACGTCTGAACCACGTTCCGTTTCACTTTAAACGTTAAAAAACTTTGTGTTAATAAATCTCGCATATCAAACATTGACAAGCTTCAAAATGAATGCTCGCTTGCTCGCTCAGCTCACGAATATTTTTTGCGCTCTCAGATTTCAAGTGGACTCTTTTGCCAATAATTGACAACGCTTTGTATAACAGTCGTTGATACATGACAACCACGCTTCGGCCAATACAAAAGACTAATACGTAGTTAGGTATTATATATAATACTAGATTTCGCCTGTGGCTTCGCCCACGTAGAGGTTGGTTCTTTTATCGTGACAGTAGATTGTTTTGTCTGTCATTATTTTGTTTTATTCTAAAATGTTGAGATTATATTCGAATATGTCATTAACCATCCATTCGTCTAAATATTCTCTTCCTGACTAACTTTCGCGTTTATAATAATAGCAAGAGTCTAATATCTATGCTTTTTGTGTGTTTTCTGATATCTATGTAGGTATATGTGAACTGGTCATAGTCTATTTTTATACATGGAGGGTCCGGTCGTGGTAGCGAAAAAGCTGAGGTCAACGCAATGCCGTCCGGTTATCTGAGCTGTACACCATTACCTCCGCAACCAATACTATTGTAGTTAAGTCGAAACGTCAGAGAAAATCATAGTTATTAAATAATAACGCGAATTAGCATTATAAACCCATATATAAATCGCGAATCGCTATTTGCTTAATGGTTCTTTTTATGGTTAACCATCAAAAATGTCTATTACACCAAACAGGAGAAGTTAATCTATAAATATTTCCTTATAAAGGAAACTCTTGCGCGGCTTTTTCTTAATGTGCGACTCTCATGCTGCTTGGCAATCCGATTGCTAGTTTACTGCCTAATTATTAAAAAAAATGAAAAAAATAAAGCAGAAGTGATTATTCACTGAAATAATTCTTCAAAATTAATCTCACTGGATGGTCAAAATTAAAATGCACCTGTAATTATTTTAGTTACTAAAAGTAAGTAATATCGATAAATGTAATTGTTTGCTACTGTAAGGATTATCCAATAGTTATTTTAGTCGTTCCGTATATTTTTAAACTTGGAATAACAATTTGTACTTATATATAATTTGTGCATTATAATTTTTGTTATTCTTATGTATAATAGTAATTACATTGACAAATTAAGGGATAAATGACTGAAAATAATTTTGTGCCGACATAATAGCAGCCTTCAGAATCATATTCTTCTTCACTATTCCCGCACTAGTAGATAATAAATTCTGTATATGTAGCGGGGGACTTTTAAAACATACAATCACCGGGCAAAAACTACAGTACACCCAGACCCGAAACAACAATTGATGGATCACAAGAACTATTGTCTCGTGTGGGGATTGAACTCATAATACTTGGTGCAAAGTCAGGCGACAAAACGGCCACTTAAACCACGACGCCAATCGTTATTTTCAATGCAATTATTATCAAAATCTCATTTTCTTCAAATAAATTTTTAAAATATTCACCAGGTTACGATAGCTTAAAGTAGTACTTACGAGACTTGATTCCTACCGAACTTCCTAACGAACCCCTGAAGCGTCCTTTACAATGAACTCTCCAATAGTTTCGGGTCAGCAACACCACATCGGTTTCGGCAAGTTCAAGTTGTACCAAAGCAAGGTGTGCTTTGGTACAACTTGAACTTCCTTCCAAAGTTAGTATTTGCAGACGGCTTTTTTTAAAGTCCTTCGTTTATGATTTGAAAATGTTTTAAAGGAATATTCGGTTATTACGATATCATTTCAATACTAAGGGATGCCTGCAGCTACGGCGGCATAATTTGTTTTAGTTGACACTTTTGCTTTAGTCTGATGTGAGAGTAGAGGTGAAGTTTCTGTAGTTTAGTGCTTATGTTTTAGGACCTGAGCAGCTGTACTTGAAAGTTAAACCAATCGAGTCATATGTGATGTCGGTGATGATGTATCTTTTTAATGGGTTGAGTTTGGTTTCCGAATAATAAATTATACACAGTTACACGGTGATGTACTTATAAAGAATACAACGTGAACTACACTATTACATTCCGTGAGTGTCGTAAAAGGTGATTAAGGTAAATACACAAAGCAAATAGTATCTTTGCTAAGAGACGGAAATTGAACATCAAAACCATCTGGCCAGCGTAGCATAGCAGGCCAAATACAATGATATTGAGACGCAAATTTGGTGAATTGTTATGTCCAGCAGTAGAGTGCGAAAGGCTATAAGATATACACACATAATTATATTGTAATTACTGACCAGTAATCAAAGATTTTTTGTTAACGTGCAACGTGGGATATTATAAACAGTGAGACTGGAAGGGTCAAGATTAAAAGTAACGATTACACTCTTCAATTAAATAAAAAGATATTATTAGATAGATTTTGAGGTTGCCACGGCATTTGAAAATTTCTTCACAGACATTCCAGTCTCAACCACTAAATCCCTCAACTCGTCCCCTAATGACGCCGAGTCTCTATTGAAACAAAATGTCAATAGGTTGTAACATTGAATTTAGTTTTAGTTATGTCACTGACAGAGATATTGTAAAAACTTTTAATACCCTTAATTTGAAGAAGACTAGTGATCTTTGCGGCAATTCTGTTGTGATTACAAAATCTATAATCAACACAGTAGCACCGGAACAAGCAATGATTTTCAATAGATGCATTGACTGTGGTGTGTTTCCTGATCAAATGAAAAGTAGTAAAGTAATTCCGTTATTTAAATCAGGTAGCACATCTGACCCCACAAATTATAGGCCAATATCTGTGCTACCCACGTTTAGTAAAATTTTTGAAAAATTAATTCTAGGTCAGCTTCAAATTCATTTTAATAACAATAAGCTGTTACATGAAAAACAATTTGGTTTTACTAGGGGTCTCTCAACTACCGATGCTGGAGTTGAGCTTTTAGCTAGTATTTTTGATGCCTGGGAGGAGTCGCATGATGCTCTGGGAGTCTTTTGTGACTTATCTAAGGCTTTTGATTGCGTGTTTCATGAAACATTGATCAGGAAATTACATTACTATGGAGTTAAGAACACTGCTTTGGATCTTCTAACATCATATTTGAATAATAGGATACAGAGAGTTGAGGTAAGTGGAAAATTTTCTATGGGTTCAGTGGTCACAATGGGAGTGCCGCAAGGTTCAATTCTTGGTCCATTCCTTTTCCTTGTATATATTAATGATTTGCAATACATTATGCAAAATAATGAAGAGATAGTGTTATTTGCTGATGATACATCACTTATTTTTAAACTAAGACGACAACAATCAAATAATGACGATGTAAATAACGCTCTCTCTAAAGTAGTTCAATGGTTTACAGCTAACAATTTACTGTTAAATGAAAGAAAAACAAAATGTATACGATTTTCAAGACCGAATGTAAAACAATTTAAACCTAACATATGTTTGAATGGAGAAGAGTTGGATCTTATAGATAACACCGTATTCTTAGGCATAACCTTAGATTCTAAGCTACAGTGGGGCCCACATATAGGTCAGTTGTCGAATAGACTTAGCTCTGCAGCATACGCGGTTTACAAAATTCGTCAGGTAACTGATATAGATACGGCCAGATTAGTATATTTTAGTTATTTCCACAGCATAATGTCATATGGCATTTTATTATGGGGCAACGCAGCTGACATTCAAACTGTGTCTGTACTGCAGAAGCGGGCTATTCATGCAATCTACAGTCTTGGTTCAAGGCATTCACTGAGGGAAAAATTTAAAGAAATTGAGATACTGACTGTCGCATCTCAATACATTTATGAGAACTTGTTATATGTCAGGAAAAATATAAATATGTTTTCTAAATTCAGCGACATTCATAATTTAAATACACGAAATAAAAACAAACTTGTTCTACCTTCAACAAGACTACAAAAAATAAGTAACTCATACAAGTGTCAAAGCATACGTTTTTACAACAAAATTCCAGGCAATATTCAGGAACTAAGTATTAATAAATTCAAAGTATTTATTAAACAGAACTTGTGTTCAAAAGCTTATTACACAGTGAAGGATTATTTAGCAGACAAAAATGCCTGGAATTGAGTTTAAAAATTATGTATTTTGACATTTTGAAATTAGTGACATGATATTTTTATTTACATTTGTAATACTTATATTTTTACATTTTGACATTTTTAATTTGACAATTGTAATTTTATTTATTTTGTTTTGACATTGTTTGATTTGACATTGTTATTTTTTTTTTGACATTTAAAATTACTTAAATAATATATTATTATTCATAAATTGACATTCAATAATATTTTCTGACATTTAATAATATTTTCTGACATTTTAAATATATGACATTTTATTGTTTAAATTTTTATTATTTTTACTTATTGTTTGCAACATATATTTTACTGTGTATTAGCATGTAAGGTTGTGTGTACGATGTGGACATTATTAAACATATAAACAACCTGTCTGATGGCTTAGGCTGACATGCTTATGCATACACCTTCTGATGGCGTGGAGGCATAGTGATACAGATCGTACTGGCTCCCTCAATTAAGGTTGAGCCGTACGATTGCTGTTGAATGCGGGCCATCAGTGGGCCGAGTCAGTCAAAAGCGTCAGATAATTTCTTGCATTGTACTTGCATACTAAACCCTTTTTTTGTCTGGACTTTAAAAGATGAAGAAAAGACTAAAGAAATTGAAGTAAAAAAAAAAGCAATGACTCTGAGTTTGTTTCGGCCTTCCTTCTCAAGAAGTCATTTAGCTAGGAAAAGCCGGCATCATCTCGAATAGGGTTTTGACATGTATAAGTGTTGTAAACAACCAAAATGCAGAAATAAATATGTCTTTATGTCTTTAACATAACTTCACGCCTTTTATCCTCAAAGGGGTAGGCAGAGGTGTATTACACACCCACACTTCGCCAGTTATGTTTCGGTCCCAATGTAATAGGGGGCGAGTCTATTGCCATCTACCGGGCACATCATTAAGCAAGTGATAATTGCTGCTTGCTGAATTTCGGGAAGTCTCTTCTTATAGAACCCCTGCGGGCCCCAAGGTACATACTTGCAATTTTTTGTGTATTGCGCCCAATAGTTTCGACTTTGCATTGTTTGTCAGTCAGTAACGCAATGATTCTACAGATAAATGGTCAATTTTATTATGCCTAATTACTAGTGATCTTAACGTCAAGATATAGTAGGTAAATAAGAATTTTAGTTTCATTTAGCTATTTTCTTCCGTAGTTTTAGCGACCAAAAATTTAAACTGAAAGTCCCATGAACTATAATATTTTTAATGAATAAAAATTAAAGTATAAAAGTTGAACATATCTTCTAGTAAATCGTAAAGATAGAAACACGATTTGGAATGATTGGCTCGATAAAAAAAAATGTCAAACATGGCACTAAATCACAATTTTAAACGTGTACTGCTTAGAGATTCCATAATGAATTTATATGAAAGTATTATCAATAGAAACAGCTCTTTATTTTAAAATAAATGGTAAAAACAGATTTCGTAATTTCGTTATCATTTTTCTCCAAGAAAAAAAATAGTCAAAATGTTGGCATTATATCGCTCGCCGGCCGTTCATCAGTGCCTGTCTAGGCGTGATTGAGGGCGGACGTACGTCGTTGCTCCGCAAAATCCCCCTCCACCCCCGCATTTACGTTTTCGCAAAAGTACAAAGTAATTCGTATTCCAAACTCAATCGTTCAAACCATAGACATACTAGTAAGAAACCGTAGACAGGTTACTGACAAGGTTACCGGCGCTTACTAGTGGCACGCATCGCGAAAAGCGTACGCACACTAATATAAATGTGTCAAAACGACACACTACGAATTAGATAAGAAGTGTAAGTGAGATAGCACATCTAATCGCAAGCGCGAAAAAGAGATAAACATATACTCTCTGTACCGACGCGCATTGTGACATCATGCTGACCGTTTTACAAACAATAATTTGACTCAGATGCGACATGATCACTTTGTCTGTCTTGAGTAAATTCAATTCGCCTCAAAGTAAATTTGATTAATTCATTTAAGGTAGGGAAATAAAAAGTCGATGTGATTTATTTATAACATTTATTAAAAAAGTACGGCGTCGGGACGTGACGACCCCACCGCCCACTGGGAGAGTTAATCTGACGAGTAGATACTCGTCATAGTATCTCCCCCAGCGCAAGCAGTCAACCGAAAGATGGCGGTCAAACCATCCGAACCTGGCGGAAGAAAATCCTAGACGCTAGATGGGCAGCAGCGTCCAGCACTAAAGACTTCCGCCACTGCGATCGCCAATACGCCTGCCAAGCGTGGCGATTATGGCAAATCCCCCCATCATGAACCACACCTCTAAAAACCGGCCCCTAGTCCCCGGCGGCCCCGCTAGTCCTGGTTATGGTAGCGGCCATGGTAACGGCGGGGCAAGGGGTGCGAAGAATCTCCGGAAGAGATCGGGCTACCACCACCAACGACAATTGGCCCTGGCAACACTGAACACGCGCACACTGCGGACCGACGAGAAGATTGTCGAGCTGGAAGAAGAATTGAGCAAGTTGCGATGGGATATCATAGGCCTATCCGAAGTCCGAAGACAGGGGGAGGACTCGATAGTTCTCAATTCAGGTAACTTGCTCTTCTACCGGGAGGGCGACCAACAGTCCCAAGGTGGTGTCGGGTTCATCGTCCACAAATCTCTCGTGACCAACGTGGTAAATATCGGAAGTGTGTCGAGCAGCGTAGCGTACCTTATACTCAGAACATCCAAGCGGTATTCGCTGAAGGTCATACAGGTATACGCTCCGACCTCGTCGCACCCCGATGAGGAGGTGGAAGCCATGTACGAGGATATATCTCGGGCTATACATGGCTACAAAACCCATTACACCGTGGTCATGGGAGATTTTAACGCGAAACTGGGCAAACGCGACGGTGATGAGCTGAGAGTGGGGCAATTTGGTTAGGGGCATCGGAATTCCCGGGGACACTTGCTGGCTAGCTTTATGGAGAAGGAAGGACTCTATATGATGAACTCCTTCTTCAAGAAGCGAGAATGCCGCAAGTGGACCTGGGTAAGTCCAGACGGTGCAACCAAAAATTAGATCGACTTTATCATGTCGACGAAGAGGCAGATATTCAATGATGTCTCCGTGATCAATTCACTTAAAGTGGGGAGCGATCACCAAATGGTAAGAGGCACATTGAATATCTGTACAAGCCTCGAACGGTCGAGGTTGATAAAGTCCACGTTCCGACCAGCACCGGTTCATATCCAAAACCCCGAGAGCTTTCAGCTCGAACTCAAGAACCGTTTCGAATGCCTGGGCGAATGCGTAGATGTGGACGAGTACAGTAACGGGTTCGTGGATGCTGTCCATAAAACAGGGGCTAAATTCTTTAAGCCCCAGAAAAGCAAGAGAACCAGCAAGATCTCGGATCCGACCCTCGAGCTGTTAGAGGAAAGCCGCAAGATGGTTTTGCTATCCTCCGACGACATGCCGAAATATCGGCACCTCAACAGACAGATCTCTAAGTCTCTGACTCGCGATCTCCGCCAATACAACACAAAACGTGTTCGTGAGGCGATCGAGCAGAATAAGGGTTCCAAAGTGTTCCAGCGGGATCTGTCTGTTGGGCAGAGTCAGCTGACAAAGCTGAAGACGGAAGATGGCAGAATCGTATCGTCCAAGCCTGAGCTCTTGGAGGAGATCGAAAGGTTCTATGGACAGCTATACACGACAACGCAACAACCCGCAAGCACTCCAGCGTCAGACCCTAGAACTGGATTGACCCGACACTATACCGAAGATATCCCGGACGTCAGCATGCACGAGATTAGTGTGGCTCTCAAACAGCTCAAAAACAACAAGGCGCCGGGTGATGACGGAATTACGAGCGAGCTTCTGAAGGCCGGCGGTGCACCCGCTAGAGAAGCCCTCCGGAAGCTATTTAATTCCGTCATTCTCGAGGGTAAAACGCCACAGGCGTGGCACAGAGGTGTGGTGGTGCTTTTCTTTAAGAAAGGGGATAAAACCCTCTTAAAGAACTACAGACCCATCACACTTCTGAGCCACGTCTACAAGCTGTTTTCGAGGGTCATCACATATCGTCTCGAGAGCAAGCTAGACGACTTCCAGCCTCCCGAACAAGCCGGTTTCCGTAAAGGCTATAGTACCATAGACCACATACATACGCTGCGGCAGGTTATACAGAAGTCCGAGGAGTATAACCAGCCCCTATGCTTGGCGTTTGTGGACTATGAGAAAGCCTTCGATTCGATCGAAACCTGGGCGGTGCTACAGTCTCTCCAACGGTGCCGGATTGACTACCGATATATCGAAGTGCTGAAGTGTTTGTATGAAAACGCCACTATGTCAGTCCGCCTCCAGGACCAGAGTTCGAAACCTATTCAACTCCAGCGAGGGGTGAGACAGGGGGATGTCATATCCCCGAAACTGTTTACCACTGCGCTGGAGGATGTTTTCAAGCTTCTGGACTGGAATGGGCTCGGCATCAACATCAACGGCGAGTACATCACTCACCTTCGATTCGCAGACGATATCGTAGTCATGGCTGAGACCATGGAAGACCTAGGCACAATGCTCGATGGCCTCTGTAGAGTCTCTCAACAAGTAGGTCTTAAGATGAACATGGAGAAGACGAAAATCATGTCGAACGTCCATGTTGTACCTGCTCCTATTCAGGTTGGGAACTCTACGCTCGAAGTTGTCGACAAGTATACCTACCTGGGACAAGTAGTCCAATTAGGTAGGTCCAACTTCGAGAAGGAGGTCAATCGTCGAATTCAACTCGGTTGGGCAGCGTTCGGGAAGCTACGACATATCTTCTCGTCCGATATCCCGCAGTGTCTCAAGACGAAAGTCTTTGACCAGTGTGTGTTGCCAGTGATGACTTACGGATCAGAGACGTGGTCGCTCACTATGGGCCTTATCAGAAGGCTCAAGGTCACTCAGAGGGCGATGGAGAGAGCTATGCTTGGAGTTTCCCTGCGAGATCGAATCAGAAATGAGGCGATCCGCAGTAGAACCAAAGTCGCCAACATAGCTCTCCGGATAGCCAAGCTGAAGTGGCAGTGGGCAGGGCACTTAGCTCGAAGAACCGATGGCCGTTGGGGCAGAAAGGTTCTGGAGTGGCGGCCACGTACCGGACGACGCAGCAGAGGTAGGCCCCCCGCAAGGTGGACCGACGACCTCGTCAAGATCGCGGGAGGCGGTTGGATGCGGGCGGCTCAAGACCGGTCTGTGTGGAGAACCTTGGGGGTGGCCTATGTCCAGCAGTGGACGTCGTTTGGCTGATATGATGATGATGATGAAAAAAGTACATTTTATTCTTCTCATTTCATTCAATGGAAACCTAAAACAGTACGTTAATATAAAAACTGTGCGCTGCGGACCCACCGCCCTGGCGATAACCCTCGTATGATAATCATCATCATTTCATTTCTTTCGGTGTCGCGCGCGAGTGCGGACGTGCTTGCGCTGCTACGCGCGCAAATTTTTATTATTCTAAATGTAGTTAGCGGCTATACACGCCGCCGATATTGTCACTATGAGCTGCTCACAGCAACTCATAGCCAACGAGTTGTTGGCATTCATACAAAATGCCATCGACACAATGGACGAAATCAGCATTTTGCAGATCTGCAAGACCAACTTCAAGGAAGACGATATCAGTGCTGGTAAAAAGCTACTGTATCAGGCGCTGAACAAGTTGGATCAGATGCCGTCTCGGCGAAGGGATGGCACCGAGAAAAGTGTCCAGGACATCATCTCTTTATTGAAGGTGACCGACCCTGACGACGTGCCTACTTTTGTGGCAAAGGATCTGCACAAGTTGTCGCCCGTCACATTCGACCACGTCGACGTAACCAGGCTGTTGAAGGACATAACATCTCTAAAATCCAGCCTGGCCGAGGTGCAGTCCAAGTTAGAGAAGTCGGACAGCACAATAAGTGAGCTACGTGCAGAGATAGTGTTATTACGTAACGCTATTTCTATAAATAGCTCACCCAACGCCAACGTCAACACACAACGCGGGGCTCAGAATGCATCGATCGGCAGTTTCGAGTCAGCGAATTTGCTTGCATCGCCTGCCGGCGGTAATGCACGCGCCTCGTGTACTGTTGCTGACCTCGGGTCGTCGACATCTGTCAAGGTGATAACGAATGTGGTTACGTCAAACACCAAACGTGCCTATGCCGACGTTACTGCCGAATGCAAAATGAGGAAAAATTGGCAGGCGAATAAAGGGGTAAACAGGAGCAGCGTGAACTCCCCCATCACAAGGTTGTGGAACTGAGAGTCCCCGAAAAGGAAACGTGCGACAAGGACGGCTTCATCAAGATTGAGAGGAAGAAGAAGAAGAAGCCTACTTGTCGAAATCTTTGTGGTACCGGATTAGCAGGACCTAAAATGCTACTGCGTCCCGCAGTACCAACCACACTGATGTACGTGTCCCGGCTGCATCACTCTACCAAGGATGAGGAGGTGGTGGAGTACCTACGCAAGAAGACCAACTGGACCTTGAGAGTCGAGAGATTGGAGTCTCGCCATAATACGAACTTCAAGTCGTACGTGGTTCGGGTGCCGACTCAACAACTTAAGACTTTCTTAAAGGAAGAGTTTTGGCCGAAGGGTGTTGTATATCGCCGTTTTCATGGTAGGTTATGAAATAACACGCAGCCTAACATGAAAACAGTGTAAACAACAACACGCATTTCGTTTAATAATTATATATATTTTTTTTGTATGTATGTTAGACTTTAAGGTATGTATCTATGGGTTTTTCTACCTGAGAATAAATGGTTTTATTAAAAAAAAAAAACTCAAAATCCTTTATTCATTTAGATCACAAAGTGACACTTATGAACGTCAAATTTAAACATTATTACTGTATGCTTCTACATTTACATTTACTGCCACGTTCGCAATGCAATAGGTAGAACCATGAGAAAGAACGGGCAATAAAACTCACGGTCACTCTTTTTTATCGCCAGGTTTTTAATAATACATAACAATTAAACTTTTGTAAGGTGCTGCAACTGTTATACCTTCTATGTTACTTGTATATATTTACTTTACATGATACTCAAGCATAATCAAGTTAAATTTTGATGTTCATTTAGTTATTTATTATTTATTATTATTATTATAATGACTTACTACTTACGTTTTTGTATTTTTAGACAAGCGCTAGTACGATGATATAGTGCAACAAGGAGATAAATTAGAGAATAAAACGTTTAGGTATTACTGCTAATGGTATTAATGCTTTGTATATTATAGATATAATCTGTGGTACTGTTGAAGACCCGTCATCATCATCATCCTAGCGCTGTCGGATCATTCCCACTAGTTCTATTGAACAGTTCTATGATAGAACTAGTGATACTTTTTTTCCCGCTAGTTCTATTAGCACAACTTGATGAGAAGAATAGAACTAATGGGAAACAGTTATAAGGAAATTTCCCACTAGTTTTATGTGTTTTACAAGGGTAGTGTCACAACATCGCGCTCACATATCCGAATAAATATGTATGTATAAAAATGTTTTAAACGAATGAACGTCTACAAAACAATTGATCGTCTACAAAACAAATGACTACCAGAAAATGATCAGCTATCGATAGTAATTGCAAAAAACAGGTGCATGCGATTGTCGACCTTATTGACAATACATGACAAACTTTTTTTTTTGTTTTTTTTCTCGCTTTCTGGCATTATTACGGTTATAAAATTATAAATTCTGACTAATGTAAATAAGTTGAAAATCGCATGCACCTGTTTTCTGCAATCACTATCGATAGCTGATCACTTTCTGTAAGTCATTTGTTTTGTAGACGTTCATTTGTTTTGTAGGCGTTCATTTGTTTTGTAGACGTTCATTTGTTTTACACCTTAAACAAATGAACGTCTACAAAACATATTCATTCGGATATATGAGCGCGATGTCGTGACACTACAGATCATTCCCAGTAGTTCTTTTGAATACCCTTGTAAAAACATACATAGAACTAGACTGGGACATTTCCTATTACTTATCCCATTAGTTCTATTCTCCTCATCAAGTTGTGCTAATAGAATTAGGACAGTTCTAGCATAAAACTGTTCAATAGGGCTACTGGGAATGATCCCACAAAATAGTAGAACTTGAAATTAACGAACTGAAATTAATAAACTTATTACACAACAATATTATCTGCCTTTCTGGGACTACGGTTAAGCTTTGAAAGACCCACCATACCCCCAGCGATACTGCCAGGGGTATGGTGGGTCGGCAGCGAAAACTGTGCAGTACAATCTACTTACTTGTTTAATACTAAACGGAGAAAAACAAGAACAAGTGAATGGACTGTGATCATCCGTCAATGTTTGTAACTTACGTATGATTTTGTATTTCTATAATAATAATATATTGTGTTGATTCAGCCTCAAATCACTTTTATTACTTGACAAAAACACACATCAGTATTTTATTATTACGAATGTCCCATCTGGATACTTTGTTTTTTAGTCTTTGAACACGCACAATACTGCTTCTCTTTTACACTCGCTAAATGCCATTTTTTTTATTCACTCTATTATTTGTGATACTGAATTTATTATAAATTGTAAATAAAACGTTGTAATATTGTAATACTCATGAATGAGAAGTGATTCCATAACTTTTAGTCATTTTCCTACTATATTTTGTGCAAAATCTCATTACACACGACGGCATTTTCAAATGTAACGTACACACACGCGAGTAAAAGAGTGAGCGCTTCCGACCGCAGCGCGTACGCGACTAAAGCCAAATGAGACATTTAGCCTTTTTTTAATGTGCCACTTTTGAAGTTCGCATAACTCATCTACGGTTTTTTTACGCTGCGCTATGGCACACGCACACACGAAACCCCCACTCCCCTCCCCCCGCTCACTCGCTGACGCCACCGCCGTGTTTTTGTTTTTGCGGGGGGTGAGGTCGAGCTACGCACTGTACTGCAACCTCGCCTTAATAGAAATATATTCTGGACAGCACACAGACGGGACCTTATAAAACTTATTTTCCTTTCCTATTTACTTTGTTCTCTGCCGTGGTGTCACGGTAATAATATCTAACAGTATTGTAACTCCATACAAACGCACAAAACTCAAGTTATACCTACGGGCCTCGAGCGCAGTACCTATTATACTGTGCCTATAGTACCCAACAGCCGCGATCATGCCACGGTGACGAACGGACGGTGCCGGTTTTTGTAGCAGTGTTCTTTATTTAAATTATAATTTTAGCGACGAGTTTTTGACTTATATCGTGCTGTTTGAACTCCGTTAGATAAGTTTTAAAGATAAGTTTTTCAAATTCAAGATAATAATAATAATAATAAATAAACCGTATAAGACGGTACAAAAAGCGGGTGGACCGATACGCCCAGAATAGGGCATTCCAAAAAGATGAAAGGTGGGTATATAGAAGTTGGGAGCGAACCAATTCAGGTGTGGATGATGGGCGTCTGCCAGATGTTGAGGCAACGAACGCTTTCTGGCGCAGCATTTGGTCGATGCCCATTAGCCACACTGAAGGTGATTGGTTTGGGGATGTTAAGCGAGCATGTGAGGGAATACCCCAAATGCAGCGCGTAGCCATAGAAACAACAGATGTAGCTTGTGCAGTCCGTTCGTTATCTAACTGGAAATCAGCGGGACCGGACGGACTGCACAATTTCTGGTTGAAGTGGCTACGTAGTGCCCATGCTCGGTTGGCATCCCAATTCCAGGCATCTTTGGAATCGGGCTCGATCCCAACTTTTATGACAACTGGTCTCACTCACCTGCTCTTTAAGTCAGGTTGTACCACGGACCCCAAAAATTATAGACCAATTACGTGTCTACCGACTATATATAAACTTTTTACATCCATTTTGAGGACAAAGATGTTATCACATATTAGAAATAATAACATCATGTCAGTGGCTCAAAATGGATGTAAGAATGGGGCCCGTGGTACAAAAGAGCAACTCCTCTTTGACATGACCATTAGCCAGCAGGTGCGCCGCAACAAAGGATCTGGTGACATGCTGGATAGATTACAAGAAGGCCTTCGACTCCGTGCCACATACATGGCTCTTGAGGGTGCTGGACTTATATAAAGTCGATATAACTCTATGCGCCTTCTTGAAGGCATGTATGGGACAGTGGAGTACGGTCCTACGCTATCCAGGATGTCCAGATTCGCGATTGCGGTGCTCCTCTTAAGATCGAACGGGGTATATTCCAGGGTGACAGTTTGAGTCCCTTGTGGTTTTGTCTAGCTCTGAATCCTCTCAGCACTTTGCTAGAGGGTTCTGGGTTAGGCTATCGGCTGCAGCGTAGGGGTCAAGTTATCTCTCACCTCTTTTATATGGATGACCTGAAGTTAATTGCCCCCTCCACTTTCCAATTGACAGCGTTACTAAAAGTAACTGAAACTTTTAGTAATTCTATCAAGATGGAATTTGGTGTGGGTAAATGTGCGGTCATGCATGTAAAACGAGCTGGGATTGTGGAATCTGAGGGTATAGAGCTTTCAGATTCCACACAACTTAGATCTCTATCTGCGGCCGAGACCTACAAGTATCTGGGTATGTCGCAGGCCTTAGGTATTGCTGAGACTGCCATGAAACAATAATTGCGGGAGCGCTTCTTGGGCCGCCTGAAGAAAATACTGAGAAGATTTTTATCAGGCGGCAACAGGGTGCGTGCCTATAATGGTTGGGCCATGCCAGTCTTAGCATACTCCTTCGGCATACTCAGATGGACTCAATCAGAACTGGAAGCCCTGGACAGAAAGGTCCGTTGTCTATTGACTGAATATCGGATGCATCACCCGCGGTCATCAGTAATGAGGTTGTACATCCCGCGGAAATGTGGTGGTCGTGGTTTCTTAAGTGCTAAGGACCTCCACAACCGCGAGGTGTACAATCTTAGAGAATATTTTCTTAAGGCTGATACGGGTGTGCATCGTGATATTGTTGCTGTAGACAACGGACTTACCCCGTTGGGTCTGGCAAAAGAGAGCTGGCGCAAACCTGTTGTACTTAGTACTGAAGAGCGCAGGGAAGTATGGAAAGGCAAAGAGCTGCATGGACGTTTTTATCGGGCCTTGCATGGGCCCGATGTAGACCTCATGTCATCAGTAGCCTGGCTACGGTTTGGTGATTTATTTGCAGAGACCGAAGGTTTTGTTTGTGCAATTATGGACGAAATTATCATGACGAACAACTACCGTAAGTATATTCTGAAGGATGGGACTGTTGACATATGTCGGGCGTATCACCAGCCCGGCGAATCCCTCAGACATATAGTTTCCGGTTGTTCTCGTCTTGCCAACGGCGAATACTTGCACAGGCACAATCAAGTAGCCAGGATCGTCCATCAGCAGCTTGCCTTAAAATATGACCTTGTACCCTTTGAAGTACCGTACTACAGGTATGTGCCCGATCCAGTTCTCGAAAAAGGTCGTGCTACTATGTACTGGGATCGATCTATCATCACCGATAGGACTATCGTGGCTAACAAGCCCGATATTGTGGTGATAGATCGATCAGAACGCCTTGCAATGATCGTTGATGTTACTATTCCCCATGACGAGAATCTTGTGAAAGCCGAAAAAGATAAGGAAATCAAGTATTTGGACCTAGCTCACGAGATTGTCGACATGTGGGATGTGGACTCGGCGATCATTGTACCGATAGTCGTGTCAGTTAATGGTCTCATTGCCAAGAGCCTCGACCACCATCTCAAGAGGCTCTCGTTAGACGGCTGGATCAAGTCCTCTATACAGAAGGCAGTATTGTTGGACACGACGCGCATAGTTCGGAGGTTCCTCTCTCTGGAGCCCTAACCACCGGTAGCTTGGTCCCTGTACCCGATACCGGTGGGTCTCCGTGGTCCTATTTTATATGGTTAAATTTTTTTATTTATTTAAGTGTATAAAATTCTACCATGAGAAAAGACGTAATAAAGAGGAATAATAATAATAATAATAATTTATATGGTAAATTTTTTTTATTTATTTAAGTGTATAAAATTCTACCATGAGAAAATATGTAATAAAGAGGAATAAAAATAATAATAATACCTACACGAGATGGGCAGACGAGTTGACAAAAGTGGCTGGTACCTGCTGGCCGCAAATAGCTCAGGATAGAGACATATGGCATTCTTTAGAGGAGGCCTTCACCTTCACTTGAGGAGGGGTTCATGCAAACAAAAACTTTATATAGGTAATTATATTAAACATTTTCAAAAAGAAGTGAAATTAGTGTAACTAAAGTTAATATTATTCTTGTCTTTAAACTTTGTATGAATATTTTTTTAATTTTTTTTTTTTTTTTTTTTTTTTTTTTTTTTTTTGTGTTTTGTAACTTTTGCATGAAATAAAAGGTTTTTTATTTATTTATTTTAATAATAATAAACTTTATTCGGAAGTGTCATTGTCAAGGGCGTAATTACGGGGAAACCCGCTCCGGGTCACGAGACTCGCGATGGCGAAACCGGTGCCGCACCGCTCTACACCCCTAGCCGCTCACACCGGTGTTGCCCTCTTGTTGCCTTTATGGTAGAGGTTGTTTACCTTGGCGGCTATTTAGAGAGGGTCCATCTAGTGAGCTGGCGAGTCACCGTCTGCCCCTTTTCGACGTACTATAAGAGTACTTAGGGCAGACGCCGGCATTCATCCATAGTTTTCATCTAAACCTATCCATTAAACACCCATCCCAATAGCCCAGAGTAATTAGTTTCCATATAAGTTGCAATAGGCCCTCACCTGCTGCGGTTAACCCGTGACTGTACTTAATAGTGCGGTGATGGAGGCGCCTCAGTAGGTGTTCCATTACATTCTAGATTAAAACTCTCAAAGGGCCTCTGCGCGTTGGACCTATGTCTCCGTGTACGCCTGCCAAAGGGTATTGTTCTAACAAATTAGAATAATACCCGAGAAAGAGAAACTTTATTCAATAAAATAAACGTCACATGTTACATAGGAAAGTATTACATTAAAAATAATAAACTTTTATGATTAAGTATAATGTCTATGATAATTGCTTATGTTAAATTGTGGTACATTCATGCGTATTTACTTTATTTATAACGTTAATACATTATATTTGGTAAATATGGCTATTTTAATGTTTACCTGAACTAGGCTGTAACACCTGTGTTTCAGGAAAAATTGTAAATTATAATATTATAGGGCTATGCTTTTACAAAATAATCATGAACTTCTAATATGTAATAGGAAATAGACTTAATTATGATTTATTCTAACTTAGAGTAGGTACTTACACACTATTTAATAACTGTAAGCAAATTCTCTGTATCAGAGTAGGTCATTGTCATTAGGTGTTTTGTAACAATAAGGTGACACTGCTTTTAACTTATGCTATATAAATCTAAGGTTTTATTTAATTTATTATATAGGAAAGGTCCGAGGAAAGCAAAGAATCTATTTACATAAACATGTTTAGCTCGAGGTTTGATGCAGACTAGATCTTTCCGTCTTTTGCCTGATGGGATTGGTGTATAAGGAAGAAGGGTGTGTTGTTTTAGTATGGTGCGTAGAATGAATAATTGGCGCACAGTTAGAACTCCGGTGGACTGATATAACTCATAAGTGGGAAAAATGAAAGGGCGAAGGGTTGCTACCTTTAAAATAGCTCTTTGGGCTCGTTCCAAAGGCAGTAGGATCGTTTTAGCTGCCCCTCCCCATGAGGTTATACAGTATGAGATGATTGATTCACATAGTGCAGTGTAAACCTGTGTTAACAATTTAAAGTTTATCACGTCGCGTACATTTTTGAATATGGAAATTAGTTTCCGTACTCTTTTACACAATGATTCGATATGTTTGCGGAAATTAAGATTAGTATCAAGCGTAATACCTAGATATTTTATATAATCTGTTTTTTCTAAAGAAGGGCAAGCGCATGCAGTGTCAGCATTTGAATGATACGTGTTGTGAGCCACTAAACAGTTAGATGAGTTGTGTCTGCTATCATTTTTCATTGTAAAATGAATGTAATTTGTTTTATGTGCATTTAGGGTCAGTAAATTTTTAAATAGCCAAGTGTTGACAGTGTTGAAGCCATGTTGAGCCAGTTCATATACCTCATCAAATGACTTTGCAGTAAAAATAAGTGCTGTATCGTCTGCATATGACATAATGACACCATTTCGAAGTTTTAGGTTGCAAAGGTCGTTTATATATATCAAGAACAGAGTAGCTCCTAATATACTTCCTTGGGGTACACCAAATTTAGTGTTAGGAACATCGTTACTTATGTTGTTGCCTATTCTTACACATTGATACCTGTCAGAGAGGTAATCAGTAAACAGTGCTAACTGCTTACCTCGTATACCGACAGATTCAAGTTTCTTTAGCAGTATAGAAGACGATACAGAGTCAAAAGCTTTAGCAAGGTCTAGAAATATCCCAATAGCATGCTGTCCACTATCTAAATTAGATGTAATGTGGTCAGTCAGTTGCTCAACTGCCTAGCTTGTTGACCTGTGAGGCCGAAAACCAAATTGTCTGTCTGAAGATGTAGGTACCAACTAAGTTGCAATGTTTACTCCTTAACTTATGCGTGATAAAGTCAAAATTTGAGTAGCTTAATCTATGATTTAATTATGCTGATATTTTTAAAAACATATTGGTATGATTGTAGTAATAATGTATACTAGCAGAACACTTTCATCTGCGTAAGGGACAATGTATTATTTCATTGAAGTCTGTGATTAGTAGTATCAAAGTGGAAGCGGATATGAATCTGCTTTGTGTAGGTAACTGCTTAGTCTCTTTGGTGTAACCAAATAGGTCATTTCCTAGGGTGCTTACATACCTACATGGTTCTTATTTGTTTGAATAAAAAAATAAGTAGGTAATATTTACAATCACAAAACCAAAAAAAACTTCGAGTAGGTAGATGCAGTTAAAATACTTGAGGCCAGCAGCCCTATCGCTTTATTGTGGCCGGCGCGTCTGTAGGCATATAACGCAGGGAGATGGCTGAGTTACTATACTGTTAGATTATATTACCGTGGTCGTGTCCTTGCAATAGTTCGCGAACCATTTCAGTGCAACTTTTATCAGATTTAATTTGACAAGTTTAATGTGTTAGAGTTATAAACGAAGCGCCAAAGTTCACTTTGTTAGTGTTGATGCATCAGCAACTTGAAGGCTAAATGAGAAAGCTATTAATATGCCAACGGTGTATTTAAATGCAAAAGTGAATTTGTCCGTCTGTTTCCATTTCTTGGAGCCACAGAATAAATAATTCTGCTAGCTTTGAGACGGCATAATTATTGTAAATATCTATCGGTGTGGACGGTTGTAGTTGAGGGTTGGCTTTTTACTATTGTAGCTGGTCTCTCGATCAATAATATAATCACAGTGTGTGATCCACAGATGACTGTTACGGGTCTCGGAGAGCTCTGTGCTTGCTGTAACAGTATTAGTAGCCTGAGAATTTATAACGAGATACCATTTGGAAAATTAGAGTAATCGTGTAAAGTCTGGCATGGTTACAATATAAATATTACACAGGGAAGGTATTTGGTATAAGTATTTGTATTTTCAGTACAATTACAGTTCTTTTACAAATTTGAACTGTACCACAATTCCTAGACGGCTTTTAGGTTCTAGTTTCCTTTGTTCGATGAAAGTTAAAAGGTTAAGTGTTTTTTTTTCTAATTTATTGTAAATGAATTCGTGTCATAAAATGTGTCATAAGCGATATAGAAAAAGATAAAATGGTTTCTCTAAATGAGTGTTCCTCATGATTCATGGAATTAAGCATGACAGACTTTGCAGATTGCAAAAGGTAAATAAGATAGCTGGGATTAAACCTACTCAAAATGATAGATATTTGTAGTTTTATGTTTCTAGTATACCTATGTCAGAATACAAGTGTGCTACACCTTGTATGCAAGGTCTTCATAGGACTAGGGCTCCATCACAATGCTGACGTACCTATTATAATGTGGACGTCTGAGCAGCTGATTGTTATGTGCATATTGAATTGTTAATTATCACTTGCGCCATGCCTCGGAGAGCAAGTTAAGCTGTTGCTCCCAGCTGTCATGAAGATCTTTGACTGTCGTTACAGAGAGTTAGTACCCTCAAATAAAGTGATACTGGATATAACAATTGATCTTCGAATATCCTTTTTAGTCTGGGTGGGGAGATAAGGGGTGGATGTGTCACAGAATACTTTTAATCCATGAGTTGCTGTGCCAAAAACGGAACATTCAAATTAAAATACGTGGTAAGTAATATCGTGTAAGGGTTACTGCTGTCAAATATCCAAAGTTGAAAATATCACTGTGTTATTTATGAAAGTTGTGTTTCAGTTACCAACTGTAGTGCCCGAAAGGATTTTAATAGGCCTATGTAGTCTGTACTGCTCTATTATGTATTGCCAGGTGTCCATGTAAAGCCTCCATAGAGCGGGCAAAGGCAGGTATACTTACCCTTCAAAAATTTTGGCAATATCTTATACAGTCAGCCGGAATCTTTGGGCTGTTTCATAAAAATGCATGCCTTTATAGTAGTCTTTTAGCAAATAATAATAACATTTCTCCACATGCACACAACTGATGACTTTTGTGTATGTAGTAGAATATTATTATACTAGATATATTATACTAGAGTATGAAGCATGTACGCCCACATTTTAACCATTTTTGCCTGATCCTGTTGGCATTTCAAGAAATCACTTCTTATTGCTCCTCTACTCTCATGGACACAAGGATGAGGAGTGGGATGAGGGAGAAGAAATAATAGGGCCTCCAGCACTCTCACTCACCGAACGAAACGCAAGAGTTTAGGTACTGTTATTTTACGTCGATTTTCTGTGAGAGGGTAGTACTTCCCCGGTCAAGCCAGCCCATTCATGCTGAAATCAGCTAGGCTCTACTACCGTAAATACATGCCAAATTTGAGCATCTTGCACATAATAGTTTTGTTTGTACGTTGTCTGTCAGTCAGTCCGTGATGCAAGAATTTAGTTTATACAGATTTTTTAAATAACTTCTTCATTAGTCTTCTGTTTCACCTGCGCTGTGGCTTCTCTCATAATCCCAGTCTGTCTACACGTACGGTCTTTGTTCACGCCAACTATTTACCTCTTTGTCTCGCATTAATTACATCCTTATTGTTTGCTAGACGCTATTTGTATCTATTTAACGACTAACAACGAATTTTCTGATATAATACGTTATTTATTTTATTATTTGTTGCTAAGGTAAAACCTTCTATATAAAATATGGTAAAAGAAACCACATGGCAACAATATTTAAGAAGATTAATTCTGCTTCGTTTAAGGAAGCCATAGCCTAGTAGAGATACCAACGGACTGCCATGCAGAGGGTATCGGGTTCGAATCCACGGCGCGCACCAATGACTTTTCGAAGTTAAGTGCGTATTAAATTGTTAATTATCGCTTGCCCCTTGCCTCGGCAAGCATGTTTAACCGTCGGTCTCGGCTATCATGGAGATCTTTGACAGTTGTTACGGAGAGTCAGTGCCCTCAAGTAAATTGATACTCGTCTCAATAATGGAATATCGCTGTTCCTTTGGGTTGCGGAGGTGAGACGGCAGTCGCTCTGTGGAAAAGTTGATATTTTGTCATATCTTGTTAGACCAGGAGGCGGACCTCGAGCTCCAAGGTGTGTAAGTCTTGGATGCAACCGGGATAAAGCTAGGACGATGATGATTTCTGCTTCGTTTTACAATATAGCCATATTGAATATTCAAAGGCATGCGTAGGTATCGCGAATATTTCTCCAAAACATTTTTGGACATTTATCGTAGAATAAGCATTCTTTATTTAAATACCTATATTCGTAAATATGTAAGCTAACTTAAAGTCAAATTAGATCACGCTTATACACCATGTACTCTTAAGTGTCACAATGTACTTTAAGTCAGTGTTTTCCCAAAAAGTCTGTACTCTATTTTAAGTCAAAATACACGGTGTATTATAGTATTATAATATGTTTGTCGAGAACATTTTTAATGTTCTCGAAATACATGTAAAGTCTACCAACCTGCACTTGGCCAGCGCCTTACCCTTCTCATAGCGAGAAGAGGCCCGTGCCCAGCAGTGGCCACAGTAAAAAGGGCTGATGATGATTTATATAATAAGAACATCAAATTCATATTACTTTCAATACAAACATAACTATTTGAAAAGCTGGTATGCGCACTGTGTGTTTGAACACGATACCCTCTGCATAGCAGTCTGTTGGTATCTCCAATAAGCTATCACTGCCAAAACCGTAAAATCTTCAAACAAAATAAACGCACAAGCACTTGCTACCCGCTGTCTCCCTAAGCGAAGCCATCAACACAGAAATAAATCTCAACCCTTATTTCGCCCCAAGAACAAGAAACAACAGCTGTAATCGCCCGCATAAATGAATAACGGGTCCAAACGCACTTAGATTCGGACCCAAATGGACGGCGGGTTATTTAATGTACGTTGATGGACTAGCAACTAACTTGCAGTATATCAGACAGAGTTTATGCAGTTTGTGAAGTATTTTATTTTATAAGTTCGCTGCCAAAGTGTTAGTGGGTTGTTCTTTATACTTATGCTAGTTTTATGGCCAGTTTTATTGCTATCTGATAAGTTTCTGTTAAATTAATCTATCGTATATATGGGCGCAAATTAATATATAATGATTATATTGTTACGGAAATATTAATAATATTTAAGATTGATATTTAAATAACTATTTGTGAACACAGAACTGAGAACTTCACTACTTTACAATATTAGAAACTGTACTGGCTGCTTAACTGTTTTATAAAGTATTTAATTTATAACTTAGTTATTAAGATAACTACAGAAACTTTCAAAGTAAAATCAATAAGTATTAAATAACATTATTCTGACACGTATTTTTACGGTAATAAATAACATGCGTTTATATTTGCATCCTGTTGATAGCGCCATCTGTTGACAATGTTGTAAAGCAGCGTTTGGTTAATAAAATAAATTTGTTATTCGTGTAAAATAAATAATTTGGTGTTGTGCAAAATTCATTACAATATTAATGTCGATTTTTGATTAGTTTATAATTAATCGTACAGTAATTTCAATTATATGTTGAAAAGGAGTTGTTAAACGTTACATTAAGTGAATGACGGTTAGTTTATAAAAAGGACTGTAGTTCGCATTTTAATTCAATTCTGTGCTAGAAATCGTCTGAAAATAAACTAAGTAATATTACGTGAGTGTTTTTATTAAAATTGAGTCTGGACACGTTACCCTGGCGTATATCGCCGACATATACATACATACATAAACTCACGCCTTTTTCCCGTCGGGGTAGGCAGAGACAACGGAACGCCACTTGCATCTATCCTTACAAACCTCACGCGCTTCCTCTACATTAATTACTGTTCATACATGCTCGCCGGTTCCGGGTGCTTAGGACCTTCCCGTTTTTCAGAACGTCACCAATTTGGTCGACGAATGTCATACGAGGTCGGCCGCGACCGGCTTACCCATACACGTTAGCCTCATATATTTGGTGCGTCATTCTTTCTTCACTCATTCGCTCCACGTGCCCAAACCATTTCAGCATTCCTTTCTCAATCCTTGTCACGACATCTTCTTTCAGGCTACATCGCTCTCGTATTACTGCATTCGGAATTCTATCAATCAGTCTTACCCCACACATACTACACACATACTATCGTATAAGTCATACAAATTCCGTTTTCACAATTTGTCTGGAAGATACGGCCTATTTAGAGGTGGAGAAACTGAACCTAAATAAGTTAATAGTATTGACACTTAATATGATTTCAATAAACGGACGTTTTATGACAATAGCTCAGTCAGATTCATGTTACGAATTTGACCAATAGTGAAATCGTGTGTTCTTTTCCCAAACGCTGAATTCCAGATACCAACTTTCACCAAAAACATTTAAACTAGACAAAAGATACTATTAAAATGTTTTTAACGATTGCTATAATAACGCAGTACTTCGAACTTGATCAACTTCTTTTATAATAAATAATTATATGATATTAAACTCTAGAAATAAATAATATTGTAGTATTACACTTTTACTTTTTTCACAATGACTTCTGGTAATATATGTATTCTTTCTTCATTTATATACACTCTAAATGTATCTTCAGCGAATGAGCTATCGTCGGTCGTAGTATACGGTTGGTATGATATACCAAAAGCGCGTAATGTGACGCTAGATGAAATGTTCGACGCCTCGCCGAACGCGGCTTAATTACGGCTGGTGTGTCATACGGCCGGTTTCTGAATTGAGAATTTCGCGTTGAGAACAATTTAAACACTAATTATATAGTACTTAATCAATTTTCTGTTTCACAAAAAATTGTTTTGACACATTTTGAGTATTTGTGCTTGTAAAATCTAAAATTTGACACAACATATGATCAACTCATGATCAACTCCATATCAACTCTTTATTCGCGTTTCTGAAAACATTTGACATTTGTCAAACCTCACTTAGCACTGATAAATTGAAAAAATAATAATTATACAACTTTGGTCTTATATCCCATGATCACGAGTAATATGACAGCCAGTATGTCAAACTGTCCACACTACGGTTGCTACGCAGCGGTTACTTCATACTGACGTCTACACAACAAGAAGGTCGTTAAACAGAATTTATAGAAAAAAGGTTCAAAGACTATTCAATATTTGGAAAAAAAGATTACAACATTATTAGGAACAAATTGAAGGGTTAGAAAATATAAATAAGAGATTTCCGTGTTAAATCAATCCAAATAATTACGCTGTGGCCTCCATGGAGGTATAATTCTATATACCTCCATGGTGGCCACCATGGAGGTATATAGAATTATACCTCAAATATACCTGGCCACAAACATTTTGTATTAAAAATAAAACAAACTGACTTTGACATAACATACATGTTCCGTTTTCACTAAGATACCGAATTGAACAAATTCAACAAACTGTTCATTAAAATAAAATAATCGTTGAAATAATTTCAAATACAACTTTATTTCGACTTTTTATTTGTTTCCGTATAAAAATAATTAACTGACAAGTGTGCTTCTTTGTAAAATATTAATTAATACGAATTTATGGTTAGTACCGGTTATTTTACTTGTATCGGAACGTACTAGTGTTACAAGGACCCGTTACCACCACAAGCACGCCATTTAAATAGGACCCAACTTATTAATTATCTACGTTATCTTAACTTAACTTAATAGACTCTAATATTATATAAAATTATTTATATCTTAATGGGTAATATTATAATAATTATTCACATTAGTTTATCAAATGTAACAACCTCCTTTATTTAGTTGTTGGACGTCACTGGCCATATTGGCCGAATGACAGGTGACAATAAAAAACAAAAGCCTGCCCGGCTTTTGTTTTTCTTGGAGAGACGAATAAGTTATATAGAATGGAGGATGCGAATAAACATTGTAAATAAGTACACTGAAGTTTAATTATATTTGTCGTCCTGTCGCCTTGCTGCTCGATATCGTACGCCTTGATTTCATCTCAGAAGTGGGATAGAGCATCATGCTTGGACCATACTTCCGTGGGCTGGGAAAAACAAGAAAGAGTCTCAGCGTCACCTCTTCGGACGGAGATGTATCCGGAAAAGTCAAGATTTTTTTTTCGTCACACGCTGCTAAATCTGCCAACGCTTGGGCCACGCTTCCACCGACTGCTGGTATGGCACGAGTCGGTCTGTTGGTGGCGCGACCTTCCAGAAACTACACAGGTACGTCAACTTACCTACATCTACTACTTTTGATAACCTATCAGATGTGTATAGAAAATATTATGTTACTGTTAATGCAGTTAACATTATTACATTAAACACAGCCGAATGCTTATAGCTAAAAGTTTTACACTGTAACATTTTGATGAAATGTTTTGGTGGTTCACAAACGATGATATTATATTGTTCACAAACATTGACATAAGTATATATTACTGCGTAAGAACTGGGCGGACCGCATGTTACAATGACGCCTCGAAGTTGGTCCTAAAATATGGTCTTCCCTATATCGAAGTGAACTAAGACGCATACCTACGTAGTAGGTATCCCTATAGTCTGTGTAGGACGCGACGCGATCAGCTGTCATCGGGAGCAGTCGTAAATTTTACGAACAAAAATGCCAAGTTGTGCCGTGAAAGGTTGTGTGAACTACGACAAAAAAAAAGCATAATAAAAACTATGATAACATTTCATGTCACCGGTAACTTAAAAATATGTCATTAAATCAACTTCTAACATTATTTAAAGCAATTTTCTTTCATATTGGTAAAAACGGCGCGAAGCCGCGTAAAAGTGCGACATAACTTTGCAGCAGCGGGCGTTGTAGCCGATGAAATGAAAAGATTTAATAATATTACTTTAAGAATAAATAATGTACAAAATTATTTTTAATTGATTCTTAAATTTTAAAGATACACCAACGTCATAAAACAATACGAATCCAAAATGTTTAATATATATTTTTTGTATCTCGAAAAATACCGCACCCCGCTCTTACAAGGTTGTATTTAGGGACAGAGCGCGCCGATTTACATCGTAGTTCATACTAGTTTTAATAGATGGCGTTATTTTTTTTTTTTAGGGTGACTGCGTCCGTCTAATATTCGGTCGAACGTATCTTTACTATTTAAATCAATGTTCACAAATGTCTTCGTTGGGTAGAGCACAGTTCAATTTGCGCATATACGAGATATTTTATTGATAGTGATGCTAAAGTAACTGACACAGACGTAAAATTTAAAATAATCAAATTTGATAATAGGCCAACCAATTAAGTTTAAACAAACCAAAGCTAACACGTTGCTAATTCTGAACCTTTTCTTGTAATCTGTGTTCTAAACATGTCAGGCTAAATTGAGAACAACACGCGATACAGACAGACAACCTACGACCTAACTAATATTAAATTATCTGCGAATGACTTCATAGAAACGGTCCCGTTATTTCTATCAAATGATATATCATTGCAGCTAGGAAATAGGTACTTGTTAATGCATACATTACGAACGAAATACACAAAGACAGTATACTAAT
Source organism: Euclidia mi (assembly GCA_944739405.2). NCBI lineage: Eukaryota > Metazoa > Arthropoda > Insecta > Lepidoptera > Erebidae > Euclidia > Euclidia mi. The sequence continues at coordinate 72,666,166 of OX123193.2, read as the reverse complement.
AACCTGATCCATTATTTTCGATTTTGGTAATGAGTCATATTTTATACCACAATGTACTTATTTGAAGATATGGCAATTATTGTTTAAAAATAACCAATTTGGGTGAATCCTGTATTAGCTGGTGGGCAGGCTGATTAGTATTCGATCAAGCTGACGTTTTTATGCCTTCTATCCGTTCATATCCCAGAAGGCCAATTCTCGTATTTAAAACTATAACGTAAACTATATTTTGAACGAATGAGATTATATTTTGCATTTATCGGAATCAATATCCTACTAATTTTATATCACTATCGTTTAATTTGACGTCTAGGTTATATAGTTCAACGTTGACGCGTAGTTTAATTTACGATCTAGTTACCATACATATCATTCCACTACCATTCAAATACCTATCAGTTAATTTAGTAGAATATCATTTGTGACATAGTTGGTATGACACTGACATTCTATCCTAACTGCATTATAAACAAGTATAATTTGGAGAATAATGGGCCTCGGGATGTAAATATGAGTTTATTAACAGAAAATATACTTACTTGTCATTGCGGACGTCAAAATGGAAGATTAAATACCACACTGGAGATCACATGCGACATATTGATGCCTTTTAAGTCGCATGGTCGCAACCCAATAAAATGATAGATACAGCCGTTGTACGAAGCATGGTCAAGGAAAATTGGCGCATAACCCTACAAATTCAAGACGCCCATATTCAAAGTATAAAATTAATTTATAAAACAGTTAAAAGAAGGCAAACGTAACTCAAATACATTCTTAATAGGTAGGTAATTACGAAGTGGTGGAAGATTGCTTATAGGTAAATCGCAAAAGTATACATGATAATAGGTTTGTAATACCCATAATGTCAAAGTGGAGACTATTGCATAATATCACGATCATGTTGGGTACTTGGTACTTGGTACCTACTTAGTAGCACGGGCTGTTTCCGCAACTCCACGTCTTGGCGTGTATTTTGCGTGCGGGTGGGAATGGTCTTGTCACTCGAGCCACCCCCGAGCCATCAAGTTAGGTATCTGGGATTTAATAGGTGTGAAATGAGAATCAAATCCCAATGATGGTTCGTAGGAGTGACTAGGTTTATCAGAAATCTTGCAATGCGCATATTCCAAGTGCAACTACGGTAAACAGAAGAGCGAGCTACACCCTATAGAAAAGCCACAAATTCCTATGCATACTTTCCATGTCGATCACTAGGGGCCGTTCCTTAAAACACGCGTGGTTTACCTCCCCGTAGTTGACTCGTTTACAAAGTTTGTTTTCGCTAAAATAATAACTGACCGTGGAGTCGCATTCACAAGTAGATATTTTACATGGAGAAGCAAATAAAACATGTCCTGAATGCGATTGCCTTTGCAAGATGAAACCCTCAAGTTGATACTACAACAAAAAGGAGTGCACTTGGGACCAAATAATTAACTGATATCGTATGGGGAAATAGCATGCGGTAACCGGATATACACATTTAATTTAATGTTTGCACACACTAACACTCTTTTCTCTGCTTATACTGCGACTCGTAGTGACTTAACTTCGGTTAAACAGTTTGGAGAACGTAGACAGAAGGCTAAATTACGTACTGATAGCACAGATAAGACAATACCAGTACTGATATGCAGATTATGATAATGAAAGATCACTTTGATATAAAACATTAAAGCTGCAAGAAATACGAGGAAGGCGATTTAGTCTTATGGAAAGGAGGACTATCCCGTGATCAGACCACAGGTGTTATTAAAATATTAGGTACTCACTCACTATATGGGACCATGTAAAATATTCAAGGCTGATCATTCTATCGACCCCTGCACTATAAACAGCATAAAGCGTATTAAAGGGTACAAGAAATTCAGTATTTTGTTCCTGGCGATGCCTAACGGACGTATAAGTCATCTGTTCAATCTAACAGAGAAGTAGACAGAGATCCCTACTGCTAGATCCCTGTAGATATATTTAAAATCTAGTACCTAACTAAATTAATCTAGATCTTTGTGCCTAATATATACATAAATCAATAAATAAAATCTAACAATAATATGTTAGATCTGTGTGATATTAAAATCTAGCAATAATAGCTAGATCTGTGTGCCTGATGCTGAATCAGAAATAAATAAAATCTAACAATAATAAGTTAGATCTGTGTGATATTAAAATCTAGCAATAACAGCTAGATCTGTGTGCCTGATGCTGAATCAGAAATAAATAAAATCTAACAATTATAAGTTAGATCTGTGTGATAATAAAATCTAGCGATAACAGCTAGATCTGTGTGACTGATGCTGAATCAGAAATAAATAAAATCTAACAATTATAAGTTAGATCTATGTGATAATAAAATCTAGCGATAACAGCTAGATCTGTGTGACTGATGCTGAATCAGAAATAAATAAAATCTAACAATTATAAGTTAGATCTGTGTGATAATAAAATCTAGCGATAACAGCTAGATCTGTGTGACTGATGCTGAATCAGAAATAAATAAAATCTAACAATTATAAGTTAGATCTGTGTGATAATTAAATCTAGCTATAACAGCTAGATCTGTGTGACTGATGCTGAATCAGAAATAAATAAAATCTAACAATTATAAGTTAGATCTATGTGATAATAAAATCTAGCGATAACAGCTAGATCTGTGTGACTGATGCTGAATCAGAAATAAATAAAATCTAACAATTATAAGTTAGATCTGTGTGATAATAAAATCTAGCGATAACAGCTAGATCTGTGTGACTGATGCTGAATCAGAAATAAATAAAATCTAACAATTATAAGTTAGATCTGTGTGATAATAAAATCTAGCGATAACAGCTAGATCTGTGTGACTGATGCTGAATCAGAAATAAATAAAATCTAACGATTATAAGTTAGATATGTGTGATAATAAAATCTAACAATTATAAGTTAGATCTGTGTGATAATAAAATCGAACAATTATAAGTTAGATCCGAGTGACTCTAAAATCTAGCTTTAAAGTTTAAGCTAGATGAACGTGCCTGGTATATATACTTATACTATTAGGTACATATCTCTATGTACTAGATGAACGTGCCTGGTATATATACTTATACTATTACATGTCTCTATGTATTAATATCTACCATAATCTAAAACATCAGGTTGATTTATATTGTGACTACAGACTATTAGACAGCGTATATCATAATAATTGGATACACAGCAATTAAAGAAATTAACATAACTACTCCTCTAGGTACTCTACATATAGTGCAACATACTTATGTAAGGTCACCCGAGGGTTGGACTATTATAGCGCTTTATTTATAACAAATGTTAAAACAAAGAACATTTACTGTTTTGTCCTTTTATTTTTTCAGGGGCCGAAGAATTCTGAAAATAGTCAAGATCGCCGTGGGACACGGCTCATGCAGGATGGCCGAATGTTACAAGGACCCGTTACCACCACAAGCACGCCATTTAAATAGGACCCAACTTATTAATTATCTACGTTATCTTAACTTAACTTAATAGACTCTAATATTATATAAAACTAGAGGACGCCAGCAGTTACGCCTGCATTTTTTTTTAAATTTACCCGTTTTGGCCGATCCCGTGGGAATTTCG